>OU744737.1:1270056-1900112 GCA_916613615.1 Steromphala cineraria
ATTTTTCATCTAAACTGTAAGAAATGAGTGACTGAACATGTGATATCTGTCTTTTGCTAAGAATCAAACGAAAATTAAAGACGTCTGAGACACGCCCACTTAAAATAGTCAATCCTTGGCATTGCAGTATTAGGAGGAAAGTTTTTCCGTTTTAAGAGTTTCGAGACATGGATATTGTATCCAACCAGCATAATTTACATCTAAAGTGTTAGAAATGAGTGACAGAACATGTGATATCTGTCTTTTGCTAAGAATCAACTCAAAATTAAAGACGTCTGAGACACGCCCACTAAAAATAGTCAATCCTTGGCATTGCAGTATTAGGAGGAAAGTTTTTCCGTTTTAGGAGTTTCGAGACATGGATATTGTATCCAACCAGCATATTTTACATCTAAAGTGTTAGAAATGAGTGACAGAACATGTGATATCTGTCTTTTGCTTAGACTTAAACGAAAGTTAAAGACGTCTGAGACACGCCCACTTAAAATAGTCAATCCTTGGCATTGCAGTATTAGGAGGAATTTTTTTCAGATTTAAGAGTTTCGAGACATGGCTATTGTATCCAATCAGAATATTGTACACTTAAGGTGTCAGAAATGAGTGACTGAACATGTGATTTCTGTCTTTTGCTAAGAATCAACTCAAAATTAAAGACGTCTGAGACATGCCCACATGAAACACTCAATCCTTGGTATTGCAGTATTAGGAGGATGTTTTTTCATATTCAGGAGTTTCAAGACATGGATGTTGTAACTAACCAATATATTTTACATCTAAATTGTAAGAAATGAGTGACTTAACATGTGATATCTGGCTTTGCTAAGAATCAAATTAACATTAAAGATGTCTGAGACACGCCCATTTAAAATAGTCTATCCTTGGCATTGCAGTATTAGGAGGAAAATTTTTCCGTTTTAAGAGTTTCTAGACATGGATATTGTATCCAACCAGCATATTTTACATCTAAAGTGACAGAAATGAGTGACAGAACATGTGATATCTGTCTTTTGCTTAGACTTAAACAAAAGTTAAAGACGTCTGAGACGCCCACTTAAAATATTCAATCCTTGGCATTGCAGTATTAGGAGGAATTTTTTCAGATTTAAGAGTTTCTAGACATAGGTATTGTATCCAACCAGCATATTTTACACTTAAAGTGTCAGAAATGAGTAACTGAACATGTGATTTCTGTCTTTTGCTAAGAATCAACTCAAAATTGAAGACGTCTGAAACATGCCCTCATGAAATGCTCAATCCTTGGTATTGCAGTATTAGGAGGATGTTTTTTCAGGTTCAAGAGTTTCTAGATATAGGTATTGTATCCAACCAGCATATTGTTCATCTAAACTGTAAGAAATGAGTGACTGAACATGTGATATCTGTCTTTTGCTAAGAATCAAACGAAAATTAAAGACGTCTGAGACACGCCCACTTAAAATAGTCAATCCTTGGCATTGCAGTATTAGGAGGAAAGTTTTTCCGTTTTTAGAGTTTCGAGACATGGATATTGTATCCAACCAGCATAATTTACATCTAAAGTGTTAGAAATGAGTGACAGAACATGTGATATCTGTCTTTTGCTAAGAATCAACTCAAAATTAAAGACGTCTGAGACACGCCCACTAAAAATAGTCAATCCTTGGCATTGCAGTATTAGGAGGAAAGTTTTTCCGTTTTAGGAGTTTCGAGACATGGATATTGTATCCAACCAGCATATTTTACATCTAAAGTGACAGAAATGAGTGACAGAACATGTGATATCTGTCTTTTGCTTAGACTTAAACAAAAGTTAAAGACGTCTGAGACGCCCACTTAAAATATTCAATCCTTGGCATTGCAGTATTAGGAGGAATTTTTTCAGATTTAAGAGTTTCTAGACATAGGTATTGTATCCAACCAGCTTATTTTACACTTAAAGTGTCAGAAATGAGTAACTGAACATGTGATTTCTGTCTTTTGCTAAGAATCAACTCAAAATTGAAGACGTCTGAAACATGCCCTCATGAAATGCTCAATCCTTGGTATTGCAGTATTAGGAGGATGTTTTTTCAGGTTCAAGAGTTTCTAGATATAGGTATTGTATCCAACCAGCATATTTTTCATCTAAACTGTAAGAAATGAGTGACTGAACATGTGATATCTGTCTTTTGCTAAGAATCAAACGAAAATTAAAGACGTCTGAGACACGCCCACTTAAAATAGTCAATCCTTGGCATTGCAGTATTAGGAGGAACGTTTTTCCGTTTTTAGAGTTTCGAGACATGGATATTGTATCCAACCAGCATAATTTACATCTAAAGTGTTAGAAATGAGTGACAGAACATGTGATATCTGTCTTTTGCTAAGAATCAACTCAAAATTAAAGACGTCTGAGACACGCCCACTAAAAATAGTCAATCCTTGGCATTGCAGTATTAGGAGGATGTTTTTTCATATTCAGGAGTTTCAAGACATGGATGTTGTAACTAACCAATATATTTTACACCTAAACTGTAAGAAATAAGTGACTTAACATGTGATATCTGGCTTTTGCTAAGAATCAAATTGGCATTGCAGTATTAGGAGGAAAGTTCGTCCGTTTTAAGAGTTTCTAGACATGGATATTGTATCCAACCAGCATATTTTACATCTAAAGTGTTAGAAATGAGTGACTGAACATGTGATATCTGTCTTTTGTTTAGACTTAAACGAAAGTTAAAGACGTCTGAGACACGCCCACTTAAAATAGTCAATCCTTGGCATTGCAGTATTAGGAGGAAAGTTTTTCCGTTTTAAGAGTTTCTAGACATGGATATTGTATCCAACCAGCATATTTTACATCTAAAGTGTTAGAAATGAGTGACAGAACATGTGATATCTGTCTTTTGCTTAGACTTAAACGAAAGTTAAAGACGTCTGAGACACGCCCACTTAAAATAGTCAATCCTTGGCATTGCAGTATTAGGAGGAATTTTTTTCAGATTTAAGAGTTTCGAGACATGGCTATTGTATCCAATCAGAATATTGTACACTTAAGGTGTCAGAAATGAGTGACTGAACATGTGATTTCTGTCTTTTGCTAAGAATCAACTCAAAATTAAAGACGTCTGAGACATGCCCACATGAAACACTCAATCCTTGGTATTGCAGTATTAGGAGGATGTTTTTTCATATTCAGGAGTTTCAAGACATGGATGTTGTAACTAACCAATATATTTTACATCTAAATTGTAAGAAATGAGTGACTTAACATGTGATATCTGGCTTTGCTAAGAATCAAATTAACATTAAAGATGTCTGAGACACGCCCATTTAAAATAGTCTATCCTTGGCATTGCAGTATTAGGAGGAAAATTTTTCCGTTTTAAGAGTTTCTAGACATGGATATTGTATCCAACCAGCATATTTTACATCTAAAGTGACAGAAATGAGTGACAGAACATGTGATATCTGTCTTTTGCTTAGACTTAAACAAAAGTTAAAGACGTCTGAGACGCCCACTTAAAATATTCAATCCTTGGCATTGCAGTATTAGGAGGAATTTTTTCAGATTTAAGAGTTTCTAGACATAGGTATTGTATCCAACCAGCATATTTTACACTTAAAGTGTCAGAAATGAGTAACTGAACATGTGATTTCTGTCTTTTGCTAAGAATCAACTCAAAATTGAAGACGTCTGAAACATGCCCTCATGAAATGCTCAATCCTTGGTATTGCAGTATTAGGAGGATGTTTTTTCAGGTTCAAGAGTTTCTAGATATAGGTATTGTATCCAACCAGCATATTTTTCATCTAAACTGTAAGAAATGAGTGACTGAACATGTGATATCTGTCTTTTGCTAAGAATCAAACGAAAATTAAAGACGTCTGAGACACGCCCACTTAAAATAGTCAATCCTTGGCATTGCAGTATTAGGAGGAAAGTTTTTCCGTTTTAAGAGTTTCGAGACATGGATATTGTATCCAACCAGCATAATTTACATCTAAAGTGTTAGAAATGAGTGACAGAACATGTGATATCTGTCTTTTGCTAAGAATCAACTCAAAATTAAAGACGTCTGAGACACGCCCACTAAAAATAGTCAATCCTTGGCATTGCAGTATTAGGAGGAAAGTTTTTCCGTTTTAGGAGTTTCGAGACATGGATATTGTATCCAACCAGCATATTTTACATCTAAAGTGTTAGAAATGAGTGACAGAACATGTGATATCTGTCTTTTGCTTAGACTTAAACGAAAGTTAAAGACGTCTGAGACACGCCCACTTAAAATAGTCAATCCTTGGCATTGCAGTATTAGGAGGAATTTTTTTCAGATTTAAGAGTTTCGAGACATGGCTATTGTATCCAATCAGAATATTGTACACTTAAGGTGTCAGAAATGAGTGACTGAACATGTGATTTCTGTCTTTTGCTAAGAATCAACTCAAAATTAAAGACGTCTGAGACATGCCCACATGAAACACTCAATCCTTGGTATTGCAGTATTAGGAGGATGTTTTTTCATATTCAGGAGTTTCAAGACATGGATGTTGTAACTAACCAATATATTTTACATCTAAATTGTAAGAAATGAGTGACTTAACATGTGATATCTGGCTTTGCTAAGAATCAAATTAACATTAAAGATGTCTGAGACACGCCCATTTAAAATAGTCTATCCTTGGCATTGCAGTATTAGGAGGAAAATTTTTCCGTTTTAAGAGTTTCTAGACATGGATATTGTATCCAACCAGCATATTTTACATCTAAAGTGACAGAAATGAGTGACAGAACATGTGATATCTGTCTTTTGCTTAGACTTAAACAAAAGTTAAAGACGTCTGAGACGCCCACTTAAAATATTCAATCCTTGGCATTGCAGTATTAGGAGGAATTTTTTCAGATTTAAGAGTTTCTAGACATAGGTATTGTATCCAACCAGCATATTTTACACTTAAAGTGTCAGAAATGAGTAACTGAACATGTGATTTCTGTCTTTTGCTAAGAATCAACTCAAAATTGAAGACGTCTGAAACATGCCCTCATGAAATGCTCAATCCTTGGTATTGCAGTATTAGGAGGATGTTTTTTCAGGTTCAAGAGTTTCTAGATATAGGTATTGTATCCAACCAGCATATTTTTCATCTAAACTGTAAGAAATGAGTGACTGAACATGTGATATCTGTCTTTTGCTAAGAATCAAACGAAAATTAAAGACGTCTGAGACACGCCCACTTAAAATAGTCAATCCTTGGCATTGCAGTATTAGGAGGAAAGTTTTTCCGTTTTTAGAGTTTCGAGACATGGATATTGTATCCAACCAGCATAATTTACATCTAAAGTGTTAGAAATGAGTGACAGAACATGTGATATCTGTCTTTTGCTAAGAATCAACTCAAAATTAAAGACGTCTGAGACACGCCCACTAAAAATTGTCAATCCTTGGCATTGCAGTATTAGGAGGAAAGTTTTTCCGTTTTAGGAGTTTCGAGACATGGATATTGTATCCAACCAGCATATTTTACATCTAAAGTGACAGAAATGAGTGACAGAACATGTGATATCTGTCTTTTGCTTAGACTTAAACGAAAGTTAAAGACGTCTGAGACGCCCACTTAAAATATTCAATCCTTGGCATTGCAGTATTAGGAGGAATTTTTTCAGATTTAAGAGTTTCTAGACATAGGTATTGTATCCAACCAGCATATTTTACACTTAAAGTGTCAGAAATGAGTAACTGAACATGTGATTTCTGTCTTTTGCTAAGAATCAACTCAAAATTGAAGACGTCTGAAACATGCCCTCATGAAATGCTCAATCCTTGGTATTGCAGTATTAGGAGGATGTTTTTTCAGGTTCAAGAGTTTCTAGATATAGGTATTGTATCCAACCAGCATATTTTTCATCTAAACTGTAAGAAATGAGTGACTGAACATGTGATATCTGTCTTTTGCTAAGAATCAAACGAAAATTAAAGACGTCTGAGACACGCCCACTTAAAATAGTCAATCCTTGGCATTGCAGTATTAGGAGGAAAGTTTTTCCGTTTTTAGAGTTTCGAGACATGGATATTGTATCCAACCAGCATAATTTACATCTAAAGTGTTAGAAATGAGTGACAGAACATGTGATATCTGTCTTTTGCTAAGAATCAACTCAAAATTAAAGACGTCTGAGACACGCCCACTAAAAATAGTCAATCCTTGGCATTGCAGTATTAGGAGGAAAGTTTTTCCGTTTTAGGAGTTTCGAGACATGGATATTGTATCCAACCAGCATATTTTACATCTAAAGTGTTAGAAATGAGTGACAGAACATGTGATATCTGTCTTTTGCTTAGACTTAAACGAAAGTTAAAGACGTCTGAGACACGCCCACTTAAAATAGTCAATCCTTGGCATTGCAGTATTAGGAGGAATTTTTTTCAGATTTAAGAGTTTCGAGACATGGCTATTGTATCCAATCAGAATATTGTACACTTAAGGTGTCAGAAATGAGTGACTGAACATGTGATTTCTGTCTTTTGCTAAGAATCAACTCAAAATTAAAGACGTCTGAGACATGCCCTCATGAAACACTCAATCCTTGGTATTGCAGTATTAGGAGGATGTTTTTTCATATTCAGGAGTTTCTAGACATGGATGTTGTAACTAACCAATATATTTTACATCTAAATTGTAAGAAATGAGTGACTTAACATGTGATATCTGGCTTTGCTAAGAATCAAATTAACATTAAAGATGTCTGAGACACGCCCATTTAAAATAGTCTATCCTTGGCATTGCAGTATTAGGAGGAAAGTTTTTCCGTTTTAAGAGTTTCTAGACATGGATATTGTATCCAACCAGCATATTTTACATCTAAAGTGTTAGAAATGAGTGACAGAACATGTGATATCTGTCTTTTGCTAAGAATCAAACGAAAATTAAAGACGTCTGAGACACGCCCACTTAAAATAGTCAATCCTTGGCATTGCAGTATTAGGAGGAAAGTTTTTCCGTTTTAAGAGTTTCTAGACATGGATATTGTATCCAACCAGCATATTTTACATCTAAAGTGTTAGAATTGAGTGACAGAACATGTGATATCTGTCTTTTGCTAAGAATCAACTCAAAATTGAAGACGTCTGAAACATGCCCTCATGAAATGCTCAATCCTTGGTATTGCAGTATTAGGAGGATGTTTTTTCAGGTTCAAGAGTTTCTAGATATAGGTATTGTATCCAACCAGCATATTTTTCATCTAAACTGTAAGAAATGAGTGACTGAACATGTGATATCTGTCTTTTGCTAAGAATCAAACGAAAATTAAAGACGTCTGAGACACGCCCACTTAAAATAGTCAATCCTTGGCATTGCAGTATTAGGAGGAAAGTTTTTCCGTTTTTAGAGTTTCGAGACATGGATATTGTATCCAACCAGCATAATTTACATCTAAAGTGTTAGAAATGAGTGACAGAACATGTGATATCTGTCTTTTGCTAAGAATCAACTCAAAATTAAAGACGTCTGAGACACGCCCACTAAAAATAGTCAATCCTTGGCATTGCAGTATTAGGAGGAAAGTTTTTCCGTTTTAGGAGTTTCGAGACATGGATATTGTATCCAACCAGCATATTTTACATCTAAAGTGTTAGAAATGAGTGACAGAACATGTGATATCTGTCTTTTGCTTAGACTTAAACGAAAGTTAAAGACGTCTGAGACACGCCCACTTAAAATAGTCAATCCTTGGCATTGCAGTATTAGGAGGAATTTTTTTCAGATTTAAGAGTTTCGAGACATGGCTATTGTATCCAATCAGAATATTGTACACTTAAGGTGTCAGAAATGAGTGACTGAACATGTGATTTCTGTCTTTTGCTAAGAATCAACTCAAAATTAAAGACGTCTGAGACATGCCCACATGAAACACTCAATCCTTGGTATTGCAGTATTAGGAGGATGTTTTTTCATATTCAGGAGTTTCAAGACATGGATGTTGTAACTAACCAATATATTTTACATCTAAATTGTAAGAAATGAGTGACTTAACATGTGATATCTGGCTTTGCTAAGAATCAAATTAACATTAAAGATGTCTGAGACACGCCCATTTAAAATAGTCTATCCTTGGCATTGCAGTATTAGGAGGAAAATTTTTCCGTTTTAAGAGTTTCTAGACATGGATATTGTATCCGACCAGCATATTTTACATCTAAAGTGACAGAAATGAGTGACAGAACATGTGATATCTGTCTTTTGCTTAGACTTAAACAAAAGTTAAAGACGTCTGAGACGCCCACTTAAAATATTCAATCCTTGGCATTGCAGTATTAGGAGGAATTTTTTCAGATTTAAGAGTTTCTAGACATAGGTATTGTATCCAACCAGCATATTTTACACTTAAAGTGTCAGAAATGAGTAACTGAACATGTGATTTCTGTCTTTTGCTAAGAATCAACTCAAAATTGAAGACGTCTGAAACATGCCCTCATGAAATGCTCAATCCTTGGTATTGCAGTATTAGGAGGATGTTTTTTCAGGTTCAAGAGTTTCTAGATATAGGTATTGTATCCAACCAGCATATTTTTCATCTAAACTGTAAGAAATGAGTGACTGAACATGTGATATCTGTCTTTTGCTAAGAATCAAACGAAAATTAAAGACGTCTGAGACACGCCCACTTAAAATAGTCAATCCTTGGCATTGCAGTATTAGGAGGAAAGTTTTTCCGTTTTAAGAGTTTCGAGACATGGATATTGTATCCAACCAGCATAATTTACATCTAAAGTGTTAGAAATGAGTGACAGAACATGTGATATCTGTCTTTTGCTAAGAATCAACTCAAAATTAAAGACGTCTGAGACACGCCCACTAAAAATAGTCAATCCTTGGCATTGCAGTATTAGGAGGAAAGTTTTTCCGTTTTAGGAGTTTCGAGACATGGATATTGTATCCAACCAGCATATTTTACATCTAAAGTGTTAGAAATGAGTGACAGAACATGTGATATCTGTCTTTTGCTTAGACTTAAACGAAAGTTAAAGACGTCTGAGACACGCCCACTTAAAATAGTCAATCCTTGGCATTGCAGTATTAGGAGGAATTTTTTTCAGATTTAAGAGTTTCGAGACATGGCTATTGTATCCAATCAGAATATTGTACACTTAAGGTGTCAGAAATGAGTGACTGAACATGTGATTTCTGTCTTTTGCTAAGAATCAACTCAAAATTAAAGACGTCTGAGACATGCCCACATGAAACACTCAATCCTTGGTATTGCAGTATTAGGAGGATGTTTTTTCATATTCAGGAGTTTCAAGACATGGATGTTGTAACTAACCAATATATTTTACATCTAAATTGTAAGAAATGAGTGACTTAACATGTGATATCTGGCTTTGCTAAGAATCAAATTAACATTAAAGATGTCTGAGACACGCCCATTTAAAATAGTCTATCCTTGGCATTGCAGTATTAGGAGGAAAATTTTTCCGTTTTAAGAGTTTCTAGACATGGATATTGTATCCAACCAGCATATTTTACATCTAAAGTGACAGAAATGAGTGACAGAACATGTGATATCTGTCTTTTGCTTAGACTTAAACAAAAGTTAAAGACGTCTGAGACGCCCACTTAAAATATTCAATCCTTGGCATTGCAGTATTAGGAGGAATTTTTTCAGATTTAAGAGTTTCTAGACATAGGTATTGTATCCAACCAGCATATTTTACACTTAAAGTGTCAGAAATGAGTAACTGAACATGTGATTTCTGTCTTTTGCTAAGAATCAACTCAAAATTGAAGACGTCTGAAACATGCCCTCATGAAATGCTCAATCCTTGGTATTGCAGTATTAGGAGGATGTTTTTTCAGGTTCAAGAGTTTCTAGATATAGGTATTGTATCCAACCAGCATATTTTTCATCTAAACTGTAAGAAATGAGTGACTGAACATGTGATATCTGTCTTTTGCTAAGAATCAAACGAAAATTAAAGACGTCTGAGACACGCCCACTTAAAATAGTCAATCCTTGGCATTGCAGTATTAGGAGGAAAGTTTTTCCGTTTTTAGAGTTTCGAGACATGGATATTGTATCCAACCAGCATAATTTACATCTAAAGTGTTAGAAATGAGTGACAGAACATGTGATATCTGTCTTTTGCTAAGAATCAACTCAAAATTAAAGACGTCTGAGACACGCCCACTAAAAATTGTCAATCCTTGGCATTGCAGTATTAGGAGGAAAGTTTTTCCGTTTTAGGAGTTTCGAGACATGGATATTGTATCCAACCAGCATATTTTACATCTAAAGTGACAGAAATGAGTGACAGAACATGTGATATCTGTCTTTTGCTTAGACTTAAACAAAAGTTAAAGACGTCTGAGACGCCCACTTAAAATATTCAATCCTTGGCATTGCAGTATTAGGAGGAATTTTTTCAGATTTAAGAGTTTCTAGACATAGGTATTGTATCCAACCAGCATATTTTACACTTAAAGTGTCAGAAATGAGTAACTGAACATGTGATTTCTGTCTTTTGCTAAGAATCAACTCAAAATTGAAGACGTCTGAAACATGCCCTCATGAAATGCTCAATCCTTGGTATTGCAGTATTAGGAGGATGTTTTTTCAGGTTCAAGAGTTTCTAGATATAGGTATTGTATCCAACCAGCATATTTTTCATCTAAACTGTAAGAAATGAGTGACTGAACATGTGATATCTGTCTTTTGCTAAGAATCAAACGAAAATTAAAGACGTCTGAGACACGCCCACTTAAAATAGTCAATCCTTGGCATTGCAGTATTAGGAGGAAAGTTTTTCCGTTTTTAGAGTTTCGAGACATGGATATTGTATCCAACCAGCATAATTTACATCTAAAGTGTTAGAAATGAGTGACAGAACATGTGATATCTGTCTTTTGCTAAGAATCAACTCAAAATTAAAGACGTCTGAGACACGCCCACTAAAAATAGTCAATCCTTGGCATTGCAGTATTAGGAGGAAAGTTTTTCCGTTTTAGGAGTTTCGAGACATGGATATTGTATCCAACCAGCATATTTTACATCTAAAGTGTTAGAAATGAGTGACAGAACATGTGATATCTGTCTTTTGCTTAGACTTAAACGAAAGTTAAAGACGTCTGAGACACGCCCACTTAAAATAGTCAATCCTTGGCATTGCAGTATTAGGAGGAATTTTTTTCAGATTTAAGAGTTTCGAGACATGGCTATTGTATCCAATCAGAATATTGTACACTTAAGGTGTCAGAAATGAGTGACTGAACATGTGATTTCTGTCTTTTGCTAAGAATCAACTCAAAATTAAAGACGTCTGAGACATGCCCTCATGAAACACTCAATCCTTGGTATTGCAGTATTAGGAGGATGTTTTTTCATATTCAGGAGTTTCTAGACATGGATGTTGTAACTAACCAATATATTTTACATCTAAATTGTAAGAAATGAGTGACTTAACATGTGATATCTGGCTTTGCTAAGAATCAAATTAACATTAAAGATGTCTGAGACACGCCCATTTAAAATAGTCTATCCTTGGCATTGCAGTATTAGGAGGAAAGTTTTTCCGTTTTAAGAGTTTCTAGACATGGATATTGTATCCAACCAGCATATTTTACATCTAAAGTGTTAGAAATGAGTGACAGAACATGTGATATCTGTCTTTTGCTAAGAATCAAACGAAAATTAAAGACGTCTGAGACACGCCCACTTAAAATAGTCAATCCTTGGCATTGCAGTATTAGGAGGAAAGTTTTTCCGTTTTAAGAGTTTCTAGACATGGATATTGTATCCAACCAGCATATTTTACATCTAAAGTGTTAGAATTGAGTGACAGAACATGTGATATCTGTCTTTTGCTAAGAATCAACTCAAAATTGAAGACGTCTGAAACATGCCCTCATGAAATGCTCAATCCTTGGTATTGCAGTATTAGGAGGATGTTTTTTCAGGTTCAAGAGTTTCTAGATATAGGTATTGTATCCAACCAGCATATTTTTCATCTAAACTGTAAGAAATGAGTGACTGAACATGTGATATCTGTCTTTTGCTAAGAATCAAACGAAAATTAAAGACGTCTGAGACACGCCCACTTAAAATAGTCAATCCTTGGCATTGCAGTATTAGGAGGAAAGTTTTTCCGTTTTTAGAGTTTCGAGACATGGATATTGTATCCAACCAGCATAATTTACATCTAAAGTGTTAGAAATGAGTGACAGAACATGTGATATCTGTCTTTTGCTAAGAATCAACTCAAAATTAAAGACGTCTGAGACACGCCCACTAAAAATAGTCAATCCTTGGCATTGCAGTATTAGGAGGAAAGTTTTTCCGTTTTAGGAGTTTCGAGACATGGATATTGTATCCAACCAGCATATTTTACATCTAAAGTGTTAGAAATGAGTGACAGAACATGTGATATCTGTCTTTTGCTTAGACTTAAACGAAAGTTAAAGACGTCTGAGACACGCCCACTTAAAATAGTCAATCCTTGGCATTGCAGTATTAGGAGGAATTTTTTTCAGATTTAAGAGTTTCGAGACATGGCTATTGTATCCAATCAGAATATTGTACACTTAAGGTGTCAGAAATGAGTGACTGAACATGTGATTTCTGTCTTTTGCTAAGAATCAACTCAAAATTAAAGACGTCTGAGACATGCCCTCATGAAACACTCAATCCTTGGTATTGCAGTATTAGGAGGATGTTTTTTCATATTCAGGAGTTTCTAGACATGGATGTTGTAACTAACCAATATATTTTACATCTAAATTGTAAGAAATGAGTGACTTAACATGTGATATCTGGCTTTGCTAAGAATCAAATTAACATTAAAGATGTCTGAGACACGCCCATTTAAAATAGTCTATCCTTGGCATTGCAGTATTAGGAGGAAAGTTTTTCCGTTTTAAGAGTTTCTAGACATGGATATTGTATCCAACCAGCATATTTTACATCTAAAGTGTTAGAAATGAGTGACAGAACATGTGATATCTGTCTTTTGCTAAGAATCAAACGAAAATTAAAGACGTCTGAGACACGCCCACTTAAAATAGTCAATCCTTGGCATTGCAGTATTAGGAGGAAAGTTTTTCCGTTTTTAGAGTTTCGAGACATGGATATTGTATCCAACCAGCATAATTTACATCTAAAGTGTTAGAAATGAGTGACAGAACATGTGATATCTGTCTTTTGCTAAGAATCAACTCAAAATTAAAGACGTCTGAGACACGCCCACTAAAAATAGTCAATCCTTGGCATTGCAGTATTAGGAGGAAAGTTTTTCCGTTTTAGGAGTTTCGAGACATGGATATTGTATCCAACCAGCATATTTTACATCTAAAGTGTTAGAAATGAGTGACAGAACATGTGATATCTGTCTTTTGCTTAGACTTAAACGAAAGTTAAAGACGTCTGAGACACGCCCACTTAAAATAGTCAATCCTTGGCATTGCAGTATTAGGAGGAATTTTTTTCAGATTTAAGAGTTTCGAGACATGGCTATTGTATCCAATCAGAATATTGTACACTTAAGGTGTCAGAAATGAGTGACTGAACATGTGATTTCTGTCTTTTGCTAAGAATCAACTCAAAATTAAAGACGTCTGAGACATGCCCTCATGAAACACTCAATCCTTGGTATTGCAGTATTAGGAGGATGTTTTTTCATATTCAGGAGTTTCTAGACATGGATGTTGTAACTAACCAATATATTTTACATCTAAATTGTAAGAAATGAGTGACTTAACATGTGATATCTGGCTTTGCTAAGAATCAAATTAACATTAAAGATGTCTGAGACACGCCCATTTAAAATAGTCTATCCTTGGCATTGCAGTATTAGGAGGAAAGTTTTTCCGTTTTAAGAGTTTCTAGACATGGATATTGTATCCAACCAGCATATTTTACATCTAAAGTGTTAGAAATGAGTGACAGAACATGTGATATCTGTCTTTTGCTAAGAATCAAACGAAAATTAAAGACGTCTGAGACACGCCCACTTAAAATAGTCAATCCTTGGCATTGCAGTATTAGGAGGAAAGTTTTTCCGTTTTAAGAGTTTCTAGACATGGATATTGTATCCAACCAGCATATTTTACATCTAAAGTGTTAGAAATGAGTGACAGAACATGTGATATCTGTCTTTTGCTAAGAATCAACTCAAAATTGAAGACGTCTGAAACATGCCCTCATGAAATGCTCAATCCTTGGTATTGCAGTATTAGGAGGATGTTTTTTCAGGTTCAAGAGTTTCTAGATATAGGTATTGTATCCAACCAGCATATTTTTCATCTAAACTGTAAGAAATGAGTGACTGAACATGTGATATCTGTCTTTTGCTAAGAATCAAACGAAAATTAAAGACGTCTGAGACACGCCCACTTAAAATAGTCAATCCTTGGCATTGCAGTATTAGGAGGAAAGTTTTTCCGTTTTTAGAGTTTCGAGACATGGATATTGTATCCAACCAGCATAATTTACATCTAAAGTGTTAGAAATGAGTGACAGAACATGTGATATCTGTCTTTTGCTAAGAATCAACTCAAAATTAAAGACGTCTGAGACACGCCCACTAAAAATAGTCAATCCTTGGCATTGCAGTATTAGGAGGAAAGTTTTTCCGTTTTAGGAGTTTCGAGACATGGATATTGTATCCAACCAGCATATTTTACATCTAAAGTGTTAGAAATGAGTGACAGAACATGTGATATCTGTCTTTTGCTTAGACTTAAACGAAAGTTAAAGACGTCTGAGACACGCCCACTTAAAATAGTCAATCCTTGGCATTGCAGTATTAGGAGGAATTTTTTTCAGATTTAAGAGTTTCGAGACATGGCTATTGTATCCAATCAGAATATTGTACACTTAAGGTGTCAGAAATGAGTGACTGAACATGTGATTTCTGTCTTTTGCTAAGAATCAACTCAAAATTAAAGACGTCTGAGACATGCCCTCATGAAACACTCAATCCTTGGTATTGCAGTATTAGGAGGATGTTTTTTCATATTCAGGAGTTTCTAGACATGGATGTTGTAACTAACCAATATATTTTACATCTAAATTGTAAGAAATGAGTGACTTAACATGTGATATCTGGCTTTGCTAAGAATCAAATTAACATTAAAGATGTCTGAGACACGCCCATTTAAAATAGTCTATCCTTGGCATTGCAGTATTAGGAGGAAAGTTTTTCCGTTTTAAGAGTTTCTAGACATGGATATTGTATCCAACCAGCATATTTTACATCTAAAGTGTTAGAAATGAGTGACAGAACATGTGATATCTGTCTTTTGCTAAGAATCAAACGAAAATTAAAGACGTCTGAGACACGCCCACTTAAAATAGTCAATCCTTGGCATTGCAGTATTAGGAGGAAAGTTTTTCCGTTTTAAGAGTTTCTAGACATGGATATTGTATCCAACCAGCATATTTTACATCTAAAGTGTTAGAATTGAGTGACAGAACATGTGATATCTGTCTTTTGCTTAGACTTAAATGAAAGTTAAAAACGTCTGAGACACGCCCACTTAAAATAGTCAATCCTTGGCATTGCAGTATTAGGAGGAATTTTTTTCAGATTTAAGAGTTTCGAGACATGGCTATTGTATCCAATCAGAATACTGTACACTTAAGGTGTCAGAAATGAGTGACTTAACATGTGATTTCTGTCTTTTGCTAAGAATCAACTCAAAATTAAAGACGTCTGAGACATGCCCTCATGAAATGCTCAATCCTTGGTATTGCAGTATTAGGAGGATGTTTTTTCATATTCAGGAGTTTCTAGACATGGATGTTGTAACTAACCAATATATTTTACATCTAAATTGTAAGAAATGAGTGACTTAACATGTGATATGTGGCTTTGCTAAGAATCAAATTAACATTAAAGATGTCTGAGACACGCCCATTTAAAATAGTCTATCCTTGGCATTGCAGTATTAGGAGGAAAGTTTTTCCGTTTTAAGAGTTTCTAGACATGGATATTGTATCCAACCAGCATATTTTACATCTAAAGTGATAGAAATGAGTGACAGACCATGTGATATCTGTCTTTTGCTTAGACTTAAACAAAAGTTAAAGACGTCTGAGACGCCCACTTAAAATATTCAATCCTTGGCATTGCAGTATTAGGAGGAATTTTTTCAGATTTAAGAGTTTCTAGACATAGGTATTGTATCCAACCTGCATATTTTACACTTAAAGTGTCAGAAATGAGTAACTGAACATGTGATTTCTGTCTTTTGCTAAGAATCAACTCAAAATTGAAGACGTCTGAAACATGCCCTCATGAAATGCTCAATCCTTGGTATTGCAGTATTAGGAGGATGTTTTTTCAGGTTCAAGAGTTTCTAGATATAGGTATTGTATCCAACCAGCATATTTTTCATCTAAACTGTAAGAAATGAGTGACTGAACATGTGATATCTGTCTTTTGCTAAGAATCAAACGAAAATTAAAGACGTCTGAGACACGCCCACTTAAAATAGTCAATCCTTGGCATTGCAGTATTAGGAGGAAAGTTTTTCCGTTTTAAGAGTTTCGAGACATGGATATTGTATCCAACCAGCATAATTTACATCTAAAGTGTTAGAAATGAGTGACAGAACATGTGATATCTGTCTTTTGCTAAGAATCAACTCAAAATTAAAGACGTCTGAGACACGCCCACTAAAAATAGTCAATCCTTGGCATTGCAGTATTAGGAGGAAAGTTTTTCCGTTTTAAGAGTTTCTAGACATGGATATTGTCTCCAACCAGCATATTTTACATCTAAAGTGTTAGAAATGAGTGACAGAACATGTGATATCTGTCTTTTGCTTAGACTTAAACGAAAGTTAAAGACGTCTGAGACACGCCCACTTAAAATAGTCAATCCTTGGCATTGCAGTATGAGGAAGAATTTTTTTCAGATTTAAGAGTTTCGAGACATGGCTATTGTATCCAACCAGCATATTTTACACTTAAAGTGTCAGAAATGAGTAACTGAACATGTGATATCTGTCTTTTGCTAAGAATCAACTCAAAATTAAAGACGTCTGAGACATGCCCTCATGAAACACTCAATCCTTGGTATTGCAGTATTAGGAGGATGTTTTTTCATATTCAGGAGTTTCTAGACATGGATGTTGTAACTAACCAATATATTTTACATCTAAATTGTAAGAAATGAGTGACTTAACATGTGATATCTGGCTTTGCTAAGAATCAAATTAACATTAAAGATGTCTGAGACACGCCCATTTAAAATAGTCTATCCTTGGCATTGCAGTATTAGGAGGAAAATTTTTCCGTTTTAAGAGTTTCTAGACATGGATATTGTATCCAACCAGCATATTTTACATCTAAAGTGATAGAAATGAGTGACAGAACATGTGATATCTGTCTTTTGCTTAGACTTAAACAAAAGTTAAAGACGTCTGAGACGCCCACTTAAAATATTCAATCCTTGGCATTGCAGTATTAGGAGGAATTTTTTCAGATTTAAGAGTTTCTAGACATAGGTATTGTATCCAACCAGCATATTTTACACTTAAAGTGTCAGAAATGAGTAACTGAACATGTGATTTCTGTCTTTTGCTAAGAATCAACTCAAAATTGAAGACGTCTGAAACATGCCCTCATGAAGTGCTCAATCCTTGGTATTGCAGTATTAGGAGGATGTTTTTTCAGGTTCAAGAGTTTCTAGATATAGGTATTGTATCCAACCAGCATATTTTTCATCTAAACTGTAAGAAATGAGTGACTGAACATGTGATATCTGTCTTTTGCTAAGAATCAAACGAAAATTAAAGACGTCTGAGACACGCCCACTAAAAATAGTCAATCCTTGGCATTTCAGTATTAGGAGGAAAGTTTTTCCGTTTTAAGAGTTTCGAGACATGGATATTGTATCCAACCAGCATATTTTACATCTAAAGTGTTAGAAATGAGTGACTGAACATGTGATATCTGTCTTTTGCTTAGACTTAAACGAAAGTTAAAGACGTCTGAGACACGCCCACTTAAAATAGTCAATCCTTGGCATTGCAGTATTAGGAGGAATTTTTTTCAGATTTAAGAGTTTCGAGACATGGATATTGTATCCAATCAGAATATTGTACACTTAAGGTGTCAGAAATGAGTGACTGAACATGTGATTTCTGTCTTTTGCTAAGAATCAACTCAAAATTAAAGACGTCTGAGACATGCCCTCATGAAATACTCAATCCTTGGTATTGCAGTATTAGGAGGATGTTTTTTCATGTTCAGGAGTTTCTAGACATGGATGTTGTAACTAACCAATATATTTTACATCTAAATTGTAAGAAATGAGTGACTTAACATGTGATATCTGGCTTTGCTAAGAATCAAATTAACATTAAAGATGTCTGAGACACGCCCATTTAAAATAGTCTATCCTTGGCATTGCAGTATTAGGAGGAAAGTTTTTCCGTTTTAAGAGTTTCTAGACATGGATATTGTATCCAACCAGCATATTTTACATCTATAATGATAGAAATGAGTGACAGACCATGTGATATCTGTCTTTTGCTTAGACTTAAACAAAAGTTAAAGACGTCTGAGACGCCCACTTAAAATATTCAATCCTTGGCATTGCAGTATTAGGAGGAATTTTTTCAGATTTAAGAGTTTCTAGACATAGGTATTGTATCCAACCTGCATATTTTACACTTAAAGTGTCAGAAATGAGTAACTGAACATGTGATTTCTGTCTTTTGCTAGGAATCAACTCAAAATTGAAGACGTCTGAAACATGCCCTCATGAAATGCTCAATCCTTGGTATTGCAGTATTAGGAGGATGTTTTTTCAGGTTCAAGAGTTTCTAGATATAGGTATTGTATCCAACCAGCATATTTTTCATCTAAACTGTAAGAAATGAGTGACTGAACATGTGATATCTGTCTTTTGCTAAGAATCAAACGAAAATTAAAGACGTCTGAGACACGCCCACTTAAAATAGTCAATCCTTGGCATTGCAGTATTAGGAGGAAAGTTTTTCCGTTTTAAGAGTTTCGAGACATGGATATTGTATCCAACCAGCATAATTTACATCTAAAGTGTTCGAAATGAGTGACAGAACATGTGATATCTGTCTTTTGCTAAGAATCAACTCAAAATTAAAGACGTCTGAGACACGCCCACTAAAAATAGTCAATCCTTGGCATTGCAGTATTAGGAGGAATTTTTTCAGATTTAAGAGTTTCTAGACATAGGTATTGTATCCAACCAGTAGTGTCAGAAATGAGTAACTGAACATGTGATTTCTGTCTTTTGCTAAGAATCAACTCAAAATTGAAGACGTCTGAAACATGCCCTCATGAAGTGCTCAATCCTTGGTATTGCAGTATTAGGAGGATGTTTTTTCAGGTTCAAGAGTTTCTAGATATAGGTATTGTATCCAACCAGCATATTTTTCATCTAAACTGTAAGAAATGAGTGACTGAACATGTGATATCTGTCTTTTGCTAAGAATCAAACGAAAATTAAAGACGTCTGAGACACGCCCACTAAAAATAGTCAATCCTTGGCATTTCAGTATTAGGAGGAAAGTTTTTCCGTTTTAAGAGTTTCGAGACATGGATATTGTATCCAACCAGCATATTTTACATCTAAAGTGTTAGAAATGAGTGACTGAACATGTGATATCTGTCTTTTGCTTAGACTTAAACGAAAGTTAAAGACGTCTGAGACACGCCCACTTAAAATAGTCAATCCTTGGCATTGCAGTATTAGGAGGAATTTTTTTCAGATTTAAGAGTTTCGAGACATGGATATTGTATCCAATCAGAATATTGTACACTTAAGGTGTCAGAAATGAGTGACTGAACATGTGATTTCTGTCTTTTGCTAAGAATCAACTCAAAATTAAAGACGTCTGAGACATGCCCTCATGAAATACTCAATCCTTGGTATTGCAGTATTAGGAGGATGTTTTTTCATATTCAGGAGTTTCTAGACATGGATGTTGTAACTAACCAATATATTTTACACCTAAACTGTAAGAAATAAGTGACTTAACATGTGATATCTGGCTTTTGCTAAGAATCAAATTGGCATTGCAGTATTAGGAGGAAAGTTCGTCCGTTTTAAGAGTTTCTAGACATGGATATTGTATCCAACCAGCATATTTTACATCTAAAGTGTTAGAAATGAGTGACAGAACATGTGATATCTGTCTTTTGCTAAGAATCAAACGAAAATTAAAGACGTCTGAGACACGCCCACTTAAAATAGTCAATCCTTGGCATTGCAGTATTAGGAGGAAATTTTTTCCGTTTTAGGAGTTTCTAGACATGGATATTGTATCCAACCAGCATATTTTACATCTAAAGTGTTAGAAATGAGTGACAGAACATGTGATATCTGTCTTTTGCTTAGACTTAGACGAAAGTTAAAGACGTCTGAGACACGCCCACTTAAAATAGTCAATCCTTGGCATTGCAGTATTAGGAAGAATTTTTTTCAGATTTAAGAGTTTCGAGACATGGCTATTGTATCCAACCAGCATATTTTACACTTAAAGTGTCAGAAAAGAGTAACTGAACATGTGATATCTGTCTTTTGCTAAGAATCAACTCAAAATTAAAGACGTCTGAGACATGCCCTCATGAAACACTCAATCCTTGGTATTGCAGTATTAGGAGGATGTTTTTTCATATTCAGGAGTTTCTAGACATGGATGTTGTAACTAACCAATATATTTTACATCTAAATTGTAAGAAATGAGTGACTTAACATGTGATATCTGGCTTTGCTAAGAATCAAATTAACATTAAAGATGTCTGAGACACGCCCATTTAAAATAGTCTATCCTTGGCATTGCAGTATTAGGAGGAAAATTTTTCCGTTTTAAGAGTTTCTAGACATGGATATTGTATCCAACCAGCATATTTTACATCTAAAGTGATAGAAATGAGTGACAGAACATGTGATATTTGTCTTTTGCTTAGACTTAAACAAAAGTTAAAGACGTCTGAGACGCCCACTTAAAATATTCAATCCTTGGCATTGCAGTATTAGGAGGATTTTTTTCAGATTTAAGAGTTTCTAGACATAGGTATTGTATCCAACCAGCATATTTTACACTTAAAGTGTCAGAAATGAGTAACTGAACATGTGATTTCTGTCTTTTGCTAAGAATCAACTCAAAATTGAAGACGTCTGAAACATGCCCTCATGAAATGCTCAATCCTTGGTATTGCAGTATTAGGAGGATGTTTTTTCAGGTTCAAGAGTTTCTAGATATAGGTATTGTATCCAACCAGCATATTTTTCATCTAAACTGTAAGAAATGAGTGACTGAACATGTGATATCTGTCTTTTGCTAAGAATCAAACGAAAATTAAAGACGTCTGAGACACGCCCACTTAAAATAGTCAATCCTTGGCATTGCAGTATTAGGAGGAAAGTTTTTCCGTTTTAAGAGTTTCGAGACATGGATATTGTATCCAACCAGCATATTTTACATCTAAAGTGTAAGAAATGAGTGACAGAACATGTGATATCTGTCTTTTGCTAAGAATCAACTCAAAATTAAAGACGTCTGAGACACGCCCACTAAAAATAGTCAATCCTTGGCATTGCAGTATTAGGAGGAAAGTTTTTCCGTTTTAAGAGTTTCGAGACATGGATATTGTATCCAACCAGCATTTTTTACATCTAAAGTGTTAGAAATGAGTGACAGAACATGTGATATCTGTCTTTTGCTTAGACTTAAACGAAAGTTAAAGACGTCTGAGACACGCCCACTTAAAATAGTCAATCCTTGGCATTGCAGTATTAGGAGGAGTTTTTTTCAGATTTAAGAGTTTCGAGATATGGCTATTGTATCCAATCAGAATATTGTACACTTAAGGTGTCAGAAATGAGTGACTGAACATGTGATTTCTGTCTTTTGCTAAGAATCAACTCAAAATTAAAGACGTCTGAGACATGCCCTCATGAAATACTTAATCCTTGGTATTGCAGTATTAGGAGGATGTTTTTTCATATTCAGGAGTTTATAGACATGGATGTTGTAACTAACCAATATATTTTACACCTAAACTGTAAGTAATAAGTGACTTAACATGTGATATCTGGCTTTTGCTAAGAATCAAATTGGCATTGCATTATTAGGAGGAAAGTTCGTCCGTTTTAAGAGTTTCTAGACATGGATATTGTATCCAACCAGCATATTTTACATCTAAAGTGTTAGAAATGAGTGACAGAACATGTGATATCTGTCTTTTGCTAAGAATCAAACGAAAGTTAAAGACGTCTGAGACACGCCCACTTAAAATAGTCAATCCTTGGCATTGCAGTATTAGGAAGAATTTTTTTCAGATTTAAGAGTTTCGAGACATGGCTATTGTATCCAACCAGCATATTTTACACTTAAAGTGTCAGAAATGAGTAACTGAACATGTGATATCTGTCTTTTGCTAAGAATCAACTCAAAATTAAAGACGTCTGAGACATGCCCTCATGAAACACTCAATCCTTGGTATTGCAGTATTAGGAGGATGTTTTTTCATATTCAGGAGTTTCTAGACATGGATGTTGTAACTAACCAATATATTTTACATCTAAATTGTAAGAAATGAGTGACTTAACATGTGATATCTGGCTTTGCTAAGAATCAAATTAACATTAAAGATGTCTGAGACACGCCCATTTAAAATAGTCTATCCTTGGCATTGCAGTATTAGGAGGAAAGTTTTTCCGTTTTAAGAGTTTCGAGACATGGATATTGTATCCAACCAGCATATTTTACATCTAAAGTGTTAGAAATGAGTGACAGAACATGTGATATCTGTCTTTTGCTAAGAATCAACTCAAAATTAAAGACGTCTGAGACACGCCCACTAAAAATAGTCAATCCTTGGCATTGCAGTATTAGGAGGAAAGTTTTTCCGTTTTAAGAGTTTCGAGACATGGATATTGTATCCAACCAGCATATTTTACATCTAAAGTGTTAGAAATGAGTGACAGAACATGTGATATCTGTCTTTTGCTTAAACTTAAACGAAAGTTAAAGACGTCTGAGACGCCCACTTAAAATATTCAATCCTTGGCATTGCAGTATTAGGAGGATTTTTTCAGATTTAAGAGTTTCTAGACATAGGTATTGTATCCAACCAGCATATTTTACACTTAAAGTGTCAGAAATGAGTAACTGAACATGTGATTTCTGTCTTTTGCTAAGAATCAACTCAAAATTGAAGACGTCTGAAACATGCCCTCATGAAATGCTCAATCCTTGGTATTGCAGTATTAGGAGGATGTTTTTTCAGGTTCAAGAGTTTCTAGATATAGGTATTGTATCCAACCAGCATATTTTTCATCTAAACTGTAAGAAATGAGTGACTGAACATGTGATATCTGTCTTTTGCTAAGAATCAAACGAAAATTAAAGACGTCTGAGACACGCCCACTTAAAATAGTCAATCCTTGGCATTGCAGTATTAGGAGGAAAGTTTTTCCGTTTTAAGAGTTTCGAGACATGGATATTGTATCCAACCAGCATATTTTACATCTAAAGTGTTAGAAATGAGTGACAGAACATGTGATATCTGTCTTTTGCTAAGAATCAACTCAAAATTAAAGACGTCTGAGACACGCCCACTAAAAATAGTCAATCCTTGGCATTGCAGTATTAGGAGGAAAGTTTTTCCGTTTTAAGAGTTTCGAGACATGGATATTGTATCCAACCAGCATATTTTACATCTAAAGTGTTAGAAATGAGTGACAGAACATGTGATATCTGTCTTTTGCTTAAACTTAAACGAAAGTTAAAGACGTCTGAGACACGCCCACTTAAAATAGTCAATCCTTGGCATTGCAGTATTAGGAGGAATTTTTTTCAGATTTAAGAGTTTCGAGACATGGCTATTGTATCCAATCAGAATATTGTACACTTAAGGTGTCAGAAATGAGTGACTGAACATGTGATTTCTGTCTTTTGCTAGGAATCAACTCAAAATTAAAGACGTCTGAGACATGCCCTCATGAAATACTCAATCCTTGGTATTGCAGTATTAGGAGGATGTTTTTTCATATTCAGGAGTTTCTAGACATGGATGTTGTAACTAACCAATATATTTTACACCTAAACTGTAAGAAATAAGTGACTTAACATGTGATATCTGGCTTTTGCTAAGAATCAAATTGGCATTGCATTATTAGGAGGAAAGTTCGTCCGTTTTAAGAGTTTCTAGACATGGATATTGTATCCAACCAGCATATTTTACATCTAAAGTGTTAGAAATGAGTGACTGAACATGTGATATCTGTCTTTTGTTTAGACTTAAACGAAAGTTAAAGACGTCTGAGACACGCCCACTTAAAATAGTCAATCCTTGGCATTGCAGTATTAGGAGGAAAGTTTTTCCGTTTTAAGAGTTTCTAGACATGTATATTGTATCCAACCAGCATATTTTACATCTAAAGTGTTAGAAATGAGTGACAGAACATGTGATATCTGTCTTTTGCTTAGACTTAAACGAAAGTTAAAGACGTCTGAGACACGCCCACTTAAAATAGTCAATCCTTGGCATTGCAGTATTAGGAGGAATTTTTTTCAGATTTAAGAGTTTCGAGACATGGCTTTTGTATCCAATCAGAATATTGTACACTTAAGGTGTCAGAAATGAGTGACTGAACATGTGATTTCTGTCTTTTGCTAAGAATCAACTCAAAATTAAAGACGTCTGAGACATGCCCTCATGAAACACTCAATCCTTGGTATTGCAGTATTAGGAGGATGTTTTATCATATTCAGGAGTTTCTTGACATGGATGTTGTAACTAACCAATATATTTTACATCTAAATTGTAAGAAATGAGTGACTTAACATGTGATATCTGGCTTTGCTAAGAATCAAATTAACATTAAAGATGTCTGAGACACGCCCATTTAAAATAGTCTATCCTTGGCATTGCAGTATTAGGAGGAAAATTTTTCCGTTTTAAGAGTTTCTAGACATGGATATTGTATCCAACCAGCATATTTTACATCTAAAGTGATAGAAATGAGTGACAGAACATGTGATATCTGTCTTTTGCTTAGACTTAAACAAAAGTTAAAGACGTCTGAGACGCCCACTTAAAATATTCAATCCTTGGCATTGCAGTATTAGGAGGAATTTTTTCAGATTTA
This sequence comes from Steromphala cineraria, assembly GCA_916613615.1. Classification (NCBI taxonomy): domain Eukaryota; kingdom Metazoa; phylum Mollusca; class Gastropoda; order Trochida; family Trochidae; genus Steromphala; species Steromphala cineraria. The sequence goes on from OU744737.1 coordinate 1,295,160, forward strand.
AGAGTTTCTAGACATAGGTATTGTATCCAACCAGCATATTTTACACTTAAAGTGTCAGAAATGAGTAACTGAACATGTGATTTCTGTCTTTTGCTAAGAATCAACTCAAAATTGAAGACGTCTGAAACATGCCCTCATGAAATGCTCAATCCTTGGTATTGCAGTATTAGGAGGATGTTTTTTCAGGTTCAAGAGTTTCTAGATATAGGTATTGTATCCAACCAGCATATTTTTCATCTAAACTGTAAGAAATGAGTGACTGAACATGTGATATCTGTCTTTTGCTAAGAATCAAACGAAAATTAAAGACGTCTGAGACACGCCCACTTAAAATAGTCAATCCTTGGCATTGCAGTATTAGGAGGAAAGTTTTTCCGTTTTAAGAGTTTCGAGACATGGATATTGTATCCAACCAGCATAATTTACATCTAAAGTGTTAGAAATGAGTGAGAAGAACATGTGATATCTGTCTTTTGCTAAGAATCAACTCAAAATTAAAGACGTCTGAGACACGCCCACTAAAAATAGTCAATCCTTGGCATTGCACTATTAGGAGGAAAGTTTTTCCGTTTTAGGAGTTTCGAGACATGGATATTGTATCCAACCAGCATAATTTACATCTAAAGTGTTAGAAATGAGTGACAGAACATGTGATATCTGTCTTTTGCTTAGACTTAAACGAAAGTTAAAGACGTCTGAGACACGCCCACTTAAAATAGTCAATCCTTGGCATTGCAGTATTAGGAGGAATTTTTTTCAGATTTAAGAGTTTCGAGACATGGATATTGTATCCAACCAGCATATTTTACATCTAAAGTGTTAGAAATGAGTGACAGAACATGTGATATCTATCTTTTGCTTAGACTTAAACCAAAGTTAAAGACGTCTGAGACACGCCCACTTAAAATAGTCAATCCTTGGCATTGCAGTATTAGGAGGAATTTTTTTCAGATTTAAGAGTTTCGAGACATGGCTATTGTATCCAATCAGAATATTGTACACTTAAGGTGTCAGAAATGAGTGACTGAACATGTGATTTCTGTCTTTTGCTAAGAATCAACTCAAAATTAAAGACGTCTGAGACATGCCCTCATGAAACACTCAATCCTTGGTATTGCAGTATTAGGAGGATGTTTTTTCATATTCAGGAGTTTCTAGACATGGATGTTGTAACTAACCAATATATTTTACATCTAAATTGTAAGAAATGAGTGACTTAACATGTGATATCTGGCTTTGCTAAGAATCAAATTAACATTAAAGATGTCTGAGACACGCCCATTTAAAATAGTCTATCCTTGGCATTGCAGTATTAGGAGGAAAATTTTTCCGTTTTAAGAATCTCTAGACATGGATATTGTATCCAACCAGCATATTTTACATCTAAAGTGATAGAAATGAGTGACAGAACATGTGATATCTGTCTTTTGCTTAGACTTAAACAAAAGTTAAAGACGTCTGAGACGCCCACTTAAAATATTCAATCCTTGGCATTGCAGTATTAGGAGGAATTTTTTCAGATTTAAGAGTTTCTAGACATAGGTATTGTATCCAACCAGCATATTTTACACTTAAAGTGTCAGAAATGAGTAACTGAACATGTGATTTCTGTCTTTTGCTAAGAATCAACTCAAAATTGAAGACGTCTGAAACATGCCCTCATGAAATGCTCAATCCTTGGTATTGCAGTATTAGGAGGATGTTTTTTCAGGTTCAAGAGTTTCTAGATATAGGTATTGTATCCAACCAGCATATTTTTCATCTAAACTGTCAGAAATGAGTGACTGAACATGTGATATCTGTCTTTTGCTAAGAATCAAACGAAAATTAAAGACGTCTGAGACACGCCCACTTAAAATAGTCAATCCTTGGCATTGCAGTATTAGGAGGAAAGTTTTTCCGTTTTAAGAGTTTCGAGACATGGATATTGTATCCAACCAGCATAATTTACATCTAAAGTGTTAGAAATGAGTGACAGAACATGTGATATCTGTCTTTTGCTAAGAATCAACTCAAAATTAAAGACGTCTGAGACACGCCCACTAAAAATAGTCAATCCTTGGCATTGCAGTATTAGGAGGAAAGTTTTTCCGTTTTAGGAGTTTCGAGACATGGATATTGTATCCAACCAGCATAATTTACATCTAAAGTGTTAGAAATGAGTGACAGAACATGTGATATCTGTCTTTTGCTTAGACTTAAACGAAAGTTAAAGACGTCTGAGACACGCCCACTTAAAATAGTCAATCCTTGGCATTGCAGTATTAGGAGGAAAGTTTTTCCGTTTTAAGAGTTTCGAGACATGGATATTGTATCCAACCAGCATATTTTACATCTAAAGTGTTAGAAAAGAGTGACAGAACATGTGATATCTGTCTTTTGCTTAGACTTAAACGAAAGTTAAAGACGTCTGAGACACGCCCACTTAAAATAGTCAATCATTGGCATTGCAGTATTAGGAGGAATTTTTTTCAGATTTAAGAGTTTCGAGACATGGCTATTGTATCCAATCAGAATATTGTACACTTAAGGTGTCAGAAATGAGTGACTGAACATGTGATTTCTGTCTTTTGCTAGGAATCAACTCAAAATTAAAGACGTCTGAGACATGCCCTCATGAAACACTCAATCCTTGGTATTGCAGTATTAGGAGGATGTTTTTTCATATTCAGGAGTTTCTAGACATGGATGTTGTAACTAACCAATATATTTTACATCTAAATTGTAAGAAATGAGTGACTTAACATGTGATATCTGGCTTTGCTAAGAATCAAATTAACATTAAAGATGTCTGAGACACGCCCATTTAAAATAGTCTATCCTTGGCATTGCAGTATTAGGAGGAAAATTTTTCCGTTTTAAGAGTTTCTAGACATGGATATTGTATCCAACCAGCATATTTTACATCTAAAGTGATAGAAATGAGTGACAGAACATGTGATATCTGTCTTTTGCTTAGACTTAAACAAAAGTTAAAGACGTCTGAGACGCCCACTTAAAATATTCAATCCTTGGCATTGCAGTATTAGGAGGAATTTTTTCAGATTTAAGAGTTTCTAGACATGGCTATTGTATCCAATCAGAATATTGTACACTTAAGGTGTCAGAAATGAGTAACTGAACATGTGATTTCTGTCTTTTGCTAAGAATCAACTCAAAATTGAAGACGTCTGAAACATGCCCTCATGAAATGCTCAATCCTTGGTATTGCAGTATTAGGAGGATGTTTTTTCAGGTTCAAGAGTTTCTAGATATAGGTATTGTATCCAACCAGCATATTTTTCATCTAAACTGTCAGAAATGAGTGACTGAACATGTGATATCTGTCTTTTGCTAAGAATCAAACGAAAATTAAAGACGTCTGAGACACGCCCACTTAAAATAGTCAATCCTTGGCATTGCAGTATTAGGAGGAAAGTTTTTCCGTTTTAAGAGTTTCGAGACATGGATATTGTATCCAACCAGCATAATTTACATCTAAAGTGTTAGAAATGAGTGACAGAACATGTGATATCTGTCTTTTGCTAAGAATCAACTCAAAATTAAAGACGTCTGAGACACGCCCACTAAAAATAGTCAATCCTTGGCATTGCAGTATTAGGAGGAAAGTTTTTCCGTTTTAGGAGTTTCTAGACATGGATATTGTATCCAACCAGCATAATTTACATCTAAAGTGTTAGAAATGAGTGACAGAACATGTGATATCTGTCTTTTGCTTAGACTTAAACGAAAGTTAAAGACGTCTGAGACACGCCCACTTAAAATAGTCAATCCTTGGCATTGCAGTATTAGGAGGAATTTTTTTCAGATTAAAGAGTTTCGAGACATGGATATTGTATCCAACCAGCATATTTTACATCTAAAGTGTTAGAAAAGAGTGACAGAACATGTGATATCTGTCTTTTGCTTAGACTTTAACGAAAGTTAAAGACGTCTGAGACACGCCCACTTAAAATATTCAATCCTTGGCATTGCAGTATTAGGAGGAATTTTTTCAGATTTAAGAGTTTCTAGACATAGGTATTGTATCCAACCAGCATATTTTACACTTAAAGTGTCAGAAATGAGTAACTGAACATGTGATTTCTGTCTTTTGCTAAGAATCAACTCAAAATTGAAGACGTCTGAAACATGCCCTCATGAAATGCTCAATCCTTGGTATTGCAGTATTAGGAGGATGTTTTTTCAGGTTCAAGAGTTTCTAGATATAGGTATTGTATCCAACCAGCATATTTTTCATCTAAACTGTCAGAAATGAGTGACTGAACATGTGATATCTGTCTTTTGCTAAGAATCAAACGAAAATTAAAGACGTCTGAGACACGCCCACTTAAAATAGTCAATCCTTGGCATTGCAGTATTAGGAGGAAAGTTTTTCCGTTTTAAGAGTTTCGAGACATGGATATTGTATCCAACCAGCATAATTTACATCTAAAGTGTTAGAAATGAGTGACAGAACATGTGATATCTGTCTTTTGCTAAGAATCAACTCAAAATTAAAGACGTCTGAGACACGCCCACTAAAAATAGTCAATCCTTGGCATTGCAGTATTAGGAGGAAAGTTTTTCCGTTTTAAGAGTTTCTAGACATGGATATTGTATCCAACCAGCATATTTTACATCTAAAGTGTTAGAAATGAGTGACAGAACATGTGATATCTGTCTTTTGCTTAGACTTAAACGAAAGTTAAAGACGTCTGAGACACGCCCACTTAAAATAGTCAATCCTTGGCATTGCAGTATTAGGAAGAATTTTTTTCAGATTTAAGAGTTTCGAGACATGGCTATTGTATCCAACCAGCATATTTTACACTTAAAGTGTCAGAAAAGAGTAACTGAACATGTGATATCTGTCTTTTGCTAAGAATCAACTCAAAATTAAAGACGTCTGAGACATGCCCTCATGAAACACTCAATCCTTGGTATTGCAGTATTAGGAGGATGTTTTTTCATATTCAGGAGTTTCTAGACATGGATGTTGTAACTAACCAATATATTTTACATCTAAATTGTAAGAAATGAGTGACTTAACATGTGATATCTGGCTTTGCTAAGAATCAAATTAACATTAAAGATGTCTGAGACACGCCCATTTAAAATAGTCTATCCTTGGCATTGCAGGATTAGGAGGAAAGTTTTTCCGTTTTAAGAGTTTCTAGACATGGATATTGTATCCAACCAGCATATTTTACATCTAAAGTGTTAGAAATGAGTGACAGAACATGTGATATCTGTCTTTTGCTTAGACTTAAACGAAAGTTAAAGACGTCTGAGACACGCCCACTTAAAATAGTCAATCCTTGGCATTGCAGTATTAGGAGGAATTTTTTTCAGATTTAAGAGTTTCGAGACATGGATATTGTATCCAACCAGCATATTTTACATCTAAAGTGTTAGAAATGAGTGACAGAACATGTGATATCTGTCTTTTGCTAAGAATCAACTCAAAATTGAAGACGTCTGAAACATGCCCTCATGAAATGCTCAATCCTTGGTATTGCAGTATTAGGAGGATGTTTTTTCAGGTTCAAGAGTTTCTAGATATAGGTATTGTATCCAACCAGCATATTTTTCATCTAAACTGTCAGAAATGAGTGACTGAACATGTGATATCTGTCTTTTGCTAAGAATCAAACGAAAATTAAAGACGTCTGAGACACGCCCACTTAAAATAGTCAATCCTTGGCATTGCAGTATTAGGAGGAAAGTTTTTCCGTTTTAAGAGTTTCGAGACATGGATATTGTATCCAACCAGCATAATTTACATCTAAAGTGTTAGAAATGAGTGACAGAACATGTGATATCTGTCTTTTGCTAAGAATCAACTCAAAATTGAAGACGTCTGAAACATGCCCTCATGAAATGCTCAATCCTTGGTATTGCAGTATTAGGAGGATGTTTTTTCAGGTTCAAGAGTTTCTAGATATAGGTATTGTATCCAACCAGCATATTTTTCATCTAAACTGTCAGAAATGAGTGACTGAACATGTGATATCTGTCTTTTGCTAAGAATCAAACGAAAATTAAAGACGTCTGAGACACGCCCACTTAAAATAGTCAATCCTTGGCATTGCAGTATTAGGAGGAAAGTTTTTCCGTTTTAAGAGTTTCGAGACATGGATATTGTATCCAACCAGCATAATTTACATCTAAAGTGTTAGAAATGAGTGACAGAACATGTGATATCTGTCTTTTGCTAAGAATCAACTCAAAATTAAAGACGTCTGAGACACGCCCACTAAAAATAGTCAATCCTTGGCATTGCAGTATTAGGAGGAAAGTTTTTCCGTTTTAAGAGTTTCTAGACATGGATATTGTATCCAACCAGCATATTTTACATCTAAAGTGTTAGAAATGAGTGACAGAACATGTGATATCTGTCTTTTGCTTAGACTTAAACAAAAGTTAAAGACGTCTGAGACACGCCCACTTAAAATAGTCAATCCTTGGCATTGCAGTATTAGGAAGAATTTTTTTCAGATTTAAGAGTTTCGAGACATGGCTATTGTATCCAACCAGCATATTTTACACTTAAAGTGTCAGAAAAGAGTAACTGAACATGTGATATCTGTCTTTTGCTAAGAATCAACTCAAAATTAAAGACGTCTGAGACATGCCCTCATGAAACACTCAATCCTTGGTATTGCAGTATTAGGAGGATGTTTTTTCATATTCAGGAGTTTCTAGACATGGATGTTGTAACTAACCAATATATTTTACATCTAAATTGTCAGAAATGAGTGACTTAACATGTGATATCTGGCTTTGCTAAGAATCAAATTAACATTAAAGATGTCTGAGACACGCCCATTTAAAATAGTCTATCCTTGGCATTGCAGTATTAGGAGGAAAGTTTTTCCGTTTTAAGAGTTTCTAGACATGGATATTGTATCCAACCAGCATATTTTACATCTAAAGTGTTAGAAATGAGTGACAGAACATGTGATATCTGTCTTTTGCTTAGACTTAAACGAAAGTTAAAGACGTCTGAGACACGCCCACTTAAAATAGTCAATCCTTGGCATTGCAGTATTAGGAGGAATTTTTTTCAGATTTAAGAGTTTCGAGACATGGATATTGTATCCAACCAGCATAATTTACATCTAAAGTGTTAGAAAAGAGTGACAGAACATGTGATATCTGTCTTTTGCTTAGACTTAAACGAAAGTTAAAGACGTCTGAGACACGCCCACTTAAAATAGTCAATCCTTGGCATTGCAGTATTAGGAGGAATTTTTTTCAGATTTAAGAGTTTCGAGACATGGCTATTGTATCCAATCAGAATATTGTACACTTAAGGTGTCAGAAATGAGTGACTGAACATGTGATTTCTGTCTTTTGCTAAGAATCAACTCAAAATTAAAGACGTCTTAGACATGCCCTCATGAAACACTCAATCCTTGGTATTGCAGTATTAGGAGGATGTTTTTTCATATTCAGGAGTTTCTAGACATGGATGTTGTAACTAACCAATATATTTTACATCTAAATTGTAAGAAATGAGTGACTTAACATGTGATATCTGGCTTTGCTAAGAATCAAATTAACATTAAAGATGTCTGAGACACGCCCATTTAAAATAGTCTATCCTTGGCATTGCAGTATTAGGAGGAAAATTTTTCCGTTTTAAGAGTTTCTAGACATGGATATTGTATCCAACCAGCATATTTTACATCTAAAGTGATAGAAATGAGTGACAGAACATGTGATATCTGTCTTTTGCTTAGACTTAAACAAAAGTTAAAGACGTCTGAGACGCCCACTTAAAATATTCAATCCTTGGCATTGCAGTATTAGGAGGAATTTTTTCAGATTTAAGAGTTTCTAGACATAGGTATTGTATCCAACCAGCATATTTTACACTTAAAGTGTCAGAAATGAGTAACTGAACATGTGATTTCTGTCTTTTGCTAAGAATCAACTCAAAATTGAAGACGTCTGAAACATGCCCTCATGAAATGCTCAATCCTTGGTATTGCAGTATTAGGAGGATGTTTTTTCAGGTTCAAGAGTTTCTAGATATAGGTATTGTATCCAACCAGCATATTTTTCATCTAAACTGTCAGAAATGAGTGACTGAACATGTGATATCTGTCTTTTGCTAAGAATCAAACGAAAATTAAAGACGTCTGAGACACGCCCACTTAAAATAGTCAATCCTTGGCATTGCAGTATTAGGAGGAAAGTTTTTCCGTTTTAAGAGTTTCTAGACATGGATATTGTATCCAACCAGCATAATTTACATCTAAAGTGTTAGAAATGAGTGACAGAACATGTGATATCTGTCTTTTGCTTAGACTTAAACGAAAGTTAAAGACGTCTGAGACACGCCCACTTAAAATAGTCAATCCTTGGCATTGCAGTATTAGGAAGAATTTTTTTCAGATTTAAGAGTTTCGAGACATGGCTATTGTATCCAACCAGCATATTTTACACTTAAAGTGTCAGAAAAGAGTAACTGAACATGTGATATCTGTCTTTTGCTAAGAATCAACTCAAAATTAAAGACGTCTGAGACATGCCCTCATGAAACACTCAATCCTTGGTATTGCAGTATTAGGAGGATGTTTTTTCATATTCAGGAGTTTCTAGACATGGATGTTGTAACTAACCAATATATTTTACTTCTAAATTGTAAGAAATGAGTGACTTAACATGTGATATCTGGCTTTGCTAAGAATCAAATTAACATTAAAGATGTCTGAGACACGCCCATTTAAAATAGTCTATCCTTGGCATTGCAGTATTAGGAGGAAAATTTTTCCGTTTTAAGAGTTTCTAGACATGGATATTGTATCCAACCAGCATATTTTACATCTAAAGTGATAGAAATGAGTGACAGAACATGTGATATCTGTCTTTTGCTTAGACTTAAACAAAAGTTAAAGACGTCTGAGACGCCCACTTAAAATATTCAATCCTTGGCATTGCAGTATTAGGAGGAATTTTTTCAGATTTAAGAGTTTCTAGACATAGGTATTGTATCCAACCAGCATATTTTACACTTAAAGTGTCAGAAATGAGTAACTGAACATGTGATTTCTGTCTTTTGCTAAGAATCAACTCAAAATTGAAGACGTCTGAAACATGCCCTCATGAAATGCTCAATCCTTGGTATTGCAGTATTAGGAGGATGTTTTTTCAGGTTCAAGAGTTTCTAGATATAGGTATTGTATCCAACCAGCATATTTTTCATCTAAACTGTCAGAAATGAGTGACTGAACATGTGATATCTGTCTTTTGCTAAGAATCAAACGAAAATTAAAGACGTCTGAGACACGCCCACTTAAAATAGTCAATCCTTGGCATTGCAGTATTAGGAGGAAAGTTTTTCCGTTTTAAGAGTTTCGAGACATGGATATTGTATCCAACCAGCATAATTTACATCTAAAGTGTTAGAAATGAGTGACAGAACATGTGATATCTGTCTTTTGCTTAGACTTAAACGAAAGTTAAAGACGTCTGAGACACGCCCACTTAAAATAGTCAATCCTTGGCATTGCAGTATTAGGAAGAATTTTTTTCAGATTTAAGAGTTTCGAGACATGGCTATTGTATCCAACCAGCATATTTTACACTTAAAGTGTCAGAAAAGAGTAACTGAACATGTGATATCTGTCTTTTGCTAAGAATCAACTCAAAATTAAAGACGTCTGAGACATGCCCTCATGAAACACTCAATCCTTGGTATTGCAGTATTAGGAGGATGTTTTTTCATATTCAGGAGTTTCTAGACATGGATGTTGTAACTAACCAATATATTTTACATCTAAATTGTAAGAAATGAGTGACTTAACATGTGATATCTGGCTTTGCTAAGAATCAAATTAACATTAAAGATGTCTGAGACACGCCCATTTAAAATAGTCTATCCTTGGCATTGCAGTATTAGGAGGAAAGTTTTTCCGTTTTAAGAGTTTCTAGACATGGATATTGTATCCAACCAGCATATTTTACATCTAAAGTGTTAGAAATGAGTGACAGAACATGTGATATCTGTCTTTTGCTTAGAATTAAACAAAAGTTAAAGACGTCTGAGACGCCCACTTAAAATATTCAATCCTTGGCATTGCAGTATTAGGAGGATTTTTTTCAGATTTAAGAGTTTCTAGACATAGGTATTGTATCCAACCAGCATATTTTACACTTAAAGTGTCAGAAATGAGTAACTGAACATGTGATTTCTGTCTTTTGCTAAGAATCAACTCAAAATTGAAGACGTCTGAAACATGCCCTCATGAAATGCTCAATCCTTGGTATTGCAGTATTAGGAGGATGTTTTTTCAGGTTCAAGAGTTTCTAGATATAGGTATTGTATCCAACCAGCATATTTTTTATCTAAACTGTAAGAAATGAGTGACTGAACATGTGATATCTGTCTTTTGCTAAGAATCAAACGAAAATTAAAGACGTCTGAGACACGCCCACTTAAAATAGTCAATCCTTGGCATTGCAGTATTAGGAGGAAAGTTTTTCCGTTTTAAGAGTTTCGAGACATGGATATTGTATCCAACCAGCATAATTTACATCTAAAGTGTTAGAAATGAGTGACAGAACATGTGATATCTGTCTTTTGCTAAGAATCAACTCAAATATAAAGACGTCTGAGACACGCCCACTAAAAATAGTCAATCCTTGGCATTGCAGTATTAGGAGGAAAGTTTTTCCGTTTTAGGAGTTTCGAGACATGGATATTGTATCCAACCAGCATATTTTACATCTAAAGTGTTAGAAATGAGTGACAGAACATGTGATATCTGTCTTTTGCTTAGACTTAAACGAAAGTTAAAGACGTCTGAGACACGCCCACTTAAAATAGTCAATCCTTGGCATTGCAGTATTAGGAGGAATTTTTTTCAGATTTAAGAGTTTCGAGACATGGCTATTGTATCCAATCAGAATATTGTACACTTAAGGTGTCAGAAATGAGTGACTGAACATGTGATTTCTGTCTTTTGCTAAGAATCAACTCAAAATTAAAGACGTCTGAGACATGCCCTCATGAAACACTCAATCCTTGGTATTGCAGTATTAGGAGGATGTTTTTTTCATATTCAGGAGTTTCTAGACATGGATGTTGTAACTAACCAATATATTTTACATCTAAATTGTAAGAAATGAGTGACTTAACATGTGATATCTGGCTTTGCTAAGAATCAAATTAACATTAAAGATGTCTGAGACACGCCCATTTAAAATAGTCTATCCTTGGCATTGCAGTATTAGGAGGAAAATTTTTCCGTTTTAAGAGTTTCTAGACATGGATATTGTATCCAACCAGCATATTTTACATCTAAAGTGATAGAAATGAGTGACAGAACATGTGATATCTGTCTTTTGCTTAGACTTAAACAAAAGTTAAAGACGTCTGAGACACCCACTTAAAATATTCAATCCTTGGCATTGCAGTATTAGGAGGATTTTTTTCAGATTTAAGAGTTTCTAGACATAGGTATTGTATCCAACCAGCATATTTTACACTTAAAGTGTCAGAAATGAGTAACTGAACATGTGATTTCTGTCTTTTGCTAAGAATCAACTCAAAATTTAAGACGTCTGAAACATGCCCTCATGAAATGCTCAATCCTTGGTATTGCAGTATTAGGAGGATGTTTTTTCAGGTTCAAGAGTTTCTAGATATAGGTATTGTATCCAACCAGCATATTTTTCATCTAAACTGTAAGAAATGAGTGACTGAACATGTGATATCTGTCTTTTGCTAAGAATCAAACGAAAATTAAAGACGTCTGAGACACGCCCACTTAAAATAGTCAATCCTTGGCATTGCAGTATTAGGAGGAAAGTTTTTCCGTTTTAAGAGTTTCGAGACATGGATATTGTATCCAACCAGCATAATTTACATCTAAAGTGTTAGAAATGAGTGACAGAACATGTGATATCTGTCTTTTGCTAAGAATCAACTCAAAATTAAAGACGTCTGAGACACGCCCACTAAAAATAGTCAATCCTTGGCATTGCAGTATTAGGAGGAAAGTTTTTCCGTTTTAGGAGTTTCGAGACATGGATATTGTATCCAACCAGCATATTTTACATCTAAAGTGTTAGAAATGAGTGACAGAACATGTGATATCTGTCTTTTGCTTAGAATTAAACAAAAGTTAAAGACGTCTGAGACGCCCACTTAAAATATTCAATCCTTGGCATTGCAGTATTAGGAGGAATTTTTTCAGATTTAAGAGTTTCTAGACATAGGTATTGTATCCAACCAGCATATTTTACACTTAAAGTGTCAGAAATGAGTAACTGAACATGTGATTTCTGTCTTTTGCTAAGAATCAACTCAAAATTGAAGACGTCTGAAACATGCCCTCATGAAATGCTCAATCCTTGGTATTGCAGTATTAGGAGGATGTTTTTTCAGGTTCAAGAGTTTCTAGATATAGGTATTGTATCAAACCAGCATATTTTTCATCTAAACTGTAAGAAATGAGTGACTGAACATGTGATATCTGTCTTTTGCTAAGAATCAAACGAAAATTAAAGACGTCTGAGACACGCCCACTTAAAATAGTCAATCCTTGGCATTGCAGTATTAGGAGGAAAGTTTTTCCGTTTTAAGAGTTTCGAGACATGGATATTGTATCCAACCAGCATAATTTACATCTAAAGTGTTAGAAATGAGTGACAGAACATGTGATATCTGTCTTTTGCTAAGAATCAACTCAAAATTAAAGACGTCTGAGACACGCCCACTAAAAATAGTCAATCCTTGGCATTGCAGTATTAGGAGGAAAGTTTTTCCGTTTTAGGAGTTTCGAGACATGGATATTGTATCCAACCAGCATAATTTACATCTAAAGTGTTAGAAATGAGTGACAGAACATGTGATATCTGTCTTTTGCTAAGAATCAACTCAAAATTAAAGACGTCTGAGACACGCCCACTAAAAATAGTCAATCCTTGGCATTGCAGTATTAGGAGGAAAGTTTTTCCGTTTTAGGAGTTTCGAGACATGGATATTGTATCCAACCAGCATATTTTACATCTAAAGTGTTAGAAATGAGTTACAGAACATGTGATATCTGTCTTTTGCTTAGACTTAAACGAAAGTTAAAGACGTCTGAGACACGCCCACTTAAAATAGTCAATCCTTGGCAATGCAGTATTAGGAGGAATTTTTTTCAGATTTAAGAGTTTCGAGACATGGCTATTGTATCCAATCAGAATATTGTACACTTAAGGTGTCAGAAATGAGTGACTGAACATGTGATTTCTGTCTTTTGCTAAGAATCAACTCAAAATTAAAGACGTCTGAGACATGCCCTCATGAAACACTCAATCCTTGGTATTGCAGTATTAGGAGGATGTTTTTTCATATTCAGGAGTTTCTAGACATGGATGTTGTAACTAACCAATATATTTTACATCTAAATTGTAAGAAATGAGTGACTTAACATGTGATATCTGGCTTTGCTAAGAATCAAATTAACATTAAAGATGTCTGAGACACGCCCATTTAAAATAGTCTATCCTTGGCATTGCAGTATTAGGAGGAAAATTTTTCCGTTTTAAGAGTTTCTAGACATGGATATTGTATCCAACCAGCATATTTTACATCTAAAGTGTTAGAAATGAGTGTCAGAACATGTGATATCTGTCTTTTGTTTAGACTTAAACGAAAGTTAAAGACGTCTGAGACACGCCCACTTAAAATAGTCAATCCTTGGCATTGCAGTATTAGGAGGAAAGTTTTTCCGTTTTAAGAGTTTCTAGACATGGATATTGTATCCAACCAGCATATTTACATCTAAAGTGTTAGAAATGAGTGACAGAACATGTGATATCTGTCTTTTGTTTAGACTTAAACGAAAGTTAAAAACGTCTGAGACACGCCCACTTAAAATAGTCAATCCTTGGCATTGCAGTATTAGGAGGAAAGTTTTTCCGTTTTAAGAGTTTCTAGACATGGATATTGTATCCAACCAGCATATTTTACATCTAAAGTGTTAGAAATGAGTGACAGAACATGTGATATCTGTATTTTGCTAAGAATCAAACGAAAATTAAAGACGTCTGAGACACGCCCACTTAAAATAGTCAATCCTTGGCATTGCAGTATTAGGAGGAAAGTTTTTCCGTTTTAAGAGTTTCTAGACATGGATATTGTATCCAACTAGCATATTTTACATCTAAAGTGTTAGAAATGAGTGACTGAACATGTGATATCTGTCTTTTGCTAAGAATCAAACGAAAATTAAAGACGTCTGAGACACGCCCACTTAAAATAATCAATCCTTGGCATTGCAGTATTAGGAGGAAGTTTTTTAAGATTCAAGAGTTTCCAGACATGAATGTTGTAGCGAATCAATATATTTTACATCTAAACTGTAAAAAATGAGTGACTTAACATGTGATATCTGTCTTTTGCTAAAAATAAAATTAAAATTAAAGATGTCTGGGACACGCCCACTTAAAATAGTCAATCCTTAGTATTACATTATGAGTGAAAGATGAAAAAACGTTTTTACGGTCACCAAACCTTAAATTAACAGACAGACAACATTTCAGCTCTCTAGACCTTTTGGACCTGGAGTGAAAGATGAAAAAAAAGTTCTTAAGGTTTTTGACTGTTGTGACCTCATTTGGGGTCAAGGGGTCACTAAACCTACAATTTAGATTCATCATTGGCCAAGGAATCTACAGACAACATTTCAACTCTCTAGGCCTTTCTCACCTGGAGTGAAAGATGAAAAAACATTTTTACGGTTTTTGACCAGTGTAACCCCATTTGGGGTCAAGGGGTCACCAAACCTAAAACTTAGTCTCCTCGTTGTCCAAGGAGTCCACACACAACATTTCAGCTCTCTAGACCTTTTGGACCTTGAGAGAAAGATGAAAACACGTTTTTAGGGTTTTTGATTCCTGTGACCTCATTTGGGGTCAAGGGGTCACCAAACCTACAATTTTGATTCATCATTGGCCAAGGAGTCTACAGACAACATTTCAACTCTCTAGGCCTTTCTCACCTGGAGTGAAAGATGAAAAAACATTTTTACGGTTTTTGACCATTGTAACCCCATTTGGGGTCAAGGGGTCACCAAACCTAAAACTTAGTCTCCTCGTTGTCCAAGGAGTCCACACACAACATTTCAGCTCTCTAGACCTTTTGGACCTGGAGAGAAAGATGACAATACGATTTTAAGGTTTTTGACCCCTGTGACCTCATTTGGAGTCAAGGGGTCACCAAACCTACAATATAAAACCTCATTGGCCAAGGAGTTTTAAAACATCTTTTCAGCTCTCTAGACCTTTTGGACCTGGAGTGAAAGATGAAAAAAAGTTTTTACAGTTTTTGATCCCTGTGACCTCATTTGGGGTCAAGGGATCACAAAACCTTCAATTTTGATTCATCATTGGCCAAGGAGTCTACAGACAACTTTTCAGCTCTTTAGACCTTTTGGACCTGGAGAGAAAGATGAAAATACGAGTTCTAAGGTTTTGACCCCTGTGACCTCATTTGGGGTCAAGGGGTCACCAAACCTACAATATAAATACCTCATTGGCCAAGGAGTTTTAAAACATCTTTTCAGCCCTCTAGACCTTTTGGGCCTGGATGGAAAGATGAAAAAACGTTTTTACGGTTTTGATCCCTGTGACCTCATTTGGAGTCAAATGGTCACCAAACCTACAATAAAAATACCTCATTGGCCAAGGAGCTTTAAAACATCTTTTCAGCTCTCCAGACCTTTTGGATCTTGGGTGAAAGATGAAAAAACGTTTTTACAGTTTTTGAACCCTGTGACCTCATTTGGGGTCAAGGGGTCACCAAACTTACAATTTTGATTCATCATTGGCCAAGGAGTCTACAGACAACTTTTCAGCCCTCTTGAAGTTTTGGACATGGAGAGGAAGATGAAAATACGATTTTTAAGGTTTTGACCCTTGTGAGCTCATTTGTGGTCAAGAGGTCACCAAACCTACAATTTTGATTCATCTTTGGCCAAGGAGTCTACAGACATCTTTTCAGCTCTATAGACCTTTTGGACCTGGAGAGAAAGATGAAAATGCGATTTTTAAGGTTTTGATCCCTGTGACCTCATTTGGGGTCAAGGGGTCACCAAACCTACAATTTTGATTCATCTTTGGCCAAGGAGTCTACAGACAACTTTTCAGCTCTATAGACCTTTTGGACCTGGAGAGAAACATGAAATTGCGATTTTTAAGGTTTTGATCCCTGTGACCTCATTTGGGGTCAAGGGGTCACCAAACCTACAATTTTGATTCATCTTTGGCCAAGGAGTCTACAGACAACTTTTCAGCTCTATAGACCTTTTGGACCTGGAGAGAAAGATGAAAATGCGATTTTTAAGGTTTTGATCCCTGTGACCTCATTTGGGGTCAAGGGGTCACCAAACCTACAATTTAGACTCATCATTGGTCAAGGAGTATACAGACAACTTTTCAGCCCTCTTAAAGTATTGGACCTGGAGAGGAAGATGAAAATACGATTTTTAAGGTTTTGACCCTTGTGACCTCATTTGTGGTCAAGAGGTCATCAAACCTACAATATAAATACCTCATTGGCCAAGGAGTTTTAAAACATCTTTTCAGCTATCAAGACCTTTTTGACCTGGAGTGAAAGATGAAAAAACGTTTTTACAGTTTTTGATCCCTGTGACCTCATTTGGGGCCAAGGGGTCACCAAACCTACAATTGAGATTCATCATTGGCCAAGGAGTCTACAGACAACTTTTCAGCTCTCTAGACCTTTTTGACCTGGAGAGAAAGATGACAATACGATTTTAAGGTTTTTGACCCCTGTGACCTCATTTGGAGTCAAAGGGTCACCAAACCTACAATATAAATACCTCATTGGCCAAGGAGTTTTAAAACATCTTTTCAGCTCTCTAGACCTTTTGGACCTGGAGAGAAAGATGAAAAAACGTTTTTACAGTTTTTGATCCTTGTGACCTCATTTGGGGTCAAGGGGTCACCAAATCTACAATTTAGATTCATCATTGGTCAATGAGTCTACAGACAACTTTTCAGCCCTCTTGAAGTTTTGGACCTGGAGAGGAAGATGAAAATGCGATTTTTAAGGTTTTGATCCCTGTGACCTCATTTGTGGTCAAGGGGTCACCAAACCTACAATTTTGATTCATCTTTGGCCAAGAAGTCTACAGACAACTTTTCAGCTCTATAGACCTTTTGGACCTGGAGAGAAAGATGAAAATGCGATTTTTAAGGTTTTGATCCCTGTGACCTCATTTGGGGTCAAGGGGTCACCAAACCTACAATTTAGATTCATCTTTGGCCAAGGAGTCTACAGACAACTTTTCAGCTCTATAGACCTTTTGGACCTGGAGAGAAAGATGAAAATGCGATTTTTAAGGTTTTGATCCCTGTGACCTCATTTGGGGTCAAGGGGTCACCAAACCTACAATTTAGACTCATCATTGGTCAAGGAGTATACAGACAACTTTTCAGCCCTCTTGAAGTATTGGACCTGGAGAGGAAGATGAAAATACGATTTTTAAGGTTTTGACCCTTGTGACCTCATTTGTGGTCAAGAGGTCATCAAACCTACAATATAAATACCTCATTGGCAAAGGAGTTTTAAAACATCTTTTCAGCTTATCAAGACCTTTTGGACCTGGAGTGAAAGATGAAAAAACGTTTTTACAGTTTTTGATCCCTGTGACCTCATTTGGGGCCAAAAGGTCACCAAACCTACAATTGAGATTCATCATTGGCCAAGGAGTCTACAGACAACTTTTCAACTCTCTAGACCTTTTTGACCTGGAGAGAAAGATGACAATACGATTTTAAGGTTTTTGACCACTGTGACCTCATTTGGAGTCAAAGGGTCACCAAACCTACAATATAAATACCTCATTGGCCAAGGAGTTTTAAAACATCTTTTCAGCTCTCTAGACCTTTTGGACCTGGAGAGAAAGATGAAAAAACGTTTTTACAGTTTTTGATCCTTGTGACCTCATTTGGGGTCAAGGGGTCACCAAATCTACAATTTAGATTCATCATTGGTCAATGAGTCTACAGACAACTTTTCAGCCCTCTTGAAGTTTTGGACCTGGAGAGGAAGATGAAAATGCGATTTTTAAGGTTTTGATCCCTGTGACCTCATTTGTGGTCAAGGGGTCACCAAACCTACAATTTTGATTTATCTTTGGCCAAGGAGTCTACAGACAACTTTTCAGCTCTATAGACCTTTTGGACCTGGAGAGAAAGATGAAAATGCGATTTTTAAGGTTTTGATCCCTGTGACCTCATTTGGGGTCAAGGGGTCACCAAACCTACAATTTTGATGCATCTTTGGCCAAGGAGTCTACAGACAACTTTTCAGCTCTATAGACCTTTTGGACCTGGAGAGAAAGATGAAAATGCGATGTTTAAGGTTTTGATCCCTGTGACCTCATTTGGGGTCAAGGGGTCACCAAACCTACAATTTAGACTCATCATTGGTCAAGGAGTATACAGACAACTTTTCAGCCCTCTTGAAGTATTGGACCTGGAGAGGAAGATGAAAATACGATTTTTAAGGTTTTGACCCTTGTGACCTCATTTGTGGTCAAGAGGTCATCAAACCTACAATATAAATACCTCATTGGCAAAGGAGTTTTAAAACATCTTTCCAGCTATCAAGATCTTTTGGACCTGGAGTGAAAGATGAAAATTTTTTTTTACAGTTTTTGATCCCTGTGACCTCATTTGGGGCCAAGGGGTCACCAAACCTACAATTGAGATTCATCATTGGCCAAGGAGTCTACAGACAACTTTTCAGCTCTCTAGACCTTTTTGACCTGGAGAGAAAGATGACAATACGATTTTAAGGTTGTTGACCCCTGTGACCTCATTTGGAGTCAAAGGGTCACCAAACCTACAATATAAATACCTCATTGGCCAAGGAGTTTTAAAACATCTTTTCAGCTCTCTAGACCTTTTGGACCTGGAGAGAAAGATGAAAAAACGTTTTTACAGTTTTTGATCCCTGTGACCTCATTTGGGGTCAAGAGGTCACCAAACCTACAATTTAAATTCATCATTGGCCAAGGAGTCTACAGACATCTTTTCAGCCCTCTAGACCTTTTGACCTGGAGAGAAAGATGAAAATGCGATTTTTAAGGTTTTGATCCCTGTGACCTCATTTGGGGTCAAGGGGTCACCAAACCTACAATTTAGACTCATCATTGGTCAAGGAGTATACAGACAACTTTTCAGCCCTCTTGAAGTATTGGACCTGGAGAGGAAGATGAAAATACGATTTTTAAGGTTTTGACCCTTGTGACCTCATTTGTGGTCAAGAGGTCATCAAACCTACAATATAAATACCTCATTGGCAAAGGAGTTTTAAAACATCTTTTCAGCTTATCAAGACCTTTTGGACCTGGAGTGAAAGATGAAAAAACGTTTTTACAGTTTTTGATCCCTGTGACCTCATTTGGGGCCAAAAGGTCACCAAACCTACAATTGAGATTCATCATTGGCCAAGGAGTCTACAGACAACTTTTCAACTCTCTAGACCTTTTTGACCTGGAGAGAAAGATGACAATACGATTTTAAGGTTTTTGACCACTGTGACCTCATTTGGAGTCAAAGGGTCACCAAACCTACAATATAAATACCTCATTGGCCAAGGAGTTTTAAAACATCTTTTCAGCTCTCTAGACCTTTTGGACCTGGAGAGAAAGATGAAAAAACGTTTTTACAGTTTTTGATCCTTGTGACCTCATTTGGGGTCAAGGGGTCACCAAATCTACAATTTAGATTCATCATTGGTCAATGAGTCTACAGACAACTTTTCAGCCCTCTTGAAGTTTTGGACCTGGAGAGGAAGATGAAAATGCGATTTTTAAGGTTTTGATCCCTGTGACCTCATTTGTGGTCAAGGGGTCACCAAACCTACAATTTTGATTCATCTTTGGCCAAGGAGTCTACAGACAACTTTTCAGCTCTATAGACCTTTTGGACCTGGAGAGAAAGATGAAAATGCGATTTTTAAGGTTTTGATCCCTGTGACCTCATTTGGGGTCAAGGGGTCACCAAACCTACAATTTTGATGCATCTTTGGCCAAGGAGTCTACAGACAACTTTTCAGCTCTATAGACCTTTTGGACCTGGAGAGAAAGATGAAAATGCGATGTTTAAGGTTTTGATCCCTGTGACCTCATTTGGGGTCAAGGGGTCACCAAACCTACAATTTAGACTCATCATTGGTCAAGGAGTATACAGACAACTTTTCAGCCCTCTTGAAGTATTGGACCTGGAGAGGAAGATGAAAATACGATTTTTAAGGTTTTGACCCTTGTGACCTCATTTGTGGTCAAGAGGTCATCAAACCTACAATATAAATACCTCATTGGCAAAGGAGTTTTAAAACATCTTTCCAGCTATCAAGACCTTTTGGACCTGGAGTGAAAGATGAAAATTTTTTTTTACAGTTTTTGATCCCTGTGACCTCATTTGGGGCCAAGGGGTCACCAAACCTACAATTGAGATTCATCATTGGCCAAGGAGTCTACAGACAACTTTTCAGCTCTCTAGACCTTTTTGACCTGGAGAGAAAGATGACAATACGATTTTAAGGTTGTTGACCCCTGTGACCTCATTTGGAGTCAAAGGGTCACCAAACCTACAATATAAATACCTCATTGGCCAAGGAGTTTTAAAACATCTTTTCAGCTCTCTAGACCTTTTGGACCTGGAGAGAAAGATGAAAAAACGTTTTTACAGTTTTTGATCCCTGTGACCTCATTTGGGGTCAAGAGGTCACCAAACCTACAATTTAAATTCATCATTGGCCAAGGAGTCTACAGACATCTTTTCAGCCCTCTAGACCTCTTGGACCTGTAGAGAAAGATAAAAATACGAGTTCTAAGGTTTTGACCCCTGTGACCTCATTTGGGGTCAAGGGGTCACCAAACCTACAATATAAATACCTCATTGGCCAAGGAGTTTTAAAACATCTTTTCAGCCCTCTAGACCTTTTGGGCCTGGATGGAAAGATGAAAAAACGTTTTTACGGTTTTGATCCCTGTGACCTAATTTGGGGTCAAGGGGTCACCAAACCTACAATTTATATTCACCATTGGCCAAGAAGTTTTAAAACATCTTTTCACCTATCTAGACCTTTTGGACCTGGAGTGAAAGATGAAAAAACGTTTTTTAAGGTTTTGACCCCTGTGACCTCATTTGGGATCAAGGGGTCACCAAACCTACAATTTAGATTCACCATTGGCCAAGAAGTCTACAGACAACTTTTCAGCCCTCTAGACCTTTTGGGCCTGGGTAGAAAGATGAAAATACGATTTTTAAGGTTTTTGATCCCTGTGACCTCATTTGGGGTCAAGGGGTCACCAAACCTACAATTTAGATTCATCATTGGCCAAGGAGTCTACAGACATCTTTTCAGCCCTCTAGACCTTTTGACCTGGAGAGAAAGATGAAAATACGATTTTTAAGGTTTTGACCCCTGTGACATCATTTAGGGTCAAGGGGTCACCAAACCTACAATTTAAATACCTCATTGGCGAAGGGGTTTTAAAACATCTTTTCAGCTCTTTAGACCTTTTGGACCTGGAGAGAAATATGAAAAAACGTTTTTACGGTTTTTGATCCCTGAGACCTCATTTGGGGTCAAGGGGTCACCAAACCTACACTTTAGAGTTCTATTTAGCAAAGGAGAACAGACAACTTTTCAGCTCTCTAGACCTTTTGGACCTGAAGAGAAAGATGAAAAAACGTTTTGACGGTTTTTGATCCCTGTGACCACATTTGGGGTTAAGAAGTCACAAAAGGAGTCTACACATCAAGTTTCATCTCTCTAGAGTCATTAGTTCTGGAGATGAAGGCGAAAAAGTTAAAAATTTGCAGAGGGACGGATGGATTGATGGCTGGACGGACGGCAGACGGCATGCCATGCAATAAGCTAATCAGATTTTTAAAGAGACAGTAGCACGTTTTTAAGGGAAATAAAAGGAGATGTTAGGAAACTGAAAATTAATGGTTCCAAGTTAAAGACAATGTATTTTAACTAACTGGAGAAGTAATAATTCAAATACATAGAAGTAAAGTTTACCCATGGAAATGTGTGGACACAAGTCTTACTTGTCATATTGACACATCTTTGAGCCGTACAAATGGTAATCATCCTAAAGAGCTCAACAATCGCAATTAAATTGTGTTATTGCATGCCAATTCTGACGTTATAACTTCGAATAAAATTGCCATGTTTCGATGTTTAGTGACCAATAGCTATCAACTTATCAGTCGATGAGCTCTGATTAGATCTGTCCAAGTTCATAAAGTGCATGAGAACATAACAACATGCCGACCTTTGATGTTTCCTATCTCTGACGTCACTAAGAGACAACGTTGGCGGTGGTCTAACGTCACAGATATCGGCTCTCATGCAGTAAAAAACAATTTTTTTTGTGTGTTTCAGGGTTGTCAGCAATCCACACAACCTTTCTGTATAGCCGGATCAAGTTACCATTAGAAATGAAGGAACACTACCGATTCTTGTGAAAAGGGCTGTTTTTGATCAAGTTTGTCAATTTTCAGAGGAGATTTGCGATATTTTTGCTATACTGTTTACTGCGTTTTAGGTGATTAACATTAATTATGGACAGTTATTAAACTTATTCGTCACGTGATTAAGTTCCAGCAGAAACGTTCTGCAAAAATGTATGAATATTGCTCAATTAAAAATGTTAAACTTGAAAGTTCGGGTTTCAACTATGTCATTGCCAACTTAAATGAAAATGTAAATATGAGATCGTTTTCGAAATTTCAGTTTTAAAATTGCAAAGTTTCTTTTGGAATTCAGTTTAGAACAATATTGCGCCATGCTAGTTTTTGAGGAAAGTAACCATAATGTACATTATCATTAACAAATCTATGTAAATCATATTTTCTCGTTGTGCTTAAAAGACAAGCACATATGCTTCCTGAATTATTACGTGACTTACTGACAGAAATGAACGAAATAATAACTTTGTTGATGAGGGATATTGATTATTTACACAGCCGCCCAAGAACATTAATCTGTAATTATCAATCAATCTGCCATTGCCCAGAAACCCAAATTGCTATTGCAGAAACTGTAGAAATTCTTTAGTTGAACCTTTGAACACAACGTGAAAAAAACCCTTTTAGTTGATTCAATTGAATCAATATCTTTACCATGTAATTCAGGCAAAATTTCACACCCGTGAAAACTATTTGGTAGTATGATTAGCTTCCATTTACTGCCTAATGTAAGTGGATGTAGATCTTTTGTATTCAAGCCAAGTGTTCTTAATGAATTCACAGTTTGTCTAGCCTTTTGACAACCAGTGGATGTTCTCTCTCTGCTTGACATGTCTGAAGAGATAAGGATACCGCTATATTTTATAGATTCGGTATTGATATCAAGACAGGGTTGTCTCCCTTTACAAAAGATAATCAAAATGCTCTTGGAGGCATTGTTAGTTAAACGCCATCGTGAAGCATAATTAGAAACAATATTGAGAGAATCTTGACGAGCATATGGTGTGGTACAAAGGTACAAAGCGTAGTGTTATCAGGTAGTAAAACCACTGTATGGGAGACGCGTCACTTCCAAATGTTTTTAACCGATAAATAAGGTAGTGCGCCGTTAACCTGCTTGGTTGACCTTTACAGGAGAGTGGACGGAGATAATGTGATAATATGTCAAACTGATGATGTTGATGATTATTAAATTAGAGTCAATCTCTTCTCGACTGATTCGAGATTCTTTTATAATTACTATACTCCATCAAGAGTTAAGAGCTATTCAAAAAGATTTAACCATTATTTTCATTTCTTTTGTAGTCGTGGTATAAAAACGACAATAAAACACATTGGAAAGGAATATTTGAATTTAGAAAATATAATATAAAAGATAAATCTCTTTTCTATCAAATTAACACAGGTTTGAAAATCAAAAGTAGCATGTAAATTTGCAATGACATTTAATGTCAGAAGTGAAAGTCAGAGGTAACGCTTTTTAGATTCTCGGCTGTGGCTTTTAACCATGATTCAAAGTGATTGTTACAGTTTTTAACCCTTAGTTGTAGTCTGCTGGAAGGAAATGCTACATTGAATTTACATAAATGTTGTTTATACTCAGTGCGACTATTTATTACCGTCTTTGTTTCATGTAGTTTTGGTTATGTAAAAATGTAATCATTCTTTTAACAATACCTTATAGATATTTCAAAAAGTTTTATATATTTTCTATAAAATGAAAGAAATAGAAGGTCAAAGGTTGGCGCATTTTGTAAACTAACAATAGTGCAAAATAAATGCAATGATAATCAGTTATGTAAGTCAATCATATGACTTCATATACAAGATGAAAACCTGCTTGAGTGATTGAGTGAAAGTTGAAGAAATATTTCTGTTACAAAGTTTTGTGAAAACATGTGAAGTTTCCTTAATATGTTGTAAATGAATGTTAAATGTTATTTTTTTTTCAGAAGTTTACAATGGTAAATCTGAATGGCTCTCTATTTGTTATTTAACTGTAAGTCCAACTTTATCGTTATGCTGTACAAATGCAGCCATGATGAACTGCAAAATGTTTTTAATGTGAATGTTAGGAAGATGTTTGGAAATGTTGGCAAATATTGCACTTGAGGGCTTTAGACGGAACCTAGAATTTTAGAATTAAATATCTTCAGTTTAAAATGGGGCGTTTTGTTGTAATACGCAGTCAAAGTATATTTGACCGGTTCATTAATACTATGCATGTGAGAAGTTAACAATTTTGCATAACCGGGTGTTGTTATACGGTAGTCCAGCTAGATCAAATGTTTGCTCTGAATTGGTGTCTGGCAAGTTGTGATTAACAATCATTTGAACATATTCTTTAAACGTTTTGATTGTAAAAAAACTGTACATCTTCATTTGTGGCAGCGGTTTGATAAACTAGAACGAAACAAACTAAAACCTTGTGAGAAAAAGACAGACTGGAACGCGCCAGCTAAAAAAGCTCTATGAAATTCTTCTTCATTGTCATATGTCAGTAAGTTTTAAAAAACCTCAGAATAGGTCACACTATAATCAGCATTTTCATTTTAGGTGATTTGGGGATCAAGTGTGCCTTCTTCACACGCTATATCTCCAGAACATGTGGTACTTCAATTTTCTTTCAATATCCAGATATATGTATGTGATGTATTTTACTGTTAGTATTACATGTATATAACAGTGTGTGAGAACAAGTGTTCTCGACGTTTCGAATACATGCATAGTTTATTGCCACAACAGTCAAACGTACATTTAACATGTAAAAGAAGTGCGGAATTTGATACCAGAAGAATCACCGCTGGTATGTTAGAACAGACTAGTAACAGAGTTGTTGATCGACATTAAAGTAATATTTATACAAAAGATAAAAAGAAATTACTGAACATGTGTATGTCGATGTTCGGACTGTTTGTTGTTTGTATAGTTAATCAAGTAAATGCCAATTGGGGATTAATGAAACACATAGATATCAAATAAAAGTTACTTGGTATAATTTAGGCTGTGGCATACATTTATTATCAAGTTATGTGAAAGTGAATATCGATTTGACACTTGACCAGCAGGCTTTCATACAGTGATTATATGACTGTCGCTAGAGGAATGACTTGATCAAACTTTACAAACAATAATTTCGTTTGAGTGTTTCCCCTTGTAGTGAACAACTGGATATCTTACTGTGTTGATAAAGATTACAATCATTGCATTGATGTCATTTCTTTCCGTGCATGTTTCCTAGTGCTGATGAATACTAAAAATATGAATATTTGGACTTGCATTTCTCCCATTATTGTTATTTGTGATATGACGACAGATCATCTTGTCATTTCATGCCTTCTTTCTTTGAAACGGAGTCCAGATTGGGAGGTTATAGAGATTTCAAATTCTTATTTACTACAGTGAGTGTTTGAGGCAAGTATCATTTGTTGCCACAAGAACATCTTAAAACTGACATTTCTTTGTTAATGGCACATTAGGGACTTTAACAACTAACCATTAACTTTGAATCGGTACTTTCTAAAACTGGTTCAACAAATTATTGCATAAAATCTTACTTTGGCGATATTCGGTGCATGTAAAGTGTCATTTACTATAAAAAAACATTTGCTTTAATGTGCTTAAAAGCGCAACCAATGGGATAAAAACAGTAGCACGGTTAGAAATAGTCTCGTCTCGTGAATCTCAGAATTTTTCAATTACGAATCTTTTAAATTTTCTTTGCTGAAAATTTAAAATGTTTCTTTAATTCATATTTTCTATAGAAACGAATTGTTTTTATACCAAACTGGAATATTTATGTTGCCA
Source organism: Steromphala cineraria (assembly GCA_916613615.1). Lineage (NCBI taxonomy): Eukaryota > Metazoa > Mollusca > Gastropoda > Trochida > Trochidae > Steromphala > Steromphala cineraria. Next base: position 1,321,476 of record OU744737.1, read on the forward strand.
AAAAGTAAAGTTTTGAAGTGCCGCGTCTCCCATACAGCGAAATAAGAGGGTACATCAAGACCATACACGCGAATACCACTATTGACCAATGTATGTTCAGTTAAAAGATTGTTGATGAATATTAAGAAGAAGAATGAGGCTAATAATAATGGATAGCTTTTATATAGCGCTAAATCTCCGCATTGCAGACTCAGAGCGCTCTATGCTCCAGTACCCTGGTCTTACCCAAGCTGACGTATATGTCGCTAGAAGGTCACCACCAACACAACTCTTTACCAGGTACCCATTTCCTGCTGGGTGAACAGAGGCACATTTTGAATAAAGCCACTTTCCCAGGTTGACACCACAAGTCTGTCAACTTGTGTGTCAGTGTGGGGCAGGGGATCAACCCTTCAAACTCTCAGTTTATTCAGCAGTGACCGACTAACCCACTCTTGCAGCGAGACGCGCCCGTTGTTGCTGAACTATACTGATAGAGGTCGACTGACCATTGCACAGGACCACGTGCCACCAATAGTCTCTGCCTTGCTGCTCACGACAGTCTGTTTTTCTTTCCAATGGTCATCTTTCAAAAGTAGTCTGACCAGTGGCCCGGTAGACATTTAACTCACATTTCACTCATGTTTCATCAACAGGCTAGATAATATATAGGTACATGAGATGTATACTGATTGACTATGATTGAATAGTGAAAGTTTATAAAAGTGCCATACTACTGACTCTAAATTCTATGCCCCATCATTTTCATATTAGTTATAATTCAATGGCTACTTACGCGTTCTGAGCTCATTTTAAAGGAACAGTAGCACGTTTTTAGGGGGAATATAAGGTGATGTCAGGAAAATGAAAATTAATGGTTCCAATTGAAAGACAATCTATTACAACTAAACGAACCAGTAATAATTCAATTATATAACATAAAGTTTAGCCTTGAGATTCCTTTTACTTACACAAAATGTATGAAAGGTCTTCACATAAAAGGGCTGCCAATGGATTCAATGTGAATATTCATACTTTGTCCTCTGACTGATTTTTGACACTGTCTATATACTACATTTAGCATTACCTTACAATTATCAGTGAAATACTTAAAATATAAAATTATCAAAAACGTGCTACTGCCCCTTTAAAAAAGTCTGTGATGAATAAAAAACACTTTTCTGAATAATACGTTTTTAGTAAAAGATGTATTGCTCAATGTAATGCGTCATGTATTTTTTTCTTATAAATAAACTTGAAACATTTGTGTACACTTTATAAACGTCAAAGTCGCCTTCTCAAATGATAGGAATTAATATGAATGATGAGAGTTTATTAGGAAAAAAATGCACATAACTACTCTGCTTTGATGTCACATCATGAAGGTACACATTGACATTTTTCTCCTTGTCTTTTACCTAATTCCATGCACAATTATCGTGCAATCTTAGCAAATTAAAAGCTCTGTGCATGAACTTATCATATGCTAGAATATCAGCTTTAAAAAACATATAAAAATATGCATATAAGTAGGGATAAGTATTGATCGAAAATTATGACTCACTAGGAGAGTGGGCTAGTAACTTGCTAACTTTGGATCCTGGACTAAACTTGACCCCTGGGGTTATTCATTAGTTTCTCAGCTGATCAGTTAGGGACAATCCAGCGATAATCAGTGTATATTGTAACAAATGATGTAAAAAATGATACTGTCAATCTTGGTCATTGTTTGCAATAGTTATTAGAAAACACTCTCACATCACTATTTTGAACGACATATAGGACTTATGTTCTATAAGGAATATTAAATGCTCTTTTAGAGGTACCTCTTGCATTACAATGAAAGGAAATGTAAGTAGGACACCGACGTTTGCTGCATAAACGATAATGATATGCATGAGTATATCAGAGCAAATAACAAGGTACCAAGGTAGTGCGGGAAGAGTGTAAGTAGAAATCTTTGTGAACACTTGAGTGTGTTTAGTATACGAAAATACATGATTGAGTACCAGCTGATTTCTGTTACCCTTTATGTTGTGAAATAGCAGAGACTCGAGTGCTACTACCCTTGAAAACTTCATTCCCCAGAAGATGAAATAAGAGCCATTGTCAGTGTCATATGTTTAAACTCACACATGACAAAGGAAGCCAACTTCTAACTGCCATATAGCTTTTCTGCTACTGTGTGATAAACTCCAGTACTCCAGCACCAGTTAAAACGAATTATTTTCTAGGTAAATAATTAAATAAGGGTCTTGATTTTTTTCATACATTGACTATCTAATGATTAACATTAAGGAACCAGTCCATGAGTTGTTTTGGGTCACATATGACAAACTGTTCAAATAAGTTGTGTATTGTGATCAAAAACCGGACAATACGGCAGTCTATCAGTCAAATGAAATATTTGGAAACTTATCAATAGTATTCAGAAAGACAGTTACAAGTTAATAATGTTCGAAAGGCCATATAACTATTATCTATGTAAGTTGGAGGTGTGATTATTTCATTTAATGACCATAATTGAATATTTTACGATTTTCATTTGAAAGAAGCATTGAATGTATTTGGGCTATTATTAGATGGATGAGTGCGATTTTTGGGTGCAGATAATTGATTAATGGAAGCAAACTCTTCATGATGAAAATCGTGGAGTGACTTTTAAGCATATTCACAATTGTTTTCATACCAAATTATAAAAAGAAATACTCTTTATGAACAATCAATTCATTCCAACTATACACATTAATTATTTAACTGTTGAAACGCATTCTTAAATTTAAATCATTGTCGATCAGTTATCTTGTTAAAGATAGCCAACTTGTTTTTATTTAAGTGGTTTAGGGGGAAATGTAATATATATTTAACACTATACTGCTTATATACGCGATTCTATGCTTCTGCCCTTTACTGCTTTTCTACGCGATTCTACGCCTTTCGAGACCTACGCAAGTCTAGCCCTGTGCATCAACAAAAACGCTGAATCTTGTGGAAATTATGTCTTACATCGCTTCTGCATACACACAATTTACGTTCCTATTTTTAAAATGATAATTTCCTTTCCAATCTCTTGTTTATTTCAAAACCCGAGGCACATGCTTAAAATCGTCATGACTCGGAAAATAAAGTTTGCCGTATTTTTATCCAATCAGCAAGGGCGTGTTTACAGAGGACCGGTTATGTTTTTGTAACTGGACCCTTTTATAATAGTATCATAGTTAGCTTATTTCAAGATTAAAATCCACAAACATTAAGTTTTAAAGGTGATAATTAATGCCTCTTTGATTGATAACCTTTATTTTGCTGTGACAGCTTGATATAAATTGATCATCGTTTTGAGCGACCCGGAAGTAAATATTATGAACACTGGTTGACTGAGGCCGTGTTTTCTGTCGAAATGTCATTCAAGGCGATGCAAGCTGTTAAAAAGTTGCCAGTGGACGTTATAAGGTGAGTATACGTGTTAATAATGATATGGTTCTGAATATTATCAAAAGTCAAATAGTTTTGCTTTGTAAAAATTGTCTATCATCAAGTTTGAAAGCACAGGAACAACTATTCTACACACGGACTGCCCAAAGTTGTAAAATTTGATTGACAGATGTAAACAAACAAACAGACGACATCCTTCAAGATGTCACAGGTGTCAAGTGACTTTACGTGGCACCCATCGCAGACAGATGAAAGTGATATGAGTGGAAATAATGATTTTTCTTCTGAATGCTAAATTACTGCAGTACCTGCACATTAATGAATCAACAAATGGCACAGATCCACTAGGTAAAGTGAGACCACTTCTAACCGACGCTCTGTCCAACATAAGGGAGAATTATGCCCCAAAGCAGCACCTGTCCCTAGATTAGGGCATGGTTGCATTTAAAGGGAGACACACTGCAGTACAATACAATCCCTCAAAACCAATCAGGAGAGGTTTGAAAGTTTGGATGCTCTGTGATAGCCAGTCTGGCTTTTGTCACAAGTTTTAGGTTAGAAAATGAGCATTTACTCTACCTATTTGACTATCAATTCTTTACTCTGTATACAAATGGATGAATATTACAAGTTATCAAGCTGATTTATTTGATATTTAATTAAAATTATTTATAAAGTGCAAAATTATTATCAGAACTTTTAAAAAACTATATCAGACCTTTTACCAAATCATCATGATGAAAATGTCATTTCAGGTGTACATGGGAAAACTGCTTGAAGGGGATAGCGGTCCAACGGATACAAGGTGACCCAAGGTCTAACAACCGAGCTGGCCGGGAAACACCACCAGGTGTTCTTCGACAGCTATTTTACATCCAGCCCTCTACTGATCTCACTGAAGGAAGATGGCATTTACACCTGTGGTACTGTAAAAGCAAACAGGAAGGGTCTTCCGCATGAATTCAGGTTAGTCAAGTCATTTATCATTTAAAACAAAGTGGTAATACTTTAGGATAGTCAAGTTACAAAATGTGTCTGTTGTGAATCAGAGGTTGTGAAATATTTTTCATTTGTATTGTATTGTTATTCTTCAACTTGTAAGGGAATAATCAATGAATCAAATTATTATTGCTGATAAGTCATCATTATCAAGGTAGAAAATAAACATTAATTAACTTAGTGGTAGTCTGTAGGGCTACTAATTCAAGTTTTAACCAGCAAGAATTGAAAGCAATAGTGCATGACAACTACAAGGTATTAATATACATTTGTATGTGTCCATTGATGATATCTAACTTGGTAAAGGGGAAAATTTCAACACCTGCTGTGACTAATCCATTGTTTTTGAGGTAATATTCCAAACCTACATGGATGGAGTATAAAGTGTTTGGAGCCAATATTAAACTTAATTCATTCCTCAGACAGAAAGTGCAAATTTCTAGCCCAGTTACTATTTCTGTGTGTTTCTTGTGAGTTAATGACTATTTTGTCTGTTAGCCTAGTTAAATAATGCTGACATTTAAAGTGTGTACTGATTGTTAAAGTTATAAACTGTTTGTTTCAGAAGCCTTCTAAGATGCAGCAGGGCGAATCCCGAGCATACCAGTGCAGACAGCTGACAGCCTATGTATGGCAGGATAAGAGGCCCATCATCCTTCTTGCAACAACATCGGACCCTACTGATGACGTCCCTGCACTGGGACGGCAATCGGACGGATCGTGGATGCGTGTCTCCAGACCCGGCGCAGTGGCTTTGTACCAGCAGCACTTCAGGGGTGTCGACAAGTGAGATCAGCTTAGAGCTGCCTATCCAGTTGGAAGAGCTTCAAGGAAGTGGTGGAGATATATCTTCCATTTTATAATCAATATCTGTATGATAAATGCTTTTATCACAGCAAAGGAGTCTGCAAGAGCTGAACAAGAGTGGGCAAAGAGTCGCTACTGCCAACTTGAATTCAGGATGAATCTTGTACATCAATTGGTTTCAGCATTCCAACATAGGGGGAGATCCCGTAACGGTGTGTTGCCACTAACCTGTTCCACACTGCATGAGCACAGATTGGTGCGCCTTAAACGAAAGAAGTCGACTTGCAAGTGGTGTCGTGCAAAGAGAGGTGTGAGGCGGGATACCGTCTATGGCTGTGTGTCGTATAACCAGCACTTCTGCTCCCTGGCCCACCACAGTGCCTACCATGCTATAGGACCACACACTCAACAGGAACATGAACAGTGATCACAGTGTCTTTCACATTCTCACTTTGAAGCAAAGATTTACCAGTACCTGACATTCATAGACTCTTCATGCTTTCCTCCACTAAAAACTGATATTGATACATTCTGACTTATAAATCTTATATCATTTGCAAACTGGCAACTGCACTGTGTACATAAAGTTATTCTTTGTTATGTGTTTCAATGTTTTCAAGGGAGACAATCCAATTTAAACTGTAACGGTAACCATCTTTTCATGAGTTGTAGGAAATTTACTGCATATCATACAATATGATTAGTAAGCATCAGTATAAAAGTAATAATTTATACATGTACTTTAAACATTGGATTCTGATATGGTGAGCCTTGAGTTCATTAGAGAATTTTGGAATGATTGAAAGTGAATTGTCTCCCCTTGATCAACATGTTTCTTTATTTGTTTCTACATTGTGAATGAAATGAACATAACTTATATATATTTGACATATTTGATTGATTGTGTAACAATAAGAGACCAGTACATGATGATTCATGTCTATGATAAGATTTTCACTCAAGTGTTTGCCTCATCAACAGACTTGTTCATAATACAGATGTCATGATTGCAAGAGTTGATAAGCTAATGTTGATAGACTATAGTTTCTGTGAATGTTTCCTATTTCATATTAACTAATAAGGAATGTTAGTTGCATTATTAAATAAGAATAAATTAAGCATTCTACTCTTATTCCTCTCATGTTTTTTCTTCCAACTGTGTTGCAGTTTTGGAAGTCAGTGATTCAACAGCAGTAAAGAACATAGCAGACTTCACATTGGAATTAATTGATTATTTATATTATTTCTTGATTGTTAAACATTCAAAGCTGTTATCTGCTTTAATGTGCTATAACATCATTAAGGAAAGGCTAATGTTACGTTTGTGATTTACATTTGCTCTGATGAAGTCATTTAAATTACTTTCCTTGATCATCATTTGAACCAGATTATCTCCCCTTATCCATCAATCAAACAAATCTTTACATCCAAACTCTCAAGTGTACTTTATCTTTTTATTGTTCTTTATAACCTTAGAGTACTAGTTATTCTTAAACTGCTTATTAAATAGCTCTTAAATGGGTTTTTGTCTCTTAAACCTTTTCAGGATATAAACATAAGTATCTTTCACCTGCTGTAAAGTGTACTCGTTAAGATATCGTTAATGAATTTAAAAAAGTTAAAAAAATACTTTTTAGTGACCGAGAAATCATTAAGGAATAATTGTATCATATCAAAAGTTACATTTTTTTATTTCTAATTGTTTTTAATTTTCTTGCAAGCAGTAAGGGGCTGTGAAGGTGCTTGTCAGGTAAGAAGGAAGGGGGTTGTTGGGTGTCGGTATTGCAAGCAGTAAAGAGTTTAAAAAAAACAGAACTACCTTTGGCATATCGACCATAAAGAACTCGAGCTGAATATAAGTGAAATATGAGGAATATTAACATAATGAGTGTACATGTTTGTTAAGAAAGTGCAATACTCAAAATATAAATTTCTTCATTTATCTAATATTAAAAACCGGACAGGTATATAATCATCCGGACTGGCAGATGTTTAAAGTAACCAGTCCGGCTGTCTGGCTTTAGTTTTTGGGAGTTTTATACACTGGGTACTTGCATTAAAATTTTGTGGATTTAAAGAACTTCTGTAGATAGAAATTTTATCCCATGAACATAATTTACATCTCAAGTGCAAGAAATGAGTGAATGAAGGATGTGCTTAGAATGAAATTCAAATTGCAGACGTTTGAGACACGCCCATTATCGATAACTAATGATTGAATCTTTCTTCTTTTAGATAATGAGTTTATCCTTAAACAGTTTTGTTTATATTTGAAACAGCGCCTTCTTTCTTCTCAGGCAAATTTTCCCTGGTAGAGGTAGGGTAACAATAACGTTTCCCCAGTGTATCTATGGTATAAGTTATGATAGGAAAGAAAGGTGAACTCTGTCCTCCACAGTGAACCCATTTACATGGCGATGAGGTCAGATGATTTAGTATTTAACGATGCTTTCAAGCATATTTCAAATATATCATGGCTCATAGTATTATTGCAGGGAGAAAGTCCTCAATGCTATTTTCACTATGCAATGTGGTGAAACCTTCCATCATCGGCTGGACCTGAAATTCAGTGTTATCTTGCACTCAAAAAGTTCAGTCAGTTTCCTACTGCAAACAAAATTGCCGAGCCCTTTGCTGTATTCGAACCCTGAACCACTTGTTCCACGCCCCTCTCCAAATAACATTGATGGAGTTTGCATGCAATATCATGTTGATGCAGATACAAAATTCCATTTGAGGCTGTTTGTTTTATCAAAACAGTTTTTTTAAACCAATGTCTCTGCCATAAGAAACTCTTTTCAATAATGTCACATGCTGTATATTATGTAGAAAGGCATTCAAATTAAAATTACATTACATGTATTCTTTTAAAGGGTTATTTATAACCTTTAGTAAATAGAGAATCTCAGTAAGAGTTACAAATATCCGAAGCTTGCCGAGGATTTTAAACTTTTATCAAGGAGTGTTGATATATTGATATCAGAAGACAAAAGTTTGGGACTCTATTTAACATCCTAAATAATTCTTCATTAGGTTTTAAAAGAATGATGAACATTTCTGAATACAAAACTCATATTTGGGTTTCAGTGCTGTGATGTCATAGCATTGTGATGTTATCATGTTTATGATGTCATAGCATTGTAAGGTGATTAATTGATGATGCAAAAGTATTGTGATGTCATGTAGATGACGCCATCAGGGCATTGTTCCAAATCTACTGACTGTCAAAACGATATGGAAGCCAGTTTTGGATGAAAACACAAATAATAACCCAACTAAAACCTCATTTGTTCACATCATCAAGGACAGTAGATCGAGATTGCTTTCATTTAGAAGCAGTTGCAGAGTGATCTTACAACTGTAAATAGAGAAACCACATGCAAGCATTTGTGTTTTAATCTTACCAATACAAGGCATTGCACTTGATGAAATATAATTGTAGAAGAATTTTATAAAGTCTATTAAAAGATACTTAATTGTTTATACCTTTAACAGATGAAACCAAAATTCATTGCGGAAAGTAATTGAAGTTTTGTTTTGTTGGAACACACACGTTTTGAAATGGACTGTTCTTAATCTAATTTATAACTAAAATAGTCAAACCCTTGTTATGTGTCATATTCTTCTGCAATATTTTGAATGAATTATGATATGTTTGATTCCAAAAGTACAGAAGCCTGTTACCGCCAACATAAAATGAAAAGCTTCTGGCAATAACGACTGTTCATCTCGTAAATACGACTTTCAATTTGAAGGCAATGATAAATTAAGACTGTCACGACAGTAACCTTTTTGAGAGATAAGCTCCTTCCACAAGTTTCGTTCAATTTCACCGACACACATATGTTTTTACTTGCTCCTTGTGCCCAGTTAAGGAATTCTTCAAATGTGTATCCCTTATCATGGACTATTTGAATACATCTATCAATTGCATCCATGTCACTCTTTTAGGATAGGCAATTATTTTCAATTAAACACCCAAAAAGTCTATCACAAAATATATATAGAAATTGATATCATAATAATTATGCTACATGATATGCATTGTATATATTTTAGTGTCATCTAAACATTAATTAAGATTTATTCGTTAACTAATAACATATATTCATCCCAAATGCTGAACACACTTTTTGGACCATTGTGTGTAGAAGTTCAATGAAGTTCATGAAGGCTAGGTAATCAGTGATTTTTTAAAGTATGGTTTGAATAAATCTAAAGCATCATTACAATAAGTAATGGTCTTTCTAAATGTTGGGACTAGGGCAAACTGACCAAGGTTCGGACAGCGTCCCATTTTAAATATCTTCAGAGATTGTATTGTCAAATATTTTATGAAGAAAATTTGTAAACTAAGTAAATTAAGCAAACTGTGTTATAAACAATCATCATTTCTACAATTTTATGATAAAAATTGATTGCAGACTACCTGCAAAAAGACAGTTTAAAGGGACAGTTGTAAGACAATATATTCAAACTAAATGGAACAGTAATAATTCTGATACATAATGTTAAGTTTAGCCATGCGATTCCTTTTTCTTAATCAAAGTTAATTAAAGGTGTTCACAAAAAATGGCCGCCAATGGAATTCATGTGAATCGTCATACTTTGTCCTCTGACTATGGCTGATTGGCTTGTGTAATGAGATTAATGACACTATCAAAGTAATAATAAACAGTGAAAATTTTATAAATTTTTAAATTATCAAAAAACGTGCTACTGCCCCTTAAAGTTATGTATAGAAAATCACCAAGGTTTTTTACCTAACTTCGGACAATACAACTCTATTTGCCTGTATACACACAGCTTAAATATAGTCATTGAAATAGTTCCTATCATCACCAAACATGCATTAGGTCATCTATGTACAATAATATAACAGTATTTCTCCAACATGATAAACTTCCGCAAGTGTCGCATGAGTCATTTGAAGTTGATGACGTCACAAAGGCATTTGCAAGCTCTGACACAAAAACCATCGTAAAAGCTAAACTAAATGTTTTCAAAGTAAAACGTCTTGCTTGAATGTTTATTTTTGTTTCCTAAGCATTTGTTGGGCAATTTTTTTTATTACAGATCAATATAAAGAAAGGTTAAAAGTGTCAGAAACTGTCCGAACTAAAGTCCTTTTGATATAATATTTCGAAAATCTTGATATTAACTCCCAAGTTCATTTTAGAATTGCAAATGTCAATAGATGTTTGATTGTTTCCCTTTTAAAATAGATATAATCCAAGATGGTTTGGCACTACCTCCATTATCTTGGCTTTGTGTAAACATTTACATAAACAAATAATATCTGGCCACATTCTTCCATGTAATTGGTAAAGTGTTCTATTTTAAAAAGTTTGTTGATTAATGTGTCCGACAATAAAATGTAATGCTGAATGTGATGCAGAAAACACAGCTAAATACAGACTTCGCATTTCTATTTCAGGGTGTGAATGTGATAATATATTGTGGGGATAAAGGGGATAGCTAGGGGTATCTTATCCTTATTGTTAGCCTCTGAGTTGCTGTTGGTGTGTGTCAGTCTTATGACTCGTGGACCAAAATGGTGCCGGTAAAATTGAAAAAAATTGATTATGGTCACTCTTGTAAATTACAAGTTGCAGGGATTGAAGTAAATATGATATGCTCTATTGTGATGGGTTTCTGAAGGAAAATATCAGATAAAGTGAATTTTATTTCATTATGAGTGAGTGAGTGAGTTATTGTTTTTCGCTGATTGGGCAATACTTCAGCCATTAGCGGCGTCCTTTCGTTATAAAAGAGGATAATGTCCATATTTACACATTACAAACACAAAATATTACGTCCTCAAATTGACATATAAACTAAAACTGTAAAGCGATTGATAAGGTATAAATTGGTAACATCAGAATTAAAATATTGTTCAGATTGGAAATAAAGCCGTCATTAAACTGAGAACAAGTTGTATTAATAGCCAAGAGACAAGTTTTAAAAATCGATGTTTCAGCGAATTTCACAACAATTTGTATATGAATTATCTAAATATGTTGCAAATTTCCTCAGTTTATTTGGAATATTCAATAGATAAGAGTTATCAAAACAATGTCTCATTTTTTGGCTCGGAGGTATAACACATTTATCCAGAGACAGTGAAATGTAAGTCAAGTGAATGTTTCGTTTCTACCCAGATGCTTTTTATAATACCCTACAAAGTTGCTTGGGTTATATATAGTTGGTGTATCCGACCATCTGTCTGTCTGGCCGCCAATACATGCATCTGTCACCTTTTGTTCAATTGATAACTCTGATATTTATAGCTGTAATGTAAGGAAACTTGTCACATGTAATCACTAGATGTAGGATGAATTTGCAAACATAATATACTTATTAACGTTGGGGTAAAGATGTACTTTATGTATGATTCAGTCCCTCATCATTAATCATAGAATATATTTCTAAATCAATTGTCAAATACATATGCATATACTTTATGAGCTTGCTGATAAAGGCTTTCTGATCATTAATCCTAGTACTCTAACTGCAATTTTTGTAGGTTCTTATTGCCAATCAATGGTAATGATGATGTAAATAGTGACTCAACCAGAAGGTCAGTTTTGGGTTAAGGATAGATATCTTTATTAGGTAAACTTTGAAGTTCACTGACCCACTTGGAAACTGTTCTTGTCTTGCTTCTCACGTGCAGCACCTGCGCGCTACAAGTTTCGCCTTGGCTAAAATTAGAACTTATGAAACAGTGCTTTCTGATAACTTGCCGTGTGAAAAAAGATATACCATACTTTCAAATTGATCTGTAGGGGGAATTACATGTTTACTTTAATGTGTGAATTGGGCAGAGTGTAAATTATACTTATGTATTCAGCAATTTGAAGACATACCGGTTTTTCAAATGTACATATAACAATTATTCATGGAGAATAAACATGAGTTTTTTTCACACTATGACATTCATAAAAAAATTTGAAATTTACTGTTTGGTAATACTGTCTACCAAAAAAAGGCAAATATATGTTCTGTGTTATCTTAAATAACTACTCGAGCTATTTGTATGTGTGTCTAAATAACTCTAGACTTGCTGAATGAGGATGTAGACTGCCGTAATAAAGGTTCCTATTTGATAAACCTTCAGTATGCTTGACTAAACAAGAGTCTTCATTTAGAAATTAGGAGAGCAATCTGAAATGATGAGGGTCATTCTTCATCAAGTTGAATGGTTTCCTGCATACAAAATCTTGGACACAAATTGATAGTATTTATATGGAGAGAAAATGTGTTTCTGTGCAATTAAACTAGTTGTGTACAATATGCTATGCAGATGCAGTTGTTGTATCTTGCAAATATTGCAAATATTCATCACAAATCTAGACCTACTTTTCTTACATTGGTGTTCATCACAAATCTAGAGTTGCTTTTCTCACAATGGCCGATTAATACAGATCTAGACTTGATTTTCTCAAACTAGCATTTAATATAAATCTAGACTTGCTTTTCTTACACTGGTGTTCAAAACATACCTAGATTTACCCTTCGTAAACTTCTGATTTTTCTAAACCTAGACTTTCTCTTCAAACAAAATTAATCATTATCTCGGTTTTGTTCACATAAAAAGGATTGAACATCATTTTTGTTATTTTTGACTAGACCCCTGACATTACACATTCCTGAAATCAAAATATATATTTTTCCTGTATTGATAATGAGATATATAGATGCAGGCAGTGTAAGTGGTCAAAGAGATACATGGAGATTTCATGTTCATATTTACTCGGGAACGTTGATAAGTAATAGGTAGAAAAAAAACCGTGATTATCGGCTTCGATGCTCTCACATCTGCATATTTTAGTTTGTAAAAATAATTTCTATTAATAATCAACAGATAGGTCTGAAAAATCATTGTCATATCATACACTTTATTAATGATTATACGAGTTTACAAATGCCATAATGGAAACTTATTTAGAATGTATTGACATTACATTGACATATCAAAATGCATTACTACTATTCACTGTTAGTTGTACAAATATTCTTCATTAAGCGACTTTGTTATATATTTTATTTAATTGATCTCCTATGTCTGTATGGATATATGGGATTTGTGAATATTCATTAGAGAATGGTAGACAGTTTGAAAGCTTAAAAGTTGGCAGACGGGATCTGCACCTGTGTTAATCTTTCTTTCCACGTGCAACGCATGAAGGGTACAACTTTGCCCTGGTTAGAAGTCCTTTAAAACAGCTCCGGCTTGGCTACTCATTTATGGACGTATTTAAGAAATTAGATACTTTGCAATATAACAGATAATTCAAGCAAATAATGGTATCCTACCACCAAATGTAGCAATATGTTATTTCATTAAGTTTGTTAGATCCTGATTAGCAAGATTCATAGGAAAATTGCGTTGGTTACATTCACTAGGACTGGTGATAAAGGTTTCAATTATAGTTTAAGTGATTTTTGTGGAACATTTCCGAACAGCTTCAGCCAAAACATAATATCAACTCTCAACCATTCATAATTTTAACAATTAATGTGATTTATTCTATAATTTGTTAACAAAGAGTGTGTTTTTTTTCTAAAATTAAAAAAATTGTGTCTCCCACAGAAAAATTGGTGTATCATTCTGATTTTTAAAATCAAATTGATAAATTGTGAAATAATTATTTTCAGTTTGACTATGAATTAAAAACCAAAAAAATACATCTAGGACCTAAATACTTCATCAAGTGAGAGTGGGCGGGGCCTAGCTAGAGTCACAATTTGTAGGAAGAGCCACGTCAACGCGATCAAACCACAGGGAGAACTGGGTTGCGTTCGGGCGATCAGTATTGGCTGGGAACAAGTCTTAATTTTAGGTACCAGTAGCACATGATTACTGACAAAAGCATGTTGCATTTAGAACATCTTGTGTTGATGTTGACGACCAAACGATTCAGATGCGCACGCACCTGGTCAGGTTGTCTGGTGGGAGGAGCCTAAGGCAGGGTATAAAGTCTTCTCCCGCCACAGTTTTGCCATTCCGCTCTCAATCTTCGCACCATTGATCTGAGCAATTTGTCACGATGCCAAGAGAAAGTCGAACAAGCCGATCCCAACGCCGTGGTCTGACAGTGGACCCCAAGACCAGCATGGCCTGCCCCTTCCTCTCTGCCTTCGCCGAGCTGTACTCCCCCTGTGCCGGCAACGTCATCGCCACCAGGGACCTCCACGCGGAGTACAAGGCCTACGTAGCGGCGAAGACCAGAGACGGAAGACTGGTGGACGTAGCCAACAGCTTTGCCAGGTTCTCCCTCCAGTTTGCGGTCGTTGCTGTGAACAAGAACTTCGTCAAACATACGACCAGGGTAAAGGGGTATGAAGTGGTTAGGATTAACCGTAGTGCTAGGACAGCGGGGGTTAATGATGGGGACGCTTTGGCTAGTCCTCTTGGGTACGATTTTAGAGATTATAATAGACGTAGCTCTGTTTTGGACCGGGAACGAAGGGGGGATCTAAATTCTAGTCCTTTGATAGCGCCTGTCAGTACTGAAATTGGGAAGGGGTTGTTTGCAACACACGACTACCCTGCTGGGGCAGAAGTCTGTGAGTATTTAGGCCAGATTGTTAGTGAAGAGGAGGCAGAAATTCGGCAGGACGAGTACGACAGGCAGGGGTTATCGTATAGGTGTATTCAGTTTGAGGGTTGCCGACGTTCATCACATTTACGTTTAGATGGCCAGCGTAATCACTTGGGGGATCGAATTGATCCTGACACAAATTTGGGAGCAACGATGAACCACTCGGCTCGAAATTCTAATTGTAGGTTAGTTTCTGAATTGCGGGACGGGAGGCGAAGGTTCTTCTTGTATACAAAGACGGCGGTGAGCTCGGGAGGAGAACTAACATGGAACTACAATGACCAGAGGCCAGGACTACCCGCCTTCCTTAAGGACTCTTGAGAAGCTGAAGACCACAGGCTAGCTTGCTTCGACAACCCCGGCCCTTTTCAGGGCCAACAACTCGCAAAAAAGATAACTGGATTCAATGCTGCATTCCAATAATCAACAACGCTGAAAGAAAACTTTCAATGCAAACCCTTAAACATTGTTGAAAGAAAACTCTCAATGCAAACCCTTAAACATGGTTGAAAGAAAACTTTCAATGCAAACCCTTTAGAATTGTTGAAAGTAAACTCTCAATGCAAACCTTTAAAAAATTGCTAAAAGAAAACTCTCAATGCAAGCCCTTAAACATTACTGAAAGAAAAATCTCAATGCAAGCCCTTAATATATTGCTAAAAGAAAACTCTCAATGTAAATCCTTATTAAATTGCAGAAAAAATTGTAAATGAAAACCCCTAACTTCTTTATAATTGCAAACAAATATAAGACAATCTTCAAAAGATAAAGCACGAGGAAAAATGAAAGATAGTATTATCAATGTCATAACAAATAATACAAATTATTTTTAATTTCATGTTTTTGCGAAATTATGTTGATTCAATGTTGAAGGGGAATTTTTAAAAAGACATAAAGCAAAACTTATAATTCAAGAGATAAAACAACCCAAGAAAAATCTGATAAACTTAAAATCATTAACTGCGAATTGAATCCAATTTACACCTATCCAATATATAGATATAAAACTCAAAAGGTTGACACAATTGTGGTTAAATAAACAAAAACAAAGCTTAGTTAACTTCAAACTTTGATTTTGTTTTGAAATATTATACAAGTCTTTTAAGTTTTGAAGTATAATAGTCAGTTATTATTGCAGAAGTAGGATAGCATTACTCATCACCGATGAGTTTCGTGCCTTTGCTACGGAAAGACGTTACAATTATGGACGGACAAACGTCTGGACGAACAGACAATGAACTTAATTACATATGAATTCTCTCAGATATTCGTTTTGACTCTCAGTACTTTATACACTCTCAATATTTGATAAGATAAGTTGTTTTACTTATAAACGAGCAATGATGAAATACAGTTGAATTTCAAACAGACAGACTGGGAGTATTTCTAAATCAAATCTCTTTTTTCAAATTTCTTTCTTAAAATCTGTTCCTTCCCTACAATGTTGACACCCAGTGAATTTGACATGTGCTCGTGCAAAGCGTGGCCTATATGTGACTTGTGCCCTAGAAACCATAACACAGACGTCTCAATTATAACATCTTCATCACTAATATTTGCCTCATTAAAACATTTTTGAAAAACAAATCGATTCATGTTATTTCAAACTCATAATTACATTCATTCTTGTAATAAGGAATTTGGCTTATTTTATAATGGCATGGTCTAACATCGAAAACGTTTTCAATGTGTTGTAAAATTAGTACAGTTGGTTATGTTATTTTAAAATCAATCAGGTTATCGTAGGCAATGCAGGGAAGCTGGAATGAGGTTTAATTATTCGCCGTGCGTGAGGGATTGGGTACCGAGGTGACTATTAAACGTGTTGTTAATTGTTTCCAATATCAAATCTGCTAAATCAGCCAAATTAGGTTGTGTAATTTTATATTATTCCTACTCCTGTTTTCCCGTTAAGAGATTTATTTCTTTATTGTGCGAGTCTAGTACAATGATTTAGCCATATGTCAGCTAGTTAAAAAAAGGTCTCTGGTCTTTTCATACAGAGAACAGTGGTGCCATGATTTGTGAAAATCATTTCTTATCTTTGATCATTGAACATCACAGGATTGAAGAGATATAAAATATTATAAACTGTATTTCTGCAAAATCATCTTTGTAGGCCTTTACGAACAGAAAGAATTTATATCTTAAAATTTCATATTTCTTTTTTTTTAAATTTGATTAGAACTCCTTTTTATGTGTGGCTTTGAAACTGTGGACAGAAACAAGAAACTGGAATAACTGCTGGTAATCTAAATATTATCCATAAGTCTACTATAAGGGACTGGTTAAACAATATTGGGGGGGGGGGGGGGGGGGTATGTGGGGGGTAGGTCACTATCAAGCCAATTGGTATGTATATAAAAAAATTTCCCTCCCAAAATCGATGTACCGTATTTCCTCGAATACAACCCTGGGGTTCTATTTCGTTCAGTACCCCCTTACCCCCCGGGTTCTATTCGAGGCCCGGGTTATAATGGAGGCCGGGTTATATTTTTTCAGGTCTGAATTGACGTTTCAAAATCTTCTAGGAATGGCGTTTTCATAGAAAATTATTGATCTAGTTCTACATATCTCGGGTTGTAATGGAGGCCCGGGTTATATTAGAGGAAATACGGTAATCTTTTATGGTGGGCCTGGTGTAATTTTTTCATTATCCTCCTTAAACTTATATATAATTATCCCTTGGAATAAGACTTTATGTAGTTTTACATTTTACATTTTTCATTGACTGCTATTAATAGAATGTTGAATGTTACATATTACTCTGTCAATATTTGGTTATGTATGTTAATGTAGAGTCTTGCTTAATTGGGCTTCCTCATAGACTCACTGTTGAATTAATGTTCTGTGGGAAAGATAGGATAACGGATTGCATGATAATGGTTGACATGTGCATCACTTATGGATATGCTAAACTGTACAGTTTCAATCTGTACAGCCTTGTAGGAAATGATTTTGTCAGCGATTCATTAAATAGTTTAGAATCTATTTGGGAAGGCGAGTGCAAGACTTTCATAGGCAAGGTTAAAATCTACTAATCAAGGTGATTAATTCTTAAATTTTATTTTAAATGTTATTTGCAGAAACATAATGATAAGTTCAGTCAATCACGGCACCAAGTGTGTGGAGGCCAGGCAACTCTAATTTCTTCATGCCAAAATGTTATAAGACATTCATAAGACATTGGCTTTTGTGGCTAAAACAACTTAGATAATTCAATATTTCATCAAATAGTCTTTTAAAGTGTCAAAGCGTAAATTGTTGTATTTAAAACCAACAGGGGCACAACTATGTATTTTGAGTTTGGACAGATAAACACTATTAAACAAATAACTTGGCAAGAAAACAGATAACGGCAAGGGAAAAAGTTAAGGAATATAAAGTTCAACTCATAACACGATAGAGCCAAGTCTTATAGGTTCTTCCAGTCTGTCTCATTTCTACAAAGCTGACAGTGAGGGATCTGAAATTGACATGTGCACGTGTAAATCATGTCTTAGTCCGGTTGCCCTTGCAACGTTAAACACAGGCCGTCTTTGCAGGGAAGAGTCAATTATTACCAAACCAAGTTTTCCCGACTGACACAGGACTGAATTATTTAAAACACTTGTTTTAGACAACACAATACATTTAAAACATTGATAAGATTTTTTAACTCACATCTACATTTCAAAGTCTACCATATAACCATGGCAAATATTCGAACCTTTGATCCATTCAAACATAATAATGGGCTACTATCAACGTTTATTTGAAAAACATATCTTCCAAATTTTCCCAATGGCTTTGCCACATAATATTAAGGACATTCGCTGAGTATGCATAGTTATTACAGAAACAATAACAACAAGCAAAACTAGAGCCATTGGCTCTGTAGCTCATCAGGCATCATATCAAGTTTGCTTTATACAGGCAAGATGAGCTAAAAATGAAACTGATGTTACCTATTGCAAGAAAACCTATAAAAAAATAACAAAACAAATGTATTATTATTCAACACTTTCTAGATCGCCAATATCAGACAATGAAAGAAGTCCACACTAAAATATCCAAGGAGAAATAAATTCATCTAATGGAGAAACATAGGTTTTTAAGATTGTGACCCCTGTGACCCCTGTGACCCTATTTGGGGTCATGGGGTCACAAAACCTACAGTTTAGAATCCCAATTGGCGAAGGAGTCTACATTCAGTCTTTCAGCTCAATAGACCTTTAGGAGCTAAAGATGATGATGAAAATAAGTTTTAAAGGTTGTGACCCCTGTGACCCTATTTGGGGTCATGGGGTCACGAAATCTATAATTTAGAATCCCCATTGGCCAAGGAGTCTGCACATATAATTTCAGCTCTCTAGACCTTTTGGAACTTGAGAAGAAGATGAAAATAGTTTTTTAAGGTTGTGACCCCTGTGACCCTATTTGGGGTCACAGGGTCAACAAAGTTACAAATTAGAATCCCCATTGTCCAAGGAGTCTGCACATATCAATATTAACTCTCTAGACTTTTTGGAACTGGAGAAGAAGATGAGAATTGGTTTTTAAGGTTGTGACCCCTGTGACCCTATTTGGTGTCATGGGGTCACGAAATCTACAATTAAGAATCCCGATTGGCCAAGGAGTCTGCACATATCATTTTCAACTTTATAGTCCTTTTAGTACTGGAGAAGAAGATGGAAATAGGTTTTTAAGGTTGTGACCCCTGTGACCCTATTTGGGGTCACAGGGTCACCAAAGTTACAAATTAGAATCTCAATTGTCCAAGGAGTCTGCACATATAATTTTTAACTCTCTACTCCTTTTGGAACTGAAGAAGAAGATGAAAATAGGTATTTAAGATTGTGACCCCTGTGACCCTATTTGGGGTCACAGGGTCACCAAAGTTACAAATTAGAATCCCCAATGGCCAAGGAGTCTGCACATATCATTTTTAACTCTCTAGTCCTTCTGGAACTGGAGAAGAAGATGAAAATAGGTTTTTAAAGTTGTGACCCCTGTGACCCTATTTGGGGTCACAGGGTCACCAAAGTTACAAATTAGAATCTCCATATGCTAAGGTACTTGTACACAAAATGTCAGCTCTCTAATGTGTATGGTTCATGAGGAGAAGTCGAAAGTGTCAAAAGTTTACTGACGGATGACGGACGGACGACGGACGGACGGACGCCGGACGACGGGCCATGCCATAAGCCTATCTGGACTTTCAGTCCTGATGAGCTAAAAATCAATGTTGGCCATTTCTGTGTAAACACCTTTTACTCATTTTGGATTAGAAAATGGATGTCCATAGGGTAACCAAATAAAGTACATTCGTTTTATTGATGCATTATTCAATATCTTTGACTTGCAGCTGATAATTCTTACTTTTTCGTTTTCTTTTGTTACTAAAATTGAGCTACTGCCGCTTTGACACATTTTCATCTATACAAGCACATAGGTGACAGAAAGTACAATAAAAAGAGTCATGTTAGAGTCCCTTATTCTTGCTGTTATCAGCAATGGTATGTTTTCTCACTCGAGGACGGTAAGCACGTTTATAAAGGGGAAGTGAAGTGGTCTCACAGACAAACAACAAGTGTGGAGAGACAATCAAAGTTATAAAATATTTCTAAAAAGTGCAAAGTTTATATCAAATAATTTAAAAACGTTTCTTGCTTCATTCGTAACAACTTAAATGATGAAACAGACACTAGTGATTTATGCCTTTTAACATAATAAAGAAACATTTTAATACAAAATGATAATATTAATAGTGCACTTTTCCCAGGTACTAATAACCTGCTCAAAGTGCAAACTACATAATTACCCTGAAGAATCGAGTAAGCATACAAGCAATTAGCACGAACATGTAGTTCCGTCAGAAATCGATTTTACAGCTTGTTGAACTGAGTGAAGGAGAATAAAGTGCCTTATCGAGGGGAAAAAAACAGCACAGTATGACACCCAGGTGTTTCGAGTCTCTTTTAGGATTTGAACCCTGGTCGTTTGCGCCATAGACCAAACAAAGGCACCGGGCTGTGTTTCTCTCCCCTTTCTAGTATCAACCTAAACATCTACAAGGTTCCTATAAAATAGAGCCATTGGCTCTGTAGCTCATTAGGCTTTATGTCAATATTGCTTTAGGGTGTGGCAAATGTGGTTGTCCCTTTAGTAGGGTCCACTTGGTCACCAAATGTTCAATTTAGAATCCTACTTATCTAACTTAGGAGTCTGTAGATAAGGTTTCAGCTGTCTATGCCTCAAGCTTCTGGAGAAAAAGAAGAAAATAGGTTTAAAGAGTGTGGCCCCTGTGACCCTTTTTAGGGGTCACAGGGCCATATAAGCTATGAATTATATTCCTCACTATTCAAGGAGTATGTACACAAGGTTTCAGCTTTCTAGGCTTTATTCTTCTGGAGAAGAAGATGAAAATGGGTTTTAAGGGCGTGGCCCCTGTGTCCCTTATTATGGGTCACAGGGCCTCAAAAGCTCCAATTTATTATCTTCACTAGCCAAGGAGACTGTGCACAAAGTGTCAGCTATCTAGGCCTTATGGTTCTGGAGAAGAAGTCGAAATTCCACCATTCCATGCCATAAGCCCATCAGACCTTACAGGCCAGATGAGCAAATAAAAGCCAACTTTTTAGATCAATGTCAAGGTCACTTAGTGATGGGTGTCTGGTCGGGTTCGAATCCCTTAAGGGACTCAACATTACAAGTACAAAAAACAAAAGGGGTCAAAATAAAAATAGTATATAGTGTTTACCTTAGGCATATTTCGCAGGGCGCAGAGCCAAACATTTTAATTTACCTTTTCCATAAATTCAGATATATGATTAGATACTTTACAAAGTTACAGTATTGTTTCATGTTAAGAATATAAAAAGAAATTTAAGACAAGAATGGATTAACCCTTTGTTTAAACAGCATGCATGGTTTGCTGACCCCATGTTAATCTAGCTACAGGAACAATAACAATACCGAGTGTTGATTGGTGGACACAGCTCAATGATCCCATCATTTGCCCTTATATTTGGTAAAACACAACATTTATTAATGAAAATGTGGCAGTACTGAAATTGTATATATTTATTATGACTAGTTACTCTAATTTAAGGCAGCTAGAGTTGTGTTGTTTATAGTATTTTAGAAATATTATAGTGAAAGTCTTAAACAATCATCAAATTGCCAGTAAATGTCAGTGTCAATTGCCAGTGTAGGGCTTATTTATAAAATAAGTTATATTAGCAGCCACATATATTTCATATTTTACCATTTTCGCTTGAAGAGTGACTCAAAATTAACTTGTCTGTAGGTGCCGTTTTGCAAGTCATTGTGCCCTTTTCAAAAAGGAGTGGCCCTGTCTTTTTTTCAGCTTGGTATTAAAGGGGCAGTAGCACGTTTTTTGTGGGAATATAAGGTGATGTCGGGAAAATGAAACTTAATGGTTCGAATTGAAAAACGATGCATTTGAACTAAATGGAGCAGTAATACTCCAAGTATACGTAAAGTTTAGCCAAGCGATTCCTTTTTGTTACACAAAATGAATTAAAGGTGTTCACAAAAAATGGCCACCAATGGATTTTATGTGAATCTTTATAGTTTGTCCTCTGACTAGGGATGATTGACTTGTGTAATGAGATTATTGACACTGTCAAAATAATACATTAAACATTAACCTTCAATTATCAGTGAAAAATTTAAAATATAAAATTATAAAAAGTTGTGGTACTGCACCTTTAATGCTAACTTGCATGAATTTATATATGTCTCTAAAGGCAGTACCCCTTTTTTTCACTGACAATTGTACGTTAATGCTAAATCTATTATTTTTATGGTGTCAATAATCTTATTACTCAAACAAATCATCCATAGTCAGAAATCATATAAAGTCCATTAGTGACCATTTTTGTGTGATCACTTAAACCATGTCTGAATTTATTTAATTTTTTACTGCTTAATTTAGTCTTAAGACATTTTCCTTCAACTGCAACCATTTATTTTCATTTTCCGGACCTCACTTTATATTCCCCATAAAAACATGCTACTGCCGCTCTAAGGCAGGAACGTATGTAAGCCACAAGAGCTTTTACTGTCTAATCCTGCAGGATGATTTGGAGTTCAGCGCCACTTTCAAGAGTATTTCACTTACATCACAGCTACAAGTAATATTGCAGGGAGAAAGACGTAACACAATTGTGACAATGCATTGCAGTGAAACCAGAGAGCAACAGCTGGAACTTGCGAACCATAGTTTATACGGTCTAGTCGGCTCCAAGACGTTTTCTTTTCTTGAAGGTGTTACTACACGGAGCACGTTCTCATAGGTTTGAAAACAATATCTGTAAATATACAATTTTGTGGATTCTGCCAGAATGAAAACTCTTTTCATCAAAGTCTGGCGTCCTCAAAATTTGGTATTCTGTCAAAATTGGAATAGGGGTCCAAAAGCGAAAAGTACCAAATATGAAATTGGTTGATTTTAAATAATTATCATCATTAACTAAACACTGTCACAGGCAGATGTTTCTTATAAGAAACTCAGCTCCATTGCCTTCACATTACATCATAAATCTCATTGAGATAAGATCAAGCATTTCATTCAAGTTTCAATACCAACTTCAGATGTGTATTTTAAGATCAATGATGGATCTACCTGGCTATATCAAAATTTTGGCCGATGTTAGATCTCATTTAAATGATATTGTATTGGGTCACATCCGACAAATTACATGGATAATGTATGACAAAGAAGTATTGACTGTAATATTTCAGTAATGAAAATGTCAAAGGAAAACTCAGAAATCCACATAAAAATTTATTTCATTATAACTCAACTTAAAATTCAAGTTTAAAGATGCAGCACGACGTTTT
The DNA here is from genome assembly GCA_916613615.1 of Steromphala cineraria. Taxonomy (NCBI): domain Eukaryota; kingdom Metazoa; phylum Mollusca; class Gastropoda; order Trochida; family Trochidae; genus Steromphala; species Steromphala cineraria. Next base: position 1,345,151 of record OU744737.1, read on the forward strand.
CAATGAAATACAGATGATATATCTCACTCAAATGCCTGACATAAGTTTGAGATTATAAGTGATAATATGAGTAACACTGTTAAGTATTCACATTTTTCCCTCTGAAGATAATTTTTTGCATGACCTGTTATTCATTGGGAGAAACTTTGAAGAAACAAAATTTCAAAAATGTGCTACTGTCGCTATTACAGACAACTGTTTCTCAATCATACTATCAGTAAAGAATTGCAATTACAGTTCTGCCTCAAGTCTTGGAAATATCATATAAAAAGAAAGCCATTGGCTCTGTAGCCCACCAGGGGTACTATCTTATTTTGCTTTAGGGTGTGGCAGAGTGATTTTGGACATTTGTAATCAATTCAGAAAAGGAAATTCCTTAACAACTCAAGAATATACAGGCATGGGCTCTGTAGCTCATCATACTTTTGATGGAAATAGCTTTTAAGGCTTTTGACCCCTGTGACACCACATTTTGGGTCTACAATCTACAATTTAGAATCCTCATTGGCCAAGGGTCTACACAAAACTGTTCAGCTCTCTAGACCTTTTTCAACTGGAGGAGAAAATGAAAATAAGGTTTTAGGTTTTGACCCTTGTGACCGAATTTGGGGCCATGGGGTCACAACAATTACAATTTAGAATCCTCATTGGCCAAGGGGTCTACACACAACTTTTCAGCTCTCTAGACTTTTGGAACTGGAAAAGATGAAAATAGGGTTTAAAGGTTTTGACCTCTGTGAGCCCATTTGAGGTCAAGGAGTCACCAAACTTAAATTAAAACTAAAATTTAGAATCCCCATTGGGCAAGGAGTCTACACATAACTTTTTTCATCTCTTAGACCTTAGGCCCTTATTAGGGGTCACAGGGCCATCAAAGCTACAATTAATAATCCTCACTAGCCAAGGAGTCTGTACAAAAATAGAACCAGTGGCTCTGTAGCTCATCAGGCTACAATTTTGCTTTTAGGGTTGCATATGCTGTTCCACCTTACTCGGGGCCACAGGGTCACCAAATGTACAATTTGGAATCCTCCTTATCTAACTTAGGAGTCTGTAGACAAGGCTTCAGCTTTCTAGGCCTTATGGGGGGTCACCAAAGGTTACAATTTATAATCCTCACTAGTCAAGAAGTCTGTACACACAGTTTCAGCTTTCTGGGCCTTATCATTTTTGAGAAGAAATCGAAATTCCACAAAATAACGGACGGACAGATGGATGCCGGACACCATGCCATGCCATAAGCACATCAGTGGGTCTGATTAAGAAGGTTGAAATAGGTTTTCAGGTCGTGACCCCGGTGACCTCTTATTTGGAGTCAGGTCACAGGGCCACCAAAGCATTTACTTCTGGAGAAGAAGATGAAAATAGGTTTTAATCGCGTGGTCCCTCTGGCCCTTAATAGGGGCCAATGGGCCACCAGAGCTACAATTTATAATCCCCACTAGTCAAAGAGTCTTACACAAACTATAATCATTCTAGGCCTTATGGTTCTGGAGAAGAAGTCGAAATTCCACAAAGTTTACGGACAGACGGACATGCCATGCCAAATGAGCTTAAAATGTAAAAACATAGCAGTTGGCTCAGCTTTAATATTCTCTCTTTCAGCCTTAATATTCAACTTTCTAGACCATATGCTTCTGAAGATGATGATGAAAATTGGTTTCAAGAGGGTGGCCTCTGGTGCTTATTTTGAGCCCGAGGGCCACTAAAGTTACAATGCTTCCGGAGAAGATGGTTTAAATAGATACTAAAAGCGTAGTCCATGTGACCCGTAGTAGGGGCCACAGGGTCACCAAAGCTTTAGATAATAATCTTCACTACAGTATTCACTTCATTTCCTATGTATGTTCAAATAAGTTTTTACCCACTTTCACGTGTTCCCAATGATATGTGTATATAACTGGTTACCAAACCCTTAAAATCTTGTTGTCTTTCGATTCTAGTAACATTAGCTTTATCACTTTCTGTGAAATTGTTTCTTTCTAGGGTACTTTGTATAAATGTTTCTTTAAATCGCAACATTAGTGTGTGGAGATTGTTTGGTTTAAAATATATACAAAATTAAATTAAAAACGCCATCAGTGTTTTCGTTTCTGTTCAAGCAAAGGGGAGACAACCCCTTGTTGACCTAGAATACCAGACGGACTGAGGGGAGGTTGTATTCGTACCACAGTGAGGAATACCATTCAAGAGTCAGCAACCTGCAAAGGTTGGTGTGATTCTTTACCAGAAGATATCCTCAGTGTGGTAGCAGAAGCGGGACGTGGAATCCTTAAAACAGTACTTAAAGTTTGTCGACTGAGTAAACGAGTGCAACTGAGTTAGTTTGTGCAACAGAGTTAGTTTGTGCAACAGAGTTAGTTAGTGTAAACTCAATGGACAGGAATGGACAGCAACACTCTGCTCTGGAGAGAATGTCTGTTAGTGAACCAAGGAAACACATACTAATTAAGGTGGCAATGCTTAATAACATATTCTATTCTGCCAAGTTGGCTACAAGTCTTGACTGACGACAATCATGGCCAAATCCTTCACCACATCCGTTGACCAATTGCAACTCTTGCAGGAATAATGCTCTCCTGGAGGTGATTCCAGGCGGCAGTGAAATGCCGCCAATGCCGAAGCCCTTCCCCTGGATCTAGTGAAGTTGAAGCCATCATAGTGCAACAGGAGGTTTGAAGTGTCCAGATTGAAAGAGAGCAGGAGACACGAGTTGAAATGTCCAGATTGAAAGAGAGCAGGAGACACGAGTTGGAAATGGAAACCAGCTGGTGGCCACAACATACTCTAACGATGCAGTCAAGGCAAACGTGGCTATGCCCTAGGAGGAGGTTACCAGGAGTCAAACTTTGGTATCTGGATGGTATCATTGGATGCAAACACATCTGCCATACAATCCAAATCCAAAATTCAGTTATCAAGAGCCCAAGGGTCTGGTATATCTAGATCAACAAGTGGTGAGACAAGGGTTATGTAAAATTTGCTTTTGTTTGGGCTTAAACTATGTGGTCATATGTATGAGAAATGTTTTCTTGTGTGTAAATTAAAATATGTCAATTTAAATCATAATACAAAAATAGAGAAGGTGGTGTTTGTTGCTCATCAAGCTTCATATAAATTTTGCTTTAGGGGGTAGCAAATGTGGTCCCCCTTACTTTGGACCACAGGGTCACAAAATGTACAATTTGGAATCCTTATCTAACTTAGGAGTTTGCACACAAAGTTTCAGCTTTCTAGACCTGATGTTTCTTGAGAAAAAGATGAAATAATGTTAAAGGGTGTGGCCCCTGAGGCCCTTACTAGGGGCCACAGAGCCACAGACCAAAAAAGGTATCAATCAAAATCCTCACTGGTCAAAGAGTATATTCACAAGGTTTCAGCTTTCTAGGCATTTACTTCTGGAGAAGAAGATGAAAATAGGTTTTAATCGTGTGGCCCCTCTGGCCCTTAATAGGGGCCAAAGGGTCACCAAAGCTACAATTTATAATCCTCCTCCTAGTCAAGTTTCAGCTTTCTAGGCCTTATGGTTCTAGAGAAGAAGTCGAAATTCGTCCAAATTTAAGAACGGAAGGACGGCGGACACCATGCCATGCCATAAGCCCATCGGGCCTTACAGACCAGATGAGCTAAAAAGAGTGTTTTGATTAAAATAATTATGGTAATAAGTACCCCAGAGAGAACCCTTCTAAAAAGGACATTAAGTTCTTAAGATGAAAATATGTTTAAGGGCGTGGCCCTAAGGCCATCAAAGCTAAAATTGTATCTTATCGTCAGCTTCCTAGGCCATATGCTCCTGGAGAAGAGGTCGAACATGCACCAAGTTAACAGACGGACGGATGGACGAACCAAATATAAAGATCTAAACTGTTGCCAAGGAAATAAATAATAGAGCCAGTGGCTCTGTGGCTCATCAGGTTTCATATCAATTTTGCTTTACGGTGTGGAAAATGTGAAATTAGGTTAAATGGTGGGGCCCCTGAGGCCCTATTAGGGACCACAGGGCCACAAAAGCTACAGTTTAGAATCCCAATTGGCCAAGGAGTCTACATGCAGTCTTTCAGCTCAATAGACCTTTAGGAGCTAAAGATGATGATGAAAATAAGTTTTTAAGGTTGTGACCCCTGTGACCCTATTTGGGGTCATGGGGTCACGAAATCTACAATTTAGAATCCCCATTGGCAAAGGAGTCTGCACATATAATTTCAGCTCTCTAGACCTTTTGGAACTTGAGAAGAAGATGACAATAGTTTTTTAAGGTTGTGACCCCTGTGACCCTATTTGGGGTCACAGGGTCAACAAAGTTACAAATTAGAATCCCCATCGTCCAAGGAGTCTGCACATATCAATATTAACTCTCTAGACCTTTTGGAACTGGAGAAGAAGATGAGAATTGGTTTTTAAGGTTGTGACCCCTGTGACCCTATTTGGGGTCATGGGGTCACGAAATCTACAATTTAGAATCCCCATTGGCCAAGGAGTCTGCACATATAATTTTTAACTCTCTACTCCTTTTGGAACTGGAGAAGAAGATGAAAATAGGTATTTAAGGTTGTGACCCCTGTGACCCTATTTGGGGTCACAGGGTCACCAAAGTTACAAATTAGAATCTCCATATGCTAAGGTACATGTACACAAAATTTCAGCTCTCTAATGTGTATGGTTCATGAGGAGAAGTCGAAAGTGTCAAAAGTTTACGGACGGACGACGGACGGACGGCGGACGACGGGCCATGCCATAAGTCCATCTGGACTTTCAGTCCTGATGAGCTAAAAATAGGTTATAAGGGAGTGGCTCAGAGGGTGATCACATCTATAAAATATATTCTCATTTAGCTTAAAGAGATTTTAAGGTTTTCAGCTTCCTTGGCCTTTTCATTATTGAGAAGATGATGAAGATAGGGTTGTGCCCCTGTGGACTTTATTGCTGGTCACAGAGTCACTACATCTATAAACTATTATCCATTTCAACTACTGAGTCTGTACACAAGATTTTCATTATTGGGAAGATGATGAAGATAGGGTTGTGCCCCTGTGGCCCTTTCTGCTGGTCACAGAGTCACTACATCTATAAACTATCATCCATTTCAACTACTGAATCTGTACACAAGATTTTCATTATTGGGAAGATGATGAAGATAGGGTTGTGCCCCTGTGGCCCTTTCTGCTGGTCACAGAGTCACTACATCTATAAACTATCATCCATTTCAACTACCGAGTCTGTACACAAGATTTACATTATTGGGAAGATGACGAAGATAGAATCTTAGGGTTGTGCCCCTGTGGCCCTTATTGCTGGTCACAGGGTCACCACATCTATAAACTATCATCCATTTCAACTACTGAGTCTGTACACAAGATTTTCATTATTGGGAAGATGACGAAGATAGAATCTTAGGGTTGTGCCCCTGTGGCCCTTATTGCTGGTCACAGAGTCACTACATCTATAAACTATAATCCATTTCAACTACTGAGTCTATACACAAGATTTTCATTATTTGGAAGATGATGAAGATAAAATCTAAGGGTTGTGCCCCTGTGGCCCTTATTGCTGGTCACAGAGTCACTACATCTAAAACTTATCATCCATTTCAACTACTGAGTCTGTACACACGATTTTCATTATTGGGAAGATGATGAAGATAGGGTTGTGCCCCTGTGGCCCTTATTGCTGGTCACAGAGTCACTACATCTATAAACTATAATCCATTTCAGCTACTGAGTCTGTACACAAGATTTTCATTATTGGGAAGATGATGAAGATAGAATCTTAGGGTTGTGCCCCTGTGGCCCTTATTGCTGGTCACAGGGTCACTACATCTATAAACTATTATCCATTTCAACTACTGAGTCTGTACACAAGATTTTCATTATTGGGAAGATGATGAAGATAGAATCTTAGGGTTGTGCCCCTGTGGCCCTTATTGCTGGTCACAGGGTCACTACATCTATGAACTATTATCCATTTCAACTACTGAGTCTGTACACAAGATTTTCATTATTGGGAAGATGATGAAGATAGAATCTTAGGGTTGTGCCCCTGTGGCCCTTATTGCTGGTCACAGGGTCACTACATCTATAAACTATCATCCATTTCAACTACTGAGTCTATACACAAGATTTTCATTATTGGGAAGATGATGAAGATAGAATCTTAGGGTTGTGCCCCTGTGGCCCTTATTGCTGGTCACAGGGTCACTACATCTATAAACTATCCTCCATTTCTGCTACTGAGGCAAACACCATGCTATAACAGACAATCAACATCACAGATCGGATGAGCTTTTCAATACTCATTACCATCAAGAGGTGTGACTCAATACCATCCCCCACAGTTCCCGCGGAGGACTTAATAAAAGAAAACAACAAGCTTGCAGTGAACAATGCAAGACCTGACAATCACTAACTCTCGTTCTTTGTAAAGACTGTACGCCTGTCACTACTATCAAAAATAGTTAGACATCTGCATATACATCACAATACATGTTCGCCTCCTTGTCCTCTTTGATAAATTAATCCCAGTTCTTAGAGTTTATGAGTTCAAATATGACAGCATCAAAACAATTTGTCGGAGGTCAGCGCTGAATATATCATTGTCCTTCATCCTTGTGAGGTTGTAAACAGCTGAAATCAGTCCTTGATCAACAATCGATCCATGTCCCGTCAAGACAGCAAGATTTCCTCGGTAAACCATTCCACGACATTCAGACAAGTTCCAAGTTCTTCAGACTCCATCAGATGATCCAAACTGAAATTAAAAGTAAAACGTCAAAAATGTTTTTCAAGATGACAACCTGTCCTAACCAAGCTGATAACGAGTTGTCATTCCTTATACATATGGATACTTTGATAAGGAGTTCTCATTCCTTACACATATTGATACTTTGTTACAAATCTAGGAATTATGCAGGGTGCTTTTAATCATTTCCTTTCAATGAAGTTATGATATATTTTTGCATCACTTTCCTATCTGTTACGGTTATGGACAAGAATACAATGACATTGTTTTTGATAAAAATATAGCCATTGGCCCTGTAGCTCATCAGGCTGCATATCAATTTTGCTTTAGGGTGTTGCAAATGTGTTTCTCCCCTTAGTAGGGTCCACAGGGTCACCAAATGTACAATTTAGAATCTTCCTTATCTAACTTAAGAGTCTTAGACAAGGATTCAGCTTTCTCTTCCTAAGCTTATGGAGGAAAATATGGAAATAGGTTTTAAAGGTGTGGCCCTTTTAAAGGGCCAAAGGGTCAGCAAAGTTATGAATCCTATCCTTACTAGTCATGTGGTATGAACACAAGGTTTCAGCTTTCTAAGCCTTCTGCTTCTTGAGAAAAAGATTAAAATAGGTTTTAAGGGCGTCGCCTCTGTGGCCCTCATAAGGGGTCACAGGACTGCAAAAGCTATAAATTATGGTCCTCACTAGTCAAGAAGTATATACACAAAGTTTCTAGGCCCAGGCCTCATGCTTATGGAGAAGAAGTGGAAAATGCACAAAGTTTACGGATGAATGGATGGACAGATGCCATGCAATGCCATAAGCCCACCGGGCCTTACAGGCCAGATGAGCTAAAACTTGAGATATGGATCATAATTTGCATTTTGAGCATTTTATTGTGACCTTGACCTTTAACACTTAGTGAAATGTGTTCATTGATTGTTTGTCCTAAGTACAACAATAATGTAATGAATTAAAGTGTTAAAAGTTGAAATAATCCATCTTCTCAATATATATAGACCTTGATGTAAATTTTTGTACTTCTCAAGATATATTATATACAAAATCTAAACTTCATAGCACAGAAACTTTCCAAGTAATCGTGTTCACAAGGAATTTTGTAATGATTTTATAAGTCGCGACTTTCACCTTTTACCTTGAAAGTGAACATTATAATTCCCCGGAGGTGTAAACACTTAGAAATGTTTATGAGTTCAGTAAAGCTTAATAGGATAAAGTTATACCCAAATTAGTGTACATTGCTATAACTCATGTCTCATGACCTTGACCTTTGATCTTCAAGACATACATATTTTATTCAATTGACTTTCAAACTCAATCAATATTTGCCATCAGGTTACCCAGTTTTATTCACCTAGTTGTCATAGCATCTGAAACAAAACTTGTCATAAGAGCATCATTCAGTGTTGCATCCAGGTTTGAAAATTGAGGGTGAGGTCCCTTCTGGCTTTCATAAAAGTGGGGGAGTGACCTGAAATTGTGTGCTAGTGCTGATATATATTCAAAGCAATCATAGTTAATATGTAAATGATCTTCCATATCAATATTGCACGCGGTCACAAATTTCAAATGTCAAATGACGTGTTGAAGTTTTGAAGTTTGATTAAGTCCGTAAAAATAGGTTATCTTTTGAAGTTTAAATGCAAAGTTGTATAGTCATATTTCCTTCTTTATTCAGCTGAAATCAAGAATAATCCTTCTTCCACTTTATCTTGAAATAATGGTTCATACCCCGGTAATTATGTTTATCTGAAAGTCAAATCGTCGGGAAAAGTCAGCATTTGATTATTCATCGGTCTAACTTACGCGAATTTTTTAGCTTGAAGCAGGTGTTTCAGAAATTAGAAGCGTTGGATAAGGGAAGAAATCTATAACTCGTTTTGTCTTAGGCATTTTCGCTCACGAACTGGGCTTTCAAACGATTAAGCAGACGAAACCGGCCATTGCCCCGTACTTATTTGGGCGAAACATCTATTGCACAGTAAGCATGTCATTCATTCGGAAGTGCTATCACTATAATCATTACCTGGGATACATACGTTTCATTCAAAAAGACGGAATCCAACAACATTTTGCCGATTGCATTAGTAAACATGAGGCGACTTTTACAATTGATTATATTAACAAGTTATCATTTTTATTGATCAAAGTATGCAAAGTGTTCGGGAAAAAATAGTCTAGGTAGGTTGCGCAGTAGTTCGTCTGGATTGCAGGACTTGATGTAATTTTGCGAGATTACTCCCCCACATAAATATTAAAATTGCGGGAATGATACATGAAATAGCACATTTCCCACAAGCGTCCGGCCTGGATGCAACACTGTCAGGTCTGTTGATTACTTTGAAGTTCAAATGCAGAATCATAATCATGCAGTTATGCAGAATCAAGGGGCATAACTCATGTGTCTTCTTGTGTAATTAAGTGTAATAGTTTCAAAGGAAACTTGTCCCCGTTGTTAGCCATTTTACAAAGTCCATAAGGGCAAACAAAAGTTTAACATTACAATGTTACAAGCATGGCTACCTTCTCATTACTCCTATCAATGAAGTGTGTTCGACCATCCAACAAGTCTTCTGTGTTCAATGTTGCACTTGATGTGTTGCTTCATGATTCCCTCAAATCTCCTTTGTAAGTCTGTCCAAGTTATAAGTCTGCGTGGATCCAACAAGCCTGAAACAGTTACATAAAAACTTCAGCTACCTGGTTCAGTATAATCCACATCATATTGAAATATATAAAAATAGAGCCATTGGCTCTGTAGCTCATCAGGCATCATATCAAGTTTGCTTTATACAGGCAAGATGAGCTAAAAATGAAACTGATGTTACCTATTGCAAGAAAACCTATAACAAAATTACAAAACAAATGTATTATTATTCAACACTTTCTAGATTTCAAAATTTCAGCTCTCTAGTTTGTATGGTTCATGAGGAGAAATTGAAAGTGTCAAAAGTTTACGGACGGACGACGGGCCATGCCATAAGCCCATCTGGACTTTCAGTCCTGATGAGCTAAAAACTGACTTGCCCAAAAAGAGTGTCTTCTTTCCTTAAAAATAATACTAATTTAAACTAATAACACTGTTATGTAAATAATCTTGTGTATTATACAATGATTGCAAAACCTGGAAATTGTCATAAGACACACATGAAGATCTAGATAATGAAATAAATTATTTAGTGGTTTTGTAAATTAGCATCAATCAGATAGAATGTGATATATTGTGTTTTGAACTTTACAGTTGCAAAATTTACAGAACATCTTTAGATATACTACACACTACACGCACGACTGATACTACACGCACGACTGATACTACACACTACACACACGACTGATACTACAAGCACCACTGATACTACACACTATACACACGACTGATACTACACGCACGACTGATACTACACGCACCACTGATACTACACACTATACATGGACGACTGATACTACTCACTACACACACGACTGATACTACACACACGACTGACACTACACACTACACACTACACACACCACCGATACTACACACACCACACACCACTGATACTGCACAATACATGGACGACTGATACTACACACTACACACACGATTGATACTACACGCACGACTGACACTACACACTACAAACACGACTGATACCACACACTACACACACGACGGATACTACACACTACACACTACCCACACGACTGATACTACGTGCACGACTGATACTACACACTACACACACGACTAATACTATACTCATAACTGATACTACACTCACGACTGATACTACACACTACACACACGACTGATACTACACACTACTGATACTACACACTATTTGCACGACTGATACTACAAGCACCACTGATACTACACACTACACACACGACTGATACTACACACTACACACACGACTGATAATACACACTACATGCACGACTGATACTACACACACGACTGACACTACACACTACACGCATGACTGATACTACACACTACACACACCACTGATACTTCACACTCGGGCACGACTGATACTGCACGCACGACTGATACTACACGCACGACTGATACTACACACGACTGATACTACACGAACGACTGATATTACACAGTGTACACACTACACGCACGACTGATACTACACGAACGACTGATACTACACAGTGTACACACTACACACACGACTGATTATACACACTACACACACGACTGATACTACACACTACATGCTCGATACTACACACTACACGCACGATACTACACACTACATGCACGACTGATACTACAGGCACGACTGATATTACACACTACATGCACGACTGATACTACACACTACACGCACGACTGATACTACACACACGACTGATACTACACACTACACGCTCGATTCTACACACTACACGCACGATACTACACACTACATGCACGACTGATACTACACACACGACTGATATTACACACTACATGCACGACTGATACTACACACTACACGCACGACTGATACTACACACACGACTGATACTACACGCAGGACTGATACTACACGCAGGACTGATACTACACACATACTGCGTCAAAAGTGTCCAAAGTTCAGCGACTTTGGGTGCTGTCTGAAAACTTCGGTCACTTTGCCCTATGCAATCTTAAAGATCAGTCATTGTGTAAGTTATGTTTCTAAAGAAACTACAAAACTAAATTCATTGGGATAATGGTTGATCTTTGTTTCAAGATTGATGTTGCCATCATAAAGATTCTAGGAAATCATGATGAGGACTAAGTTACTTCAGTTCAGTCACTATCAAGTTATGTTGTAATGATAATCACGAAAAAAAAGAATATTTACACATAGGTTTTACCCTCAAAAGGCATATGAGGAGATCATGATTGACATGTCTAGAAAGTTGATGAAGCTAACAGAACTCCAGAAAGAGTATGTATTTGTATATTTTATCAACAATTTACTCAATTGAAAAATAACCAAGGAGTAAAACAAGAGCCATCAGGAGAGATGGCTTCATCCCCCCGGCTCAACTAAATTTGAATGATCAGTTTTAGCATATATTTTAATATACTGATTGTGTGAATAATGTTGTATGCATACAAGCAGCTCATTCTGTTTGACTTTTAATAACCATCATAAAATTATGATAAACCACATTCAGGTCTTTTTTTAATAGTAAATGCTTATGTGATGTCATCATCAAGTTCCTCATGTTAATGTGAAGAGAGAGCAAAACTACCATCCTGTTTGATTGAATATGCTGTTTGATTTAAACACCTTCTTCCCTTTGTGAGACACAGTTTAGCAATTAATTGTAATGTTGGAATGAAGAATGTCATTGAGTTTTAACTCCCTGCAATTTGAAAACACAAAAATAGAGTCATCGGCTCTGTAGCTCATCAGGTTTTATATCAATTTTGCTTTAGGGTATGGCAAATGTGGTTCTCCTCTTAGTAGGTCACCAAATGTACAATTTAGAAACCTCCTTATCTAACTAGGAGTCTGCACACACATAACTTTCAGCTTTCTAGGACTGATGCTTCTGAAGAAAATGAAGTCTATACGTGAGATTTCATCTTTCTAAGCCTTTTGGTTTTGGAGAAGAGTCTAAAATAGGTTATCAGGCTATGGCCCATATATGGGGTCACAGGGTCACTAAAGATACAATTTATCATCCTCACTAGTCAAGGAGTCTGTACACAAAATTTAAGATTTCTAGGCCTTTTTGTTCTGTAGAGGTAGTCAAAAATGCACAAAGACGGACGAGCTAAAAACCTTAAAAACAACACAAACATGACACCCAAGTTTTACTCATGCGACAAACACCTCTTGATGACAAATGTAATGAGCCCATCTGGTCTTATTGGCCTTAGTTATATATAATGTACTAACAATGAAGCAGGCAACTACAAACCTATCAATGGCAGCTGCACGGATATCTCCCCTACGAAGTTCCAGTTCCACAATCCTCTCGCTGTTTTCTTCTTTTACGTCTGGTCAGTCCCGAAGGTCATCTCCGATTATTCAGCCACAGCGAGTGCCCACGGTCGCACAGTAGGGAAATAGAAAATAATCATTTCAATGTTATTATCAAATATTCAATAGAAACTGTATCAGATGAGTAATTGTTTATTCATTGTTTATTACTCAATCATTGTGAGATCAATCACTAGATAACAATGACGTGGTAACATACATGTACGGAACAACTTTTGAACATCACATTACATTGTCCAATCACCTGATTCTGAACAAATCTTATCTTATAAATCCTACTCTATCTTATCCAATTCTACTCTATCTTATCCAATCCTACTCTATCTTATCCAATCCTACTCTATCTTATCCTACTCTATCTTATCAATCCTACTCCATCTAATCAATCCTACTCCATCTGATCCTATCCTACTCTATCTTATCCAATCCTACTCTATCTCATCCTATCCTACTCTATCTTATCCTATCCTACTCCATCTTATCCTATCCTACTCCATCTTATCCTATCCTACTCTATCTTATCCTATCCTACTCCATCTTATCCTATCCTACTCTATCTCATCCAATCCTACTCTATCTCATCCAATCCTACTCTATCTCATCCAATCCTACTCTATCTTATCCAATCCTACTCTATCTTATCAATCCTACTCTATCTTATCCAATTCTACTCTATCGTATCCAATCCTACTCCATCTTATCCAATCCTACTCTATCTTATAAATCCTACTCTATCTTATCCAATTCTACTCTATCTTATCCAATCCTACTCTATCTTATCCATTCCTACTCTATCTTATCCTACTCTATCTTATCCTACTCTATCTTATCAATCCTACTCCATCTGATCCTATCCTACTCTATCTCATCCAATCCTACTCTATCTCATCCAATCCTACTCTATCTTATCAATCCTATTCTATCTCATCCAATCCTACTCTATCTCATCCAATCCTACTCTATCTCATCCAATCCTACTCTATCTCATCCAATCCTACTCTATCTTATCCAATCCTACTCTATCTTATCAATCCTACTCTATCTTATCCTATCCTACTCTATCTCATCCAATCCTACTCTATCTCATCCAATCCTACTCTATCTCATCCAATCCTACTCTATCTCATCCTATCCTACTCTATCTCATCCAATCCTACTCTATCTCATCCTATCCTACTCTATCTCATCCAATCCTACTCTATCTCATCCAATCCTACTCTATCTCATCCTATCCTACTCTATCTTATCAATCCTATTCTATCTCATCCAATCCTACTCTATCTCATCCAATCCTACTCTATCTCATCCTATCCTACTCTATCTTATCAATCCTATTCTATCTCATCCAATCCTACTCTATCTTATCAATCCTACTCTATCTCATCCAATCCTACTCTATCTCATCCTATCCTACTCTATCTTATCAATCCTACTCTATCTCATCCAATCCTACTCTATCTTATCCAATCCTACTCTATCTTATCAATCCTATTCTATCTTATCCTTTCCTACTCTATCTTATCCTTTCCTACTCTATCTCATCCAATCCTACTCTATCTCATCCAATCCTACTCTATCTCATCCAATCCTACTCTATCTTATCAATCCTATTCTATCTTATCCTTTCCTACTCTATCTTATCCTACTCTATCTTATCAATCCTACTCTATCTTATCCTTTCCTACTCTATCTCATCCAATCCTACTCTATCTCATCCAATCCTACTCTATCTCATCCAATCCTACTCTATCTTATCAATCCTATTCTGTCTTATCCTTTCCTACTCTATCTTATCCTTTCCTACTCTATCTTATCAATCCTATTCTATCTTATCCTTTCCTACTCTATCTTATCCTACTCTATCTTATCCTTTCCTACTCTATCTCATCCAATCCTACTCTATCTTATCAATCCTATTCTATCTTATCCTTTCCTACTCTATCTTATCCTTTCCTACTCTATCCTATCGTACTCTTTCTTATCCTATTATATCTATACTTTCCTACTCTATCTTATTCTACTAATTTTTATCCTATCCTACTGTATCCTATCCTACTGTATCTTATCCTATCCTACTCTATCTTATGCTATCCTACTGTATCTTATCCTTTCCTACTCTATCTTATCAATCCTATTCTATCTTATCCTTTCCTACTCTATCTTATCCTACTCTATCTTATCCTTTCCTACTCTATCTCATCCAATCCTACTCTATCTTATCCTATCCTACTCTATCTTATCCTTTCCTACTCTATCTTATCAATCCTATTCTATCTTATCAATCCTATTCTATCTTATCCTTTCCTATTCTATATTATCCTTTCCTACTCTATCTTATCCTTTCCTACTCTATCTCATCCAATCCTACTCTATCTCATCCTATCCTACTCTATCTCATCCAATCCTACTCTATCTTATCAATCCTATTCTATCTTATCCTTTCCTACTCTATCTTATCCTTTCCTACTCTATCCTATCGTACTCTTTCTTATCCTATTCTATCTATACTTTCCTACTCTATCTTATCTACTAATTTTTATCCTATCCTACTGTATCTTATCCTATCCTACTCTATCTTATCCTTTCCTATTCTATCTTATCCTACTCTACTTGATCTTATCCTTCTCTATCTTATCAATCCTACTCAATCTTATCCTATCCTACTCTATCTTATCCAATCCTAACCTTACTCTATCTTATCCTATCACACCCTATCTTATCCGGTCCTATCCTACTCTATCTTATCCTATCACACCCTATCTTATCCCATCCTATCCTACTCTATCTTATCCTATCACACCCTATCTTATCTTATCCTACTCTATCTTAACCTATCACACCCTATCTTATCCCATCCTATCCTACTCTATCTTATCCTTTCCTACTCTATCTCATCCAATCCTACTCTATCTCATCCAATCCTACTCTATCTCATCCAATCCTACTCTATCTTATCCTACTCTATCTTAACCTATCACACCCTATCTTATCCGGTCCTATCCTACTCTATCTTATCCTATCACACCCTATCTTATCCCATCCTATCCTACTCTATCTTATCCTATCACACCCTATCTTATCTTATCCTACTCTATCTTAACCTATCACACCCTATCTTATCCCATCCTATCCTACTCTATCTTATCCTATCACACCCTATCTTATCCGGTCCTATCCTACTCTATCTTATCCTATCACACCCTGTCTTATCCCATCCTATCCTACTCTATCTTATCCTATCACACCCTATCTTATCCTATCCTACTTTATCTTAACCTATCACACCCTTACCTTATCTATCTTATCCTTTCCTACTCTATCTTATCCTACTCTATCTTATCCTTTCCTACTCTATCTCATCCAATCCTACTCTATCTTATCCTTTCCTACTCTATCTCATCCAATCCTACTCTATCTCATCCAATCCTACTCTATCTTATCAATCCTATTCTATCTTATCCTTTCCTACTCTATCTTATCCTTTCCTACTCTATCCTATCGTACTCTTTCTTATCCTATTCTATCTATACTTTCCTACTCTATCTTATTCTACTAATTTTTATCCTATCCTACTGTATCCTATCCTACTGTATCTTATCCTATCCTACTCTATCTTATGCTATCCTACTGTATCTTATCCTTTCCTACTCTATCTTATCAATCCTATTCTATCTTATCCTTTCCTACTCTATCTTATCCTACTCTATCTTATCCTTTCCTACTCTATCTCATCCAATCCTACTCTATCTTATCCTATCCTACTCTATCTTATCCTTTCCTACTCTATCTTATCAATCCTATTCTATCTTATCAATCCTATTCTATCTTATCCTTTCCTATTCTATCTTATCCTTTCCTACTCTATCTTATCCTTTCCTACTCTATCTCATCCAATCCTACTCTATCTCATCCTATCCTACTCTATCTCATCCAATCCTACTCTATCTTATCAATCCTATTCTATCTTATCCTTTCCTACTCTATCTTATCCTTTCCTACTCTATCCTATCGTACTCTTTCTTATCCTATTCTATCTATACTTTCCTACTCTATCTTATCTACTAATTTTTATCCTATCCTACTGTATCCTATCCTACTGTATCTTATCCTATCCTACTCTATCTTATCCTTTCCTATTCTATCTTATCCTACTCTACTTGATCTTATCCTTCTCTATCTTATCAATCCTACTCAATCTTATCCTATCCTACTCTATCTTATCCAATCCTAACCTTACTCTATCTTATCCTATCACACCCTATCTTATCCGGTCCTATCCTACTCTATCTTATCCTATCACACCCTATCTTATCCCATCCTATCCTACTCTATCTTATCCTATCACACCCTATCTTATCTTATCCTACTCTATCTTAACCTATCACACCCTATCTTATCCCATCCTATCCTACTCTATCTTATCCTTTCCTACTCTATCTCATCCAATCCTACTCTATCTCATCCAATCCTACTCTATCTCATCCAATCCTACTCTATCTTATCCTACTCTATCTTAACCTATCACACCCTATCTTATCCGGTCCTATCCTACTCTATCTTATCCTATCACACCCTATCTTATCCCATCCTATCCTACTCTATCTTATCCTATCACACCCTATCTTATCTTATCCTACTCTATCTTAACCTATCACACCCTATCTTATCCCATCCTATCCTACTCTATCTTATCCTATCACACCCTATCTTAACCGGTCCTATCCTACTCTATCTTATCCTATCACACCCTGTCTTATCCCATCCTATCCTACTCTATCTTATCCTATCACACCCTATCTTATCCTATCCTACTTTATCTTAACCTATCACACCCTTACCTTATCTATCTTATCCTTTCCTACTCTATCTTATCCTACTCTATCTTATCCTTTCCTACTCTATCTCATCCAATCCTACTCTATCTCATCCAATCCTACTCTATCTCATCCAATCCTACTCTATCTTATCCATTCCTACTCTATCTCATCCAATCCTACTCTATCTCATCCAATCCTACTCTATCTTATCCTTTCCTACTCTATCTCATCCAATCCTACTCTATCTCATCCAATCCTACTCTATCTTATCAATCCTATTCTATCTTATCCTTTCCTACTCTATCTTATCCTTTCCTACTCTATCCTATCGTACTCTTTCTTATCCTATTCTATCTATACTTTCCTACTCTATCTTATTCTACTAATTTTTATCCTATCCTACTGTATCCTATCCTACTGTATCTTATCCTATCCTACTCTATCTTATCCTTTCCTATTCTATCTGATCCTACTCTACTTGATCTTATCCTTCTCTATCTTATCAATCCTACTCAATCTTATCCTATCCTACTCTATCTTATCCAATCCTAACCTTACTCTATCTTATCCTATCACACCCTATCTTATCCGGTCCTATCCTACTCTATCTTATCCTATCACACCCTATCTTATCCCATCCTATCCTACTCTATCTTATCCTATCACACCCTATCTTATCCTATCCTACTCTATCTTAACCTATCACACCCTATCTTATCCCAGCCTATCCTACTCTATCTTATCCTATCACACCCTATCTTATCCGGTCCTATCCTACTCTATCTTATCCTATCACACCCTATCTTATCCCATCCTATCCTACTCTATCTTATCCTATCACACCCTATCTTATCCTATCCTACTTTATCTTAACCTATCACACCCTTACCTTATCTATTGTATCCTATCCTACTCTATCTTATCCTACTCTATCTTATACAACCCTACTCTATCCTATCCTACTCTATCTGATCCTACTCTATCTTATCCTATCACACCCTTACTATCTTATTCTATCACACCCTATCTTATCCGATCCTAACCTTTTCTATCCTACCTAATCTTATCCAATCTTAGCCTTATCTTATACTACATTACTATTAGCTTCATTATCTACTCTATCGTATCCAATCCTACTCTATCTTATCCTATCCTAACCTTTTCTATCTTATCCTATCCTAACTTTACTATCTTATCCAATCCTACTCTATATTATCCAATCCTACTCTATCTTATCCTATCCTAACCTTAGTATCTTATCCTATCCTACCCTATGTTACTCAATCCTAAACTTTTCCTTCTTATCCTATCCTACCTTAATATTATCCGGTCCTAACCTTTTCTATCCTTTCCTATCCTACATAATCTTATCCAATCCTAGCCGTATCTGATACTACATTACTATTAGCTTCACTATTTTGTCCTATCCTGTTCTTGTTATCTTATCCTATCCCTGTTCAATTTCATCCTTTTCTATTCTATCCTTCCTATCCTGTCTTGCCTAGTATTTGCTATCATATCCTTTATTACCCTATCTTATCCTGACAGTTTCCTATCCTATAACATATCTCGGCCTATCTTACGATACTCTGATACTCTAACCTGCCTTATGTATCTCCTCTTACATAGAGCCATAGTGAAGCAAATGTACATAAACCTGACATCATCTAGTTTAACAAAATTGCCTTTGGATACCCAAGTTTGTCCATGTGTGCCTCAAACAATCACCATGGTGCGGAGGGTTTGAGAATCTCTCATGGGGGGGTTGTAACTGGCAGACCTCAAGCTTGAAGAGACCAGAGCTCTCGCATGTAAGCATCAATGATGTAGAAAGATAAGATACATTATTATGTTCTACCTAAACTAATAAGGAATTCATGTGAGTGTACTTATTAGTATAAACATAAGTTAGGATATAAGTATGGATTAGTATTGAACAGCGCTGCTCTAATGCATCTTAACTTTTTCCATCACCGACACCTCTAGAAGAGCTCTGTACCAGCAGATGTGCTTCAGATCCAAACAACAGACAAGATGGAGACTTTTTCCATCACCGACACCTCTGGCAGAGCTCTGTACCAGCAGGTGTGCTTCAGATCCAAACAACAGACAAGATGGTGACTTTTTCCATCACCGACACCTCTGGCAGAGCTCTGTACCAGCAGATGTGCTTCAGATCCAAACAACAGACAAGATGGAGACGTTTCCCATCACCGACACCTCTGGCAGAGATCTGTACCAGCAGATGTGCTTCAGATCAAAAAAACAGACAAGATGGAGACTTTTCCCATCACCGACACCTCTGGCAGAGCTCTGTACCAGCAGATGTGCTTCAGATCCAAACAACAGACAAGATGGAGACTTTTCCCATCACCGACACCTCTGGCAGAGCTCTGTACCAGCAGATGTGCTTCAGATCCAAAAAACAGACAAGATGGAGACTTTTCCCATCACCGACACCTCTGACAGAGCTCTGTACCAGCAGATGTGCTTCAGATCCAAACAACAGACAAGATGGAGACTTTTCCCATCACTGACAACAGATTAGAAATGTGTTGCTTGAAGCCCTTAAGCAAGTACCTTGAACCTATCTGTTCAAGGAGCCAGTTTTGTCAATAAAGGTATTGGACAGATAGTCGGCACTCAGAGACCATTGAGCACCTAAAGGCATTAATAATGATATAGGTACATAGTCGATAACATCTCCATATGAATTGCTTTTCATTCCAGCTTTTCATCATTTTCCTGAATAAACATAAGACAAAATGTGTATCTTTCTGAAAATGCATTACACCCACAGATGTACGTGTAGACACATCATTATGACCTAAATTGTAAATGTATACAATTCAATGAAATAATAAAAATCAACAATGCTATCTGACGAGTATCTGTATGTAATTGATGGTATATCTAATTAATTTAATTTAATACCTATGTCATTTAAAAGATGCAGTAAATCCACAAATTAACATGTAAGTACATTTTCATCATGAACTAATATATGTTCTAATATGTTTCTACTAAAGTAATTAAAAACCACAAACTTGCATGTAGGTATATCATCATCATAAACTAAAATATTAACTAATATATATCTACTAAACAAATTCAAACCCACAAACTTACAAGGTATATCATCATCATAAACAAAAATATTTGCTAATATATTTCTAGTGAAGACATTCAAACCCACAAACTTACATGTAGGTATATCATCATCATAAACTAAAATCTTTAATAATATATTTCTAGGAAAGACATTCAAACCCACAAACTTACATGTTGGTATATATCATCATCATAAAGTATTAAACTAAAATCTTTAATAATATATTTCTAGCAAAGACATTCAAACCCACAAAGTTACATGTAGGTATATCATCATCATGAACTAAAATATTAACTTATATATATATTTCTAGTAAAGACATTCAAACCCACAAACTTACATGTTGGTATATATCATCATGAACTGAAATATGTGCTTATATATTTCTAGTAAAGACATTCAAACCCACAAACTTACATGTAGGAATATCATCATCATAAACTAAAATCTTTGCTTATATATTTCTAGTAAAGACATTCAAACCCACAAACTTACATGTAGGTATATCATCATCATAAACTAAAATATTTGCTTATATATTTCTAGTAAAGACATTCAAACCCACAAACTTACATGTAGGTATATCATCATCATGAACTGAAATCTTTGCTTATATATTTCTAGTAAAGACATTCAAACCTACAAACTTACATGTAGGTATATCATCATCATGAACTGAAATCTTTGCTTATATATTTCTAGTAAAGACATTCAAACCTACAAACTTACATGTAGGAATATCATCATCATAAACTAAAATATTCGCTAATATATTTCTAGTAAAGACATTCAAACCCACAAACTTACATGTAGGTATATCATCATCATGAATTAAAATCTATTTCTTTTAAAGAAATAAAAACCCACAAACTTCAATGTAGGCATATCATCATCATAAATTTTTAATCTTAACTATCAAATTTCTAGTAAACAAATTAAAACCCACAAACTTACATGTAGGTATATCATCATCATGAACTTAAATCTTTGCTTATATATTTTTAGTAAAGACATTCAAACCCACAAACTTACATGTAGGTATATCATCATCATGAACTAAAATCTTTGCTTATATATTTCTAGTAAAGACATTCAAACCCACAAACTTACATGTAGGTATATCATCATCATGAACTAAAATCTTTGCTGATATATTTCTAGTAAAGACATTCAAACCCACAAACTTACATGTAGGTATATCATCATCATGAACTAATATCTGTTCTTATATGTTTCTAGTAAAGACATTCAAACCCACAAACTTACATGTAGGTATATCATCATCATGAACTAAAATCTTTGCTTATATATTTTTAGTAAAGACATTCAAACCCACAAACTTACATGTAGGTATATCATCATCATGAACTGAAATATTTGCTTATATATTTCTAGTAAAGACATTCAAACCCACAAACTTACATGTAGGTATATCATCATCTTGAATTAAAATCTTTGTTTATATATTTCTTTTAAAGAAATTCAAACCCACAAACTGACATGTAGGTATTTCATCATCATGAACTTAAATCTTTGCTAATATATGTCCAGTCCCAAAATTCAAACCCACAAACTTACATGTAGGTATATCATCATCATAAATTAAAATCATAACTAGTATATTTCTAGTAAAAATATTCAAACCTACAAACTTACATGTAGGTATATCATCATCATGAACTTGAATCTTTGCTAACATATTTCCATTAAAAACATTCAAACCCACAAACTTACATGTAGGAATATCATCATCATAAACTAAAATCTTTGCTTATATATTTCTAGTAAAGACATTCAAACCCACAAACTTACATGTAGGTATATCATCATCATAAACTAAAATATTTGCTTATATATTTCTAGTAAAGACATTCAAACCCACAAACTTACATGTAGGTATATCATCATCATGAACTGAAATCTTTGCTTATATATTTCTAGTAAAGACATTCAAACCTACAAACTTACATGTAGGTATATCATCATCATGAACTGAAATCTTTGCTTATATATTTCTAGTAAAGACATTCAAACCTACAAACTTACATGTAGGAATATCATCATCATAAACTAAAATATTCGCTAATATATTTCTAGTAAAGACATTCAAACCCACAAACTTACATGTAGGTATATCATCATCATGAATTAAAATCTATTTCTTTTAAAGAAATAAAAACCCACAAACTTCAATGTAGGCATATCATCATCATAAATTTTTAATCTTAACTATCAAATTTCTAGTAAACAAATTAAAACCCACAAACTTACATGTAGGTATATCATCATCATGAACTTAAATCTTTGCTTATATATTTTTAGTAAAGACATTCAAACCCACAAACTTACATGTAGGTATATCATCATCATGAACTAAAATCTTTGCTTATATATTTTTAGTAAAGACATTCAAACCCACAAACTTACATGTAGGTATATCATCATCATGAACTAAAATCTTTGCTGATATATTTCTAGTAAAGACATTCAAACCCACAAACTTACATGTAGGTATATCATCATCATGAACTAATATCTGTTCTTATATGTTTCTAGTAAAGACATTCAAACCCACAAACTTACATGTAGGTATATCATCATCATGAACTAAAATCTTTGCTTATATATTTTTAGTAAAGACATTCAAACCCACAAACTTACATGTAGGTATATCATCATCATGAACTGAAATATTTGCTTATATATTTCTAGTAAAGACATTCAAACCCACAAACTTACATGTAGGTATATCATCATCTTGAATTAAAATCTTTGTTTATATATTTCTTTTAAAGAAATTCAAACCCACAAACTGACATGTAGGTATTTCATCATCATGAACTTAAATCTTTGCTAATATATGTCCAGTCCCAAAATTCAAACCCACAAACTTACATGTAGGTATATCATCATCATAAATTAAAATCATAACTAGTATATTTCTAGTAAAAATATTCAAACCTACAAACTTACATGTAGGTATATCATCATCATGAACTTGAATCTTTGCTAACATATTTCCATTAAAAACATTCAAACCCACAAACTTACATGTAGGAATATCATCATGAACATAAATCTTTACTTATATATTTCCAGTAAAAAAATTCAAACATACAAACTTACATGTTGGTATATCATCATAAGCTCAAATCTTAACTTGTATATTTTCAGTAAAGACATTCAAACCCACAAACTTACATGTAGGTACATCATCATAAATTTAAATATTTGCTAATATATTTTTAGTAAAGACATTCAAACCCACAAACTTACATGTAGGTATATCATCATCATAAACTAAAATATTTATATTTATAAGTGAGACTAACTAGCTATCTTTAACATCACTTTTTTGAAGAAAGTTAGTAGCTGGAATTGAAATAGAACTTGCCTGACTAATCATAGGAGGACTGCTGCCTCCTCTGGACAGACAGACAGACAGACAGACAGCAGGGAAAGTGTTTCTGGTCATCAAGTATCCGCAGTTTGGATCTTCAAATTCTTCAATGTCCATATTGTTCAGTTGAGTGTTCATTGCTGTTCAATAAATCTGCAAAAAATATCAAGCAGCTACACAATATGTACTTATTTTACAGATCAAGACAATAAAGGAAAATATGCGACAACATTCACACCTTCATTTCAATCTGAATCTTAATACCAATTTGATCAACCTTTGAGACATTGTTTAGAAGTTTTGGACCAGACAGGACTCCACTGCATCATCGTTTTTTGCCAATATACAGATTTTAAAACATAATTTCGAAATTGTTAATCATGACACACCTCATGTCAGTCTGTATCTGAAAACAGCAATCAGTTGTTGGTGTAAAATTTTTTTGGGTTTCCCAACAGGCGTTATTTTTTACCAAAACATGAGAAATTTAAGAAAAAAAATTTACATTTTTTACTTTGACATACCTTTATATCATTATGTATCTCAAGGTCAAATTTGATCAAAATGTAATGATTAGCTAAGAAATTGTGAGCCGGACAGGACAGGTCCCCAATTTTAACCAGAAATCTGTTTAATGTCTGGAATTGTTACATGTCCTTTTTCTGTTTGGAGTTTTTAAAAAAAAATAAAAGTACCGAGGGTACAGAAGCTCACCTTAAAATGAATGATGTGGTATTGGTTTAATTATACATGTAACCATCTTTTATATAATTGATTATGGCTGCCATCATGATTTTTTTATCTATTAAAATACTAGTCTTCTTTTGGAAATGACTAGAGCTTGAACAAACATTAATACACGAATGATATAATCATGATAAGTTAACAAGCAGTAGGTTTTTGTATAACTTTTTTGTATATCTATGGCTGAATTGGTGACCATCTTGTACTTTTTAATCTTCAAAATGCTACTTTTATGTGGGCATCCGTATTAATTTCATTATGATATCTTGATTGGTTTAGGTGTATCCATTTAAATGTCCTTCATTACTTACAAGATGGTGGCCACTTACATTTGTTTTGTAGTGAATCATTAATATGATTTCAAGATTATTTCACTGATGGTTATGCTGCATGGGATATTGAAAATCCCAAAAGTACAGATTTTTCAAGGAAAATGAATGACTGATTGAGAGGAAAGTCATAAACAGAGCAATGCATAAGACACGTTTATTTTGTTCACATAATATTGACATGTCAAGTGACCATGAGATGTCTTTCATTAAAGTATCAATTTATTTAACACTCATACAGTACTATAATGGTAAACATTTTTGCATTGTCAAATCAACAGAGAGATATGACAAATCAAATTTCCTTACTTTTCTCACTGAACCCTTTTCGATTTTCATCTGCATATTTATTCCACATCAACTTATCATGTAGATTGCTAAACACAAAGCTTATTGTAGACAAGTTTTGTGTAAGTTGTTATTCTTAGAAAGAACATATCACTGTCATGAGAATACAAGTCCATAACTTTTATTGCATACACATGGGCCATGGCCATATAGCATAATGCTCTACCATATCAATTGGGTCAGGTTGATTATGCAACAGACTAGCAGCTGACACTGTGATGCTAGCAGCCTGCCTTGGGATGTGTATTAGACAGCATAGTGGAATATCTGAACTCTGGTTGACCCCTTATGTGTGGTATTTAAAGGAATAAAAGGGAAATACCATTGTTTAAAATTTAACATGTTTAATGTGATTTGGTTTTTGCAGCTAGTTGCCATAAAGATTTTAAACAAATTAATCAATTATGTTTGTCTTTCATCTTAATTTTTTTTAGAAACACTAAAAAATATAGAACAACTTGCACGACAATCTTAAATATTCCATATTTAAGATAATATTATGATTAGTAAGTTCAAATTAGAGAATTTATATGGTGCCAGTGATCACTTGATGAAAGCTTAAAATTTAATAATAATGATGTGTCATCTGCAGCTGAAAAGTCAATATGGCTGCTATTGCGGCCATCTTGGATTATCAAAACTGAAACGTCTACCTTTCTGTGCGGAATCACTATAGGTTTAACATACTACAATATAAAAATGATATCTAGATTGGTTTAGGAGAAATAGTCTTTGTCATGAAATCTAATTGAAAATTCAATATGGCTGCCATGGCGGCCATATTGGATTCTTAAAACTTTAACGTCTACCTTTCTGTGCGGAATCACCATAGGTATAACATACTACAATTTCAGAATGATATCTGTATTCGTTTAGAAGGAGTAGTCTTTTTCATGAAATCTAATTGAAAATTCAATATGGCTGTCATGGCGGCCATCTTGGATTCTCAAAACTGAAACGTCTACCTTTCTGTGAGGAATCACCATGGGTATAACATACTACAATTTCAGAATGATATCTGTATTCGTTTAGAAGGAGTAGTCTTTTTCATGAAATCTAATTGAAAATTCAATATGGCTGTCATGGCGGCCATCTTGGATTCTTAAAACTGAAACGTCTACCTTTCTGTGAGGAATCACCATGGGTATAACATACTACATTTAGAATGATATCTGTATTCGTTTAGAAGGAGTAGTCTTTTTCATGAAATCTAATTGAAAATTCAATATGGCTGTCATGGCGGCCATCTTGGATTCTTAAAACTTTAACGTCTACCTTTCTGTGCGGAATCACCATAGGTATAACATACTACAATTTCAGAATGATATCTGTATTCGTTTAGAAGGAGTAGTCTTTTTCATGAAATCTAATTGAAAATTCAATATGGCTGTCATGGCGGCCATCTTGGATTCTTAAAACTGAAACGTCTACCTTTCTGTGAGGAATCACCATGGGTATAACATACTACAATTTCAGAATGATATCTGTATTCGTTTAGAAGGAGTAGTCTTTTTCATGAAATCTAATTGAAAATTCAATATGGCTGTCATGGCGGCCATCTTGGATTCTTAAAACTGAAACGTCTACCTTTCTGTGAGGAATCACCATGGGTATAACATATTACAATTTCAGAATGATATCTGTATTCGTTTAGAAGGAGTAGTCTTTTTCATGAAATCTAATTGAAAATTCAATATGGCTGTCATGGCGGCCATCTTGATTTCTTAAAACTGAAACGTCTACCTTTCTGTGAGGAATCACCATGGGTATAACATACTACAATTTCAGAATGATATCTGAATTCGTTTAGGAGGAGTAGTCTTTTTCGTGAAAGTTTACGGACGGACAGACGGACGACGGACGAAGCGCCATGACATAAGCTCACCTTTACTTTGTAAAGGTGAGCTAAAAAACAAGCAAAAAAATGAGCGTGCATCCCTGACTAACTGAATTATTTTTCACTTTCCATGTAGACATCTCTTGCATAGCATTTGAACCCAAAAGAGGAATTGAGGAGAATGAATGAATTTCTGCACTATTTTGAACAAAGTCTTTTCATATAAAATGACCATTACTATGAAACTTTGCATCTTTCATTTTCATCTCTCCAAATAAGTTAAAAGAAAAATTTAAACTAGATTAGTGTTTGCGGGACACCGCAAAAACAGAGCAGCCCCGAAACTTGGGGTTTCGCCTTACCCTGTTCCGCCTTCTACAAGCCTCAACATATTGGGCATTTTCTTGTGACCTTGACGTTTGACACTCAAGGTCACGCAATCAATGAACAAATTTCATTGAAAATAACATTAATGTATCGAATTAAAGTGTTTAAAGTTAAAATAATCCATTTTCTCAATATTTGTTGACCTTGCTGTGACCTTGACCTTTAACAGTTCGTACCCAAAACCTTTCCAAAATGTTGTACTTCTCAAGAGATAATATATACAAAATTTAAACTTCATAGCATAAAAGCTTTTCAAGTTAACGTGTTTACAAGGAATTTGTTTGTGATTTTATAGCTCATGACCTTGACCTTTGATCTCGAAAGTGAACATGTCATTTTAAGTCCCTAGAGGTGTAAACAATTACACATGTTTATGAGTTCTGAAAAGCTTAACGGGATTAAGTTATATCCAAATTAGTTGCACATTGTAATAACATAAATGTCATGACCTTGACCTTTGACCTTCAAGGTTACACAATCTATGAACACTTTTCATTGAGTATAACAATCATCTATTGATTAAAAGTGTTCATAGTTATAAAAAAGCATTTTCGCAAAACCATGCTAAAGTCGTGACCTTGCTGTGACCTTGACCTTGAACAGATTGTAGCGAAAACCTTTTCAAAATTTTGTTTACTCTTCCAAGAATGATACATACCAAGTTAGAGCTTCATAGCACAAAAACTTTTCAAGTTATCGTGTTTACAAGGAATTTTTTTAGTGATTTTATAGCTCGTGACCTTGACCTTTGACCTTGAAAGTGAACATGTCAAAATCGTTCCCCCGAGGTATAAGCAGTAAGTTATGAATACAAGTTCTGTAAAGCTTAGTAGAAAAAAGTTAAAGGCATTAGTATGTGCGCGGCGGACGCGGCGGCGGTGGCGGCGGAAACTGCACAAAACCTGATGCTAAATATGAAAAGAATAGGATAAATAGTTTTCTGCAATCAGTCAAACAAACTAAAAATTACCGAAATTGGTTCTTAAATGGCATAACACACTTCCTAGTGAGGTAGAGTGCATATATACAAAATTGGAAATATAATGGATGAATAGTTTTTCTTCTATAGGTTGGACAAATTTTGATGGAAAAATGACTAAGCAAAAAAATGGAAAACAAAAACAAAAACAAAGCTTATCAATTTTAGTTTTGATTTGGCACTGGACCGCTCCTAGTAGAGAAGAAGACACATGCAAAATGTGAAAAGAATCAGATAAATTGTTTTCCCCGTAAATGGTTGGACAAATCTGATATTGGAAAATGACCAATTCAAAACATGGAAATTTGTAAAAAATTCAAATATTGACGAAATTTGCTGAAACTTTGCAATGCACCCTTCCTAGTAGGGTAGAAGACATGTGTAAACTTTGAAAACAATCGGATAAAAAGTTTTCCCGTAATAGGTCGGACAAATCTGATATTGGTAAATGACTAAATCCAAAATACAGAAATTTGTAAAAAATTCAAATATTGACGAAATTTGCGGGAACTTCGCACTGCACCCCTCCTAGTAGGGTAGAATACATGTACAAAATTTGAAAACAATCAGATGAATATTTTTTCGAAATAGGTCGGACAAAAAATGTCCTCGGACAGACGGACGGATTGACGGAATCATTGGTATTACTATATACCCCCGACCTAATGGTCGGGGGGTATAAAAATCTGTAAAATATTACAAAAATATTTTGGAAATAATAAATTATGACACACCTTCTAATGATTATGTATCTCCATATTAAATGTGATGAAAATGTGATGATTAGTTTAGAGGTGAGGTGAGGTGAGGTGATATCGCCACTTTCAAGAGTATTTCACTTATATCATGGCTGCTAGTATAATAGCAGGGAGGAAGCCAGCGACCCTATTGTGGCTATGTATAACGGATAGATGGACGGACGGAGAGACAGTTCCATTTTGATCAATGAACTTTTTGCGGGGTATAAAAAGGTTAAAACTATGGGCCGTATGATCGTAGATTGTTTGGAGGAAGTTTAGCCCTTAACCTGGTCTAACAAGTGGGTTTTAACTGATCCGGTTTTATCGAAGCAAGTTCCCACTTGAACCTGGCCTATACCACCTGGTTTAAGTAGAAATATGTAAACCTGTCCTGGGGTAGTTTAGCAAAGGTTTAAGACTGTCGACAAATACTTTGTAAAAACATATAGAACACATATCAAAATTGATGCACAGAGATTTTCATATTTTAATACGTTATAACGTAGGTTCATCAATCAAATTGTATTGTGGAGACAAGATCAGATGCAATGATTCCAGAAACACAAGTGAAGAAGAGATCAGAGCTCACATACTGCCGCTTCCAATTTTGTTCAAAGAATTTCAAATTGAAAATCTGATAAACGTTGTTTGATAGTTGAGTATTCAGTTTTAAAGATAAGTCATTGTGTAAGTCATGTTCCACTGTAACAAAAACTAAATTCATCGGTTGGTGAAGCTAGCATGTATAGTTTCGGATGTATGCTCCAGACAAAATTATGTTACGGACGGACAGACAAGCAGACGGACGGAGGGACTGACAGAATTACTGCTATATACTCTTGCTTAGGTTGTAAGGTGGGGCTATAATTATTCATTATTAGAGTATAAAATCATTATTTTTTTTACAATTCACAAACAATTATTAATGATAGGTAACAAACATGCAAATGGATGATTACATCAACATTTGCCTTTCACATGTAACTCTCATAAATTATTACTTACATTACAACCGTAACAACACCCAGACATCGCATCATGCACGCATTGGATTGTCAGTGATAACATGTGGGTAAACCGAGCCAAATGCTATCAAATGTGACAAGCACTGAGTATAAATATATTTAAAATGCAGTCACGGAGTCAGGAACACATCACAGGAAAATTGGGAATCCCCAAACACGCTGAAACTACACAAGGCGATGACCTTGCCCTTTTCATCATGTCCTTTTCATTATCATCAATCTCGATAGAATCGTTTCATATGAAGTACCAAGAAAAGTTTGAAAGATCTTCCATCACATTACCATTACACAGCCACACATCAGCCTTGACGCTTGAACATGGCGAGCCGACCGAGAGGGGAGCGTTGACAGATTTGAGTCTGACTCTGAATGTTTACATTCTACACTTTCCATGTCAAATCATTAATTAACTGTCAATCAAAACTTCATTGATAAATTGGACCTTATTGATATTTCTATTTTGGTTTATTTAAATCAAGCGAAACTATTTATCTTCTTCGAATGTTTAAACAAGCGACTGGGCAAATAGACTTTGGTCACATCACAAATGTTGATAATTAGGCATTTGGTTATTGAAACCGTTTTTTCGGAATTCTTTCCTTGATGCCATACACGTAAATGAGGATTATTAACAAATATATCTATTCTAACCGTGTGTAATAAATGAAATACCACGTGACCTCTTTAAGCTCGGTCAGATACTGCCGGAAGTAAACTCGTTTCGTATAATTGGAACTAATGAGGCCTCATGTAGTATTTCCTATTGTTATCTCTACATAGTTATAACCTGTTTGAAAGATAAACTTTATTCATTTCTTATACTTCTTGTACTACATGGACCATGAGAATAATAAGTAAAAAATAGAGCCATTGGCTCTGTAGCTCATCAGGCATCATTATCAAGTTTGCTTTATACAGGCAAGATGAGCTAAAAATGAAACTGATGTTACCTATTGCAAGAAAACCTATAAAAAAATTACAAAACAAATGTAACGATTTCGGAATAAATTTCCTTCCCCAAATGATTTATTATTATTCAACACTTTCTAGATCGCCAATATTAGACAGTGAAAGAAGTCCACACTAAAATATCAAAGGAGAAATAAATTTGCCATAAACTGTCATCTAATGGAGAAAAATAGATTTTTAAGATTGTGACCCCTGTGACCCTATTTGGGGTCATTGGGTCACGAAATGTACAATTAAGAATGCCCATTGGCAAAGGAGTCTGCACATATTATTTTCAACTCTCTGGCCATTTTAGAACTGGAGAAGAAGTTGAAAATAGGTTTTTAATGTTGTGACCCCTGTGACCCTATTTGGGGTCATGGGGTCACGAAATCTACAATTACGGATCCCCATTGGCCAAGGAGTCTGCACATATCATTTTCAACTCTCTAGTCCTTTTGGAACTGGAGAAGATGAAAATAGGTTTTTAGGGCGTGGCTCCTGTGGCCCTTAATAGGGGTCACAGGGTCACCAATGCTACAATTTATAATCCTCACTAGTCAAGGAGTCTGTACACAAAGTTTCAGCTTTCCAGGCCTTATGGTTCTAGAGAAGAAGTCGAAATTCCACAAAGTTTACGGACGGACGGATGGATGGATGCGGGACAACATGACATGCCATAAGCCCATCGGGCCTTACAGGCCAGATGAGCTAAAAATACAATACAATAATGTGTCATTTAACAAGCGAAAACTGCAATCGTTCATTTTAGTGTGAACAGTTTGTTCATTCAAATGAGGGAACAGGGTTATGGTAGCTTTACTGACAAATCGTAACATGTTCCATTGTTAATAAGATGTTGACACATCTTAACTACGACACATCTTGTCTATTCAAAATATACATTCTTCTGAAATTTAAGATTTGATTTGAAATGAAATGCCAAAAAAATCAAATGACAGCAACACAACAGCTTTGACTCTTTGTTACAGGTTTTAAGCTCCGCCATCATGCAAGTTCACAGTTCGATTGCACATGGCCTATTCCAATTGCCCTCGCAATCGTTCTCATTAAAGTCAAGGTCATTTCTCATGAAGGCAGCACAGAAATTGAAAAATAGAGCCATTGGCGCTGTAGCTCATCAGGCTAAGCTGGCTTTACATTTGATTTTGCTTTATGGTGTGGCAAATGTGGTTCCCCCTTTACATTGGGACACAGGGCCACGAAAGCTACAATTCATAATCCTCATCAGTCAAGGGGTCTGTACACAAAGTTTCAGCTTTCTAGGCCTCATGGTTCTGGAGAAGAAGATGAAAAAAGGTTTTTAGGGCGTGGCCCCTGTGGCCCTTATTAGGGGTCACAGGGCCACTAAAGCTACAATTTATAATTCTCACTAGTCAATGAGATTGTACACAAAGTTTCAGCTTTCTAGGCCTCATGGTTCTGGGGAAGAAGATCAAAATAAGTTTTTAGGGAGTGGCCCCGTTTGCCCTTATTTGGAATCACAGGGCCACCAAAGCTACAATTTATAATCCTCACTAGTCAAGGAGTCTGTACACAAAGTTTTAGATTTCTAGGCCTCATGGTTCTGGAGAAGAAGATGAAAATAGGTTTTTAGGGCGTGGCCCCTGTAGTCCTTATTAGGGGTCACAGGGCCACCAAAGCTACAATTTATAATCCTCACTAGTCAAGGGGTCTGTACACAAAGTTTTAGATTTCTAGGCCTCATGGTTCTGGAGAAGAAGATGAAAATAGGTTTTTAGGGCATGGCCCCTGTGGCCCTTATTAGGGGTCACAGGGCCACCAAAGCTACAATTTTTAATCCTCACTAGTCAAGGAGTCTGTACACAAAGTTTTAGATTTCTAGGCCTTATGGTTCTGGAGAAGAAGTCGAAATTCCACAAAGTTTACGGACGGATGGACGGACGGATGGACGGACGGACGCCGGACACCATGCCATGCCATAAGCCCATCGGGCCTTACAGGCCAGATGAGCTAAAAACGCAATGATATCGATTCAAACCCAATTGTGATAATATCTTCAAACCTGGTACATAAGTTTGGTTTACTAAACTTGATCTTCATAATACAAAACAAAACAAATAGTTTGGACCAAAACCTGGTCTAACATAGACTTGGTACGATCATACGGCCCACACAGTTCTCGTCCTTAACAGTAATTCCAATTGTGTTACCGAGGAAAGGGCCATACATAACAGGCACCACTAAACAATATACATGATTAATGTTTCATATATAAAGTTTGAAATGAGCTTGCGAAAGGTGTTTACTTACCATCAATCGGTTGTGAAGAGATTCGACCTCAAATTATAAACACCATACGATGATCACCATGATACTGCCTCAAGCAAACACGGCTTTGATTCTCTCTATGACAGATTTTGGTTGATGAGCGCTGTCCAGTTGGCTTCTGGTCACTTCCAGGTTGTGTTTGATCTACCTGCACACAATGAAACAATTACATTCAGTTAAATCATGTCTGTTGCTCAGGCTATCTTATTACTTATACAAACAGTAACATGGTCAACATATGAGAAGTCACAGGATAGCAAAACAAAACTACAAATTGCAATTTTGATCAGCAAAGCAGTATGCACATAAGATTTCAACTTTCCAGGCATTGTTTGGCTTCTGGAGAAATATAGGATATGTTAATGGTGTCACCCTTTGGGTCCTATTAAGGGCTCAGGGTCACCAAATCAATAAATTTGAATTCCTGTAAGTTAATGAGACTGTAAAAGTTGTAAGCCTTCTTTGCCTTTGCTTCTGAAGAAGATAAAAATAGAGCCATTGGCTATGTAGCTCATCGGGCTTCATCATCAATTATGCTGTAGAGTGTGGCCAATGTGACTCCCCCTTTGTAGAGGCCACAGGCGACAAGTTTCAGTTTTCTAGGCCTTATACTTCAGGAGAAGAAGATGAAAATAGATTTGAAGGATGTTCCTGTTGCCTTTATTAGGGGCAACAGGGTCACCAAAGCTACAATTCATAATCCTCACTAGTCAAGGAGTCTATACACCAAAGTTTCAGCTTTCTAGGACTTATGCTTCTGGAGAAGAAGATGAAAATAGCTTTTTAGGGCAGGGCCCCTGTGGCCCTTTTTAGGGGTCAATTGGCCACCAAAGCTACAATTTATAATCCTCACTATTCAAGGAGTCTGTACACAAAGTTTCAGCTTTCTAGGCCTCATGGTTCTGGAGAAGAAGATGAAAATATGTTTTTATGGGGTGGCCCCTGTTGCCCTTATTAGGGGTCAATTGGCCACCAAGGCTACTATTTATAATCCTCACTAGTCAAGGAGTCTGTACACAAAGTTTCAGCTTTCTAGGCCTAATGGTTCTGGAGAGGAAGATGAAAATAGGTTTTCAGGGCGTGGCCCCTGTGACCCTTATTAGGGGTCACAGGGCCACCAAAGCTACAATTTATAATCCTCACTATTCAACGAGTCTGTACACAAAGTTTCAGCTTTCTAGGCCTCATGGTTCTGAAGAAGAATATGAACATAGGTTTTTAGGGCGTGGCCACCAAAGCTACAATTTATAATCCTCACTAGCCATGGAGTCTGTACACAAAGTTTCAGCTTTCTAGGCCTTATGGTTTTGGAGAAGAAGATGAAATTCCACAAAGTTTACAGACGGATGGACGGACGGATGGACGGACGGATGGACGGACGGATGGACGGACGGATGGACGGACGGACGGAGGACACCATGCAATGCCATAAGCCCATCGGGCCTTACAGGCCAGATGAGCTAAAAAGTAAGATAAAAGTTATACCCCTGATCGTCCATCCCTGACAAACCTTATCATTTTTCACTTCCCTTGTAGACGTCTCTTGCACAACATTTGACCCCCATGCCATGTCATAAGCCTATCGAGTCTTTCAGACCTGATGAGCTAAAAAAGCGGTCATTTTAAAGTGGCTACAGGGCCACCAAAACTAAAAAAAACACAAGTATGACACCCAAGTTTTACTCATGTGACAAACACCTCTTGATGACAAATGTATTGAGCCCATCTGGTCTTATTGGCCTTAGTTATATGTAATGTACTAACTATGAAGCAGGCAACTACAAACCTATCAATGGCAGCTGCACGGATATCTCCCCTACGAAGTTCCAGTTCCACGATCCTCTCGCTGTTTTCTTCTTTTACGTCTGGTCAGTCCCGAAGGTCATCTCCGATTATTCAGCCACAGTGAGTGTCCACGGTTGCACGATAGGGAAATAGAAAATCATTTAGAAAATATCCTAATCATTTCAATGTTATAATCAAATATTCAATAGAGATATTGGAAAATGACAACTGATAAGTACAAAACATGAAAATTAAAAAAAAAAAGAATTTTAAAGAAATCCAGCACAAAACCCTTCCTAGTGGAGTAGTTCAACATATTGAAATTTTTTAAAACTCCAAACATCAACAAAATTTGATGAAGGATAGAAGACATGTACAACATTAGAAAACAATCGGATGAATATTTTTTCTGAAATAGGTCGGACAAAAAAAGTCCTCGGACGGACAGAAGTGATGGAATTACTACATACCCTCGACCAAGGGGTATAATAAACATGGGACAGGAACTGGGGCGGGGGTTGGGGTTCTTATCAGGGGCGACATCTAGGAACTGATTCCCACCATCCTGCAGACTGCACTGTGAGGGATGCCGATGATCATGGTGGAAATGTTGATGCCAGTGACTAATCTAGCAGGTGCCAAGCTGTAGTTCTTTGTTCTCGTGACCAGAATGATGCCATCCGGGGCTGCCAAAACATCCTCCTCCATCTTTGTTATGTTCTTGTCCAGAACCAACACCAAAAACTGCTGAAGTGGATTGTTTCTTTTATTACTTGCAAATGATAACAAACATTACTCGGTCAAAGATCTCTTATAATCAGTTTTAATTTTACTTTGTAAAACAGCCTTCACACGACAAACTAACACCTCACATCAAACATCAAACATCTGAAGTGAATGCTTTTGATCTATCATTCCAAATAATCAGTCATCTCAGATTGTTAAAGTGACCAAGATAATTTAGAAAACACCCTATTTGTCCTCAAAAGCTAAAGTCACAACAACCCAATCGCACGAGTCCAATATTCCAAACCATGGGCCCCAATATCTCCCCTTTCCATGGACGAGTAAGGAAAATGGGGACCTATTAATTAATATATAAACAAACATGTCACTTATTACTTGTGAAACTTGTTTAACAGTTGAGAGTAAATGTCCGAGGAAATCCAATCTCATTTAAATGTTATAAAACCTGTTATTAATACCTGATATAAGATTTCAAACAATAAGACATAGTCATCAACATCCCCTCATTTTCGAACTCCATCAAGGTATTGATACCCTAAAGACACACACCAAATTCGGTTATCATATCTTAAATAGTTTGAGAAAAATGTCCCCTTTAAATGCACCAACAAACAGAGTTAAAAAGACAAAACTATATAACTCCATAACAATTAATAGTGCAGTTTTTATTTTTAAGCTCCATCAAGGTATTGAAAACCTTAAGACACACACCAAATTTTACACAGAGACACAAACGGAGCCCAAACCTATATCAACAATGAGTGGATACGGCTAAAGTATAAGGAAATACTAAATGTATTAAATATCAAATGATATCAAATCCATTATAAATTCCTAATTGAGCGTTTTGAACTGCCTAAAACATTTGAAATTATGAGTGGTATAGGGCTTCAGGAGAAATTTTAAATGTATCAAATCTCATTAAACCTGGTTCAAACCTGTAACTTGTACAGTGTTGCACTTTTGCCACCCCTGATATTTCAAATAACAAGACCTGTTAAAGACTCCAAAGGAAATGCAAAAGTCATCCATTCTCATTAAAATGGGGATCAAACCTGTCACTAACATCTAGCATCTAATTAATAGCCCTACAATTGACTAATCATGTTTAAACTTCCAAACGAAATGCGCAGGGTATCCAATATAAAAAAAAGTGTATCAAATTTGTCACTTAAAGGGATCATACGAGCGGGGTATTTTTTGTTGAAGATTCAACATTTTGACAAAGAAAAAAGTGTATCGCTAAAAAAAAAAACCATCATGAAATGAAGCCAATCATGGAAGCTTTTTGCATTACCAAGACAAAATGTTGTCGTAACTGAAAACTTTTATTATGAATTATTTGTAAATATGCTCTTCTTCTATCAATCAAGTAGTTATTAATTAGTTTAGCATAATAAGCATATTACAGCACAGTTGTTTTCTCGCAATGCTAACCTTTCAAAATGGCAGATGGAATCCGCTCAAGTGGTGCCTTTAAACATTCTAGCACTTTGCTTGATTTGTCCTTAAAGAGACAGTCCCATAGGCCATTCAGCGTATTTTTTCTTGCGGAAACAACATTCAAGAAAACTTACCTGTTTATACTAATATGATGATAATAATAATAATAATTTTAACGCCTAGTATCAAGTCCAGGACTGCTCAACGGCGATACAATTGGCTGTACAATGTATATTATTACCTTGAAGGAATTGTACTTTCAATTCAAACTACTAAGCGCCTCGCGCGACCGTATAGGTCCGTACTTTCCCCATATTCAGGTACCCATTTATACAGCTGGGTGAATTGATTGCAATGTGGATGAAGTGCCTTGCCCAAGGACACAACACAGTGTTAAGCCCAGGTTACAAATTTTTGGTGTCTCCACCGGGATTTGAACCCAGGCCATTGGCGTGACAGGCCAGCACGCTTACCACTTCACCACTGTGTAATATGTGATTATAACATGATTATTTCCTTTGACGATAGTGCTAGTGAGGTTACATTTAAGTTGTTCTAGATTTAACAAATTGACAAACAATTGAATGCATTCATGGGAAATGCCAAATGTATATTTTCTCATTAAAATGTAATCAAACCTGTGACTTACATCTTCTAGTATTTCTCTTACTGCCAAACACAATAAATGCCCGATGTATCTTTTCTCTCACTATCACCTTCTAGGATATCTCTTAATAGCCCTTAGATTAAAACAAGTAGTGATGTTGAAATCTTCATGGGAAGGCCTAGAGCATCGAATCTCATTAAAACCGAATCAAACATGTTGCTGATACCTGGTGGTTCTTGTAAATCTAAACAAGCTAAACATGTATGTTTCCTGCAGTCATTAGTGTATCAACTAATAAACATAATTAAATATGCATTCATACCAAAAATATACCTTTGTGTATCGTGTACCAAACCCAAAGCAAAACAGGGAAAATCAACTACAGTAGTTGTGTTTCACCCTCTAATAATAGATGCACATGTGAAATATCACAATCTAACCACAAGTTATGCCAAAGGTAACATTTTCGAAACCGAAGGGGGAGGTCATAAGGTCTAAAATTATGACCTGACCTGAAAGGCATCATCATGATAGATTCACTCGTCAAGGGTCTACCCCTAAACAATCAAAAGTTATAAGCATGGTTAATATTTTTGAAATCCGCTTTCTGCACCAAGGATAAGGTCATGAGGTAAAAATATCACATGACCTAAAAGGCCTCATCATGATAGATGCACATGTATCAACAGTCTACCCCTAAGCAATCAAAAGTTCAAAGCAAGGTTAAGGTTTTCAATAAATCTTGTAGCACAAAGGTCAAGGTAACCAGGTCAACAATTATGACCTGACCTGAAAGGCCTTATCATGGTAGATAATCATGTAAAATATCAAAGGTCTAACCCTAAGCAATCAAAAGTTATGAGCAAGTTTAAAAGTTTCGAAAAGTGCTATCTGCACCAAGGTCAAGGTCAAGAGGTCACAAATTATGACCTGACCTGAAAGCCCTTATCATGGTAGATAATCATGTAAAATATCAAAGGTCTAACCCTAAGCGATCAAAAGTTATGAGCAAGTTTAAAAATTTCGAAAAGTGCTATCTGCACCAAGGTCAAGGTCAAGAGGCATAAATTATCACCTGACCTGAAAGGCCTTATCATGGTTTATACAAATGCAAAATATCAAAGGTCTACCAATAAAAAGTTATGAGCAAGTTAAAAAATTTCGAAAAGTGCTAATTGCACCAAGGTCAAGGTCAAGAGGCAAAAAATTATCACCTGACCTGAAAGGCCTTATCATGGTATATACACATGCACAAATATCAAAGGTCTACCCCTAAGCAATAAAAAGTTATGAGCTAGTTAGAAAAATTCGAAAAGTGCTATTTGCACCAAGGTCAAGGTCAAGAGGTCACAAAATATGACCTGACCCGAAAGACCTTATCATGGTAGATAATCATGTAAAATATCAAAGGTCTACCCCTAAGCAATCAAAAGTTATGAGCAAGTTAACAAATTTCGAAAAGTGCTATCTGCACAAAGGTCAAGGTCAAGAGGTCACAAATTATGACCTGACCTGAAAGGCCTCATCATGGTAGATAATCATGTAAAAGATCAAAGGTCTACCCCTAAGCAATCAAAAGTTATGAGCAAATTTAAAAATTTCGAAAAATGCTATCTGCACCAAGGTCAAGGTCAAGAGGCAAAAAATTATCAACTGACCTTAAAGGCCTTTTCATGGTATATACAAATGCAAAATATCAAAGGTCTACCAATAAAAAGTTATGAGCAAGTTAAAAAATTTCGAAAAGTGCTAATTGCACCAAGGTCAAGGTCAAGAGGCAAAAAATTATCACCTGACCTGAAAGGCCTTATCATGGTAGATACTCATGCAAAATATCAAAGGTCTACCCCTAAGCAATAAAAAGTTATGAGCTAGTTAGAAAAATTCGAAAAGTGCTATCTGCACCAAGGTCAAGGTCAAGAGGTCACAAATTATGACCTGACCCGAAAGGCCTTATCATGGTAGATAATCATGCAAAATATCAAAGGTCTACCCCTAAGCATTAAAAAATTATGATCAAGTTTAAAAATTTCGAAAAGTGCTATCTGCACCAAGGTCAAGGTCAAGAGGTAAAAAATTATCACCTGACCCGAAAGGCCTTATCATGGTAGATACTCATGTAAAATATCAAAGGTCTACCCCTAAGCAATCAAAAGTTATGAGCAAGTTTAAAAATTTCGAAAAGTGCTATCTGCACCAAGGTCAAGGTCAAGAGGTAAAAAATTATGACCTGACCCGAAATGCCTTATCATGGTAGATACTCATGTAAAATATCAAAGGTCTACCCCTAAGCAATCAAAAGTTATGAGCAAGTTTTAAAATTTCGAAAAGTGCTATCTGCACCAAGGTCAAGGTCAAGAGGTCACAAATTATGACATGACCTGATAGGCCTCATCATGATAGATTCACATGTGTTATATCAAATGTAGACCTCTGAGCAATCAAAAGTTATGAGCAAGGTTATATTTTTAGACAGACAGACAGACTGACAGACAGACAGGACAAATACAATGCAACCACAGAATCTCTGATTTCAGTGTATACAAATGTAAGTAAAATGTGACTTCAATCGTTTTGGGTAAATAATAAAGGGATCCTATCTCAT
Source organism: Steromphala cineraria (assembly GCA_916613615.1). Taxonomy (NCBI): domain Eukaryota; kingdom Metazoa; phylum Mollusca; class Gastropoda; order Trochida; family Trochidae; genus Steromphala; species Steromphala cineraria. Next base: position 1,386,041 of record OU744737.1, read on the forward strand.
TAAAGTGAGAACAAACATGCCACTGATTCCTATGATAGCTTTTGAATTTGTTGTATGCTGGGCAGAGGAAATGACACATACAATTAATCCCTTTAGAATGAATCAACCCTGTCAAATTCTAAGCACATTGCCTCACTTTTTGTACTGCCCCTAAGATATCAAATGATGGGTGATTTAAAGGATAAATGGAATTTGCCCATGTATCCAGTCTCATTAAAATAAGGTCAAACTTTTCACTGATACCATGTTGAGGTTATTGTATTGTCCCTAGGAGTTCAATGTTGTGTGAGGATTTGAATAGCCCAATCCCCATCAATTCTAATACGTTTGTGTTAGACCAAAGGATAAATGTAGAACTGTAGACTTTGGTGACCAGTTTGGTCAGATTTTAATGAGATTGAAGGAAGATTAGGACCAACTTTACTAACTGTATAAAGCCTAGTATAACTCAACAAACCTATTCATACACATTTGGAGATGCCAAAAAGGGTAGATTTCACATATTAATTTTTAATTTTTAATTAAAAATTATTATCCTTTAGTTATCTAAATAAATCTTGTACTGCAATATAGTGAAATGTCACACCAAACATACAATAAAGCCGACCAGGTTTAGCATTGTTCAATGTAAACAAACCAATGAACATGTCTTGGGAACTTCCTGTCATTTTCTCTTCCTTATTAATATTCATGAGCTTTTCACGTGCAATTTCGCGGGAAACCTATCCCTACAATAACAAACAAGTTTGATCCAAAATCGGTAATCATATCCACCATTTACCACTCCCTGATCCTATACAGATATCAGCTGACTATTTTATCAAACCCCCAAGTTAGATGGCTGACATTACGCTGTTGACAAAACCTAAAACACTCGAGCTGCCATACTCACCTCGTTATGCTGTTTCAATGGCCGGGTCTTGCCTTGGTTCCTCTTGGGAAGACAGGCACCGTTGCAAGAGATATCTCGTGATTTCGTCTTTGCAAGTCTCATCAAAATACTTGTTTAAAACCCCCTATAACACAATATCTGAATTAATCAATAAACTTCACAAGATTTAGGTTCTTTAAGATTAGCTCTGAAATTACATTTCCAAAACACCCCATCACTCGGCCAAAACTCTTTCTGAAATGCTGGCACGAGCGCGTGCAAAGATGACACGTGATCATAAAAAATGTCACATTTTTTTTCTAACTTATATCAAATCCGCGTACATCTATCAATTCTTTCCTAACTTTTAAAAAGAAGGATTTCCGTCGACCTAGTATGTGTTTTCTCTGTAAAAAAAAGGTTTGTTACCATGGGAACAGCTAACTTGACCAATGAGGCACCAGTGTCTAAAATCTGGGTCAGCTTGATGGACAGCTCGGATGCACTAAGCACCGTTGGGTCCTCGAGCGGGTGTGGCGCTTGCCGTTCGTTATAAGTACGCAAGTACCAAAACAATCAGTCACTTCTTGGTAATCAACAAAAATCAAACAAACTCGGCGGTAGATAAACGTAAGTTTCAGCTATTGCCGTCAAGGTATATTATTTCTTATATATTATTATATCTTTGCTTAAAAAATTTAAAGACACCAACCCTCTAAAATTAAAATCAATTAAAAAATCATAATATTCATATACTTCAATTAATGTTTGAGTTCGGCAAATCGAAGTTAAAAGAAAGACAAAGTTCGAAGTTTTAAAGATAAAATATCATGTTTGGGAAAAAGTAAACATTATAATCATCAAAAACAGAACTTTGAATCTTCATAGGTTTCAATGAGGTGAATTGCATATTCTTAGATCAAGCTATTCAAAGGATTTTTATTTATATTTAAATTGTTAATAAAACAGACCTTATATAAGTTTTGATAATGTAATTCAAATGTTCAAACGTTAATCATGTATCAATTGGTGGTTATTTAAATTTGTATTAATCCATTACTGCCATCTGCCGTTGTGGGAATTCGTAATTACTATAATAATATAATTTTGTTGGTCAATTTGATTGAATAAAAGCATATAAAATCGCAATCGCTGTTGTCCTGACTGTATCTTATATAGTGAGAACGATGTTTACAAACACAATATTAGCCCTTGCTTTTGTTGTATCAGCCAATGGGAGCAGGAGGTTGCATGCAGAAGTAACACTGTCTTTTATTTATTTGGAGGTAAATACTTTGTTTTAAAACTTAAATAAATAGTGGAAAACTTTAAAATTATTTCATAACATGATTTGCTTTTTGTTAACTTTTCCCGCTTAGAGGAAATGCGTTTTTTAAAGTTCCAAACATCAACATGTCAGCCATCGCTGTTTGAGAGGCATTTTAGAAGTTTTTAAAAGTTGGTTATAACGAGACAACGAGTTTATGGATGATCAACATCTTCATTGTGGAAATAAGGGATGTTTCCGGTATAGATCCATATATCGTTTTCAAGCATGTTGTCTGCAATACAAAAAAAGTTGACCATCCATAGAATTTCTTGCATTCTTGATTTCAAGATTCATTAATACATAATATTAAAATTAGTGTCTCTAGCCTTGTAATTTTATTGTTCTAGTTCATTATTTTAATTCCCCTGTTTTGAACATTTAATGAATGTATTTTGCAACTTAGAGGAGGAACTTTCTTTTTACCGATAGTTTATATATTTTATTTCACACATGAAATATGATAAATCAAGCTTGAAAATATACAGTCGAGAGATTTTTATAAAACTTTTTCAGCACAATATTGATTTATCAAGAAAGTTAGAGGGAAATTGCGGGAATATAGAATAAGAAACGATTTTAAAAATTGATCAAAAGTAGTTAGCTCTTTCTTGTACAAAGAGAGTTTCAATATCCAAAAAGAGTTTGTTAAACTTTGATCAAAAGTATAAATTATTCGGCACCGTCCCCTTGGGATTCGTTGCTGTCACCCGGGATTTTTCAATAACTTACCGTATTTCAAAAAAGGGGATAGAGGGGTTGATGTGTGTACAATTTGAATGAACGAGGAATACATACAGTCAGTTATTCTAGAAATATTTTGATTTAAGCGAGAGATGTCGCATCCCTTGTCGCTATTTTATTTATGAGTGCACATATGCAAATTAAACATGGCAGTCAAGACAATTCTCTCCTCAATACATTGGTACAATAATTTCAGAAATATATGGAATAGTTCGGAAGATATCAAGCCCGTAATAATAGTATATACAGTCAGTTATTCTAGAAATATTTTGATTTATGGGACAGATGTCGCATCCCTCGTCGCTACTTTATTTATGAGTGCACATATGCAAATTATACATGACAGTAAAGACAATGCTCCCCTCAATACATTGGTGAAATAATTTCAGAAATAAAAGGAACAGTTCGGAAGAGATCAAGCCTGTAATAAGAGTATTTACAGTCAGTTATTCTAGAAATATGTTGATTTTTGCCACAGATGTCGCATCCTTCGTTGCTACTTTATTCATGAGTGCACATGTGCAAATTATACATGGCAGTAAAGACAATGCTCCCCTCAATACATTGGTGAAATAATGTCAGAAATATATGGAATAGTTCGGAAGATATCAAGCCCGTAATAAGAGTACATACAGTCAGTTATTCTAGAAATATTTTGATTTTTACCACAGATGTCGCATCCTTCGTTGCTACTTTATTTATGAGTGCACATGTGCAAATTAAACATGGCAGTAAAGACAATTCTCTCCTCAATACATTGGTAAAATAATTTAAGAAATTAATGGAAAGGTTCGGAAGATATCAAGCCCGTAATAAGAGTATATACAGTCAGATATTCTAGAAATATTTGATTTTTGGGACAGATGTCGCATCCCTCGTCGCTACTTTATTTATGAGTGCACATATGCAAATTATACATGGCAGTAAAGACAATGCTCCCCTAAATACATTGGTGAAATAATTTCAGAAATATATGGAATGGTTCGGAAGCTAGGCCCATATAGAAATAGTGTGCACACAGTAGTACAGGTGTGTATATCTGTCCAGTGTTTGAAAATTTAGCAGAAGTTCTGCATTACTCAATAATTTTGCTCTCTCGCAAGACGTTGGTTGCACCAATCCTAATCACGGGCTAGTATAAGCCTCCCTGTTGTGTGTCCAATGTGAAATGAGATCCGGTTTAAATATGTATACAGCATAATATGTTTTAAAAAGGACAACTATAGAGTTTATTGTAGGTAGATGCATAGAAAGACCCCCCGTAATCCCATCACCCCCCCCCCCCCCCCCCCCCTCCCTCCAAAAAGCGCAAACAGAGCATGGGTAGATTCATGGAACGGACGTGAACCCCATACAAAAAACCCAACTCCTAACCCCCGACCGCTAGCCTCTACTCCCCTACTCTAACAAGGTCACATCACGAGCCAGGGGTACGTTCGTAACAACCCCAACTGATACTACTACTAATAATAATAATAATAATAATAATAATAGTAATAATAATAATAATAATAATTAATAATAATAATAATAATAATAATAATAATAATAAAATAATTTTAAAAAATAAATAATAATAATAAATAATAAAAAAGCCTTCAAATTCGACAAGCTACAGATCAATACAAGCAATTAATTATCTAAGACAGTTTAACTAAATCATTTCAGAGAACAGCCGTTTTGAATAAGCTATATATATCACCATTTTGTGCCAAAAAAATTCATATTTCAGTGATCAACGTGTGGAACAAACAATGCTAAAAGTACGAGCGGTTCTGTGAAGGAATGAATTAAGATTTTCCGTCTTAAAATTTAATGCCAGTTGTGAACGAAATTGAGTGTGTCTACATTAAGAAATATAGATCTAGTGATTTACACATGACCAGTATTTTTTACTGCAGAGTGGAGGAATGCGAGCGTTGAAAATAATAATATTCATAACTAACAAGATGTGTTTGTGAAACACGAATGCCCCCGGATGCATCCTGCTCGCTGTGTCAAGGTCAAGGTCACAAGGTCAAATGTCATGGTGTCATCTGAAAGGTCTCATCACAAGGGATCCATATGTCAAGTATCAAAGAGCTAGCTCTGACTAATCAAAAGTTATGACCAAGGTTAAAGTTTTTGTGGACAAACGAACGGACGGACGGACGGAAAAGGTCAAATATCATGGTGTCATCTGAAAGGTCTCATCACAAGGGATACACATGTCAAGTATCAAAGACCTAGTACTGACAGTATAGAAACTATAGCCAAGGTTAAAGTTTTCGGAAAAGGCTCGCTGTGTCAAGGTCAAGGTCACAAGGTCAAATGTCATGATGTCATCTGAAAGGTCTCATCACAAGGGATCCATATGTCAAGTATCAAAGAGCTAGCTCTGACCAATCAAAAGTTATGACCAAGGTTAAAGTTTTTGTGGACAAACGGACAGACGGACGTCAAGATCACAAGGTCAAATATTATGGTGTCATCTGAAAGGTCTCATCACAAGGGATACACATGTCAAGTATCAAAGACCTAGCACTGACAGTATAGAAACTATAGCCAAGGTTAAAGTTTTCGGAAAATGCTCGCTGTGTCAAGGTCAAGGTCACAAGGTCAAATGTCATGGTGTCATTTGAAAGGTCTCATCACAAGGGATCTATATGTCAAGTATCAAAGAGCTAGCTCTGACCAATCTAAAGTTATGACCAAGGTTAAAGTTTTTGTGGACAAACGGACAGACGGACAGACAGACAGACAGACGGACAGACGGACAGGTGAAAAACAAAAAATAAGAAAAAGAGTGCGAACTTTTTATAATAAAACCAAACATCTCTTAGATTTTTAAGTCTTGTAGTCACAATGGATCTGCATTTTACTGCTAATAGCACATTTTGGCTGGTTTTGGTTAGAAATCTTTACAATGACTTTTACAAGTTTTTTCTGATTTTGACAGCAAAGTCGAGATTTCAACTTCTAGTTTGTTCATATTTTGCTGCGTCATCGTGGCTCAGTTGCCCCGGGCCTAGACTTTGTCGGGTTGAAATTTTTTTAGGTAAGTATTTCCAAAACAGGAAGAGTTCAAATAATTTTTCAGTGATACAAAATACATTTGATATCTCTTTTAATTTTTAGAGCGGGAAGTTGAAATTGTAGATGATTTAGGCAGTAAAGATTATGGATTTTGTAGTCATGGGCGAGTGGGTAGCACTGCCATATTTGGTAAAAAAATAATTCATATTTCTATTGCCAAAATAAACATTTGCACAGATTTCTCTACTACTATGTTAATTCTGATGGAAAATTGTGATCATGACTTTTTGAAGATTTTTAGATTTTCCAAATAATTTTCTGCCGTGGGTTGAGCTCGTCTGTCGGCAGTGGACGTGGTCACGTGACTTTGTTTACAACTCTGACTGGAACTGGTCACGTGACTTGATTCACGGCTGCTTTGTGAAAGTTATATGGCAGTAAGTTATCTTGTCTTTTCATCTTCTTCTGATTTACTGTTTATGTTTTGACAGTGAATTAGAAGTCCAGAAGTGTTACACAACGTCTCCTAGAAGAACAGTTCCAGTGCATGCACTATGTAAGTCATCCGTCCCGACCTGAACGAAGGTAAGTGAGCTTGTTTACCTTTCATTGATCAGCTGATTGACATGTTTAGAAATTACTGTATTAGAACCTATTAAAAGAATTATTTCTGAGTAAATCAACGCTTAGCACCTGACCAAATGTGCTTGTCATTTGATGATTTTGAAATATATATTTATATATTGTATTTAGAGATAGAAATAAAATCAGAATTTAGGAAAATTGAATTTTATAGGCCCAATGTTATTATTTACAATTAAGAACAGTTTGCAATGACACATTATAGCCTAGTTAAACACGAGCCCTAATATGTTGTAGACAATCACATCACTGTAAGATATTCTGATAGGTTACCCTCTTGAAATATACTGTTTAATAACAACTGTTACTCTTATAAAATGTGTATCTTCTTAAGAAATAAAAAGGCCTCAGCTGTGATGAATGCAGTGACATACTGTGTAGCTTTTGCACAAGGCATAACATTTTTTATCATTTGATATAATCTGATAGTATCATATCTTGAGATGTACTGTTTTTGTGTAATGTCACATGGCCTAGGAAGCTGTAGCTCAATTGACCACTATCAGTTGCAGTCAAGTTCAGCAACAACGAGTGCGGCCACCTGACCGGAATGGGATTGATGACCCAAGATGCTGTCCAGTACAGGCTGGGACTTTGAAGGATGTCTCCCTGCCAGACACGAGACATGACTTGAGAGACATACAGTGTTTACCTGGTGAGTGTCTTTCTTCAGATTATGCCGCTCTTCACTCAGTCATTATCATTACAAAGGGAAATTGAAATTGTTCGCTTATATCATGTACAATTGGAAGATTGCTCTTTACAGTATCAGACATTTAATCATTAGATAACGTGTTTGTATCAATTGATGGCAGGTCAATCTCATTAAAACAATAATCTCAAATTTGCTCACATTATTCATATAAAACTGGTAAATAACTCTTTAATGATATCGGGTACTCGGCTAGGACATGAGGTGTCTCCCTGGGTTGTGAATTCTTTTAAAAAGGGTCAATCGATATCTTATCAATCTCATTGAATTAAGATCATACATTTGAGCACTTTATTCATTCATAGATCTCACTTTTAAAAGTTCTTAAATGGCTGGATAGCTCTTTAATGATCTCAGGTATTCAAATGAGTCATTAGATATCTGCATTTGTTTTTTATCAACACAGCTAATTGATACCCGATCAATCTAATTAAAATTAGATTATCTTAACCGCAGATATAGCTTAACTGATCTCAGGTATTCAAGTTAGGGATGATGTTACTTCATGGATAAAGTGTTTGTATCAATTGATGCCAGGTCAATCTCATTAAAGCAATAAGATCTCAAATTTGCTCACATTATTCATATACAACTGGTAGATTACGCTTTAATGATCTCGGACACTTAGCTAGGACATGAGGTGTCTCCCTGGGTTGTGTATACTTTTAAAAAGGGTCCATTGATATCTGGTCAATCTCATTGAATTAAGATCATACATTTGAGCACTTTATTCATTCATAGATCTCACTTTTAAAAGTTCTTAAATGGCTGGATAGCTCTTTAATGATCTCAGGTATTCTAGTGAGTCATTAGATTTCTGCATTTGTTTTTTATCAACACAGCTAATTGATACCCGGTCAATCTAATTAAAATTAGATTATCTTAACCCTAGGTAGATATAGCTTAACTGATCTCAGGTATTCAAGTTAGGGATGATGTTACTTCATGGTTTGTGTATTTTTAAGCACAACTAATTGATTCCTGGTCAGTCTTATTAAAATTAGTCTGCTAAGTTTGTTCTCTTTATTATAAACGGTTTAACCCAAGGTAGATAACTCTTTACCGTACCAAGAAATATTCAGAATTTTCTAAAAGTATGAATAATTTTTTTACTAAGGATTGGATGTCATATTCCGGCGCATGCCCAGGGGACCGGAAGCAGCTACCACCGCCACCAGTGAGTACACGGCAAAATGACTTCCATTTCCTCATTGAGAAAGGTAAGGGGCTTTTCCCTGAGTTAAGGTAGGTTAAAGGTGCATTGCTGCAGTATTTTTGACCTTTTTCACTTTAAATTGTTTTAAATGCTGAAATACATACTTAACAAAATGGTTGCAAGTCAAAACAATCTTAATAACGAAATATTTTTTTATTTAAAAAAAAAAAATTCTTCTTGTTTTGTGGTCCGCAAACTATTACGACTTCCGTTAATCGAGTGTTACTCTACACCATCATGTCTGATTCCACAATGCCGTCACGTCATGTAGGTTACCCAACTGGGAAGTTTGATGCGCTTAGTTGACAATTATTTTTGTGTGAATGTATCAAATGATAAATACCTATGTACTAACATTTCCGGTTGTCATATAATTGTATAGATTATTCATCTTGGCAAAAATACTCTTGATCGTGTTGAAATATATGTATCGTAGATCAGATTCAGACTGTCACGTTCTGTCAAATGCAATCAAATAAGACCAGTATCTTCCAACTAAACTGTCACAATGAATAAGGGAGATTTTCTGAATACATTTGTTGTCATTCTGAAACGATCAGGGCCCAACTTCAGAGCATTAATAAAACGTTGTTGAACAATAGGCTAACACATTAAGGTAGCACGTTAAGGTTGCATATACATAATCATAATCATCAAGCTGTAAGCTAAAATGAATGAATGAATGAATGAATGAATGAATGAAATACTGATATAAATACATGATAATGAAATACTAAAAAATAGGTGGTAAAAAACTTTCAAACCTTATTTGGTCTGGAAGTTAGAAAACTATCCTTTAATGAATGTACTGACCAACCAAAGTGTTGCACCATTCCCATATAACAATTTTGAACTGAAAACATGTTTGCTTTTATGTAATCAAAAGTTCAGAAAAAAATGTGTGTGATATGTGTCTTCTCCAATAGCCAATATTTCTAAATTGTCAAATCAAAAGTTCTGCAAAGTTTTCTTTCTATTCAAGATAATTTTAGCAAATTAAGTTACATAACTAGTTTCGTCATTTTATCAACATAAACTCTTTATAGGATTTCAAAACAGTTAACTCTCATGCAATTAGAAAATACCAAAGGCACATCACCAAATTGAGCATTATCTCAACTTTTGCCTATTGCATTAATGTGCAAGGAGCATTTTTTCAGATAAGTTATCAAAGAAATGGAAAAAAATATCAAATTCTTTTGAAAGTTGCAAATCCTAAAATGCAATATATGCAATATCGCCATGTCTCAGCCCTTCTCTGCTTACTTGCCGAGCACCTGCGCAGCCCCATACTGCTTTTGAAATGAGGGGAAAAAATAATTAATTCAAATTGTTGTGAAATTGACAATCCCTTGAAAGATTTTTGCAATTTTGTTATTCACATTTCTCGTTTTAGATAATTTATTCAAAAGGTACAATATCACAAAGAAGTAAATCACACATCAGTCAAAGTATAAAACATAAAGTGTAGATTATATATTGATGGTAATATTATTTTATTTTTTGAAGGAGTTTTTATCAATGCAAGTTCAATCAGAAGGTTATCTTCAGTTCCCTCAAAACCATTAAATGAAGGGTATTAAGGCTTTTATAGAATGTATACAATATCAAATCACATACTTCCCAAATTCTGCATCAATTGTAAATTCTAAACCTGGAACTGTAACATATTGTCTTTGAAAATTAAAAATTACCACAGTTTTTTTTTTTAAATTTGTCAAGTAAAAACTCATACTATCAATGGCACTATCAAGAGCATATATTAAGCATATTGAACCAAACTTTGCAACTTGTCTTTATTTGACAATTCTATCTCAAAATAATAATATGTTCTCAGTATTGCCCTTGGCAATAACATCTGCTTTTGATATAAAAATAACGAAAGTCAACTAGAATTTATTTGTTTATATCAGTAATACAAACAGGGGCATGTCAAAGCCTACTCTAACATAAGACATTAAAAACAATACTATTTCACCAATTACACCATTAAACAAAAAAATAATAATTCAAGTTTCTATCTCTTTGCCGCTTTTGATATTTCGTCCAAATTCGATTTAATCTTGTTCAAATTTGTTTGACTGTCTGACTATAAATTTGGGATAAAATAACTAGTCATCATAGACATGGACTATATTTAAACTTATCAATTTTAAGCTTGTGTTCTGTTTATGAAACTTTCACAACCCAATTTACCATTTGCATCAGATTTTTTCCTCCATTATCAGATATTGTCATTTCTATATAATGGAAAAATAAATGAAGATCAAAATGACCAACTCTACAGCAACATATCCAAGGTTGTGAGTTTTTCTCTCAGCAAAAACAAATTAAATTTGAGAGGAAAAACAAGAGTTATATAAGATATAATGAAGATAAAGTGAGTCATTCATCCAACTAAAATCCTCATCCCATTCCCCTTCCCAATCTTCCTTGTGATAGTATCATAGTGTGTTCATGACATTTAAATCACTTGATATAAACATGTTGATAAGATTACAGATTGTAATTAGATATTATCATTTTTTAATTATTCTAGAGATTGTTTTCCTCCTTAAATATTCACACCAATTGATCATACAAAGACAGTCAATGAAACATATTCATTATGTCATGAATGGAGCAGTATGATTATTTAATCAAATAAAATATCAAGTATTTACCTAAAATTATATTGGAAAGGCAACTGTAATGTAATATACATTATACATTAATTGCATAATAACAAATGAAACTTGATTATACACGTATATATTATAGATATGTATACAATTACCTTGTAATTCATTTCCTTATCAATTTAGCTCATCTCACCTGTAAGGCCTGATGGGCTTATGGCATGGCATGGTGTCCAGCGTCCCTCCTTTCGTCAGTAAACTTTGTGGAAATTCGACTCCTTCAGAACCATAAGGCCCGGAAAGCTTAAAATTGGTGTACAGATTCCTTGACTAGTTAGGATAAAAAATTGTAGCTTTGGTGGCCCTGGGGCCCCTAATAAGGGCCACAGGGGCCATGCCCTGAAAACCTAAATCAATCTTTGTTCTGTCGAAAACAGATAATCCTGGCCATGGTATTGCCTCTTAAGGATAAAACACTGCAAAGTAAAGAAAATACCCAAATTAGGAACATGTTACACTTAAAATAGCATAATCAAAGACCAAAGAGTTAAAAAAAACTACCAACAGAAAGTCACAAGTATCAATTTTAAGAGATATTTGATGTGTGCTTCCCATAAAATTTCTGAAAAGGAAAGGTTTACTGTTGAAAGATGATATTTTAAGGCAGCTTCAATCAATGTCAAGCGTCTACACAAGTATGGTGAAATAAGTCTTCACATAAATAACACAATGAGCTTACATTGCAAAATAAGTTAACAGTTAAAATATAACCCCAATATTCTGATATGAACAATTTTTATTTCTATATTGATTACAGGTATCTGAAATCACATCACTTATATACTTAAGTCTAGAATTTGAGACTTTGTGGCTCCTACAAATGGGGAAACCACATTGGCCACAGCAAAATTAAATTTGAAGCCTGATGAGCTACAGAGCCAATGGCTCTATTTCTATAAATATATAAGACGAATGATAATGACTGATGGAAATCTGAAAAAATGACATGGATATAAATTAACTGAAATGATGTCTGATGGTAAAATGATAAAATGAAGGATATTTAATGAAATAAGTAACATGGATAATGTATAAATGTGTACACATAATCTGGTAAAATTTTGACGTAAGCTTTATTCTGAATTACATGCCTTAGATTTAATAATTTTGAGATTTATTATTTGAAGTCTGAAAAACCATGAGGGGCCCTAAATAGATATTAAATATTGCTGTGAATGGAAATTGACAAATGATTTGCTGAGGGGTAATAAATTGATTAGAACATGAATACGTCATCATGATATCATATATTATATTAATACTGCTGCAAAGTCTGAAAATTTCAAAACATTGTGTGTCAAAACCCATCTGGGATGAAGTATGGATTGTCTTGGTCTCACCTGCAGTAGGAACCCAGCCATCGCAGATTCGCACTGCTCGCCCGCTGTCAGTTTTGATGTGTTAGGGACCATCATGGCTGAGACAATGAAGCATAAGGTAAACTACATGTACTCTTTCTTCTCGACGGAAGACCCTTTACTTGTCAATCACGTGCAAGCCGGCCCCTGCTATTTCAATCGCAAGTCACCCATTTCCGGAGTCAGACACTTCTGTTATCCGCCATATTTATGGAAACATAATTAAGAAGAGGATTTTTCCAGGTGATCTCCTTGAATACATATAAGTCGACAGAGTTTTAATAATTTTTGTAGAGGCGCCTCAATTCTATGATAAGTAAGAATAAATTCATAACATTTATTTTGTTGAAAACCGACCAGTTAAAAAGCTCATTAACTGCAGGAATGTACCTTTAAGGGAATGCATTTTTTTATATTGGGTCTCTAAAATTCTAATGTTTAGAAACATCAGGCCTGTAAGGCTAGATGGGCTTATGGCATGGCGTAGTGTCCGGCATATGTCCGTTCATGCATCCGTCCGTAAACTTTGTGCAATTACAACTTCTTCTCCAGGAGTGTAAAGCCTATAAATCTGTATCGTTTTGTACAGACACCTTGATCAATGAGGATTATGATTTACAGCTTTTGGTGACCCTTGGGTTCCTAATAACCCTTGCATTTGGTGACCCTTTGGCCCCTTCTAAGGGAGAAACAACATTAGTCACACCCTTAAGCAAAATTAAATATGAAGCCTGATGACCTACAGAGCAAAAAGTTTTATTAATGTCATTTGTTTTGTTCAAATTGCATGATTTAGTGATTAACTATCCAAAGTCTAAAGAACTACAGAACACATATATTTCCTCATTGTCTTAACACATTTATTTCAAGGTATTTAGTTTCTAGGTTCCCCAGGAATTGTAGGAGAGAGAGAAAAGAGAGAGACAGAGAGAGCTCGTTACTGGAAGCTGCTGTATTAGACTGCACCTGATCATGATATTCAACATATCGGTGCAGTTTAATGAGCGTTTTCCCCGTTTCAAATCGTCAGAGGTGCAGAGTCTGTATCCTGAGAGTTGTGATCTGGTTGGAGAAGACTGTGCAAGCTACAGTCCTGTAGAAATGCAAACAGAAGGAGACAGTGGGTCATCTGCTTTTAGCTGTGCTTGCATGTCACCGGTGAGAGGGTCTGGGCTTGTGTTTGTATACCAAATGTTGTGATCTTTTTTTTATCAATTCATTTCTGTTTTTAGGTAGTTAGTTAGGTAGGTAGGTAGGTAGGTAGGTAGGTAGGTAGGTACCTGCCTGCCTGCCTGCCTGCCTGCCTGCCTGCCTGCCTGCCTGCCTGCCTGCCTGCCTGCCTGCCTGCCTGCATGGTTTTAGAGGGACAGTCCTATTATTTTGTATTTTGGGTAATTTTGTACCATACTGCAATTTCTTACCTGGTTTGTAGCTACTTGCCCTGACCTTTTTGTTTTAAAAGGGTTATTTAATTTAATTCAAATATGAGATTTAATCAATAAAGAAATTATTACCCAAGTAAGTGTGTAAGTGTGCTACATGACTTTTACGAAATTAGTGCAAAATTGTGTACAACCCTTACTCTCGCTTGGTCAATACACATAATCACACTTGTTTCATAAAAATAATATGACACACACATACTCTGGAAACATTTAACTCAACCCGGCTGGGAGTATATATTACTGAGCTCAACTCCCCAGGGAGCATAGGTATTATTGAACGCAACACCCTGGGAAGTATACATTCAATGGAGCTTGTGACCTGAAGAATAGACATGCCTCTAAGCTCAATATGTCATGGAGGCCAAGGCAATTGGGAGTATACATATCATTGAGCTCAACACCTTCAGGAGTAATCATGTCTATGTTTTCAACTCCCTTGCAAATATACATATCATTGAGCTAAAGACCTTGGGAATTATAATTTATTCTGGGGTCAACCCCATAGTGAATACCTTACATTGAATTCAGTGCCCTGGGGAGTACACCTATCTTTTAGCTCAACATCCTGTAAAGTGAACTTAATTTGTAGGTCAGCACCCTGGGGAGAATACTAGTCGTTGATCTCAACACCATAGGGAGATACTTTGAGCTCAACAGCTTTTAATCACCGATATCTTTGAGCTTTTATACATTTAGGAGTACACCTTTCATCTATCTCAACACCAAGGGGCGTACATGTAGATGTCACTAAGGTCGACACCCGGAGAATTATACATATCAATGAGCTCATCACCCTGGTGAGGTTAGCTATATCTGAGGTAATCACCCTGGTGAGTATAGGTACCACTAAACTAAAACTCCTGGTGAGTATAGATATCTTTGAGCTCATCACCCTGGTGAGTTTAGCTATATCTGAGGTCATCACCCTGGTGAGTATAGGTACCACTAAACTAAAACTCCTGGTGAGTATAGATATCTTTGAGCTCAACACCCTGGTGAGTATAGCTATATCTGAGCTCATCACCCTGGTGAGTATAGGTTCCACTAAACTAAACCTCCTGGGGAGTATATATATCTCTGAGCTCATCACCCTGGTGAGTATAGGTACCACTAAACTAAAACTCCTGGTGAGTATATATATCTTTGAGCTCATCACCCTGGTGAGTATAGGTACCACTAAACTAAAACTATTGGGGAGTATAGATATCTTTGAGCTCATCACCCTGGTGAGTATAGGTACCACTAAACTAAAACTCCTGGTGAGTATAGATATCTTTGAGCTCATCACCCTGGTGAGTTTAGCTATATCTGAGGTCATCACCCTGGTGAGTATAGGTACCACTAAACTAAAACTCCTGGTGAGTATAGATATCTTTGAGCTCATCACCCTGGTGAGTTTAGCTATATCTGAGGTCATCACCCTGGTGAGTATAGGTATCACTAAACTAAAACTCCTGGTGAGTATAGATATCTTTGAGCTCATCACCCTGGTGAGTTTAGCTATATCTGAGGTCATCACCCTGGTGAGTATAGGTACCACTAAACTAAAACTCCTGGTGAGTATAGCTATATCTGAGCTCATCACCCTGGTGAGTATAGGTACCACTAAACTAAAACTCCTGGTGAGTATAGATATCTTTGAGCTCACCGCCCTGGTGAGTATAGGTATCACTAAACTAAACCTCCTGGGGAGTATAGATATATTTGAGTTCACCACCCTGGTGAGTATAGGTACCACTCAATTACCACTGGGGAGAATACAGGAGTACACCTATTTTTGAGTTAATATGCATTAATGGAGGAAAAAAACAAGTTGAACAAGATATTTGTCCATCCGTCTGTCCGTCCATCCCATACATCTGTCAGTTTGTCTGTCCGTCCCATCCATCCATCTGTCTCTCTGTCTCTCTGTCTGTCTGTCTGTCTGTCTGTTTGTTTGTTCGTCTGTTCTAGAGCAAAACTCAAAAACTATTTGACCTAGGTCAATGAAACTTGGTATGTGGATTATTCAGCATATGTAGATGTTCCTTTGGGTATTTTTCACATCTATGAATTGTTATATTTGGCAGTTGTCGCGGAAACATACTTAAAATTTAACTTCCAGAGAAAAAGTCGAAAACTGTTAGACCCTGCTCAGTGAAGCTTGGTGTGTAGATTAGTCAGCATATGCTGATGTGCCTTTTTGGTATTTTCAACTTCTTTGTGTTTTATTTTCGGTCTATTTCATGGAATTGTATCTTTATTGGGATATGTCATCTTCTGGTGACTCTTGTTTTATTAAATCCATCATGCAGAAACTTCTGCTCACAATAAACCAGTTCTTTTTTTATCTAAATAAAAAAGGTTTAGGTACTTAACCAGTTTTAGTCGGTATGCAAATCCCTTGTCCCTGAGCAGAAATCTTCGACAGAATGTTTTAGAGGTTTACCAGTCGAGTTTTGAGTGTGTATTAATGGTAAAACAGTTGCACAAACTGAGCCGGTACAAAGGACATTGTTCATACACGCTGATCGCACTATGACTCCTGCTACCGCTAATCAATCTTACACGTATTACCTGTTATATACATCGTTACTTATACTCATAAATGTGGGGACCAAACATTAACAATGTTTTCTTATAGCAAAAAGGATATTGAAATAATCAAAATGATGGATGCTGTTTTAACGTCCAAACTAAGCAGCGACATACATTAGTTTTGTTAAAGACATACATTAGTTTTGTTAAAGACATAAATTAGTTTTGTTAAAGACATAAATTGGTTTTGTTAAAGACATAAATTAGTTTTGTTAAAGACATAAATTTGTTTTGTTAAAGACATAAATTAGTTTTGTGAAAGACATAAATTAGTTTTGTTAAAGACATAAATCAGTTTTGTGAAAGACGAGATTCTGGGGCTACATTCTGGCTGCAGCAGTGATTCTTCGTTTGCAACGGATGGAAGTAAACGACAGAAGGTCCTCACTATCATTTAAAATGGCGAGTTTCAGTGACACATCCTTGAAATGACTTTGCATAAGCATACAAACGTTGCCACTGACAATGCAAGCACTTTTCAAACGGTTGATTAATATATGAATCAGCGCGGGTGTGAGGGGGTCAGCGCGGGTGTGAGGGAGTCAGCGCGGGTGTGAGGGGGTCAGCGCAGGTGTGAGGGAGTCAGCGCGGGTGTGAGAGAGGCAGCGCGGGTGTGAGAGAGGCAGCGCGGGTGTGAGGGAGTCAGCGCGGGTGTGAGGGAGTCAGCGCGGGTGTGAGGGAGTCAGCGCAGGTGTGAGAGAGGCAGCGCGGGTGTGAGAGAGGCAGCGCGGGTGTGAGGGAGTCAGCGCGGGTGTGAGGGAGTCAGCGCAGGTGTGAGAGAGGCAGCGCGGGTGTGAGAGAGGCAGCGCGGGTGTGAGAGAGTCAGCGCGGGTGTGAGGGAGTCAGCGCGGGTGTGAGGGAGTCAGCGCGGGTGTGAGAGAGGCAGCGCGGGTGTGAGAGAGGCAGCGCGGGTGTGAGAGAGGCAGCGCGGGTGTGAGAGAGTCGGCGCGGGTGTGAGAGAGTCGGCGCGGGTGTGAGGGAGTCAGCGCAGGTGTGAGAGAGGCAGCGCGGGTGTGAGAGAGGCAGCGCGGGTGTGAGAGAGTCGGCGCGGGTGTGAGAGAGTCGGGGCGGGTGTGAGAGAGTCGGCGCGGGTGTGAGGGAGTCAGCGCAGGTGTGAGGGGATCAGTGCGGGTGTGAGGGAGTCAGCGCAGGTGTGAGGGGATCAGTGCGGGTGTGAGGGGGTCAGCGCGGGTGTGAGGGAGTCAGTGCAGGTGTGAGGGGATCAGTGCGAGTGTGAGAGAGTCAGAGCAGGGGTGAGAGAGGCAGCGCGGGGGTGAGGGGAACAGCGCCGGGTAAGAGTCAGCACGGGTTTGCAGTAGAAAAGAATTCACAAAGAACACAAATGAGAAAACAACCAGAACGAGGGCAGGAAAAATTGACACTGAGAGAAACTGTCTGTAAAGAAGATGAGTCGTGAGGGATTTTGCTTGTGAAAACTCTTTTAAACATCACTTTATGGGGCTAGAAGGTTGATTAAATAGCTGCTCGGACTTGCAGAATGAAAATACGCAGTAGAAATTGACCCTCAGATTATATCAGCAGTGAAAATGCTATCAAAAGATACCTATTGAAAAACAGCAGGGAAGGTAAATTCAAAAATTGAGCATTGAAATTCAGATGTGAACGTTGCCTCCCCAAATAAATGGTCAGTGAAAGAAATTTCTAGAATGTGTACATTAATAATAGAAGTACAATCATGTTTTCGACATCCCTCACTGAAGAAAGCAGCAACATTGGCTTTTAGAACGTCACAACAATTATCTACTTGTCGTTATTCTCTGTAAAATCCCAAGGTAAATATACCACAAAATTATAAAATCTTCAGAGTGGTGACCTATTCTCTGATACAGATAACACCTTCTGATTACTTACACACTAGCTCCTTTGTTTTGTTTGATCATTCATTTTTCATACTCATACTGTCTGTGTAATGCATGTGCCGAGATGTTCATGTGAATCGATGGCAACTTGATTTCCGAAATTTATTCAAATTAAAAGTTTGCTTTGCAAATCAAAGATTGTCAAAAAAATTGCAATTTACAAATACAAGACATTTATTAACTTTGCATTCTAAGCAAAGGATCGAACGAGTGACCTCTTGATTTCAAGCTAGGTGACTTATCCATTAGGCCACGGAGGCCTGTTGAAATACAGGCCATTTTTATTATTAAATGTCAATTTTTTCCCGAGATTAAACATCACTCTTAATGATTGTTTATAGATTTTGATAATTCATTTCATTTGTACCAAATCTATATATTCATATTAAATCAAGTTTTTGTGTTATTTGTATTCATATTAATCTATTGTGGTAGCTTGTACGGTCCCGCATGGATTGCACGTCTGCACGAGAGGGTCATGCCAATGTCAGCTACCGTATTTCCTCAAAAACACGCCGGGGCTCGAATAGAGGCCGGGGGTATGGGTGTTTAAATTAAATACACGTCGGGTCTCGAAAAGACACCGGGTCTCAAATAAACGCCGGGGTGATAAATTGATTAATTAATGCTCCCGTAGTTGAATTGAAATAAACTGTTTCCCATTTACATCATCTATAATATTTGTTTCCTACTAAAAAATAAATAGACGCCAGTCTCAAATACACGCGGGGGGTAAAGGGGGTCTGAAAAAATACACGCCAGGGGCGTCTATTTGAGGAAATACGGTACTTGAAATAGACATTGTTTCTCCAATCAGAGTCAATTTTTCAACTTCTCATTATATATAAAAACCATTATGCATTTCAGTATTATCAAAACTGATGTTATGTTGAAAATGGATGAATATAGTGTTGAGCTCGTGTGTAAAATAGTTACCGACCTCGACCTCGGGTTGCAGAGAAAAGTAAATTCCCAATATATTTCCAAAATAAACAGACATGACATCAATCCAGTTCCTTCCTTCATCTGAACATCCACAAGATAAAAAAAACACCTCCGTCTAACCTTGTTAGACATCTGGTCTCTAAACTTTATTATCTGAAGTCCTTGTTCAGAATATACAGCTTTTAAACAGAACTTTGCACACAGAGCTTAACAGCAGGATGACTGAACGCCCAGACTGACGAATTAACCACGCTACAGCTCACCCTCTGCGGTGACCCTCCCAAAGCTGTCCTAACAAAGGGTTTCGACAGCAGCCAAACATGGTCACAACAACGGAATACACTTTTACGACACGCTGAAAAGCTCTTTTTGCCACACATTAAACCACATTTAAAATGTACATTACATGTCAATGAATTGTAAAAAATCAGAATCTTAAACCTATTACAAGACGAACATACAAGTTAGCATGGTAAAGAATAACAATGCACTTAAATTTGGAGGTCCAGCAAACTGCATTGAATTTGGGAGGTTTACATCTAACACCCCCCCCCCCCCCCCCCCTCCTCCTCCTCTTAAGGATAAGGCCTCTTTAAGACCGAATGACTTAAGAATTTTGAACGATGTACAACACAATTCTGCTGTAACTCATAGGGCCCTCATAAAAAAATTAATAAAACTGGTATCAATTGCCCGTCTGTGAATCTAGATGTGTCTGATGTGATGCAGAATGTGACGCGGTTCAAATGTCACTCTTGTAAAGTAAAAAACAAAATCTATTTGAAATGCCTTAAAAATAAGAATAGAAATTGTTGGTTGATTGTAAGAATAAAACAATTGTTCGTTCCGAAACCCATGTTACCACAGCGTCCCAAAATAAGGTGACGTAACACCCCCCCCCCCCCCCCCCCCCCCCCCCCCACCCCAAACCACAATCATATACACAACACACATGCAAATATTGGTTATTTTATGGACGCTTCTCGTGTAATATATACACGATCTTTCAATGGGAAAAGCAATACAATGTACTTTTTCTTGAAATTAACTGAGGATACTATATCATCATTCTCCGATACACACATCAAAGCTATTCTTAAACCACAAAACTGTTTTCAATGCTCATAGCAAGTACCATACAGGAGATGTGGATGTTATTTCGTTTCTGCAGCCGATCGACAAGATACAACATCCTGCTCATCACACGCGGCAAATGCATGTGAATAATTCGGATGCATTCCAAACCACGCCAAAGCCAACTGTGTTTGTATTCTAATTAATGAAGAGGCACAACCATGTCACTCTTTTAATTGTCTGTCGTCTTCTTCTATCAAAACCATTCATATAAACCAATCGCTGCTAAGTATTTCTTTCAGTCCTTGGCTCAGCGTACCATACGCTTTCCAAACATATCACGCTTTCCGCAAAACTTCTCACACATACTTATCGCCATCCTCTTTCACCCCCGTCGCTCTCCATACCCGCTACAAAAATCTGCAACTAGCTCCGCTCAAACCTCTTTCGCTGCTTCAAAACATATCCCTCTGCTTTTCCAAACTGCTCACATCCTCAATATGCATTATTCGAAAATCACAACCTGTCGTCAGGAAGACATCCCCTTGACTCCAAAACAAGACGTCCATGCTTCGCTCGCTAATATTTTGCCCCGTTTCAAAGTCCTAAATATTAACCTTGTGTCAAACGTCTTCAATCAAACTGGGTTTTTATTTCACCACAATTTTGCAAACATAGTATTCAATTATTGGTGACTGTCTTTCTGCTACTGTCATACCAGTGACAGGATATCAGTTCGTTAAATAAAGCCTTATGCAGATGTCAGAGAACGTCTTTAAACAAGTAAGCCTGTTAATTACACCTCTTGTCTGGCCCACATTGCAGTATTGTCATGTGTCATGACAGATGACAGATATATGTTACTTGTTACTAGGACCGTATCAGGTCAGTCCGGCAGGGGTGCTGGCTTTCCCCCCACCCTTTACGTTGTAGCACTGGAGCCTCTGTTCAATAAAAATCGGAAAAGTAAATAAATTGTTGGTTTAAAATTACCAGGTTCAAGCGCTTCACCAAATATATCTGCCTTTGCTGATGATGGACTGGTATTTTGTACAATTGATGCTTCGATTCGGGCACTTTTTAAAATGTGTACAAGCTTTGGCAAAGCATCAGGGTCAAACATAAATTATTCTAAAACAAATGGCATATGTATTGGGAAATGGAAAACTAGATGCGACCATTCCCTCGGAACATCTTCCATTGACCAGTCAAATATGTTAGGTGTAATAACATACAACAATGTTTCAAGTGATGATCAAATCCTCTCTGTACTATCTAAACTTCGTAAAGTGTTAAACCTTCTATATATTGGGAAAACAATAATGTGCAATATTCTGGGTTGAGCTAAATTGTGGTACCGTGGAGCAGTTATCCCAATGTCAAACTCTTTCAGAGGGAGCCTATCAGGTGCTCCGTTTTGTATAAATCCATTATAGAGGAAAGGGTTGGGGCTTACACATATACTTTCCAAATAGAAATCAATGCAGCTAAAACATCTACAATCTCTTACTAAAGAAATCAGCAAAGTTGACATATTTTTCAAAGTAACAGCTATGCCTCTCTCTACGGCGCTTTTGCTCTGATTTTATGTCTCTTCTTTCACCTCACTCACTCCGAGACGATCCCTTTACTCTACCAGCAATGTTTTTCGGCCGTAAAATTGTTCGAATCCCTCTCTAATAACACGCTGGTGGACATGGTTAATTTTTCCACTAAGCAGTTCTACAACTGCCTTCTTTCAAAAATTGTAGAGAACAAAATTGAAAAGCTATCATCGAATTAAATTTGCTTCTGTTTGGCGTAATTTACATCACAGTTTCGTAGATAGATAACATTCCAAAATCGGTCAATTATGGTCGTCTCTCTCCCTCTTGGCTATCGATTATTTTGCCGCCACATGGCGGCCTCTCCTAGCTGTGTTCTTTGTTCTACTTCCATCGAAACTTCTGACTACATTTTTATATTCTGTTCTTGTGTGAATGTGTTGTGGTCTGTTGTCTTCCAGTGGTTAATTATTCTCTCTAACGACCTTGTTTCCAAATCTCATGAAATTATCTGTTTCGGACTTGTTCCAAAACTTCCAAATTCTCACCATTACGCTGTTTGTGTATACTGACAAAATATTTAATTTGGCTCACCCGTAATTTAAATAAATTCGAACACAAACGGCTCACCGGGAAGATATTGTCTCAAGTTTTAAAAGTTTCCTTAAAACACGTAATCGGGTCGACTTCTTTCGTTTTCCATCTAACGTTTTTGCTTAATATTGGCTTTCATCATTAATTATCTGTACAATTATCAACAATAAACTTTGCTTCCTTTTCTGAATGTCAATTGCCTTTAACACATAATGCTTGTATGTATTTTGTAACTCATTTGTATCTGCACATCTGCACATGTTATTTTATTCCTCTGTGTATGCACCTCTGCGCATGATGCTTTATTCATCCCTGCATAATATAATTATGTAATATAATACTGAAAATTAATGATTCCAATTGAAAGACAGTGTCTTTAAACTAAATATAGCAGTAATAATTCAAATATATAACGTAAAGTTTAGCCATGCGATTCCCTTTTCTTACACAACATGAATTAAAGGTGTTCACACAAAATGGCCGCCAATGAATTTTATGTGAATCTTCTAACTTTGTCCTTTGACTATGGATGATTGGTTTGAGTAATGAGCTTTGACACTGTCAAGATACTAAATTAAGCATTAACGTATAATTATCAGGGAAGATTTTTAAATATAAAATTATCAAAAAACGTGCTACTGTCCCTTTAAGTTTGGGGTTTGATTTCCAAAGGTTGTAAGTGCTCCGAAGTGGTTGCATTGCTTGTGGTATTATAATTGCATTTAAAATAATTGTCTTTGTAGAAATTGCTGTTTGGCAGACATTTTAAACGTAAGGATTTAGAGGGTTGTTGTTTTACAGTTTCAAAAAATCTCTTTTCTGAAATTGCTGTTTGAGAGATATTCTGGACACTGAGATACACGTAAAAGAATGACTTATGTGTTTGCTTTCACGGGATGTATGTTATTGGTTATACTTACAAAATATTTACCGTGACCATATACACTGCCGAGCAAAAGAAACGATACCATGTAAATAAAAACCCAAAACTATTATGAAAAAAGCTGTTTGAGAACCCCAAGTGTATTGGAACACACAAGACATGTGCCTTACTGATTAGGACTTTAAGATAGATTTATTACACATAATGCTAGATTTGTACTTAAAAGATTCAAGATGTATGTATCTGGTATTGGAACACACATCGTGATAGAAATTGTTTATCACAAGACATGTGTCTTACTGATTAAGACTTTAAGATAGATTTATTACAGTTAATGTTAGATTTGTGGTTGAAAGATTTAAAAGGTACGTATGTCTCTGGTAATAAGATAAATTGGTTGTGTTTTTTATTTTAAAAAAATCGTTTTGAAATCTCCTTCATTAGACTTCATTAGACTTCATTAGAGTTTGTTTCTTCTATCTAGCATCATACAGTATATTCGTTAAGAAATTAATTTTCAATTCTGGAAAACATTTTGAAAAAAAACTCAAAATATATTAACACATGGGTACATAATGATAGAATTGTCACACTCTGATAACTGAAATAATGTGTCTTACTGATTTAGACTTTAAGATATAATTATTACACATGTCAGATTTGTACTTAAAAGATTCAAGATGTACGTATGTATCTTGTAATTAGCTAAAATGGTTGTGTTTGACATTACGTGGAGCACTGTGGTGTAGTGGTTAGCATGCTGGCCTCTCACGCCGGAGACCCGGGTTCGAATCCCGGTGGAGACACACCAATAATTAGTGACTTGGGTCTCATCCTGTGTTGTGTCCCTGGGCAAGGCACTTCATCCACATTGCACTCAGTCATATTTTGATTCAAGAGTCACAGTCACATTGTTAGCTGTCTGATTCAGATACAAGAGCTGTTTGTCTTGTAAAATGTTGGATTGTTTCAGTGATACATTTTATTTATTAATAGGTTCAACTAACATTAACGAAACATTTACGCTTATATAAGTCGGTTCTTGGGCTGTTTATTGAAATCATTGTCTAGTACTACGGTATGAAATAAAGTAACATATAAATGGCATGTAGGCATCGAGGTGAATAATACTGTTTACTTTACATATATATATGTCTATTTTGTTCATCTGCTTGAAAAAGACACAATACTCTGTGTCGAACGTTGCTTATCATGAATTAAGAAGTTGTCATCCATATATGTTTCCTCATTAACATCATTCCAACTTTTTGTGTTTCCTCATTAACATCACTCCGACTTTTTGTGTTTCCTCATTAACATCACTCCAACTTTTTGTGTTTCCTCATTAACATCATTCCAACTTTTTGTGTTTCCTCATTAACATCACTCCAACTTTTTGTGTTTCCTCATTAACATCACTCCAACTTTTTGTGTTTCCTCATTAACATCACTCCAACTTTTTGTGTTTCCTCATTAACATCACTCCAACTTTTTGTGTTTCCTCATTAACATCATTCCAACTTATTGTGTTTCCAGAAATGATACTACTGTCATAAACATAAACAATCAACAAACATAAGCAATCAACAAACATAAACAAACAAAAAACAAAAAACCAAAATAGTATGTCCCTCAGCTGAAAAAATTATTATTTTACAACTTTAATAATAAATTTAATCAAAAACGATCTTTGATATTTTGAAAAAGTATCTGCAAATCAAATCTTAAGTATCAAGAGGGTGTTTATTTCTTAACTAGCGATACAAAATTATAGTTCATCATGCAACCAAAAGCGAT
Organism: Steromphala cineraria; assembly: GCA_916613615.1. Classification (NCBI taxonomy): domain Eukaryota; kingdom Metazoa; phylum Mollusca; class Gastropoda; order Trochida; family Trochidae; genus Steromphala; species Steromphala cineraria. The sequence goes on from OU744737.1 coordinate 1,411,343, forward strand.
AAATTGACACAGAAGATGCTTTAACTTCAAACTTGCTATACTTTTCTAGACTTGGTTGGTCATCAATTAAATATTTTTGCTTTAGGGTCTGGATGACAGACTAACACACAAATTATGGGGCTCTTTTGATTATACAAAATAGATTCACGAGTTTCACCATATTTCACTTGCCAAATAGTCTATTTTTTCAAGAAATGAAAATTTGACATCCTTCAGATAATTGTAAAGGTGTTTAACTGAGTTTAGAGCACTTGGTCTACACGCATGCGCAATTGTTAGCAGTTATCTATGACGCATGAGATGTTTGGGGTTCTAGTATATGCAGCTATGTCTTACATAAAGCTGCACTTGGTTACGGTGTAAGGTACGTCTTCCTCAAGGTGATTGACAAAACAAACACAGACACAAATGTTTGCATTTATGATCATGAAATATGTTCGTGACATATTTTCCGACGTTATTGAATGATGTGTCACGTGTCACAAACATTTCATGCGATCAGTTTAGTGTGAACATCTGTAAGGCGTATGAGTCAAAGAAATCGACTCCCGTCAACTTACGTTGAAAAGTTTCACAGAGTGTCATTAGCAGCCCCGTCTAAGGACGGGGCTGCTATCAGTTTTGTGAAGTTTCCACCGCCGCCGCCGCACTCGTACTACTAGCTATAACTTTTTTCCACTAAGCTTTCCAGAACTCTTATTCATAGTTTACTACTCATACCTCTGGGGAACGATTTTGACACTTTTACTTTCAAGGTCAAAGGTCAAGGTCACGAGCTATATAATCAATCTAAGAACTCCTGGTAAACACAAAATTTTGAAAAGGTTTCGGCTACAATCCGTCAAAGATCAAGGTCACAGCAAGGTCATGACTTTAGCATGTTTTAGCAAAAATGCTTTATTCTAACTATCAACACTTTTAATCAATAAATGATTGTTATACTCAATAAAAAGTGTTCATTGATTGTGTAACCTTGAAGGTCAAAGGTCAAGGTCATGAGATATGAGTTATTGCAAAGTGCACCTTATTTGAGTATAACTTTATCCCATTAGCTTTTCAGAACTCATGAACATGTCTAAATGTTTACACTTCCAGGGAATCATTATGACATGTTCACTTTCAAGGTCAAAGGTCAAGGTCACGATTTATAAAATCACTACAAAATTCCTTGTTAACACGATAACTTGAAAAGTTTATGTGCTATGAAGTTTAGATTTTGGATAAATATTATCTCTTGAAAACTACAAAAAATTTCAAAAGTTTTGGGTACGAACTGTCAAAGGTCAAGATCACAGCAAGGTCAACATATTTTGAGAAAATGGATTATTTTAACGTGTATCACTTTAATTCATAACATTAATGTTGTACTTAATGAAATGTGTTCATTGATTGTGTGACCTTGAGTGTCAAAGGTCAAGATCGCGAGAAAATGCCCAATTTGGTGAGGCGTGTAAATGGCTGAACAGGGTAGGGGGAAACCCCAAGTTCCGGGGCTGCTCTGCTTTTGCGGTGTCCCGCACTCGCTAATCAAGTTTTCCAAGATGTCTTGACAAAATTATTTCCACATTATGGTTAAAATAAATAGTTTGTATTTCATGCTCTGTCATTAAGAGGAAACTCATTGTAAAGCATGATCTATACGTTGTTAATATTGTTGTATATCTGTTCATTGTGTATTGGCCTATGACCTACGTATCATTACCATTAACGACATGAAGCTGCATAGAGATTATGGTTACTTGGTCAAATATATAATTTGGCAAGGAATTCAGCCACGTTTTCTCGCGTACAAGTAACATTACATCATACACGTGATGTATGATAGATGAGCCCCAGGGAGTTGAGAGGGTTAAAGCAGTGTCATGAAGAATGTGTCCAATGATCGAGGGACAACCAAAACGGCTACGAGCTGGTTAATTTGCGCTATACAAATATCAGTAGTATAGTATAGCATGGTGTGGTGTGGTGTGGTCTGGTATAGTATAGTATAGTATAGTATAGTATAGTATAGTATAGTATAGTATAGTATAGTATAGTATTGTATAGTATAGTATAGTATAGTATAGTATAGTATAGTATAGTATAGTATAGTATGGTCTGGTGTGGTCTGGTGTGGTATGGTATGATGTGGTGTGGTGTGGTGTGGTGTGGTGTGGTGTGGTGTGATGTGGTGTGGTGTGGTGTGGTATGGTGTGGTCTGGTATTGTATGTAATGGTATGGTATGGTATGGTATGGTATGGTCTGGTATTGTATGGTATGGTATGGTATGGTATGGTATGGTATGGTATGGTATGGTATGGTATAGTATAGCATAGCATAGCATAGCATAGCATAGCATAGTATTATAGCATAGCATAGCATAGCATAGCATAGCATAGCATAGCATAGCATAGCATAGCATAGCATTATAGTATAGCATAGCATAGCATAGCATAGCATAGCATAGCATAGCATAGCATAGCATAGTATCGCATAGTATATATTGCTAGAGCACTGACCTGTCTCTCAATTCGTAAGTTGTAAATCCGTTTAAGTTTTTGATAAGCGACAGCTAGGCACGGTTTCTTATCCAGTTGCCATGACAAATCGCAACCTTAATTTGTCACCCGGTTGAACGGAGTATAACATGTGAGATTTCACCCAGTCCTTTTCGATAAAATGAATCTGTTTGTTATGGTTTTGCTTACATAAAGCTTTATGTAACTTTTAATGCGTTTTACTGCATAGACACATATCTGACAATCTCCACAGAACTTTCAGCTATCTAGATGCTCATTCAAACTACAGTCGGGCTTCCATGATAACATTTTAAAGGGGAAATAGCTGTGACTGATGTGACTGTGGATACGTATCAGGCTACAGTCGGGCTGCCATGATAACAATTTAAAGGGGAAATAGCTGCGACTGATGTGACTGTGGATACGTATCAGACTACAGTCGGGCTTCCATGATAACATTAAAGGGGAAATAGCTGCGACTGATGTGACTGTGGATACAGACTACAGTCGGCCTGCCATGATAACATTTTAAAGGGGAAATAGCTGCAACTGATGTGACTGTGGATACGTATTAGACTACAGTCGGGCTGCCATGAAAACTTTTTAAAGGGGAAATAGCTGCGACTGATGTGACTGTGGATACGTATCAGACTACAGTCGGGCTGCCATGAAAACATTTTAAAGGGGAAATAGCTGCAACTGATGTGACTGTGGATACGTATCAGACTACAGTCGGGCTGCCATGAAAACATTTTAAAGGGGAAATAGCTGCGACTGATGTGACTGTGGATACGTATCAGACTACAGTCGGGCTTCCATGATAACATTAAAGAAGAAAAAGCTGCGATTGATGTGACTGTGGATACGTATCAGACTACAGTCGGCCTGCCATGATAACATTAAAGGGGAAATAGCTGCGACTGAAGTGACTGTGGATACGTATCAGACTAACTCGAGGCTGCTATCAGTTCTTGTGCAGTTGTCAATGGTTACAAACAGTATGGTTTTATAACTCTTATCCATAACCTACTTCAAATATATCCATCAAAGGTCATATTATATATTTTGTCTATTCTTTGACTTCTAATTTCTGTTTGTTTATTTCAGATAGCCTATGAGGCGCTCAACTGGCGGTATGATTAAAGATGGCCGCCATGTCAGCCATCTTGAAGCAGAACCCACTCGTGAGGTACGCCGTGCCCTTCATGTTTATCAGCCTCGTCGTGCTCTTGTATTACAGCCTCAACTACACAAACCTCAACATGGCGGTCCTTGTGCCAACAAAATCAAGAGAAGATTATCAAATAATTTCAAACGAGTATTCATTTTCAAACCATTCATTCTACGTGTACGGTTCGTCTATGACAAGAGAAGGCGCAGACATGAAAAACCAGTCAATTGACCTTGACCCGGAAGAGATTGAAGGACTCCGGAAGAGATACCTTGACGCGAAACTGCGAGAGTTCGAGAAAATGTGCCCAAGAATTAAAGTGAAACCTGTAAAATGTAGTGCATTGTTTGAAAACGACGAAAAAGAAATAGAAAAAACAAGAGATATTATGAATAACGAAAAACGGCTTCAAAAGCCCCCAGAATTGTTTATAGAGATGAGCCAAAGTTGTGATAGATTCAAGCGGAAGAGAGGATACATAACCAAACCAATTGTTGCAGAGAGCGATTTTCCAATAGCTTTTTCTGTGTTAATATTTAAAGACGCTGACCAAGTGGACCGTTTGCTCCGCGCCATCTACCGGCCGCAGAATTATTACTGCATACATATTGACCTGAAGGCGGAGCCGATGTTTAAAAGGGCTATAAAAAGTATTGTGGATTGTTTTGAAAACATGTTCCTGACATATCGTAGTGTAGATGTACAGTGGGGAACATTCTCTGTCCTCGAACCCGAACTCATATGTATGAAGCAGTTGTGGAAATACAAAAAGTGGAAATATTTTATCAACCTTACTGGACAGGAATTTCCCCTTAAAACGAACTATGAGTTAGTTAAAATATTGAAGGCATACCGAGGGGCTAATGACCTTGAAGGAACCGTAGCAAGGTGAGTTACGAGTACTTCATTTCATAACAAACATAACAAGTGATATATCCTCCATATATATGCTCATGTGCACATTTCAGGTTTGCTTGACAACAGTTGTTTCAGCGAGAGTTCTAACGTATTGCGTCGTCAGTGATATCCACAGGTCTTTGTTCGCTTCCTCCCTGAAACGTTTCTGAATAATCAAATATACCAATTCCCGAGGCTAATTTTTAATATCGAATTAAGAAATACACATCTACTTACAAAGCAAGAGGTTTTCGACCACGTTTTTGAATTTTTAGCTCATCTGGCCTGTAAGGCCCGATGGGCTTAATGTCATGGTGTCCGGCGTCCGTAAACTTTGTGGAATTTCGACTTCTTCTCCAGATGCATAAGGCCTAGAAAGCTGAAACTTTGTGTACAGACTCCTTTGCTAGTGAGGATTATAAATTGTAGCTTTGGTGGCCCTGTCCTCTAATAAGGGCCACAGGGGCCACGCCCTAAAAACCTATTTTCATCTTCTTCTCCAGAACCATGAGGCCTAGAAAGCTGAAACCTTGTGTACAGACTCCTTGACTAGTGAAGATTATAACATAAATACATGTCATTCCTAGGATAAGTTTGTTTAACGAAGTAGAAACAGGCTACTTTCCTTATTGACAAGGATAAGCTGGTTCTACAATCCATACGCGCAACCCCGTGACGTGCAGATAGTATGTCTTTGGTTGCCCGGAAGTGGTAGAGCAGACATCTTGGGGTGCTTATCTTATTTTCAGAAAGTTTTTGTCGACGCCATGATACAGAGTACATACCCTTGGTATACACTTAGAAACAGTCATTAACGTTGGTGTCCCCTTCTATTAATCCTTCGATCACAAACGATTTTATCTGGTAAAGATAAGATCTGATAACGCTGTGTGGGAGACTTGTTCAAATAGAATCATCAAATAAAGCGACGGTTTAACAACTCTAATTTATTATCGTCATTTCGACAGGTTCTTAAGCATACAAATTAATCTCAAATGTTATTCGGGAAATCTTATCTTATCTTGAGATATGACACTTTCAATAATTTGAAATTGAATTTGAAAGTGTATTTAGTTATAAATATGCTAAATAAAGTGGCATGCTTTCCGCACAGTGTAGGATTATCAACATTGAGATATTTCCATAATAATAATAATGAACATTTTTAAGCCTAATATCCAGTGCAAGCACTGCTCATTGGCTGTACATTATCACCCTGAAGGAATTGTACTTTCAAAGCCGCTACTAAGCGCTTCGCGCGACCACATCGGTCCGTACTTCCCGAATTCAGGTACCCAATTGTACAGCTGGGTAGACTGAGTGCAATGTGGATGCGTGCCTTGCCCAAGGACACAACACGGTGTAAAGCCCAGGTCACAAATCTTTGGTGTCTCCACCTGGATTCGAACCCGGGTCTTTGGCGTGATAGGCCAGCACGCTAACCATTACACCACCGCGCTCCACACTTAGATATATTTCCATGTGATATCATTGAGTATGACACATGTGATATAATCATGCCATCGAGTGATTAAAGAGACACAGAGTATGTTGATAGGATCACATATGTCAAATTTTGAAATCGATGTTAATACATCGGGAACCACTAACTGTTACTGAAAATAACAAGTTAAAGGTCAATCAGTACATTAGAGCGAAGATACGGCCATTCAAAGTCGGGATTTTGATCGAAAACCGGACAATGTGGCTCGGTATTGTAACTAATAGGTAGATTAATTGGATGCATAATTTCGAATATTAAACGTATTTGAGATGTTTTCTTGATTTTCCCACAAAATCAAGCATTTTAGAGATATTATGCATAAATGGATATATGTGCAAGTCCAGTGATGAGATATGAACTTCAATCAGCATATTAGATATTTTGTAGCTTATCAAAACCAAAACAATTAAGAAAGATACTCTGGTTTGCCTCACTGTCAACAGAAGGAACTCTCGTTCAGCTTTACAAACGGCAGGTCACGTGTCTCTTGAAAGTTTAGTTGTCTTGTCAATGTTTTATTTCTGTGGGCGTCTCTTCTGTCTCTGTTTGTCAATTTTATTCTTCATATCTATTCCAGATATTTCTTTTTATGAGATCTCATAATTTTTGTAGAATTTTTGTCGTGGCCAACAAACTGTGTAAACACCGGTTTCACCTTAACCATACGGTAACATTTTCTTAGGTCGTATTTACGCATATGTAGCGTTTTGATCACAATACGTCCTCTGTAACCCCCTTTAGTCGGTGTTCATACTCTTAAGACCCTGTTATTTGGTTTTGAAAAACATTTCTAGCCGACGACATATTTCGAGTGCCCTTAGTACTTGCACCCCTCTCCAAGAAGATCCGGGAGAGAAAATTCCTCGGATATTTCCTTCGATTCAGTGTTTCGACAAACGGAATAGATCTCCTGTCAAGCGGTGTGAGGTCTAAACAGCTTGGGCTTGACACGTGCTCGAGGTCAGACAAAACAATTCTTGTCGAAAAGTCTTGAAATTCCGTCCCTGGATTACGAAGTTTGACGAGATGATCCGAAGATAGAAATTGTTTATTTGTGCCGTAGCTACGTCAGTCCAATTGATTCTGCTTTCTAGCCTACCTTTAGGTCTCTAAAGTGACATTTCTGTGATTGAAATTGTTTATTTGTTTCGTAGCTATGTCAGTCCAATTGATTCTGTTTTCTAGCCTACCTTTAGGTCTCTAAAGTAATATTTCTGTGATTGAAATTATTTTAAAGGAGAAAGGGGAAGACAAAGTATCTGTGTTATCTTTCTTGATATCTATAACATAGGATGAAGTTCGTCTGTTTGTCTGTCTGTCTGTCTGCCTGTTCTTGATATTTTGATCTCAAAGACACTGTGCGTAAACCGATGACCGTAACTTTAGTTACGATCATCCCAACATGGTGGCAGATAATACGCTTCGGAACTTTTCACGCAATATTCTTAATTCAGAATAGTCGACTATTGTATGCAGATACAACTTCTTTATTCAGAATAGTCTACTTTTGTATGCAGAGAGACATGTATGTTTCGCCATATAGGTTATAATGATGACGTCATTACATGTTGCAATGTGACAACAGCAACTACGCCAACTTGTCGCCGATTTAGAAAAGACTTCGACCTCACCACATAGGAGAACATCTAGACTTATATTTAGTCTCTGAACTTTTTTTTAGTAAAAATCTTATTTTATTAAATTTTTAAAAGGAGCCTCAGACAAATGGAGATTTTCAGCCCAGATCTAGACTTGCTTCCATTGGGTGATTTATATGCTCAAGCGTCTGTGTGTAAGACTAGAGCAGCCCAGATCTAGACTTGCTTCCATTGGGTGAATTATATGCTCAAGTGTCTGTGTGTAAGACTAGAGCAGCCCAGATCTAGACTTGCTTCCATGGGGTGAATTATATGCTCAAGCGTCTGTGTGTAAGACTAGCAGCCCAGATCTAGACTTGCTTCCATGGGGTGAATTATATGCTCAAGCGTCTGTGTGTAAGACTAGAGCAGCCCAGATCTAGACTTGCTTCCATGGGGTGAATTATAGGCTCAAGCGTCTGTGTGTAAGACTAGAGCAGCCCAGATCTAGACTTGCTTCCATTGGGTGAATTATATGCTCAAGCGTCTGTGTGTAGGACTAGAGCAGCCCAGATCTAGACTTGCTTTATATGCGTCTGTGTGTAAGACTAGAGAACCTCTTGATGACAGACCATTGGTCATTGAGTGACCAACAAACGGAATTCGAACTGCAATTTCCTGCAACAGGAAGATGTTAAATCTTGACCACGCGAGGAATGTCAGGCGCCTTGACCAGTTCGATATTTGACCCTTGTGAGAGCCAACTAGACTTTCTTCAAGTCTTTAAAGAGATTGTTTATGTGGAGCGCGATGGTGTTGTGGTTAGCGTGCTGGCCTGTCACGCCAAAGACCCGGGTTCGAATCCAGGTGGAGACACCAAAGATTTGTGACCTGGGCCTTAGACTGTGTTGTGTCCTTCGGCAAGGCACTTTATCCACATTGCACTCAGTCCACCCAGCTGTAGAATTGGGTACTGAATACGGGTAGTACGGACCTATATGGCGGCTTTGAAAGTACAATTCCTTCAAGGTGATAATGTACAGCCAATGAATAGTGCTTGCACTGGATGTTAGGCCTAAAACTTGTCATGTTTATCATATTACGAAAATCTGCGAAAAGGGAACATTATTGGCGCTGTTTCCGCCAACTGGTCTTAATGTTCTTGCTGTAATGTGTGCTAAAAACATAGGCCTTTTCGTGAAACGATTTTGTATACGATTGTATTACTGTTTGCAAACCACCTGATTAATGTACCAAATATTACTTTAATCTTTTCATTGTTGGTTAACTTTGTTTATCTTGGTATAATTTCATTCTTTATATCTATTCCAGTTTCTTTATTAGAAGGTTGAAGCTTACATGACCGCTAGCACCTTAAGAATATTAAAGCAATCAGATGGTGGTTAATCTTAAAGGGACAGTAGCAGGGGAATATTAGGCGATGTCAGGAAAATTAATATAAATTGTTCCAATTGAAAGACAATGTATTTAGACTAAATAAAACATTCATAAATCAAATTTATAATGTAAAGTTTAGCCATGCGATTCCTTATTCTCACACAAAATGAATTGAAGTTGTTCACACAAAATGGCCGTCAATAGAATTTTTATGAATCTTTATAATTTGATCTCTGACTATGTATGATTAGTTCGTGTTATGAGATTTTTGAACACCACCAAAGTAATACATTTATCATTAAGGTACAATATTCAGTGAAAAAATGAAAATATATAATTTTAAAAACACATGCTACTGCCCCTTTAAAGAGTTGTTCACATAGTCACATGCCGGGTTTCGTATTATACGTGACACATTTGTATTTGACTATTGTTTATAGATGTTAATAACAAGATGGTTTACTTGATAAATTAGAGATGTATATAATAATCTGAATATATTAAACGCGGAAATGTTTCATTTGACTATTGTTAATCTTTGTTAATAACAAGATATTGTATATTTGATAAATTGTAGATAGATTAATAATCTAAATATAATAAAAGTAGGAAAACAAATATTTGACTATTGTTAATCTTTGTTAATGACAAGATGTTTATAGGTGAATTATAGATAGCTAATAAATCTTAATATACGATTATAACAAAAAATGGCATTTTTAGGATTATGGCATGGCATGGTGTCCGGCGTCCGTCCGTCCATCCGTAAACATTTTCGACTTCTTCTCTCTAGAAAGGGCATTGGCTAGTGAGGATAATAAATTGTAGCTTTGGTGGCCCTGTGGTCCCTAATGAGGGCCACAGCTAGGGCCATACACTTGAAACCTATTTTCATCTTCTTGACCAGGACCATGAGGCTTAGAAAGCTGAAATATTGTGTACAGACTCCTTGTCTAGTGAGGATTATAAATTGTAGCTCAGTGGGGAACCACGTTGGCCACACCTTAAAGCAAAATCAAATGTAAAGCCTGGTGAGCTATAGAGCCAATGGCTCTATTTTTAAGTGCTTTTAACATTCCGAAAAAGTTTTATTTTGTGTATGATAAAATTTATTCAAGACAGTTTTAAGATGAGAAATAAGAGCGTTAACAACAGTTTAAACCTTGATTGCTTGCAGAACAAACACATCTAGAAGTTAGAATCCTTTAACAATTTGTTGTCAAACATCGCTCTTCTCGTGTATAAATTTGAACAGCGCTTTATCACAACTGTGTGAATGAGAATGTCATGTTTAATGTCTTGACAATTGTTTTAATTGTAGAAACAGAAACGTTAAAGGTTGTTTGTGTATTTGTTGACAATATTTCACGTAAATGTCTTGAGACTGCAATAATCTAGCTTTTGATAACCTTTTGTATATTTTTGACACATGTACATTACTCAATAATCACAAAAGTCTTTTTCATATGATTTATTTCAATTAGTTGTTTATCACACATGTCATGATCTCATCTTGTCTTTGAGTCGCCCACTTTTCAACCGATGTCAGAAGTTTGATTAATTGATTCTATAATAAACGTGTCGGCGCATCCGATAAATGAAATTGATATGAAGTTTATAAAGATATTTGTGAGCAAATATTTAAGTAAGATTATTAATTGACTCATATTGATTATCCTTTGAACAAGTTCACCATATGGCGTCAGTTGGTATATTGAATAAATTTTAAATGAATGCTCCTTATGAAGCGTTCATTCATTTGTCTCTGACCAACAAATCTACAAACGTTTGGCTTTTCGATGACTTTAAACCAAAATACAAATAACATAATTGAACTTACGATAAAGGTTGGAAATATTCGCAAATAACGCTGCATCCCTTAGTGCTTGGTAATCTCGATAGAGACCGGTATATCAAATAATAAATTAAAACTTTGTATCAACGGACACTTTGCTCGAATAGTATTTCTGGTTTAGACCGAGTATGTTCTAGCTTCTAGTCTGAGTATGTTGTAGCTTCTAGTCCTACGCGTACACGCGAGATCATGTTTGCCCCAATATGAAATATATATATCTTTAAATTTGAAAGCCGATGTTTGAGGAAATTTTAAAATTAAGCAATTGTATTCTATAGCTGTGGATCACAGAGATGGGTTAAATTTGTCATTGTTTCTAAACAAGGGCTTTCTAAGAATATATTGTCGCTTTACAGAAGTTTTCTTTGAGAGTTACCAAGGCCGGAGTAGTATTGTAAAAGAGAAGGTTCAAATATGTTCACACGTTTTTGGTAAAGGATGTGTTTTGTCTTTTCTTGATCTTATTTATCTGGTTTTATCTTTGTCATTCTATCGCGCACTCTCTCCCAAGGGCTTAAAACCCTAGGTCAACATAGACGATAAATAAATACGTTTGTTACCTTAAACTCAACTTGACCATCAAGGCTCCATTATCTCCCCACAGAGGCAGATCAAGTCATGAAATGTTGATACAGCCTCTTTTCTATTCTCTCAGAACAGAACAGAACAGACATTTTATTCTCGAAAATCACACAAAGTGACACAGAGAACATACAGCATTTACATACATACTAAAACAGTGTACACAGTCCAGTTTTGATAAATTGAGCAATTTTAGAGTTAAGTGGCGGATAATCACATTTCATTAAATATACAATTTTTTCAATATGAGGATGTTTACAGAAATATTGGGGAAGGAATTGACATCTGAAGGAATGTAGTGCTGGGCAGTATAATAAAAAGTGAAGTTCATCGCATACAATAGTTGTACAAAATTGGCAAACAAACTAACTTTGATTGCCGCCAATCAGGCATCTCCCATTCTATCCAACAAGGCTTCGTTATTCTTGTTCTTATAACCCAATTACTCTTTTCGTCAAACTGTAACAAGAAATTACTTTTATGTACTTTTAGTATCATCACATAAACTGTTAATGAACGAACAAAATACTTGGGTTTACCTTTCAGGCGTTTTGTTTTCATTTTGTTTAAAAATCTCGCAAAATTTGAACCATCTCACTAATCGTTTAAACTCCGAAAGCTTCATATCATCAGCTGCATATATAAAGGATTTAGACGTTATCTTTTCAATTTATTCATTCATTCATTTTCATTATTCTGCAACTTCAAACTATTGAGAGAGAATGGAGTGGATATGGGCAAATTGCGTACTATTTAAAAAGGTAATATTTATGGTAATGAGACCTTTATTACTTGAAAGTCACGTAATAAGAGGAGACAAATCCAATAGTTTATAACACTAAATGGTTTCTAAATCAAACAACTTCTCACCAAGATCTATTCTTTGGGAAATTCAATATTCCAAAGATCACTTTTAAATTTTGTCAAGAAGACTGGCAAAAATGATCTGATAAAGTTTTCATAGACATGTTTTACTTTTCCATGGCAAATTCGGCAAGATGGGAAATGGCCGGTGTGCCTTGCGAATGTCGATCATCTTTGGCCCGAATTTCGTCCTTAATTTCACCTACCTTCATAACCTCTCTTTTGCCTTCTTTTCCAGAGAAAATTCGGCAAGATGGGAAATGGCCGGTGTCCCTTGTGTATGTCGTTCAAAAGATCCGAATCTCGTCCTTAATTTCACCTAGCTACCTACCTATCTACATACCTACCTACCTACCTACCTAACCTCTCTTTTGGCCTTTTTTTCCAGAGAAAACTCGGCAAGATGGGAAATGGCCGGTGTCCCTTGTGTATGTCGATCATCTTTGGCCCGAATTTCGTCCTTAATTTCACCTACCTAGCTACCTACCTACCTACCTACCTACCTACCTACCTACCTCTCTACCTACCTACCTCTCTACCTACCTACCTACCTACCTACCTACCTACCTCTCTACCTACCTATCTACCTACCTACCTAGCTACCTACCTACCTACCTACCTACCTACCTACCTACCTACCTACCTACCTACCTACCTACCTACCTACCTACCTTCCTACCTATCTACCTACCTACCTCTCTACCTACCTCTCTACCTACCTACCTACCTCTCTACCTACCTACCTCTCTACCTACCTCTCTACCTACCTACCTTCCTACCTCTCTACCTACCTACCTACCTACCTACCTCTCTACCTACCTCTCTACCTACCTACCTACCTCTCTACCTACCTCTCTACCTACCTACCTACCTCTCTACCTACCTACCTCTCTACCTACCTCTCTACCTACCTACCTACCTCTCTATCTACCTACCTACCTACCTACCTACCTCTCTACATACCTACCTCTCTACCTACCTACCTACCAACCTACCTCTCTACCTACCTCTCTACCTACCTACCTACCTCTCTACCTACCTACCTTCCTACCTATCTACCTACCTACCTCTCTACCTACCTCTCTACCTACCTTCCTACCTTCCTACCTCTCTACCTACCTACCTACCTACCTACCTCTCTACCTACCTACCTACCTCTCTATCTACCTACCTACCTACCTACCTACCTCTCTACCTACCTACCTCTCTACCTACCTACCTACCAACCTACCTCTCTACCTACCTCTCTACCTACCTACCTACCTCTCTACCTACCTACCTACCTACCTACCTTCCTACCTATCTACCTACCTACCTCTCTACCTACCTCTCTACCTACCTACCTACCTCTCTACCTACCTACCTACCTACCTACCTCTCTACCTCTCTACCTACCTACCTACCTACCTACCTACCTACCTACCTCTCTACCTACCTCTCTACCTACCTCTCTACCTACCTCTCTACCTACCTCTCTACCTACCTCTCTACCTACCTACCTTCCTACCTATCTACCTACCTACCTCTCTACCTACCTACCTACCTACCTACCTCTCTACCTACCTACCTACCTACCTACCTCTCTACCTACCTCTCTACCTACCTACCTACCTCTCTACCTACCTCTCTACCTACCTACCTACCTCTCTACCTACCTACCTCTCTACCTACCTACCTCTCTACCTACCTACCTACCTACCTCTCTACCTACCTACCTACCTACCTACCTCTCTACCTACCTCTCTACCTACCTACCTACCTCTCTACCTACCTCTCTACCTACCTCTCTACCTACCTACCTTCCTACCTATCTACCTACCTACCTCTCTACCTACCTACCTACCTACCTACCTCTCTACCTACCTACCTCTCTACCTCTCTACCTACCTCTCTACCTACCTCTCTACCTACCTACCTACCTACCAACCTACCTCTCTACCTACCTACCTCTCTACCTACCTACCTACCTACCTCTCTACCTACCTCTCTACCTACCTCTCTACCTACCTCTCTACCTACCTACCTACCAACCTACCTCTCTACCTATCTACCTCTCTACCTACCTACCTACCTACCTACCTACCTACCTACCTACCTACCTACCTACCTACCTACCTACCTACCTACCTACCTACCTACCTACCTACCTACCAACCTACCTCTCTACCTACCTACCTACCAACCTACCTCTCTACCTACCTCTCTACCTACCTCTCTACCTACCTACCTACCAACCTACCTCTCTACCTACCTCTCTACCTACCTACCTCTCTACCTACCTCTCTACCTACCTACCTACCTCTCTACCTACCTACCTACCTCTCTACCTACCTCTCTACCTACCTACCTCTCTACCTACCTACCTCTCTACCTCTCTACCTCTCTACCTACCTACCTACCAACCTACCTCTCTACCTACCTCTCTACCTACCTCTCTACCTACCTACCTACCTCTCTACCTACCTACCTCTCTACCTACCTACCTCTCTACCTACCTACCTACCTACCTCTCTACCTACCTACCTACCTACCTACCTCTCTACCTACCTCTCTACCTACCTACCTACCTCTCTACCTACCTCTCTACCTACCTCTCTACCTACCTACCTTCCTACCTATCTACCTACCTACCTCTCTACCTACCTACCTACCTACCTACCTCTCTACCTACCTACCTCTCTACCTCTCTACCTACCTCTCTACCTACCTCTCTACCTACCTACCTACCAACCTACCTCTCTACCTACCTACCTCTCTACCTACCTACCTACCTACCTCTCTACCTACCTCTCTACCTACCTCTCTACCTACCTCTCTACCTACCTACCTACCAACCTACCTCTCTACCTACCTACCTCTCTACCTACCTACCTACCTACCTACCTACCTACCTACCTACCTACCTACCTACCTACCTACCTACCTACCTACCTACCTACCTACCAACCTACCTCTCTACCTACCTACCTACCAACCTACCTCTCTACCTACCTCTCTACCTACCTCTCTACCTACCTACCTACCAACCTACCTCTCTACCTACCTCTCTACCTACCTACCTCTCTACCTACCTCTCTACCTACCTACCTACCTCTCTACCTACCTACCTACCTACCTACCTCTCTACCTACCTACCTCTCTACCTCTCTACCTACCTACCTACCAACCTACCTCTCTACCTACCTCTCTACCTACCTACCTCTCTACCTACCTCTCTACCTACCTACCTACCTCTCTACCTACCTACCTACCTACCTACCTCTCTACCTACCTACCTCTCTACCTACCTACCTTCCTACCTATCTACCTACCTACCTCTCTACCTACCTCTCTACCTACCTTCCTACCTCTCTACCTACCTACCTACCTACCTACCTCTCTACCTACCTCTCTACCTACCTACCTACCTCTCTATCTACCTACCTACCTACCTACCTACCTCTCTACCTACCTACCTCTCTACCTACCTACCTACCAACCTACCTCTCTACCTACCTCTCTACCTACCTACCTACCTCTCTACCTACCTACCTACCTACCTACCTTCCTACCTATCTACCTACCTACCTCTCTACCTACCTCTCTACCTACCTACCTACCTCTCTACCTACCTACCTACCTACCTACCTCTCTACCTCTCTACCTACCTACCTACCTACCTACCTACCTACCTACCTCTCTACCTACCTCTCTACCTACCTCTCTACCTACCTCTCTACCTACCTCTCTACCTACCTCTCTACCTACCTACCTTCCTACCTATCTACCTACCTACCTCTCTACCTACCTACCTACCTACCTACCTCTCTACCTACCTACCTACCTACCTACCTCTCTACCTACCTCTCTACCTACCTACCTACCTCTCTACCTACCTCTCTACCTACCTACCTACCTCTCTACCTACCTACCTCTCTACCTACCTACCTCTCTACCTACCTACCTACCTACCTCTCTACCTACCTACCTACCTACCTACCTCTCTACCTACCTCTCTACCTACCTACCTACCTCTCTACCTACCTCTCTACCTACCTCTCTACCTACCTACCTTCCTACCTATCTACCTACCTACCTCTCTACCTACCTACCTACCTACCTACCTCTCTACCTACCTACCTCTCTACCTCTCTACCTACCTCTCTACCTACCTCTCTACCTACCTACCTACCAACCTACCTCTCTACCTACCTACCTCTCTACCTACCTACCTACCTACCTCTCTACCTACCTCTCTACCTACCTCTCTACCTACCTCTCTACCTACCTACCTACCAACCTACCTCTCTACCTATCTACCTCTCTACCTACCTACCTACCTACCTACCTACCTACCTACCTACCTACCTACCTACCTACCTACCTACCTACCTACCAACCTACCTCTCTACCTACCTACCTACCAACCTACCTCTCTACCTACCTCTCTACCTACCTCTCTACCTACCTACCTACCAACCTACCTCTCTACCTACCTCTCTACCTACCTACCTCTCTACCTACCTCTCTACCTACCTACCTACCTCTCTACCTACCTACCTACCTCTCTACCTACCTCTCTACCTACCTACCTCTCTACCTACCTACCTCTCTACCTCTCTACCTCTCTACCTACCTACCTACCAACCTACCTCTCTACCTACCTCTCTACCTACCTCTCTACCTACCTACCTACCTCTCTACCTACCTACCTCTCTACCTACCTACCTACCAACCTACCTCTCTACCTACCTCTCTACCTACCTCTCTACCTACCTACCTACCAACCTACCTCTCTACCTACCTACCTCTCTACCTACCTACCTACCTACCTACCTACCAACCTACCTCTCTACCTACCTACCTACCTACCTACCTCTCTACCTACCTCTCTACCTATCTACCTACCTACCTCTCTACCTACCTACCTACCTACCTACCTCTCTACCTACCTACCTCTCTACCTCTCTACCTACCTACCTACCTACCTACCTCTCTACCTACCTACCTACCTACCTACCTACCTACCTACTTAGCTCTCTACTTAGCTCTCTACCTACCTACATGTACCTACCTAACCTCTCTTTTGGTCTTCTGTTCCAGAGCAAATTCGGCCAGGTGGGAAATGGCCGGTGATCCACCACACAACATCACCCCTGTAAAAGGATCCGTCCACATGGTAGCTAATAGGGGCTTTGTCGACTTTGTGTTGAACAATCAGACGTCACGTGACTTCCTAAAGTGGACCAAAGAGGTAGATGTCCCGGATGAAACCTTCTTTACTTCGCTGAATCACAACCCCCATCTCGGAGTACCAGGGGCGTATTTAGGTGAGGTTAAATGATTTAACACAACCCCCAACTCGGAGTACCGGGGGCGTATTTAGGTGAGGTTATATGCTTTTTCACAACCCCCAACTCGGAGTACCAGGGGCGTATTTAGGTGAGGCTAAATGATTTAACACAACCCCACCTCGGAGTACCAGGGGCGTATTTAGGTGAGGTTATGTGCTTTAACACAACCCCCACCTCGGAGTACCAGGGGTGTATTTAGGTGAGGTTATATGCTATAACACAACCCCACCTCGGAGTACCAGGGGCGTAATTAGGTGAGGTTAAATGATTTAACACAACCCCACCTCGGAGTACCGGGGGCGTATTTAGGTGAGGTTATATACTTTAACACAACCCCACCTCGGAGTACCAGGGCGTATTTAGGTGAGGTTATATGCTTTAACACAACCCCCAACTCGGAGTACTAGGGCCGTATTTATGTGAGGTTATTTGGTTTTAACACAACCCCACCTCGGAGTACCAGGGGCGTATTCAGGTGAGATAAATACTTTAACATAACCCCCACCTCGGAAGAAACCGGGGGCGTATTTAGGTGAGGTTATATACTTTAACACAACCCTTTTCTCTTATTACCACTGGCGTATTTCAGTTAGGTTATGTTCTGGATAAGACATGATCCGTGAGCAGTATTTAGAATAAAGAATGTTTGCCCAAGGGCCATAGGCTATATCCCGAGGGCAAGCATTCTTTCTTCTCTAAAAACCCACGGATCATGTCTTATCTAATTCATAAACCACAAAGTATTTATAATTTCATAATTAATGACCTATAAGGTGAAAGGATATAACAGAACAGAAGCGGCATATCAACCAAACAAACCTAGGAATTTGTTGTAAAAGGACCTAGATAACCGGGGGCGTAGCTCAGTGGTAGAGTGTCTGCTCGTCACCCGGAAGACCGGGGTTCGATTCCCGGTCGCGTCATACCAAAAGACGTTAAAAGGTGGGAGTTGTTGCTGTCTTGCTTGACACTCAGCATTGTAAAGGCAGAACAACGCATTAACTGGCGCTGCACGGTTGCTGCCGGGTGCCATGGGCACAAAACAAATTTCCTATGTACTTGTACTTTGGACAATAAAGTGTTATTATTATTAACAGCTCTATCAGTATTGCCGCAATGGTCTAGTAGTATGAGTGGGACCTGTACGAGTTCGAGACAGCATGTCGCCATTTTGTTGATGACAAAAATAGATTTGTTTTTTCAATTTTTCAAAAGTGATAGCCAGTTGACACTTTGACATAACAAATAATAATCAAATTTGTCATTACGTACCTCAGGTTGGTTGTGCGTATTTGCTGTTTTTACGGTTGTTTTAGTCTTCATCATATACAAATTGCTAGCCTTTTGTGTTGTAAAAATCGATATTACCTATGTTTGGAATATAATTTTTTAGTTAAATTTAGTGCTTGCTTTCTACGGGCCTGCTCTATAATAGTAAGCGGCGTTATAAGGTGAGATACAACGTTTATGAATAATGTCCAACTCGGAATGTTTGGTTCGTAATGTAGCATGGTGGGCGTGATGAAACTTTAATCTCTATTTATCCTATCTAAAGTGCATTTTCTCTCTCTCTCTCTCTCTCTTCTAGGCGAACCAGAGACAGACAGACAAATCAAGCCATTCCTTGCGCGCTTCAAGAACTGGGGAAACGAGCCCTTTGACTGGCCTTGCGCTGGGAAGCGCGTGCGCCTCATCTGTGTGTTTGGTATCGGTGATCTCCCTTTGTTACAGTCACGGCGGGAAATGTTTGCAAACAAGTTTTATTGGGATTACGAACCTTATGCCTATGACTGTATAGAAGAGCTGCACTACAACAAAACAAGAGACGAGTATCTTGGCCTACGTTCCTTCGATGAGTCGTACTATAAGACCCTTTCCTTTGTGAAACACAAGGTACCGGCGCCTGTTTGACGAAAATGGAAGACCTTTATAGTGGATTTCGCAATCGACCCAGTCTAAGTAAACCTAGCCTCAATATTACCCGATATTGAGTCTAGAAAGGTCTAGTAGAGGGTCGCGTCAGTCGTCTGCGGCCTAAGACCCTCCAACGTTATAGGTGCGAAGGCAGACTATTGTGGCTTGGTAAGATGAGTTTTGATTGGTTTATTCGATACGTGCGCTGACACGACCCTCTACTAGACCTTTCTAGACTCAATATCGGAGTGAAACGGATAATATACAATAGGTTAGGTGAACGTAGACTGCTACCAACCGGAACTACTATCTATAAGATTTTGCGGGAAATAGCTTTAAACCAGAGGACTTGAAAGCCGAAGCTAAACTCTGATCTTATCGGAAGTGATCGCAAGCGGATATCCGATCCAACCGGAAGTCGGACTATCAACAACATTGTTAGACATATCAGAAAGTTGACAACAGTTGTACCTTGTCATTCACAACCTATGAAGTGATAATACGTTTGTGACTGTGATGTTGATATATTGTGAGAAATTGTTATATAAATAGAGAATACAAAACGACGTCCCGTTTAATAAACAAAATTATGAAACGAGTGAACGGGTTGGTATTTAACGAGTAAAAGTGATTTAGATACCTTAACCATTTACGAGTTTCATAAAGATATCATTTAACGGGGCCGAGTTTTGTATTTAGTTATAGTGAATTAATACATCGTCAAAAGTATAAAGAAATTTGCCAACATGACCAAGGCGGCTGACCCGCTGACACATTGTCAACGCGCGATATTATTACACAATTCGAATAATATTGTAGATTTATTAAACAAATGTTTTATTCAAATTACACGTGTACATCATGAAGCATGTTGTCCAAGGTAACACAGCAACTGGCGGATCCAATACAACATATCAACTTACCTCAACTGATGTATTCAACTGCTGTGTACGGTCATTACTGCTATTTAATTCAATCTCTAATATACTGTGGCGTGGTGGCCACGATCCCCGTAGAGGGTTATTAATGGCAGTATCGTACTGTAAAGAGACAACATCGCCCGACTTCTTTGAACGCCATTTTATTAACCAAGACCAAGGGCGCATAACCCTCATTCCCACAAGGGAGGTAATTTAAAGTTAAGCAAGTTGAATTAACGGTTGTCTCCCTTAGACCAATATAAATAGTGTAAATGTAAAATATATAGAATATGTGAAATATCTCTACGCCACATCACCCTCCACTTTTAAAAAGTGAGAACCACTCGAACGATAGAAATTTAGACAATTTTGCTGTTGATAAAAGAAATATGTTAAATATCAACATAGTATATTTTCGCCAGGAAGAAAAAAAAATCTGTTTTTATATAAATAAGAGTGAGAGGTGACATAGAAATTTACAGCATCATGTCATGATGTTCTGGGCATGCATCAGAATATCATCACATAATTAATGACAGTACCATGCCATTCACATTTGACATTAAAATAAAATATTTTCTGATGAAACCAAGTGTTAAACATCAACACTTTAAACCACTAATACCAACATTGGTTATTTTGAAAAAGAAAACAACCTTGCTTATGCAAAAATGATTATTGAATATGTGTGCACATTTAAAGGCTTAGGCTAATACACTTTAGTACTTTGTGAAATATTGATAAGTCTCAAGAATAAATATCAATTTAAGTACATCAGATGTATTCCTGTGAAAATCCTAAAAATGCTTCACAACTTCATCATGTAATTTTAATACATGATATCAAACACCATTTCAAAAACTTTAAATTTTACAATATTGTGTGCCTTCATTAAAAGATTTAGGTGAACATATTGTTTGTACCTGAGTAAATCTGAAAAATATATAATATTATCAGTTCAGTTCAACAAAAATATACCTGTGAATATTCTTAAAATGTTCACACTCTTTCAAAAACATCTGAAATAATACAGAACAGTGAAAACACCAAGTCTAACCACAACATGATGGTTACTTCATAAGATAAGCATTTCTATTAAAAAAAATTGACAAATATATTGATGTTACTTATGTACATTTTGATAATAATCATAGTTTAAGTACACCAATAATATTCCAGTGAATATTCTTAAATTCGTAAATACTTAAACAGATGATCATCTCTTAAAGGTACAGTACCCTGTAAACACTTCAATTGTTGTGCACATCAATTATAAGTAGAAACATCATTTATCAGTGTGTCATGAAAAACCTAACACTGAAACAAATATAATTGTCAACTCTAACATTTAACTACAAAAACCTTAAACAAGTAAACTGGAACAATAAATTTACTTGCTAACAAGTAGACAAATTTATACTTTTCACATTCATTTTCTCTGACTTTGATTGTCAGTTGGAATCTTTGAGTGTGTATCTTGCACTAAAGTTTGACAAGTGGGAGTCAGGTCCTCAAAAGCAACCCATGAATTTTGCTTGCTTTCAAAATTCAGCCATTTCACCCTATAAAACCACTTGTTCTGACAATATTTCTTTCTCAAAATTTTCTCAATGGAGTAGTATTGAGTGGGATGCTCATCTTGGGAGTCTGACTGGGTAGCATTATCTCCAGTTTGACTAGAATCATACTCAGGTGTGTCTATTTGTGGCGTGTCTGCCACTTCATCCTCATGGAGGACACAGGGCTCGAGACTGTCCTCATTCGGTGGCGGCGTTGGGTCATCAGGCTCGGTCGCTCTCAGATACCCATGCTTCAGTCGATTAATATGGACTCTGTTCCGAACTAACCGACCGTCTCTTTTTCTTCGTAATTTCATGTGAATGTTCGAAAGTTTTTCGACAATGTAGTATGACCCAGCCCAGGGTCTGGCAAGTTTTCTTGACTGACCTGAGACTAAAACAGAACACAGTTTCTCCAACACAGAAATTGACTTGATGTTCATGTACCATAGATTTCTCACTGATGGCTTCTCCTATCAACAGTTTCCAGGGAATCACATACGAAGCTGCAGAATTTGGCACTTTGAGATTGGGGAGGTTAATGTCCATGAATGTTCTTGGGTGGCGGCCATGGGACCTTGAATTCTGATAACCACGTGACATCATCCTCACAAGGCATGGCATGAAATGTCTTTAATCTGACGCCTGCGGAAGCATTATTGTCAATTTGTGTTGCAATTTGTACCGGGGAACGTACTGCATCTCCACCATATGTGGCGTGGTGGCCACGATCCCCGTAGAGGGTTATTAATGGCAGTATCGTACTGTAAAGAGACAACATCGCCCGACTTCTTTGAACGCCATTTTATTAACCAAGACCAAGGGCGCATAACCCTCATTCCCACAAGGGAGGTAATTTAAAGTTAAGCAAGTTGAATTAACGGTTGTCTCCCTTAGACCAATATAAATAGTGTAAATGTAAAATATATAGAATATGTGAAATATCTCTACGCCACAATACACTGAAACACTAATGTACGATGTCCAATCATTCAACATTGGACAGTCGTTCAGGCGATTTTTTGTCTGCTAAAATCATTTCATAATCAGCCTCGTACATCAATGTCGGTAGAATATGTTTTCGCTGCATGCGGTTAGTTTAATGTGAACACCTTTCATTCGTTCGAGTAAGCAAGCAGGTTTTGCGTTGGTTATCTGAACGGTATGAACTAGGGGTGACCATTGACATCCAAGAGACTATTGCGATAGCCAGAAGCTAATGTGAGTAACTATTGTAAAAGCGATCGCTATTGTGAGTAACTCTTGCCATAGCGATAGTCTATTGTGAGTAACTATTGCAATAGCGATAGTCTATTGTGGGGTAGTATTGCGATGCTTTATCAATGAAGGTCAGGTTTTGCTGCTTGTATATCTTGTTTTCCATGATATCATTTACTTCTGTAAGATAAGTCTAAAATTAAAACCACAAGTTAAATACTCCACCATGGTACTGTGTATAAGACATAATTATGTTATGCAACTATTTCATTTAAGGTGTTCGACATCATTAATTTTGTCTAGGTTTATTTCATCCTAAACGGGAAAATATGTTATTAGTCAGCATTTGGTTGAAGATTTGTGTTAGGCTAATTAGCTATTTTACGAACGCCTTGGTAGTTGCTTTCAGTCTCGTGCTTTGGTCCGCTTTATTTAAAGTAAGTGAACACTGGAACAGTCTCAGTAAACCTAGCCTCAACAAATACCCGTTTCACTCCAATATTGAGTCTAGCGAGATGTAGTAGAAGGTTGCGTCAGTCGACCTTTCGCCGACTTATGGTCCTCAATCGTTATGTGTGCGAATGCAGACTATTGCGGCTTGGTAAGACGATCCCTGATTGATCAATTCGAAAGGTAGGCTAACGCGACCCGCTACTACATCTCGCTAGACTCAATATCGAAGTAAAACGGGTATTATTGAGGCTAGTTTTACTGAGACTGGCACTGGAAGGGTAGAAGTTATTCATATTCCCTAGATCTATCTTTCCTTTCAGAAAACATCCGCTTTATTGACAGATACCGGTAATATTTACAAAGGAACATTCCAAATCATGACTTATACTTACCTTTCATTTGAATAGATGTGGCCCTTAAGATAACATGCAAATCATTAAAATGCATAAAGGATAGTCCTGCATAACCGGAAAGTTATAAAGAAAGTTTACGAAAGTGTTAAAAATTTATATTTGAACTTTTCTTGTATATAATTGAAAATACACAAAGACTCCAAAAAGTGAAGCAAAATAATTTCACATCTTTGTTTTCAATTAATTGATATTCATAACAATTGCGGTATTGAAGAATGTTTATTTATTTTTTCAAAATAACGTTCATGGGTTGTTTATATACTTGTACATGTATATATATGTTTCACCGATGACAATCGAGAATGATGTACAAATAACATAATTTATCATCCAAAACTGTTGATATCGCAGGGGATATCGGATATTTGTTACTTTTATCAACTTGTGTTGATATGTTTGATACCAGAAGACATTCGGGTGCGATTCTCTATTTATAGTGTTGTCTTGTGTGCATGCATCAACGATCGAACTGTATATTTTACGCGCGCTTCGTTTATGTTTTGATAATCTTATCTAATTTTTATATTTCAATATTTATTGTAATTTATCATCATGTTCGCTCTCAAGAGGCTATTCAAGCCACGTCTTCCATTGTTTGGCTCTGTTACAAGTTGGCTCCTTTCCTGATTCTTTCACTATCTCAGGCCTAGCAGTGAACATTTAACAGGGAGACCAGTCTTATTTTCCTTCATTCAAATATCATACTACATCCCGACATCATGTCAGGAAGACTCAGAAATAAGTTAAATCAAAACAAGCCTATACGAAGCCTCAAGATCTTAATTATTATTCTTGAAATAAATAAATCAGTCTCCCTTTTAATTTATTTAATCATATTTCAAATTTTAGATTTATTGAAAATTTTATTTCATAGTCTAGTCAGATTGACTGTTGGCTTTTAAACATATACATTTCATACATATAGAATCCCAGTCTTGAAAAAGGAAATTGAATGTTTAACAACGTCGCTGACGTTGCTTGGTTGCAAACAGTTTGGAATTGTTTCATTAGCCAGTAAAATGCTTCACACTTTGGAAGAAGTGATCGAGTTCATTCTAAAAGGGAGATAAGTTTTATCACTATCAATGTGCCATTTTTTGTTACATTTGGTTGTTTATTTTTATGGCTAGTTAACCTTATGTCAAAACTATCAATGCGTTGTATATACATGAAATTGCCGAAACTTCTAGTAAAATAATAACGACTTGAAATCGTTCAGATAAATGGTATCACTTTTTTGTAAATGAATTCAAACCAATGCTAGCGCATGACGCGGCCCAAAGTCTGAATCTGTCTATAGGTCAGGGTAACAAATGCTTTATCTTTTGTCAATGTCATAATAATGCAAATAAATCATTTAAATACTTGTATTTTATTATTTGTTTCGTGTTAAAATGTATCAAATCAGGATGAAGCTTTCGCTTACAAAGGCACAACTGTCCAATCCTATGAGAGGGGCGATATATCGTTATTTATTAAGTCATTCAACGACTATTTTGCTCAATATTTTTCACAAACGAAGTATCGATATTGTACTCGTCTCTGCAATGTGTAACCCCTTGAGGAAATGTTACCTATAATTTATCAGCAAAAAAAGACAATGTTAACATGATTATTCGCAGAATTTCAAACTGGATGCGCGCATGGATATATTATGGATATTAGTCATGTTACTACATGATATTACTACATATCTTACATACACATACACATCTGTGCACGGGAGTGTGTTTTTAATAGATTCAATAATAGATTCTCAATACATTGTTCCTCGTTCGATCGGAGGTAAAAGATCTTACGTTTTAACGATCATGTGCACACGTTTTAAAGCTGAATTATTCATAACTGAAGAATTAATTCAAATATCAAAAATCGCTCAACATTTTTCAGCCTGTTGTGAAGTTTTTCGAAATGGGTTGAAAAGAGGTCATATAGGGTTTGTATAGGCTGTTGTAACACAGGTATTTTAAAGTAAGACAAAAGATCAGAATTCAACGAAGATTCGTAAAATCAGGATCGTTTGACCACCAACAGCTAAGCGTACACAGGGTCTAGATTCAAATACCTGGATGCATTAATAAATGAAAAACGAAGCTTTGTATTGTTTATTTCACACATTCCTTATTACAAGCCAAGCCCTCGATGAAAATAAATAAATACTAAATAAATACTACGTACCATTTCACACCATAAATTAGTAAAAGATAAAATGTTGATACATAATGCAAAAAATGATATGATCACTCATAATAAATACATTCAAATGGTTTCAATCAAATGTCACCCACCTATTATCTTCTGTCTTTAAAACGATAACCCTATCAATACTCACTTAGTTTTCAATTTGATTTTCAAAAGGTTGCATAAAAGAGGGTAATTAACATGTTAATCTATAAAATGCGATTTGATAAAACTTGATAACTTGTGATTCGTAGGAGTGCATCATTAGTGTGGTTTTATGGAAATCTAGAAATAAATACTACTATGATTGGAACGTTATTTTAGTGAAATGAATCATGATTTATGAAAGA
Source organism: Steromphala cineraria (assembly GCA_916613615.1). Taxonomy (NCBI): domain Eukaryota; kingdom Metazoa; phylum Mollusca; class Gastropoda; order Trochida; family Trochidae; genus Steromphala; species Steromphala cineraria. The sequence continues at coordinate 1,438,031 of OU744737.1, forward strand.
ATACGGCCCTCAATTATGATTTACTGGTATATTTTAACATGTGTCACTTTTCAAGAATGGTATTAATTTATTGAAAAATACAGAACCAAATTTATCAAAGCAAACCAATTTAAATATTATTCTTTTTTCAATTTCGCAAAGCCAAGCAAAGCCTAGCAAGGTGTGCTGGTGCGTGTCAATGCCCGTGTTTTGCGACAAAAGCATGCATCCTGCTTTGCAATGTAACCCTAGGTCTCTCTAATCCATGAATGAACTCATTGACGACTACTTCGGGGGGAGTTGCAAAAATGTTTTCCTTTTCATCTTCAAATGGAGGAATCTTGGCAAAGAAACACCAAACACCAGTTGAGATGTGGGAACAGATATGCATAAAAAATAATGAAAGACGTTTGCCGAGATGCAATCACTTGGTTGTTGGTTTGAAGGAAATTAGAAAAGGGATGCGCCGAGCCTCTCAATTTCGTTTACTATAAAAGTAAACAAAGCTGATAAGCAAGATTCAGAAGCTATTAACATCATCCTTCCATGTAAAGTACACTGACATTTTGATTCCTGGCACATTCCGGACAAAACAGGGCCTAGACGCACGGTTATTGAACAATGGGAGGGGTGCTCTTTCAGAGGCATTCTCACGCGTAGTGATACAGAAAAACGCCATATTTGGAAAGACCAAATATGGTTGAGACTACGATAACGTAGTAACCCTCTTACTATAAAAGTTGTGAACCCCGACCCTTCTTTGGCACTGAATTGCTTTTGAACGGGGTGGCGGAATTACAAATGGTTTATATCATTGTAAAGGACGAAGAACGAGCGGCTTGGTAAGACGATCCCTGATTGATCAATTCGAAAGGTCGGCTAACGCGACCCGCTACTACATCTCGCTAGACTCAATATCGGAGTGAAACAGGTATTATCGAGGCTAGTTTTACTGAGACTGACACTGGAGGGATAGAAGTATAATAATTAAACTAATTTCACATCTTTGTTTTCAATTAATCGATATTCATAACAATTGGGGTATTGAAGAATGTTAATTTATTTATTTTAAATAACGTACATGGGTTATTTATATACTTGTACATGTATATATATGTTTCACCGATGACAATCGAGAATGATGTACAAATAACATAATTTATCATCCAAAACTGTTTATATCGCAGGGGATATCGGATATTTGTTACTTTTATCAACTTGTGTTGATATGTTTGATACCAGAAGACATTCGGGTGTGATTCTCTATTTATAGTGTTGTCTTGCGTGCATGCATCAACGATCGAACTGTATATTTTACGCGCGCTTCGTTTATGTTTTGATAATCTTATCTAATCTTAATTTCAAAATTTATTGTAATTTATCATCATGTTCGCTCTCAAGAGGCTATTCAAGCCACGTCTTCCATTGTTTGGCTCTGTTACAAGTTGGCTCCTTTCCTGATTCTTTCACTATCTCAGGCCTAGCAGTGAACATTTAACAGGGAGACCAGTCTTATTTTCCTTCATTCAAATATCATACTACATCCCGACATCATGTCAGGAAGACTCAGAAATAAGTTAAATCAAAACAAGCCTATACGAAGCCTCAAGATCTTAATTATTATTCTTGAAATAAATAAATCAGTCTCCCTTTTAATTTATTTAATCATATTTCAAATTTTAGATTTATTGAAAATTTTATTTCATAGTCTAGTCAGATTGACTGTTGGCTTTTAAACATATACATTTCATACATATAGAATCCCAGTCTTGAAAAAGGAAATTGAATGTTTAACAACGTCGCTGACGTTGCTTGGTTGCAAACAGTTTGGAATTGTTTCATTAGCCAGTAAAATGCTTCACACTTTGGAAGAAGTGATCGAGTTCATTCTAAAAGGGAGATAAGTTTTATCACTATCAGTTTGCCAATTATTGTTACATTTGGTTGTTTATTTTTATGGCTAATTTACCTTATGTCAAAACTATCAATGCATTGTATATACATGAAATTGCCGAAACTTCTAGTAAAATAATAACGACTTGAAATCGTTCAGATAAATGGTATCACTTTTTTGTAAATGAATTCAAACCAATGCTCCTGCATGACGCGGCCCAAAGTCTGAATCTGTCTATAGGTCAGGGTAACAAATGCTTTATCTTTTGTCAATGTCATAATAATGCAAATAAATCATTTAAATACTTGTATTTTATTATTTGTTTCGTGTTAAAATGTATCAAATCAGGATGAAGCTTTCGCTTACAAAGGCACAACTGTCCAATCCTATGAGAAAGGGCGATATGTCGTTATTTATTAAGTCATTCAACGACTATTTTGCTCAATATTTTTCACAAACGAAGTATCGATATTGTACTCGTCTCTGCCTTGAGGAAATGTTACCTATAATTTTCTCAGCAAAAAAAGACGAGGTTTACATGATTATTCGCAGAATTTCAAACTGGATGCGCGTATGGATATGGATAATAGTCATATTACTACATATCTTACATACACATACATATCTGTGCACGGGAGTGTGTTTTTTATAGATTAATAGATTCTCAATACATTGTTCCTCGTTGGTCGGAGGTAAAAGATCTTACGTTTTAACGATCATGTGCACACGTTTTAAAGCTGAATTATTCATACCTGAAGAATTCAATCAAATATCAAAATCGCTCAACATTTTTCGGCCTGTTGTGAAGTTTTTCGAAATGGATTGAAAAGAGGTCAAATAGGGTTTGTATAGGCTGTTGTAACACAGGCATTTTAAAGTAAGACATAAGATCAGAATTCAACGAAGATTCGTAAAATCAGGATCGTTTGACCACCAACAGCTAAGCGTACACAGGGTCTAGATTCAAATACCCGGATGCATTAATAAATGAAAAACGAAGCTTTGTATTGTTTATTTCACACATTCCTTATTACAAGCCAAGCCCTCGATGAAAATAAATAAACACTAAATAAATACTACGTACCATTTCATACCATAAATTAGTAAAAGATAAAATGTTGATACATAATGCAAAACATGATATGATCACTCATAACAAATACATTCAAATGGTTTCAATCAAATGTCACCCACCTATTATATTCTGTCTTCAAAACGATAACCCTATCAATACGCACTTAGTTTTCAATTTGATTTTCAAAAGGTTGCATAAAAGAGGGTAATTATCATGTTGATAAATAAAATGCGTTTGATAAAACTTGATAACTTGTGATTCGTAGGAGTGCATTATTAGTGTGGTTTTATGGAAATCTAGAAATAAATACTACTTTGATTGGAACGTTATTTTATTGAAATGAATTATGATTTATGAAAGTATGAAAGAATATGGCCCTCAAATATGATTTACAGGTATATTTTAACATGTGTCCCTCGTCAAGAATGAATATCAATTTATTGAAAAATACAGAACCAAATTTATCAAATCAAACCAATTTAAATATTATTCTTTTTTCAATTTCGCAAAGCCAAGCAAAGCCTAGCAAGGTGTGCTGGTGCGTGTCAATGCCCGTGTTTTGCGACAAAAGCATGCATCCTGCTTTGCAATGTAACCCTAGGTCTCTCTAATCCATGAATGAACTCATTGACGACTACTTCGGGGGGAGTTGCAAAAATGTTTTCCTTTTCATCTTCAAATGGAGGAATCTTGGCAAAGAAACACCAAACACCAGTTGAGATGTGGGAACAGATATGCATAAAAAATAATGAAAGACGTTTGCCGAGATGCAATCACTTGGTTGTTGGTTTGAAGGAAATTAGAAAAGGGATGCGCCGAGCCTCTCAATTTCGTTTACTATAAAAGTAAACAAAGCTGATAAGCAAGATTCAGAAGCTATTAACATCATCCTTCCATGTAAAGTACACTGACATTTTGATTCCTGGCACATTCCGGACAAAACAGGGCCTAGACGCACGGTTATTGAACAATGGGAGGGGTGCTCTTTCAGAGGCATTCTCACGCGTAGTGATACAGAAAAACGCCATATTTGGAAAGACCAAATATGGTTGAGACTACGATAACGTAGTAACCCTCTTACTATAAAAGTTGTGAACCCCGACCCTTCTTTGGCACTGAATTGCTTTTGAACGGGGTGGCGGAATTACAAATGGTTTATATCATTGTAAAGGACGAAGAACGAGCGGCTTGGTAAGACGATCCCTGATTGATCAATTCGAAAGGTCGGCTAACGCGACCCGCTACTACATCTCGCTAGACTCAATATCGGAGTGAAACAGGTATTATCGAGGCTAGTTTTACTGAGACTGACACTGGAGGGATAGAAGTATAATAATTAAACTAATTTCACATCTTTGTTTTCAATTAATCGATATTCATAACAATTGGGGTATTGAAGAATGTTAATTTATTTATTTTAAATAACGTACATGGGTTATTTATATACTTGTACATGTATATATATGTTTCACCGATGACAATCGAGAATGATGTACAAATAACATAATTTATCATCCAAAACTGTTTATATCGCAGGGGATATCGGATATTTGTTACTTTTATCAACTTGTGTTGATATGTTTGATACCAGAAGACATTCGGGTGTGATTCTCTATTTATAGTGTTGTCTTGCGTGCATGCATCAACGATCGAACTGTATATTTTACGCGCGCTTCGTTTATGTTTTGATAATCTTATCTAATCTTAATTTCAAAATTTATTGTAATTTATCATCATGTTCGCTCTCAAGAGGCTATTCAAGCCACGTCTTCCATTGTTTGGCTCTGTTACAAGTTGGCTCCTTTCCTGATTCTTTCACTATCTCAGGCCTAGCAGTGAACATTTAACAGGGAGACCAGTCTTATTTTCCTTCATTCAAATATCATACTACATCCCGACATCATGTCAGGAAGACTCAGAAATAAGTTAAATCAAAACAAGCCTATACGAAGCCTCAAGATCTTAATTATTATTCTTGAAATAAATAAATCAGTCTCCCTTTTAATTTATTTAATCATATTTCAAATTTTAGATTTATTGAAAATTTTATTTCATAGTCTAGTCAGATTGACTGTTGGCTTTTAAACATATACATTTCATACATATAGAATCCCAGTCTTGAAAAAGGAAATTGAATGTTTAACAACGTCGCTGACGTTGCTTGGTTGCAAACAGTTTGGAATTGTTTCATTAGCCAGTAAAATGCTTCACACTTTGGAAGAAGTGATCGAGTTCATTCTAAAAGGGAGATAAGTTTTATCACTATCAGTTTGCCAATTATTGTTACATTTGGTTGTTTATTTTTATGGCTAATTTACCTTATGTCAAAACTATCAATGCATTGTATATACATGAAATTGCCGAAACTTCTAGTAAAATAATAACGACTTGAAATCGTTCAGATAAATGGTATCACTTTTTTGTAAATGAATTCAAACCAATGCTCCTGCATGACGCGGCCCAAAGTCTGAATCTGTCTATAGGTCAGGGTAACAAATGCTTTATCTTTTGTCAATGTCATAATAATGCAAATAAATCATTTAAATACTTGTATTTTATTATTTGTTTCGTGTTAAAATGTATCAAATCAGGATGAAGCTTTCGCTTACAAAGGCACAACTGTCCAATCCTATGAGAAAGGGCGATATGTCGTTATTTATTAAGTCATTCAACGACTATTTTGCTCAATATTTTTCACAAACGAAGTATCGATATTGTACTCGTCTCTGCCTTGAGGAAATGTTACCTATAATTTTCTCAGCAAAAAAAGACGAGGTTTACATGATTATTCGCAGAATTTCAAACTGGATACGCGTATGAATATGGATAATAGTCATATTACTACATATCTTACATACACATACATATCTGTGCACGGGAGTGTGTTTTTTATAGATTAATAGATTCTCAATACATTGTTCCTCGTTGGTCGGAGGTAAAAGATCTTACGTTTTAACGATCATGTGCACACGTTTTAAAGCTGAATTATTCATACCTGAAGAATTCAATCAAATATCAAAATCGCTCAACATTTTTCGGCCTGTTGTGAAGTTTTTCGAAATGGATTGAAAAGAGGTCAAATAGGGTTTGTATAGGCTGTTGTAACACAGGCATTTTAAAGTAAGACATAAGATCAGAATTCAACGAAGATTCGTAAAATCAGGATCGTTTGACCACCAACAGCTAAGCGTACACAGGGTCTAGATTCAAATACCCGGATGCATTAATAAATGAAAAACGAAGCTTTGTATTGTTTATTTCACACATTCCTTATTACAAGCCAAGCCCTCGATGAAAATAAATAAACACTAAATAAATACTACGTACCATTTCATACCATAAATTAGTAAAAGATAAAATGTTGATACATAATGCAAAACATGATATGATCACTCATAACAAATACATTCAAATGGTTTCAATCAAATGTCACCCACCTATTATATTCTGTCTTCAAAACGATAACCCTATCAATACGCACTTAGTTTTCAATTTGATTTTCAAAAGGTTGCATAAAAGAGGGTAATTATCATGTTGATAAATAAAATGCGTTTGATAAAACTTGATAACTTGTGATTCGTAGGAGTGCATTATTAGTGTGGTTTTATGGAAATCTAGAAATAAATACTACTTTGATTGGAACGTTATTTTATTGAAATGAATTATGATTTATGAAAGTATGAAAGAATATGGCCCTCAAATATGATTTACAGGTATATTTTAACATGTGTCCCTCGTCAAGAATGAATATCAATTTATTGAAAAATACAGAACCAAATTTATCAAATCAAACCAATTTAAATATTATTCTTTTTTCAATTTCGCAAAGCCAAGCAAAGCCTAGCAAGGTGTGCTGGTGCGTGTCAATGCCCGTGTTTTGCGACAAAAGCATGCATCCTGCTTTGCAATGTAACCCTAGGTCTCTCTAATCCATGAATGAACTCATTGACGACTACTTCGGGGGGAGTTGCAAAAATGTTTTCCTTTTCATCTTCAAATGGAGGAATCTTGGCAAAGAAACACCAAACACCAGTTGAGATGTGGGAACAGATATGCATAAAAAATAATGAAAGACGTTTGCCGAGATGCAATCACTTGGTTGTTGGTTTGAAGGAAATTAGAAAAGGGATGCGCCGAGCCTCTCAATTTCGTTTACTATAAAAGTAAACAAAGCTGATAAGCAAGATTCAGAAGCTATTAACATCATCCTTCCATGTAAAGTACACTGACATTTTGATTCCTGGCACATTCCGGACAAAACAGGGCCTAGACGCACGGTTATTGAACAATGGGAGGGGTGCTCTTTCAGAGGCATTCTCACGCGTAGTGATACAGAAAAACGCCATATTTGGAAAGACCAAATATGGTTGAGACTACGATAACGTAGTAACCCTCTTACTATAAAAGTTGTGAACCCCGACCCTTCTTTGGCACTGAATTGCTTTTGAACGGGGTGGCGGAATTACAAATGGTTTATATCATTGTAAAGGACGAAGAACGAGCGGCTTGGTAAGACGATCCCTGATTGATCAATTCGAAAGGTCGGCTAACGCGACCCGCTACTACATCTCGCTAGACTCAATATCGGAGTGAAACAGGTATTATCGAGGCTAGTTTTACTGAGACTGACACTGGAGGGATAGAAGTATAATAATTAAACTAATTTCACATCTTTGTTTTCAATTAATCGATATTCATAACAATTGGGGTATTGAAGAATGTTAATTTATTTATTTTAAATAACGTACATGGGTTATTTATATACTTGTACATGTATATATATGTTTCACCGATGACAATCGAGAATGATGTACAAATAACATAATTTATCATCCAAAACTGTTTATATCGCAGGGGATATCGGATATTTGTTACTTTTATCAACTTGTGTTGATATGTTTGATACCAGAAGACATTCGGGTGTGATTCTCTATTTATAGTGTTGTCTTGCGTGCATGCATCAACGATCGAACTGTATATTTTACGCGCGCTTCGTTTATGTTTTGATAATCTTATCTAATCTTAATTTCAAAATTTATTGTAATTTATCATCATGTTCGCTCTCAAGAGGCTATTCAAGCCACGTCTTCCATTGTTTGGCTCTGTTACAAGTTGGCTCCTTTCCTGATTCTTTCACTATCTCAGGCCTAGCAGTGAACATTTAACAGGGAGACCAGTCTTATTTTCCTTCATTCAAATATCATACTACATCCCGACATCATGTCAGGAAGACTCAGAAATAAGTTAAATCAAAACAAGCCTATACGAAGCCTCAAGATCTTAATTATTATTCTTGAAATAAATAAATCAGTCTCCCTTTTAATTTATTTAATCATATTTCAAATTTTAGATTTATTGAAAATTTTATTTCATAGTCTAGTCAGATTGACTGTTGGCTTTTAAACATATACATTTCATACATATAGAATCCCAGTCTTGAAAAAGGAAATTGAATGTTTAACAACGTCGCTGACGTTGCTTGGTTGCAAACAGTTTGGAATTGTTTCATTAGCCAGTAAAATGCTTCACACTTTGGAAGAAGTGATCGAGTTCATTCTAAAAGGGAGATAAGTTTTATCACTATCAGTTTGCCAATTATTGTTACATTTGGTTGTTTATTTTTATGGCTAATTTACCTTATGTCAAAACTATCAATGCATTGTATATACATGAAATTGCCGAAACTTCTAGTAAAATAATAACGACTTGAAATCGTTCAGATAAATGGTATCACTTTTTTGTAAATGAATTCAAACCAATGCTCCTGCATGACGCGGCCCAAAGTCTGAATCTGTCTATAGGTCAGGGTAACAAATGCTTTATCTTTTGTCAATGTCATAATAATGCAAATAAATCATTTAAATACTTGTATTTTATTATTTGTTTCGTGTTAAAATGTATCAAATCAGGATGAAGCTTTCGCTTACAAAGGCACAACTGTCCAATCCTATGAGAAAGGGCGATATGTCGTTATTTATTAAGTCATTCAACGACTATTTTGCTCAATATTTTTCACAAACGAAGTATCGATATTGTACTCGTCTCTGCCTTGAGGAAATGTTACCAATTTTCTCAGCAAAAAAAGACGAGGTTTACATGATTATTCGCAGAATTTCAAACTGGATACGCGTATGAATATGGATAATAGTCATATTACTACATATCTTACATACACATACATATCTGTGCACGGGAGTGTGTTTTTTATAGATTAATAGATTCTCAATACATTGTTCCTCGTTGGTCGGAGGTAAAAGATCTTACGTTTTAACGATCATGTGCACACGTTTTAAAGCTGAATTATTCATACCTGAAGAATTCAATCAAATATCAAAATCGCTCAACATTTTTCGGCCTGTTGTGAAGTTTTTCGAAATGGATTGAAAAGAGGTCAAATAGGGTTTGTATAGGCTGTTGTAACACAGGCATTTTAAAGTAAGACATAAGATCAGAATTCAACGAAGATTCGTAAAATCAGGATCGTTTGACCACCAACAGCTAAGCGTACACAGGGTCTAGATTCAAATACCCGGATGCATTAATAAATGAAAAACGAAGCTTTGTATTGTTTATTTCACACATTCCTTATTACAAGCCAAGCCCTCGATGAAAATAAATAAACACTAAATAAATACTACGTACCATTTCATACCATAAATTAGTAAAAGATAAAATGTTGATACATAATGCAAAACATGATATGATCACTCATAACAAATACATTCAAATGGTTTCAATCAAATGTCACCCACCTATTATATTCTGTCTTCAAAACGATAACCCTATCAATACGCACTTAGTTTTCAATTTGATTTTCAAAAGGTTGCATAAAAGAGGGTAATTATCATGTTGATAAATAAAATGCGTTTGATAAAACTTGATAACTTGTGATTCGTAGGAGTGCATTATTAGTGTGGTTTTATGGAAATCTAGAAATAAATACTACTTTGATTGGAACGTTATTTTATTGAAATGAATTATGATTTATGAAAGTATGAAAGAATATGGCCCTCAAATATGATTTACAGGTATATTTTAACATGTGTCCCTCGTCAAGAATGAATATCAATTTATTGAAAAATACAGAACCAAATTTATCAAATCAAACCAATTTAAATATTATTCTTTTTTCAATTTCGCAAAGCCAAGCAAAGCCTAGCAAGGTGTGCTGGTGCGTGTCAATGCCCGTGTTTTGCGACAAAAGCATGCATCCTGCTTTGCAATGTAACCCTAGGTCTCTCTAATCCATGAATGAACTCATTGACGACTACTTCGGGGGGAGTTGCAAAAATGTTTTCCTTTTCATCTTCAAATGGAGGAATCTTGGCAAAGAAACACCAAACACCAGTTGAGATGTGGGAACAGATATGCATAAAAAATAATGAAAGACGTTTGCCGAGATGCAATCACTTGGTTGTTGGTTTGAAGGAAATTAGAAAAGGGATGCGCCGAGCCTCTCAATTTCGTTTACTATAAAAGTAAACAAAGCTAATAAGCAAGATTCAGAAGCTATTAACATCATCCTTCCATGTAAAGTACACTGACATTTTGATTCCTGGCACATTCCGGACAAAACAGGGCCTAGACGCACGGTTATTGAACAATGGGAGGGGTGCTCTTTCAGAGGCATTCTCACGCGTAGTGATACAGAAAAACGCCATATTTGGAAAGACCAAATATGGTTGAGACTACGATAACGTAGTAACCCTCTTACTATAAAAGTTGTGAACCCCGACCCTTCTTTGGCACTGAATTGCTTTTGAACGGGGTGGCGGAATTACAAATGGTTTATATCATTGTAAAGGACGAAGAACGAGCGGCTTGGTAAGACGATCCCTGATTGATCAATTCGAAAGGTCGGCTAACGCGACCCGCTACTACATCTCGCTAGACTCAATATCGGAGTGAAACAGGTATTATTGAGGCTAGTTTTACTGAGACTGACACTGGAGGGATAGAAGTATAATAATTAAACTAATTTCACATCTTTGTTTTCAATTAATCGATATTCATAACAATTGGGGTATTGAAGAATGTTAATTTATTTATTTTAAATAACGTACATGGGTTATTTATATACTTGTACATGTATATATATGTTTCACCGATGACAATCGAGAATGATGTACAAATAACATAATTTATCATCCAAAACTGTTTATATCGCAGGGGATATCGGATATTTGTTACTTTTATCAACTTGTGTTGATATGTTTGATACCAGAAGACATTCGGGTGCGATTCTCTATTTATAGTGTTGTCTTGCGTGCATGCATCAACGATCGAACTGTATATTTTACGCGCGCTTCGTTTATGTTTTGATAATCTTATCTAATTTAAATTTCAATATTTATTGTAATTTATCATTATGTTCGCTCTCAAGAGGCTATTCAAGCCACGTCTTCCATTGCTTGGCTCTGTTACAAGTTGGCTCCTTTCCTGATTCTTTCACTATCTCAGGCCTAGCAGTGAACATTTAACAGGGAGACCAGTCTTATTTTCCTTCATTCAAATATCATACTACATCCCGACATCATGTCAGGAAGACTCAGAAATAAGTTAAATCAAAACAAGCCTATACGAAGCCTCAAGATCTTAATTATTATTCTTGAAATAAATAAATCAGTCTCCCTTTTAATTTATTAATCATATTTCAAATTTTAGATTTATTGAAAATTTTATTTCATAGTCTAGTCAGATTGACTGTTGGCTTTTAAACATATACATTTCATACATATAGAATCCCAGTCTTGAAAAAGGAAATTGAATGTTTAACAACGTCGCTGACGTTGCTTGGTTGCAAACAGTTTGGAATTGTTTCATTAGCCAGTAAAATGCTTCACACTTTGGAAGAAGTGATCGAGTTCATTATAAAAGGGAGATAAGTTTTATCATTATCAATTTGCCAATTATTGTTACATTTGGTTGTTTATTTTTATGGCTAATTTACCTTGTGTCAAAACAATCAATGCGTTGTATATACATGAAATTGCCGAAACTTCTAGTAAAATAATAACGACTTGAAATCGTTCAGATAAATGGTATCACTTTTTTGTAAATGAATTCAAACCAATGACACGGCCCAAAGTCTGAATCTGTCTATAGGTCAGGGTAACAAATGCTTTATCTTTTGTCAATGTCATAATAATGCAAATAAATCATTTAAATACTTGTATTTTATTATTTGTTTCGTATTAAGATGTATCAAATCAGGATGAAGCTTTCGCTTACAAAGGCACAACTGTCCAATCCTATGAGAGGGGCGATATATCGTTATTTATTAAGTCATTCAACGACTATTTTGCTCAAGATTTTTCACAAACGAAGTATCGATATTCTACTCGTCTCTGCCTTGAGGAAATGTTACCTATAATTTTCTCAGCAAAAAAAGACAAGGTTTACATGATTATTCGCAGAATTTCAAAATGGATGCGCGTATGGATATGGATATTTATCATATTACTACATGATATAACTACATATCTTACATACACATACATATTACATACGTGTTCTGAATATCTTCATGAGATAATTTTGGTTATTTGAAACAAGTGTTGTGTAACCAGTTGAAAGTTATTCAACGAGTGTTGTGTAACCAAAGCAGGTTATTCAACGATAGTGACGTCATAATGCCGTACTACTTTTGCAATCAGCTGATCAGGTGCAACCGACAGAAAGTTTGGAAAGAGTTATCTCCCCTTTGTATTCAACGGATGCGTTTTGTCAACACGGAGCTTTGAAAGTTTGAGTGAAAGTCGATAGGCCTAGTTTAGAAACGGTTCAGGGTTGTGTTAACATGCAGTTTCATTTATAATATGAACACTGCTTTACATAATCAAGCAAAATACTGAATTATCAGCATTCATCTAGAAACGTTTAGCAAGGGCGATTGAACCGTTCAAAATCCACGTCACTGTCATCAAGCTTGGGGATCTCTCTGCTACAGTACCGACAACAGCGTCGTTTTTTATTGTTAAAGTATTTGCTAATGTTTTGGTTTTGGATAACTCAGGCGATAAACTGTACACACATGATTGTTTTAAAGTAGGATTTTATTTAGAGGTGAAGATGATGCTAACGAATAACGGGACTATGTTTTTGCTTAAAATTGCGAACACAGAGGTAGGCTACCTCACCAGTGTATCATTACGCAACTATGTCGCGCATGGATTGATCGTGGTTTCAAAGAAATAGAAATTCGTTTTGTATGTACTAAATAGATCACAAAACTCGTGAGTGTTGAATATCGAAAATATTTCAACTCAATATTTTCAAAGTTTTGATTTATTCACTCGCTTTCGCTTTAAGACAAAAGATCAAAATTCAACGAAGATTCGTAAAATCAGGATCGTTTGACCACCAACAGCTAAGCGTACACAGGGTCTAGATTCAAATACCCGGATGCATTAATAAATGAAAAACGAAGCTTTGTATTGTTTATTTCACACATTCCTTATTACAAGCCAAGCCCTCGATGAAAATAAATAAATACTAAATAAATACTACGTACCACTTCACACCATAAATTAGTGAAAGATAAAATGTTGATACATAATGCAAAAAATGATATGATCACTCATAATAAATACATTCAAATGGTTTCAATCAAATGTCACCCACCTATTATCTTCTGTCTTTAAAACGATAAGCCTATCAATACTCACTTAGTGTTCAATTTGATTTTCAAAAGGTTGCATAAAAGAGGGTAATTATCATGTTAATAAATACAATGCGATTTGATAAAACTTGATAACTTGTGATTCGTAAGGGTGCATCATTAGTGTGGTTTTATGGAATCTAGAAATAAATACTACTATGATTGGAACGTTATTTTAGTGAAGGCCCTCAAATATGATTTACTGGTATATTTTAACATGTGTCACTCTTCAAGAATGAATATTAATTTATTGAAAAATACAGAACCAAATTTATCAAAGCAAACCAATTTAAATATTATTCTTTTTTCAATTTCACAAAGCCAAGCAAAGCCTAGCAATGTGTTCTGGTGCGTGTCAATGCCCGTGTTTTGCGAGAAAAGCATGCATCCTGCTTCTAACCCTACGGCCTCTCTAATCCATGAATGAACTCATTGACGACTACTTCAGGGGGAGTTGCAAAAATGTTTTCCTTTTCATCTTCAAATGGAGGAATCTTGGCAAAGAAACACCAAACACCAGTTGAGATGTGGGAAGAGATATGCATAAAAAATAATGAAAGACGTTTGCCGAGATGCAATCACTTGGTTGTTGGTTTGAAGGAAATTAGAAAAGGGATGCGCCGAGCCTCTCAATTTCGTTTACTATAAAAGTAAACAAAGCTAATAAGCAAGATTCAGAAGCTATTAACATCATCCTTCCATGTAAAGTACACTGACATTTTGATTCCTGGCACATTCCGGACAAAACAGGGCCTAGACGCACGGTTATTGAACAATGGGAGGGGTGCTCTTTCAGAGGCATTCTCACGCGTAGTGATACAGAAAAAGGCCATATTTGGAAAGACCAAATATGGTTGAGACTACGATAACGTAGTAACCCTCTTACTATAAAAGTTGTGAACCCCGACCCTTCTTTGGCACTGAATTGCTTTTGAACGGGGGTGGCGGAATTACAAATGGTTTATATCATTGTAAAGGACGAAGAACGAGCGGCTTGGTAAGACGATCCCTGATTGATCAATTCGAAAGGTCGGCTAACGCGACCCGCTACTACATCTCGCTAGACTCAATATCGGAGTGAAACAGGTATTATTGAGGCTAGTTTTACTGAGACTGACACTGGAGGGATAGAAGTATAATAATTAAACTAATTTCACATCTTTGTTTTCAATTAATCGATATTCATAACAATTGGGGTATTGAAGAATGTTAATTTATTTATTTTAAATAACGTACATGGGTTATTTATATACTTGTACATGTATATATATGTTTCACCGATGACAATCGAGAATGATGTACAAATAACATAATTTATCATCCAAAACTGTTTATATCGCAGGGGATATCGGATATTTGTTACTTTTATCAACTTGTGTTGATATGTTTGATACCAGAAGACATTCGGGTGCGATTCTCTATTTATAGTGTTGTCTTGCGTGCATGCATCAACGATCGAACTGTATATTTTACGCGCGCTTCGTTTATGTTTTGATAATCTTATCTAATTTAAATTTCAATATTTATTGTAATTTATCATTATGTTCGCTCTCAAGAGGCTATTCAAGCCACGTCTTCCATTGCTTGGCTCTGTTACAAGTTGGCTCCTTTCCTGATTCTTTCACTATCTCAGGCCTAGCAGTGAACATTTAACAGGGAGACCAGTCTTATTTTCCTTCATTCAAATATCATACTACATCCCGACATCATGTCAGGAAGACTCAGAAATAAGTTAAATCAAAACAAGCCTATACGAAGCCTCAAGATCTTAATTATTATTCTTGAAATAAATAAATCAGTCTCCCTTTTAATTTATTAATCATATTTCAAATTTTAGATTTATTGAAAATTTTATTTCATAGTCTAGTCAGATTGACTGTTGGCTTTTAAACATATACATTTCATACATATAGAATCCCAGTCTTGAAAAAGGAAATTGAATGTTTAACAACGTCGCTGACGTTGCTTGGTTGCAAACAGTTTGGAATTGTTTCATTAGCCAGTAAAATGCTTCACACTTTGGAAGAAGTGATCGAGTTCATTCTAAAAGGGAGATAAGTTTTATCATTATCAATTTGCCAATTATTGTTACATTTGGTTGTTTATTTTTATGGCTAATTTACCTTGTGTCAAAACAATCAATGCGTTGTATATACATGAAATTGCCGAAACTTCTAGTAAAATAATAACGACTTGAAATCGTTCAGATAAATGGTATCACTTTTTTGTAAATGAATTCAAACCAATGACACGGCCCAAAGTCTGAATCTGTCTATAGGTCAGGGTAACAAATGCTTTATCTTTTGTCAATGTCATAATAATGCAAATAAATCATTTAAATACTTGTATTTTATTATTTGTTTCGTGTTAAGATGTATCAAATCAGGATGAAGCTTTCGCTTACAAAGGCACAACTGTCCAATCCTATGAGAGGGGCGATATATCGTTATTTATTAAGTCATTCAACGACTATTTTGCTCAAGATTTTTCACAAACGAAGTATCGATATTCTACTCGTCTCTGCCTTGAGGAAATGTTACCTATAATTTTCTCAGCAAAAAAAGACAAGGTTTACATGATTATTCGCAGAATTTCAAAATGGATGCGCGTATGGATATGGATATTTATCATATTACTACATGATATAACTACATATCTTACATACACATACATATTACATACGTGTTCTGAATATCTTCATGAGATAATTTTGGTTATTTGAAACAAGTGTTGTGTAACCAGTTGAAAGTTATTCAACGAGTGTTGTGTAACCAAAGCAGGTTATTCAACGATAGTGACGTCATAATGCCGTACTACTTTTGCAATCAGCTGATCAGGTGCAACCGACAGAAAGTTTGGAAAGAGTTATCTCCCCTTTGTATTCAACGGATGCGTTTTGTCAACACGGAGCTTTGAAAGTTTGAGTGAAAGTCGATAGGCCTAGTTTAGAAACGGTTCAGGGTTGTGTTAACATGCAGTTTCATTTATAATATGAACACTGCTTTACATAATCAAGCAAAATACTGAATTATCAGCATTCATCTAGAAACGTTTAGCAAGGGCGATTGAACCGTTCAAAATCCACGTCACTGTCATCAAGCTTGGGGATCTCTCTGCTACAGTACCGACAACAGCGTCGTTTTTTATTGTTAAAGTATTTGCTAATGTTTTGGTTTTGGATAACTCAGGCGATAAACTGTACACACATGATTGTTTTAAAGTAGGATTTTATTTAGAGGTGAAGATGATGCTAACGAATAACGGGACTATGTTTTTGCTTAAAATTGCGAACACAGAGGTAGGCTACCTCACCAGTGTATCATTACGCAACTATGTCGCGCATGGATTGATCGTGGTTTCAAAGAAATAGAAATTCGTTTTGTATGTACTAAATAGATCACAAAACTCGTGAGTGTTGAATATCGAAAATATTTCAACTCAATATTTTCAAAGTTTTGATTTATTCACTCGCTTTCGCTTTAAGACAAAAGATCAAAATTCAACGAAGATTCGTAAAATCAGGATCGTTTGACCACCAACAGCTAAGCGTACACAGGGTCTAGATTCAAATACCCGGATGCATTAATAAATGAAAAACGAAGCTTTGTATTGTTTATTTCACACATTCCTTATTACAAGCCAAGCCCTCGATGAAAATAAATAAATACTAAATAAATACTACGTACCACTTCACACCATAAATTAGTGAAAGATAAAATGTTGATACATAATGCAAAAAATGATATGATCACTCATAATAAATACATTCAAATGGTTTCAATCAAATGTCACCCACCTATTATCTTCTGTCTTTAAAACGATAAGCCTATCAATACTCACTTAGTGTTCAATTTGATTTTCAAAAGGTTGCATAAAAGAGGGTAATTATCATGTTAATAAATACAATGCGATTTGATAAAACTTGATAACTTGTGATTCGTAAGGGTGCATCATTAGTGTGGTTTTATGGAATCTAGAAATAAATACTACTATGATTGGAACGTTATTTTAGTGAAGGCCCTCAAATATGATTTACTGGTATATTTTAACATGTGTCACTCTTCAAGAATGAATATTAATTTATTGAAAAATACAGAACCAAATTTATCAAAGCAAACCAATTTAAATATTATTCTTTTTTCAATTTCACAAAGCCAAGCAAAGCCTAGCAATGTGTTCTGGTGCGTGTCAATGCCCGTGTTTTGCGAGAAAAGCATGCATCCTGCTTCTAACCCTACGGCCTCTCTAATCCATGAATGAACTCATTGACGACTACTTCAGGGGGAGTTGCAAAAATGTTTTCCTTTTCATCTTCAAATGGAGGAATCTTGGCAAAGAAACACCAAACACCAGTTGAGATGTGGGAAGAGATATGCATAAAAAATAATGAAAGACGTTTGCCGAGATGCAATCACTTGGTTGTTGGTTTGAAGGAAATTAGAAAAGGGATGCGCCGAGCCTCTCAATTTCGTTTACTATAAAAGTAAACAAAGCTAATAAGCAAGATTCAGAAGCTATTAACATCATCCTTCCATGTAAAGTACACTGACATTTTGATTCCTGGCACATTCCGGACAAAACAGGGCCTAGACGCACGGTTATTGAACAATGGGAGGGGTGCTCTTTCAGAGGCATTCTCACGCGTAGTGATACAGAAAAAGGCCATATTTGGAAAGACCAAATATGGTTGAGACTACGATAACGTAGTAACCCTCTTACTATAAAAGTTGTGAACCCCGACCCTTCTTTGGCACTGAATTGCTTTTGAACGGGGGTGGCGGAATTACAAATGGTTTATATCATTGTAAAGGACGAAGAACGAGCGGCTTGGTAAGACGATCCCTGATTGATCAATTCGAAAGGTCGGCTAACGCGACCCGCTACTACATCTCGCTAGACTCAATATCGGAGTGAAACAGGTATTATTGAGGCTAGTTTTACTGAGACTGACACTGGAGGGATAGAAGTATAATAATTAAACTAATTTCACATCTTTGTTTTCAATTAATCGATATTCATAACAATTGGGGTATTGAAGAATGTTAATTTATTTATTTTAAATAACGTACATGGGTTATTTATATACTTGTACATGTATATATATGTTTCACCGATGACAATCGAGAATGATGTACAAATAACATAATTTATCATCCAAAACTGTTTATATCGCAGGGGATATCGGATATTTGTTACTTTTATCAACTTGTGTTGATATGTTTGATACCAGAAGACATTCGGGTGCGATTCTCTATTTATAGTGTTGTCTTGCGTGCATGCATCAACGATCGAACTGTATATTTTACGCGCGCTTCGTTTATGTTTTGATAATCTTATCTAATTTAAATTTCAATATTTATTGTAATTTATCATTATGTTCGCTCTCAAGAGGCTATTCAAGCCACGTCTTCCATTGCTTGGCTCTGTTACAAGTTGGCTCCTTTCCTGATTCTTTCACTATCTCAGGCCTAGCAGTGAACATTTAACAGGGAGACCAGTCTTATTTTCCTTCATTCAAATATCATACTACATCCCGACATCATGTCAGGAAGACTCAGAAATAAGTTAAATCAAAACAAGCCTATACGAAGCCTCAAGATCTTAATTATTATTCTTGAAATAAATAAATCAGTCTCCCTTTTAATTTATTAATCATATTTCAAATTTTAGATTTATTGAAAATTTTATTTCATAGTCTAGTCAGATTGACTGTTGGCTTTTAAACATATACATTTCATACATATAGAATCCCAGTCTTGAAAAAGGAAATTGAATGTTTAACAACGTCGCTGACGTTGCTTGGTTGCAAACAGTTTGGAATTGTTTCATTAGCCAGTAAAATGCTTCACACTTTGGAAGAAGTGATCGAGTTCATTCTAAAAGGGAGATAAGTTTTATCATTATCAATTTGCCAATTATTGTTACATTTGGTTGTTTATTTTTATGGCTAATTTACCTTGTGTCAAAACAATCAATGCGTTGTATATACATGAAATTGCCGAAACTTCTAGTAAAATAATAACGACTTGAAATCGTTCAGATAAATGGTATCACTTTTTTGTAAATGAATTCAAACCAATGACACGGCCCAAAGTCTGAATCTGTCTATAGGTCAGGGTAACAAATGCTTTATCTTTTGTCAATGTCATAATAATGCAAATAAATCATTTAAATACTTGTATTTTATTATTTGTTTCGTGTTAAGATGTATCAAATCAGGATGAAGCTTTCGCTTACAAAGGCACAACTGTCCAATCCTATGAGAGGGGCGATATATCGTTATTTATTAAGTCATTCAACGACTATTTTGCTCAAGATTTTTCACAAACGAAGTATCGATATTCTACTCGTCTCTGCCTTGAGGAAATGTTACCTATAATTTTCTCAGCAAAAAAAGACAAGGTTTACATGATTATTCGCAGAATTTCAAAATGGATGCGCGTATGGATATGGATATTTATCATATTACTACATGATATAACTACATATCTTACATACACATACATATTACATACGTGTTCTGAATATCTTCATGAGATAATTTTGGTTATTTGAAACAAGTGTTGTGTAACCAGTTGAAAGTTATTCAACGAGTGTTGTGTAACCAAAGCAGGTTATTCAACGATAGTGACGTCATAATGCCGTACTACTTTTGCAATCAGCTGATCAGGTGCAACCGACAGAAAGTTTGGAAAGAGTTATCTCCCCTTTGTATTCAACGGATGCGTTTTGTCAACACGGAGCTTTGAAAGTTTGAGTGAAAGTCGATAGGCCTAGTTTAGAAACGGTTCAGGGTTGTGTTAACATGCAGTTTCATTTATAATATGAACACTGCTTTACATAATCAAGCAAAATACTGAATTATCAGCATTCATCTAGAAACGTTTAGCAAGGGCGATTGAACCGTTCAAAATCCACGTCACTGTCATCAAGCTTGGGGATCTCTCTGCTACAGTACCGACAACAGCGTCGTTTTTTATTGTTAAAGTATTTGCTAATGTTTTGGTTTTGGATAACTCAGGCGATAAACTGTACACACATGATTGTTTTAAAGTAGGATTTTATTTAGAGGTGAAGATGATGCTAACGAATAACGGGACTATGTTTTTGCTTAAAATTGCGAACACAGAGGTAGGCTACCTCACCAGTGTATCATTACGCAACTATGTCGCGCATGGATTGATCGTGGTTTCAAAGAAATAGAAATTCGTTTTGTATGTACTAAATAGATCACAAAACTCGTGAGTGTTGAATATCGAAAATATTTCAACTCAATATTTTCAAAGTTTTGATTTATTCACTCGCTTTCGCTTTAAGACAAAAGATCAAAATTCAACGAAGATTCGTAAAATCAGGATCGTTTGACCACCAACAGCTAAGCGTACACAGGGTCTAGATTCAAATACCCGGATGCATTAATAAATGAAAAACGAAGCTTTGTATTGTTTATTTCACACATTCCTTATTACAAGCCAAGCCCTCGATGAAAATAAATAAATACTAAATAAATACTACGTACCACTTCACACCATAAATTAGTGAAAGATAAAATGTTGATACATAATGCAAAAAATGATATGATCACTCATAATAAATACATTCAAATGGTTTCAATCAAATGTCACCCACCTATTATCTTCTGTCTTTAAAACGATAAGCCTATCAATACTCACTTAGTGTTCAATTTGATTTTCAAAAGGTTGCATAAAAGAGGGTAATTATCATGTTAATAAATACAATGCGATTTGATAAAACTTGATAACTTGTGATTCGTAAGGGTGCATCATTAGTGTGGTTTTATGGAATCTAGAAATAAATACTACTATGATTGGAACGTTATTTTAGTGAAGGCCCTCAAATATGATTTACTGGTATATTTTAACATGTGTCACTCTTCAAGAATGAATATTAATTTATTGAAAAATACAGAACCAAATTTATCAAAGCAAACCAATTTAAATATTATTCTTTTTTCAATTTCACAAAGCCAAGCAAAGCCTAGCAATGTGTTCTGGTGCGTGTCAATGCCCGTGTTTTGCGAGAAAAGCATGCATCCTGCTTCTAACCCTACGGCCTCTCTAATCCATGAATGAACTCATTGACGACTACTTCAGGGGGAGTTGCAAAAATGTTTTCCTTTTCATCTTCAAATGGAGGAATCTTGGCAAAGAAACACCAAACACCAGTTGAGATGTGGGAACAGATATGCATAAAAAATAATGAAAGACGTTTGCCGAGATGCAATCACTTGGTTGTTGGTTTGAAGGAAATTAGAAAAGGGATGCGCCGAGCCTCTCAATTTCGTTTACTATAAAAGTAAACAAAGCTAATAAGCAAGATTCAGAAGCTATTAACATCATCCTTCCATGTAAAGTACACTGACATTTTGATTCCTGGCACATTCCGGACAAAACAGGGCCTAGACGCACGGTTATTGAACAATGGGAGGGGTGCTCTTTCAGAGGCATTCTCACGCGTAGTGATACAGAAAAAGGCCATATTTGGAAAGACCAAATATGGTTGAGACTACGATAACGTAGTAACCCTCTTACTATAAAAGTTGTGAACCCCGACCCTTCTTTGGCACTGAATTGCTTTTGAACGGGGGTGGCGGAATTACAAATGGTTTATATCATTGTAAAGGACGAAGAACGAGCGGCTTGGTAAGACGATCCCTGATTGATCAATTCGAAAGGTCGGCTAACGCGACCCGCTACTACATCTCGCTAGACTCAATATCGGAGTGAAACAGGTATTATTGAGGCTAGTTTTACTGAGACTGACACTGGAGGGATAGAAGTATAATAATTAAACTAATTTCACATCTTTGTTTTCAATTAATCGATATTCATAACAATTGGGGTATTGAAGAATGTTAATTTATTTATTTTAAATAACGTACATGGGTTATTTATATACTTGTACATGTATATATATGTTTCACCGATGACAATCGAGAATGATGTACAAATAACATAATTTATCATCCAAAACTGTTTATATCGCAGGGGATATCGGATATTTGTTACTTTTATCAACTTGTGTTGATATGTTTGATACCAGAAGACATTCGGGTGCGATTCTCTATTTATAGTGTTGTCTTGCGTGCATGCATCAACGATCGAACTGTATATTTTACGCGCGCTTCGTTTATGTTTTGATAATCTTATCTAATTTAAATTTCAATATTTATTGTAATTTATCATTATGTTCGCTCTCAAGAGGCTATTCAAGCCACGTCTTCCATTGCTTGGCTCTGTTACAAGTTGGCTCCTTTCCTGATTCTTTCACTATCTCAGGCCTAGCAGTGAACATTTAACAGGGAGACCAGTCTTATTTTCCTTCATTCAAATATCATACTACATCCCGACATCATGTCAGGAAGACTCAGAAATAAGTTAAATCAAAACAAGCCTATACGAAGCCTCAAGATCTTAATTATTATTCTTGAAATAAATAAATCAGTCTCCCTTTTAATTTATTAATCATATTTCAAATTTTAGATTTATTGAAAATTTTATTTCATAGTCTAGTCAGATTGACTGTTGGCTTTTAAACATATACATTTCATACATATAGAATCCCAGTCTTGAAAAAGGAAATTGAATGTTTAACAACGTCGCTGACGTTGCTTGGTTGCAAACAGTTTGGAATTGTTTCATTAGCCAGTAAAATGCTTCACACTTTGGAAGAAGTGATCGAGTTCATTATAAAAGGGAGATAAGTTTTATCATTATCAATTTGCCAATTATTGTTACATTTGGTTGTTTATTTTTATGGCTAATTTACCTTGTGTCAAAACAATCAATGCGTTGTATATACATGAAATTGCCGAAACTTCTAGTAAAATAATAACGACTTGAAATCGTTCAGATAAATGGTATCACTTTTTTGTAAATGAATTCAAACCAATGACACGGCCCAAAGTCTGAATCTGTCTATAGGTCAGGGTAACAAATGCTTTATCTTTTGTCAATGTCATAATAATGCAAATAAATCATTTAAATACTTGTATTTTATTATTTGTTTCGTGTTAAGATGTATCAAATCAGGATGAAGCTTTCGCTTACAAAGGCACAACTGTCCAATCCTATGAGAGGGGCGATATATCGTTATTTATTAAGTCATTCAACGACTATTTTGCTCAAGATTTTTCACAAACGAAGTATCGATATTCTACTCGTCTCTGCCTTGAGGAAATGTTACCTATAATTTTCTCAGCAAAAAAAGACAAGGTTTACATGATTATTCGCAGAATTTCAAAATGGATGCGCGTATGGATATGGATATTTATCATATTACTACATGATATAACTACATATCTTACATACACATACATATTACATACGTGTTCTGAATATCTTCATGAGATAATTTTGGTTATTTGAAACAAGTGTTGTGTAACCAGTTGAAAGTTATTCAACGAGTGTTGTGTAACCAAAGCAGGTTATTCAACGATAGTGACGTCATAATGCCGTACTACTTTTGCAATCAGCTGATCAGGTGCAACCGACAGAAAGTTTGGAAAGAGTTATCTCCCCTTTGTATTCAACGGATGCGTTTTGTCAACACGGAGCTTTGAAAGTTTGAGTGAAAGTCGATAGGCCTAGTTTAGAAACGGTTCAGGGTTGTGTTAACATGCAGTTTCATTTATAATATGAACACTGCTTTACATAATCAAGCAAAATACTGAATTATCAGCATTCATCTAGAAACGTTTAGCAAGGGCGATTGAACCGTTCAAAATCCACGTCACTGTCATCAAGCTTGGGGATCTCTCTGCTACAGTACCGACAACAGCGTCGTTTTTTATTGTTAAAGTATTTGCTAATGTTTTGGTTTTGGATAACTCAGGCGATAAACTGTACACACATGATTGTTTTAAAGTAGGATTTTATTTAGAGGTGAAGATGATGCTAACGAATAACGGGACTATGTTTTTGCTTAAAATTGCGAACACAGAGGTAGGCTACCTCACCAGTGTATCATTACGCAACTATGTCGCGCATGGATTGATCGTGGTTTCAAAGAAATAGAAATTCGTTTTGTATGTACTAAATAGATCACAAAACTCGTGAGTGTTGAATATCGAAAATATTTCAACTCAATATTTTCAAAGTTTTGATTTATTCACTCGCTTTCGCTTTAAGACAAAAGATCAAAATTCAACGAAGATTCGTAAAATCAGGATCGTTTGACCACCAACAGCTAAGCGTACACAGGGTCTAGATTCAAATACCCGGATGCATTAATAAATGAAAAACGAAGCTTTGTATTGTTTATTTCACACATTCCTTATTACAAGCCAAGCCCTCGATGAAAATAAATAAATACTAAATAAATACTACGTACCATTTCACACCATAAATTAGTAAAAGATAAAATGTTGATACATAATGCAAAAAATGATATGATCACTCATAATAAATACATTCAAATGGTTTCAATCAAATGTCACCCACCTATTATCTTCTGTCTTTAAAACGATAACCCTATCAATACTCACTTAGTTTTCAATTTGATTTTCAAAAGGTTGCATAAAAGAGGGTAATTATCATGTTAATCTATAAAATGCGATTTGATAAAACTTGATAACTTGTGATTCGTAGGAGTGCATCATTAGTGTGGTTTTATGGAAATCTAGAAATAAATACTACTATGATTGGAACGTTATTTTAGTGAAATGAATCATGATTTATGAAAGAATACGGCCCTCAAATATGATTTACTGGTATATTTTAACATGTGTCACTCTTCAAGAATGAATATTAATTTATTGAAAAATACAGAACCAAATTTATCAAAGCAAACCAATTTAATTTTAAATATTATTCCTTTTTCAATTTCACAAAGCCATGCATAGCAATGTGTGCTGGTGCGTGTCAATGACCGTGTTTTGCGAGAAAAACATGCACCCTGCTTTGCAGTGTAACCCTACGGTCTCTCTAATCCATGAATGAACTCATTGACGACTACTTCAGGGGGAGTTGCAAAAATGTTTTCCTTTTCATCTTCAAATGGAGGAATCTTGGCAAAGAAACACCAAACACCAGTTGAGAATTGGGAACAGATATGCATAAAAAATAATGAAAGACGTTTGCCGAGATGCAATCACTTGGTTGTTGGTTTGAAGGAAATTAGAAAAGGGATGCGCCGAGCCTCTCAATTTCGTTTACTATAAAAGTAAACAAAGCTAATAAGCAAGATTCAGAAGCTATTAACATCATCCTTCCATGTAAAATACACTGACATTTTGATTCCTGGCACATTCCGGACAAAACAGGGCCTAGACGCACGGTTATTGAACAATGGGAGGGGTGCTCTTTCAGAGGCATTCTCACGCGTAGTGATACAGAAAAACGCCATATTTGGAAAGACCAAATATGGTTGAGACTACGATAACGTAGTAACCCTCTTACTATAAAAGTTGTGAACCCCGACCCTTCTTTGGCACTGAATTGCTTTTGAACGGGGTGGCGGAATTACAAATGGTTTATATCATTGTAAAGGACGAAGAACGAGCGGCTTGGTAAGACGATCCCTGATTGATCAATTCGAAAGGTCGGCTAACGCGACCCGCTACTACATCTCGCTAGACTCAATATCGGAGTGAAACAGGTATTATTGAGGCTAGTTTTACTGAGACTGACACTGGAGGGATAGAAGTATAATACTTAAACTAATTTCACATCTTTGTTTTCAATTAATCGATATTCATAACAATTGGGGTATTGAAGAATGTTAATTTATTTATTTTAAATAACGTACATGGGTTATTTATATACTTGTACATGTATATATATGTTTCACCGATGACAATCGAGAATGATGTACAAATAACATAATTTATCACCCAAAACTGTTTATATCGCAGGGGATATCGGATATTTGTTACTTTTATCAACTTGTGTTGATATGTTTGATACCAGAAGACATTCGGGTGCGATTCTCTATTTATAGTGTTGTCTTGCGTGCATGCATCAACGATCGAACTGTATATTTTACGCGCGCTTCGTTTATGCTTTGATAATCTTATCTAATTTAAATTTCAATATTTATTGTAATTTATCATCATGTTCGCTCTCAAGAGGCTATTCAAGCCACGTCTTCCATTGTTTGGCTTTGTTACAAGTTGGCTCCTTTCCTGATTCTTTCACTATCTCAGGCCTAGCAGTGAACATTTAACAGGGAGACCAGTCTTATTTTCCTTCATTCAAATATCATACTACATCCCGACATCATGTCAGGAAGACTCAGAAATAAGTAAAATCAAAACAAGCCTATACGAAGCCTCAAGATCTTAATTATTATTCTTGAAATAAATAAATCAGTCTCCCTTTTAATTTATTTAATCATATTTCAAATTTTAGATTTATTGAAAATTTTATTTCATAGTCTAGTCAGATTGACTGTTGGCTTTTAAACATATACATTTCATACATATAGAATCCCAGTCTTGAAAAAGGAAATTGAATGTTTAACAACGTCGCTGACGTTGCTTGGTTGCAAACAGTTTGGAATTGTTACAGTAGCCAGTAAAATGCTTCACACTTTGGAAGAAGTGATCGAGTTCATTCTAAAAGGGAGATAAGTTTTATCACTATCAATGTGCCATTTTTTGTTACATTTGGTTGTTTATTTTTATGGCTAGTTTACCTTATGTCAAAACTATCAATGCGTTGTATATACATGAAATTGCCGAAACTTCTAGTAAAATAATAAGGATTTGAAATCGTTCAGATAAATGGTATTACTTTTTTGTAAATTATTTAAACCAACCGCGGCCCCAAGTCTGAATCTGTCTATAGGTCAGGGTAACAAATGCTTTATCTTTTGTCAATGTCATAATAATGCAAATAAATCATTTAAATACTTGTATTTTATTATTTGTTTCGTGTTAAGATGTATCAAATCAGGATGAAGCTTTCGCTTACAAAGGCACAACTGTCCAATCCTATGAGAGGGGCGATATATCGTTATTTATTAAGTCATTCAACGACTATTTTGCTCAAGATTTTTCACAAACGAAGTATCGATATTCTACTCGTCTCTGCCTTGAGGAAATGTTACCTATAATTTTCTCAGCAAAAAAAGACAAGGTTTACATGATTATTCGCAGAATTTCAAAATGGATGCGCGTATGGATATGGATATTTATCATATTACTACATGATATAACTACATATCTTACATACACATACATATTACATACGTGTTCTGAATATCTTCATGAGATAATTTTGGTTATTTGAAACAAGTGTTGTGTAACCAGTTGAAAGTTATTCAACGAGTGTTGTGTAACCAAAGCAGGTTATTCAACGATAGTGACGTCATAATGCCGTACTACTTTTGCAATCAGCTGATCAGGTGCAACCGACAGAAAGTTTGGAAAGAGTTATCTCCCCTTTGTATTCAACGGATGCGTTTTGTCAACACGGAGCTTTGAAAGTTTGAGTGAAAGTCGATAGGCCTAGTTTAGAAACGGTTCAGGGTTGTGTTAACATGCAGTTTCATTTATAATATGAACACTGCTTTACATAATCAAGCAAAATACTGAATTATCAGCATTCATCTAGAAACGTTTAGCAAGGGCGATTGAACCGTTCAAAATCCACGTCACTGTCATCAAGCTTGGGGATCTCTCTGCTACAGTACCGACAACAGCGTCGTTTTTTATTGTTAAAGTATTTGCTAATGTTTTGGTTTTGGATAACTCAGGCGATAAACTGTACACACATGATTGTTTTAAAGTAGGATTTTATTTAGAGGTGAAGATGATGCTAACGAATAACGGGACTATGTTTTTGCTTAAAATTGCGAACACAGAGGTAGGCTACCTCACCAGTGTATCATTACGCAACTATGTCGCGCATGGATTGATCGTGGTTTCAAAGAAATAGAAATTCGTTTTGTATGTACTAAATAGATCACAAAACTCGTGAGTGTTGAATATCGAAAATATTTCAACTCAATATTTTCAAAGTTTTGATTTATTCACTCGCTTTCGCTTTAAGACAAAAGATCAAAATTCAACGAAGATTCGTAAAATCAGGATCGTTTGACCACCAACAGCTAAGCGTACACAGGGTCTAGATTCAAATACCCGGATGCATTAATAAATGAAAAACGAAGCTTTGTATTGTTTATTTCACACATTCCTTATTACAAGCCAAGCCCTCGATGAAAATAAATAAATACTAAATAAATACTACGTACCATTTCACACCATAAATTAGTAAAAGATAAAATGTTGATACATAATGCAAAAAATGATATGATCACTCATAATAAATACATTCAAATGGTTTCAATCAAATGTCACCCACCTATTATCTTCTGTCTTTAAAACGATAACCCTATCAATACTCACTTAGTTTTCAATTTGATTTTCAAAAGGTTGCATAAAAGAGGGTAATTATCATGTTAATCTATAAAATGCGATTTGATAAAACTTGATAACTTGTGATTCGTAGGAGTGCATCATTAGTGTGGTTTTATGGAAATCTAGAAATAAATACTACTATGATTGGAACGTTATTTTAGTGAAATGAATCATGATTTATGAAAGAATACGGCCCTCAAATATGATTTACTGGTATATTTTAACATGTGTCACTCTTCAAGAATGAATATTAATTTATTGAAAAATACAGAACCAAATTTATCAAAGCAAACCAATTTAATTTTAAATATTATTCCTTTTTCAATTTCACAAAGCCAAGCAAAGCCTAGCAATGTGTGCTGGTGCGTGTCAATGACCGTGTTTTGCGAGAAAAGCATGCACCCTGCTTTGCAGTGTAACCCTACGGTCTCTCTAATCCATGAATGAACTCATTGACGACTACTTCAGGGGGAGTTGCAAAAATGTTTTCCTTTTCATCTTCAAATGGAGGAATCTTGGCAAAGAAACACCAAACACCAGTTGAGAATTGGGAACAGATATGCATAAAAAATAATGAAAGACGTTTGCCGAGATGCAATCACTTGGTTGTTGGTTTGAAGGAAATTAGAAAAGGGATGCGCCGAGCCTCTCAATTTCGTTTACTATAAAAGTAAACAAAGCTAATAAGCAAGATTCAGAAGCTATTAACATCATCCTTCCATGTAAAATACACTGACATTTTGATTCCTGGCACATTCCGGACAAAACAGGGCCTAGACGCACGGTTATTGAACAATGGGAGGGGTGCTCTTTCAGAGGCATTCTCACGCGTAGTGATACAGAAAAAGGCCATATTTGGAAAGACCAAATATGGTTGAGACTACGATAACGTAGTAACCCTCTTACTATAAAAGTTGTGAACCCCGACCCTTCTTTGGCACTGAATTGCTTTTGAACGGGGTGGCGGAATTACAAATGGTTTATATCATTGTAAAGGACGAAGAACGAGCGGCTTGGTAAGACGATCCCTGATTGATCAATTCGAAAGGTCGGCTAACGCGACCCGCTACTACATCTCGCTAGACTCAATATCGGAGTGAAACAGGTATTATTGAGGCTGGTTTTACTGAGACTGACACTGGAGGGATAGAAGTATAATACTTAAACTAATTTCACATCTTTGTTTTCAATTAATCGATATTCATAACAATTGGGGTATTGAAGAATGTTAATTTATTTATTTTAAATAACGTACATGGGTTATTTATATACTTGTACATGTATATATATGTTTCACCGATGACAATCGAGAATGATGTACAAATAACATAATTTATCACCCAAAACTGTTTATATCGCAGGGGATATCGGATATTTGTTACTTTTATCAACTTGTGTTGATATGTTTGATACCAGAAGACATTCGGGTGCGATTCTCTATTTATAGTGTTGTCTTGCGTGCATGCATCAACGATCGAACTGTATATTTTACGCGCGCTTCGTTTATGTTTTGATAATCTTATCTAATTTAAATTTCAATATTTATTGTAATTTATCATCATGTTCGCTCTCAAGAGGCTATTCAAGCCACGTCTTCCATTGTTTGGCTTTGTTACAAGTTGGCTCCTTTCCTGATTCTTTCACTATCTCAGGCCTAGCAGTGAACATTTAACAGGGAGACCAGTCTTATTTTCCTTCATTCAAATATCATACTACATCCCGACATCATGTCAGGAAGACTCAGAAATAAGTAAAATCAAAACAAGCCTATACGAAGCCTCAAGATCTTAATTATTATTCTTGAAATAAATAAATCAGTCTCCCTTTTAATTTATTTAATCATATTTCAAATTTTAGATTTATTGAAAATTTTATTTCATAGTCTAGTCAGATTGACTGTTGGCTTTTAAACATATACATTTCATACATATAGAATCCCAGTCTTGAAAAAGGAAATTGAATGTTTAACAACGTCGCTGACGTTGCTTGGTTGCAAACAGTTTGGAATTGTTTCATTAGCCAGTAAAATGCTTCACACTTTGGAAGAAGTGATCGAGTTCATTCTAAAAGGGAGATAAGTTTTATCACTATCAATGTGCCATTTTTTGTTACATTTGGTTGTTTATTTTTATGGCTAGTTTACCTTATGTCAAAACTATCAATGCGTTGTATATACATGAAATTGCCGAAACTTCTAGTAAAATAATAACGACTTGAAATCGTTCAGATAAATGGTATCATTTTTTTGTAAATGAATTCAAACCAATGACACGGCCCAAAGTCTGAATCTGTCTATAGGTCAGGGTAACAAATGCTTTATCTTTTGTCAATGTCATAATAATGCAAATAAATCATTTAAATACTTGTATTTTATTATTTGTTTCGTGTTAAAATGTATCAAATCAGGATGAAGCTTTCGCTTACAAAGGCACAACTGTCCAATCCTATGAGAGGGGCGATATATCGTTATTTATTAAGTCATTCAACGACTATTTTGCTCAATATTTTTCACAAACGAAGTATCGCTATTGTACTCGTCTCTGCCTTGAGGAAATGTTACCTATAATTTTCTCAGCAAAAAAAGACGAGGTTTACATGATTATTCGCAGAATTTCAAACTGGATACGCGTATGGATATGGATAATAGTCATATTACTACATATCTTACATACACATACATACCTGTGCACGGGAGTGTGTTTTTTTATAGATTAATAGATTCTCAATACATTGTTCCTCGTTGGTCGGAGGTAAAAGATATTACGTTTTAACGATCATGTGCACACGTTTTATCGCTGAATTATTCATACCTGAAGAATTCATTCAAATATCAAAATCGCTCAGCATTTTTCGGCCTGTTGTGAAGTTTTTCGAAATGGATTGAAAAGAGGTCAAATAGGGTTTGTATAGGCTGTTGTAACACAGGCATTTTAAAGTAAGACAAAAGATCAGAATTCAACGAAGATTCGTAAAATCAGGATCGTTTGACCACCAACAGCTAAGCGTACACAGGGTCTAGATTCAAATACCCGGATGCATTAATAAATGAAAAACGAAGCTTTGTATTGTTTATTTCACACATTCCTTATTACAAGCCAAGCCCTCGATGAAAATAAATAAATACTAAATAAATACTACGTACCATTTCACACCATAAATTAGTAAAACATAAAATGTTGATACATAATGCAAAAAATGATATGATCACTCATAATAAATACATTCAAATGGTTTCAATCAAATGTCACCCACCTATTATCTTCTGTCTTTAAAACGATAACCCTATCAATACTCACTTAGTTTTCAATTTGATTTTCAAAAGGTTGCATAAAAGAGGATAATTATCATGTTAATCTATAAAATGCGATTTTATAAAACTTGATAACTTGTGATTCGTAAGGGTGCATTATTTGTGTGGTTTTATGGAAATCTAGAAATAAATACTACTATGATTGGAACGTTATTTTAGTGAAATGAATCATGATTTATGAAAGCATATGGCCCTCAAATATGATTTACAGGTATATTTTAACATGTGTCCCTCGTCAAGAATGAATATTAATTTATTGAAAAATACAGAACCAAATTTATCAAAGCAAACCAATTTAAATATTATTCTTTTTTCAATTTCGCAAAGCCAAGCAAAGCCTAGCAAGGTGTGCTGGTGCGTGTCAATGCCCGTGTTTTGCGACAAAAGCATGCATCCTGCTTTGCAATGTAACCCTAGGTCTCTCTAATCCATGAATGAACTCATTGACGACTACTTCAGGGGGAGTTGCAAAAATGTTTTCCTTTTCATCTTCAAATGGAGGAATCTTGGCAAAGAAACACCAAACACCAGTTGAGATGTGGGAACAGATATGCATAAAAAATAATGAAAGACGTTTGCCGAGATGCAATCACTTGGTTGTTGGTTTGAAGGAAATTAGAAAAGGGATGCGCCGAGCCTCTCAATTTGGTTTACTATAAAAGTAAACAAAGCTAATAAGCAAGATTCAGAAGCTATTAACATCGTCCTTCCATGTAAAGTACACTGACATTTTGATTCCTGGCACATTCCGGACAAAACAGGGCCTAGACGCACGGTTATTGAACAATGGGAGGGGTGCTCTTTCAGAGGCATTCTCACGCGTAGTGATACAGAAAAACGCCATATTTGGAAAGACCAAATATGGTTGAGACTACGATAACGTAGTAACCCTCTTACTATAAAAGTTGTGAACCCCGACCCTTCTTTGGCACTGAATTGCTTTTGAACGGGGTGGCGGAATTACAAATGGTTTATATCATTGTAAAGGACGAAGAACGATCGGCTTGGTAAGACGATCCCTGATTGATCAATTCGAAAGGTCGGCTAACGCGACCCGCTTCTACATCTCGCTAGACTCAATATCGGAGTGAAACAGGTATTATTGAGGCTAGTTTTACTGAGACTGACACTGGAGGGATAGAAGTATAATAATTAAACTAATTTCACATCTTTGTTTTCAATTAATCGATATTCATAACAATTGGGGTATTGAAGAATGTTAATTTATTTATTTTAAACAACGTACATGGGTTATTTATATACTTGTACATGTATATATATATGTTTCACCGATGACAATCGAGAATGATGTACAAATAACATAATTTATCATCCAAAACTGTTTATATCGCAGGGGATATCGGATATTTGTTACTTTTATCAACTTGTGTTGATATGTTTGATACCAGAAGACATTCGGGTGCGATTCTCTATTTATAGTGTTGTCTTGCGTGCATGCATCAACGATCGAACTGTATATTTTACGCGCGCTTCGTTTATGTTTTGATAATCTTATCTAATTTAAATTTCAATATTTATTGTAATTTATCATCATGTTCGCTCTCAAGAGGCTATTCAAGCCACGTCTTCCATTGTTTGGCTCTGTTACAAGTTGGCTCCTTTCCTGATTCTTTCACTATCTCAGGCCTAGCAGTGAACATTTAACAGGGAGACCAGTCTTATTTTCCTTCATTCAAATATCATACTACATCCCGACATCATGTCAGGAAGACTCAGAAATAAGTTAAATCAAAACAAGCCTATACGAAGCCTCAAGATCTTAATTATTATTCTTGAAATAAATAAATCAGTCTCCCTTTTAATTTATTTAATCATATTTCAAATTTAAGATTTATTGAAAATTTTATTTCATAGTCTAGTCAGATTGACTGTTGGCTTTTAAACATATACATTTCATACATATAGAATCCCAGTCTTGAAAAAGGAAATTGAATGTTTAACAACGTCGCTGACGTTGCTTGGTTGCAAACAGTTTGGAATTGTTTCATTAGCCAGTAAAATGCTTCACACTTTGGAAGAAGTGATCGAGTTAATTCTAAAAGGGAGATAAGTTTTATCACTATCAATGTGCCATTTTTTCTTACATTTGGTTGTTTATTTTTATGGCTAGTTTACCTTATGTCAAAACTATCAATGCGTTGTATATACATGAAATTGCCGAAACTTCTAGTAAAATAATAAGGATTTGAAATCGTTCAGATAAATGGTATCACTTTTTTGTAAATGAATTCAAACCAATGCTAGCGCATGACGCGGCCCAAAGTCTGAATCTGTCTATAGGTCAGGGTAACAAATGCTTTATCTTTTGTCAATGTCATAATAATGCAAATAAATCATTTAAATACTTGTATTTTATTATTTGTTTCGTGTTAAGATGTATCAAATCAGGATGAAGCTTTCGCTTACAAAGGCACAACTGTCCAATCCTATGAGAGGGGCGATATATCGTTATTTATTAAGTCATTCAACGACTATTTTGCTCAAGATTTTTCACAAACGAAGTATCGATATTGTACTCGTCTCTGCCTTGAGGAAATGTTACCTATAATTTTCTCAGCAAAAAAAGACGAGGTTAACATGAATATTCGCAGAATTTGAAACTGGATACGCGTATGAATATGGATAATAGTCATATTACTACATATCTTACATACACATACATATCTGTGCACGGGAGTGTGTTTTTAATAGATTAATAGATTCTCAATACATTGTTCCTCGTTCGGTTTGAGGTAAAAGATCTTACGTTTTAACGATCATGTGCACACGTTTTATCGCTGAATTATTCATACCTGAAGAATTCATTCAAATATCAAAATCGCTCAGCATTTTTCAGCCTGTTGTGAAGTTTTTCGAAATGGGTTGAAAAGAGGTCATATAGGGTTTGTATAGGCTGTTGTAACACAGGCATTTTAAAGTAAGACAAAAGATCAGAATTCAACGAAGATTCGTAAAATCAGGATCGTTTGACCACCAACAGCTAAGCGTACACAGGGTCTACATTCAAATACCCGGATGCATTTATAAATGAAAAACGAAGCTTTGTATTGTTTATTTCACACATTGCATATTAGAAGCCAAGCCCTCGATGAAAATAAATAAATACTAAATAAATACTACGTACCATTTCACACCATAAATTAGTAAAAGATAAAATGTTGATACATAATGCAAAAAATGATATGATCACTCATAATAAATACATTCAAATGGTTTCAATCAAATGTCACCCACCTATTATCTTCTGTCTTTAAAACGATAACCCTATCAATACTCACTTAGTTTTCAATTTGATTTTCAAAAGGTTGCATAAAAGAGGGTAATTATCATGTTAATCTATAAAATGCGATTTGATAAAACTTGATAACTTGTGATTCGTAGGAGTGCATCATTAGTGTGGTTTTATGGAAATCTAGAAATAAATACTACTATGATTGGAACGTTATTTTAGTGAAATGAATCATGATTTATGAAAGAATATGGCCCTCAAATATGATTTACTGGTATATTTTAACATGGGTCCCTCTTCAAGAATGAATATTAATATATGAAAATTATTATTCCAAGTAATTTCCTGACCACGCTTCGCAAACTTGGACCAATCTTCAAAGGAGCGCAGAGCAACTGAGCAAAGGGACTATGTTTGGATTATTAAAAAGCTTAATTAACCATAATAAACTTAACTCAAAATAATGCAACGGTTTCTTTTTGCGATGGAGAAAGCAAATATTTCCAAATAAACATTAGTAATGATCCAAGAAAATGCTTACCAGTGGATATGTTCGTGTTAGAACAACAACGAATTA
Source organism: Steromphala cineraria (assembly GCA_916613615.1). Classification (NCBI taxonomy): domain Eukaryota; kingdom Metazoa; phylum Mollusca; class Gastropoda; order Trochida; family Trochidae; genus Steromphala; species Steromphala cineraria. The sequence continues at coordinate 1,474,158 of OU744737.1, forward strand.
AAACAAGGCTTGCAGAATTAAAATTTAACAAATGACTGAAAACTTAAAATACAAGATAACTTCGAAGCAACAAATGTGGTGTCAGAGCTATGAATATTCGAGGTGATGAAAATGAAATGATGTTATCGATGGCGGGCTCCTATTCACAGGGATAGATATTCCGGCAGACTGATCAGGTCAAATAAAAACTCTCAGATGTGATGGATGATCAACAATCTGATTAAAATCGACTGTGATCGAGGAAAATAGTGTAACAATATTATCTAGTGGGTTTCGAAACTCACCCACCCCGGCTTTCCTCTCCTTCACAGTCTGAAGGCACCCCTATTGCTCGCATGTTCTGACGTAAGGTCATCTAGCCAATCACAAAGACAGCGACAAAAGCTTTGAAGTTATCAGCTAGGGGCAGGTAACTCTTTACAAAGGGACGATGTGACTAGGTCTTACGGTGTTGAACAAGGGCCATAGCTTGAGTGCTTTCAGACCGTTGTGGAGAGGAAAGTTCTGATACATTTTTTAAATTGTTTCCCTCGAAACAAGGTCGATTTTAATCAGATTGATCTGAACATAAATATTTCAGAAGGGTTTTCAGTCAAAATTCCTAACACGGGGTTATTTCATCTATATGAAGGAAGTTGACGGCATTAGGAGTTAATGGGTTAAAGGAATCGGTGACAAGTTCTTGTTAAACAGTTGAGAAGTGTTTTCAGTCAACATTCCTCACACGGGGTTGTTGTATCTATAGGAAGGAAGTTGACGACATAAGAGTTAATGGTTTAAAGGAATCGGTGTAAGAATTGAATGTGTTAGCTTTTAACAGCAGGAATAGACAAAGGGAATAAGAATATGACTTATACTTATATAAATAAAATGTTGAAATAAACATTATAAGTATAAGTATCACAGCCATTGATAATTCAAATGAGATTTAAGGCAAGAATTTTACAGTGACAACTAGGTAAAGAAAATAGCACTTGTAAATAACAAGGTAAAATATAGATAAAACCGAATAATATCACAGCAAACAAAAGTAAATAAACATCATCATGCCAATTGACAACAAGTTCATCATTAACAAAACAAAAACTGAATTATCAAGATTCAGGATTAAAACTAATTTTAAATAAAACAGGCAATTTTTCTTGGTTCGAGAAGTCATCATTTATAATCTTATTATTTTAATTCTCATCAAATGTTTATCGTTTGTCTATTGTGAGAGAGAGAGAGAGGTTTATTTTAGTAAAGGGGCCACATGCCCATTATACAGAGTATACAATTTGTGCATATTATCGAAGCGCCAGTAAAATATGTTTGATATCAAAATATACAAATGTTGAATATCATGCATATACGTAGATTTTCATGTGGCAAAAAATAATTTGACTCGAGTGGTGAGATAAAATCCTAGAGTGGCAAAATGAAATTTAACTTTGTATGTATGGTGAGTGGCAGGGTGAAATTAAGTTATTTTTGAACCAAGAAACCTTGTCTATTTCATTAACAAACATAATTCAATATAAAATCCATATGAACAAACACAAGACGCGACAAGATATAATAATGGAGGTGAGTAGAAAGAACATGGGATACGAAGGAAAAATGGAAAGGAACCAAAATACGAACAGAATTGGATTCAAAATTCAATTGTTTACACCTAAAAACAAGAGAATTCAATATGGTTTTTCTCAAAAATATATTTTCGCATCTTCAACTTTACAACACATATTGGGTAACCAATCATTTATATTACAGATAGAAGACAATAAGTAAGGGGGTCTTAAACACTTTTGTCCTAAATATTTAGTTTTTCAAAGGCTGAAAAGCGAAATTATATTCCAATACTTGATTTCTATCTCAATAACATAACGTAGAATTTCGTTTCCAAAATGTTCTTTTATAGGTTTGAAAAGCGAGAGTTTTGGGAAAAGGCTTTACAGTGACATATATTTATCATAGGTAAATACTGACAGGTACAAATATACATTGATATATATATATACTGGTGTCCAAACCATATTTTGAATCATCGAATTGTTGTTTTATTATTTGTTTGATATATCACAAAAGGTTAACAAAACGTCTTTTTTTCAGAGTTACCTAATTTTTGTTACCACGATTTGATGTATCTGTAGAGTTTCTTTTGGACACGAGTATATAAGCAGGATAGGATTCAGGTAAAGGCAAGGAAAGCAAAGGCGCCGGAAATACTACCCATGCGACCGGAAGTGACATCATCAACACGTGACCGCTCTGGAGTGAGCTTGGGTCAAGTATATCATTTCCTTCAAGGTCAGAAAGGTTTCTTTTCTTCTGCAATAGCCGAATATCGATTCGCATTGACCGATTAAACCTCGATATTTTATCCAGTTATCTATTTTTAAATTTTCAAACGTTCACCATTGTTCAAAATCGATCTCATTCATCGATTATTTTACGATGCAACGACTTCTTTTTATCAACTTTTTCATCAAGCGGCTTTCTTCTTTCTCCATCGGTACATATTGGTATATATTCAGTTGTGTTCAAAAACAATTTTAATGCCAAAAAATCTTCAGTTTAAATCAGGTTTTTTATCGAGCGCTTTTTTTAAATATCTCAAGTTTCATATCATGTGAACAGTTCTTTCATTACCTGATTCACTACTGTCGCCAATAACGTCAATGCAATTTCGAGAGCAAACTTTCGTGAAAATTCTAATCTTTTTTTCCTAGTCTTCTAATGCAAAAATAACCTTGTTAACTATTCATTATTTATCAAGATTATTTCATAAACTAATCAACATTTGTTCATTAATTGAATGTTCAGAATTCGAACCTTTTTCCAACCTATCATTAAGCTTGTAATGTATGACTCTATACCATAAATTATGATTATGTTTTCAAAAAATAAACATAAAAAATCAACTCTTCAATTTCAGTCATCTATTCCTATTCGGAGCTCTTTGAGTTGTATAAATCTCACTGGAAACTATAAGACTTAAATGACTTCTTATAATACGAACCAAAAAAGTGTAACCCAATCACCAACTCTAGCTAATTGTTAGAAATCGTTTCTCCTTCAATCTCACGTTATCTAGGTAAACTAAAAGAGAGGGGCCAGCGGTGATATATTGTGATATTTATCAAGAAAATTTGAAACAAAATCCAATTACAACATCGGTCGACAAAACCTCGTTCCTAACGTTCAGAGTGTTGTTTGCATTTAACTTTATGGCTAAAACCTCAAATTTTGAAAGATTTAGCTCTTTAGAAGCTTCATGACACCAAAAGTTTCCAATTACAAAAAATCTAATCAATCAAATAGAATAAAAGTAATTTCAGTAGTAGAGTTGTATTTTCTAGTTTAAGCCCCTTCTCTTCACAATTTTTCAATAAACTATTAATTAACTAACTTCGAAATTCTATCAATATAATCAAAATAAAATGACTTGTAACTAGTAACAACGTTCCATCGTATCATATTTCCATAAATCTAAATCATCTCTGGACAAGCTTAAGCGACTGAATTTCTAAACTTCGACATCTCGACTGATCTAATGCTAGTTAGATTTTATGTGCGCATCTGATAAGCTTCTAATGCAGGCCTTCATACTAAACTTGTTTCCCAGAATCCCCGGAAGAGGTCTACTGCGCAGCTACCGCTTCCTCCTCCTTTGCAAGACAGCGGGGACACCAACACGTGACCTGCAATTGTAAACAAATGCTGTAAATGTATACCATAACGTAGCAATTCTTGTATGAACCTTCCGCGTTTTAATTGACATTTATTAATAATTAATAAACTAACATTCCGCTGTCCTTTAAAAAAATCAATTCCCAATCTTTAGCTATACTTACTTTAATAAACCCATGTAATTCGTAGCTGAATACATCAACCCTAACCATCAACGTTGAACAAGGATGAAGGGGTTAAAGTCAGGAATCCTCAATCTTATCAATTTTATTTTTTGACAAAGTTTATATATTATTTGTTTTAAAATATTTCACCCCAAAATACCTTGGCAGTAAGCTTATAACCTGGAACATTTAGGCAATAACCTGCCTAGGTAGTAGCTTAATGCCTAGGAGATAACGTTAGTGCCCGATTCCCCTTATTGCCGCTAACATATATATAGCTAGATACTTATTTTGAATCGGGGCTTCTTAAATTTCCGTTATCATAGCTGAACAATTTAACCAGACCCTCTCTTTTCACGCGGACAAATTTCAACTACTGACGTGTACCTTAACCAAATATCCCATAAGATCATACTTACTTTGAAGCGGAGTAGGTTTTCATAGCTGAAGGGTTCACGAGGACCAATTGTTACTACGTATGCGTACCCAAAACTTACAATCCCCCTAACATCATACTTACTTTGAAGTGGGCCTTCAGTAACCTAGGTTTTCATAGCTGAAGATTTCAACCACGCCATCTCCTTTCACGATGACAACTTTAAACTACTGATGTGTAAATAAATGAATTTTCTTTCTGTCTGTGTTCCTAAAATTAAATATTCCCCTAAGATCATACTTACTCTAGACCAGCTTCAACCAGCCCCTCTCTTTTCACGAGGATTAATTATTACTACTGATGTGTACATCCCACCATGAATCATACTTACTTTGAAGCGGGGCTTCATAAACCCGGGTCATTCATACAGCTAGATACTTACTTTGAAGCGGGGCTTCATAAACCCGGGTCATTCATACAGCCAGATACTTACTTTGAAGCGGGGCTTCATAAACCCGGGTCATTCATACAGCTAGATACTTACTTTGAAGCAGGGCTTCATAAACCCGGGTCATTCATACAGCTTGATACTTACTTTGAAGCGGGGCTTCATAAACCCGGGTCATTCATACAGCCAGATACTTACTTTGAAGCGGGGCTTCATAAACCCGGGTCATTCATACAGCCAGATACTTACTTTGAAGCGGGGCTTCATAAACCCGGGTCATTCATACAGCTAGATACTTACTTTGAAGCGGGGCTTCATAAACCCGGGTCATTCATACAGCTAGATACTTACTTTGAAGCGGGGCTTCATAAACCCGGGTCATTCATACAGCCAGATACTTACTTTGAAGCGGGGCTTCATAAACCCGGGTCATTCATACAGCTAGATACTTACTTTGAAGCGGGGCTTCATAAACCCGGGTCATTCATACAGCTAGATACTTACTTTGAAGCGGGGCTTCATAAACCCGGGTCATTCATACAGCTAGATACTTACTTTGAAGCGGGGCTTCATAAACCCGGGTCATTCATACAGCTAGATACTTACTTTGAAGCGGGGCTTCATAAACCCGGGTCATTCATACAGCTAGATACTTACTTTGAAGCGGGGCTTCATAAACCCGGGTCATTCATACAGCTAGATACTTACTTTGAAGCGGGGCTTCATAAACCCGGGTCATTCATACAGCTAGATACTTACTTTGAAGCGGGGCTTCATAAACCCGGGTCATTCATACAGCTAGATTCTTACTTTGAAGCGGGGCTTTATAAACCCGGGTCATTCATACAGCTAGATACTTACTTTGAAGCGGGGCTTCATAAACCCGGGTCATTCATACAGCTAGATACTTACTTTGAAACGGGGTTTCATAAACCCGGGTCATTCATACAGCTTGATACTTACTTTGAAGCGGGGCTTCATAAACCCGGGTCATTCATACAGCCAGATACTTACTTTGAAGCGGGGCTTCATAAACCCGGGTCATTCATACAGCTAGATACTTACTTTGAAGCGGGGCTTCATAAACCCGGGTCATTCATACAGCTGGATACTTACTTTGAAGCGGGGCTTCATAAACCCGGGTCATTCATACAGCTGGATTCTTACTTTGAAGCGGGGCTTCATAAACCCGGGTCATTCATACAGCTAGATACTTACTTTGAAGCAGGCCTTCATAAACCCGGGTCATTCATACAGCTAGATTCTTACTTTGAAGCGGGGCTTCATAAACCCGGGTCATTCATACAGCTAGATACTTACTTTGAAGCGGGGCTTCATAAACCCGGGTCATTCATACAGCTAGATACTTACTTTGAAGCAGGCCTTCATAAACCCGGGTCATTCATACAGCTAGATACTTACTTTGAAGCGGGGCTTCATAAACCCGGGTCATTCATACAGCTAGATACTTACTTTGAAGCGGGGCTTCATAAACCCGGGTCATTCATACAGCTGGATTCTTACTTTGAAGCGGGGCTTCATAAACCCGGGTCATTCATACAGCTGGATACTTACTTTGAAGCGGGGCTTCATAAACCCGGGTCATTCATACAGCTAGATACTTACTTTGAAGCGGGGCTTCATAAACCCGGGTCATTCATACAGCTAGATACTTACTTTGAAGCGGGGCTTCATAAACCCGGGTCATTCATACAGCTAGATACTTACTTTGAAGCAGGCCTTCATAAACCCGGGTCATTCATACAGCTAGATTCTTACTTTGAAGCGGGGCTTCATAAACCCGGGTCATTCATACAGCTAGATACTTACTTTGAAGCGGGGCTTCATAAACCCGGGTCATTCATACAGCTGGATACTTACTTTGAAGCGGGGCTTCATAAACCCGGGTCATTCATACAGCTGGATACTTACTTTGAAGCGGGGCTTCATAAACCCGGGTCATTCATACAGCTAGATACTTACTTTGAAGCGGGGCTTCATAAACCCGGGTCATTCATACAGCTAGATACTTACTTTGAAGCGGGGCTTCATAAACCCGGGTCATTCATACAGCTAGATACTTACTTTGAAGCGGGGCTTCATAAACCCGGGTCACTCATACAGCTAGATACTTACTTTGAAGCGGGGCTTCATAAACACGGGTCATTCATACAGCTAGATACTTACTTTGAAGCGGGGCTTCATAAACCCGGGTCATTCATACAGCTAGATTCTTACTTTGAAGCGGGGCTTTATAAACCCGGGTCATTCATACAGCTAGATACTTACTTTGAAGCGGGGCTTCATAAACCCGGGTCATTCATACAGCTAGATACTTACTTTGAAGCGGGGCTTCATAAACCCGGGTCATTCATACAGCTAGATACTTACTTTGAAGCGGGGCTTCATAAACCCGGGTCATTCATACAGCTAGATACTTACTTTGAAGCGGGGCTTCATAAACCCGGGTCATTCATAGCTGAAGACCTTGACCATGCCGTCACTTTGCACGACGATCAACTTGTTCGATGACGTCATGTGTATTGCAACAGGTCGTGACAGACCGCTCTCTCGGGCCAGGACAAAGCGTTGGAAATAGCCCTCGTTGGTGATGAGTTGGATCCGACTGTTGGCGTAGTCGGCGATGAAGACGTTGCCGATGTTGTCGATGCAGAGTCCCTGGGGTTTCCTGAGAACGTGCGCGCCGTCAGGGTGGTAGGTGTAAACCAGCGTCCCGTCCGGGGAGATACACTTGACTGCATTGGCGGCCACGTCGGTAATGACGTAGTTTCCTTCGCGGGTGAAACTGACGTAGCGCGGCTCCAGAAATATTGGCTTTCCTGTCGGGTCTGAGTTGAAAGATTTCAGTACCTGGCCCTGCAATATTTTAAGATGATGTTGCTTTATTTAGTCATAAAGTTTACGTAACCGCCAGTCAATTTAAATAGGCAATAAAGACATACAACTCCCAATTATCGTGAGTTAGGTCTTAAAATTACCATACTTATTCACCTAAGAAAGTTCAATGTACTTCATCGACATTAAACAATTATTGACTTCAAGTGAGGACCTTGGACACAAGATATTCACCTCGCCCACTGCCCCGGTGAATATCACGTGTCCAATGTCGACAAATCATTGGATCAACCGAATCTGAAGTTCCTAATTGTTTTATCATATGAAATATGTACCTTTCCTCTGTGAAAATAAGGGACATCACTCTAAGAGCCTGGAAATATGTAACGAACATAACTTTAATTCAGCACAGTCACAAAGTGATACCTATTGCTTGATGTACAATGTTACATGTGATGTACGGAGTTCATAGCCGGAATTTCTTTAAAATAATTTTAGCCACGGGAGGTGCTTGGATTGTTAATATCAATCTTTCGGGCTTCACACAGGTTGACATTGCTTGACGTCAATGCTGTCATGTGACCAAGTTGGCCAATCGGAAAGCCGTATATAATACATTCCTATAATACATGACCTGATCTACCCTAACCAAAGCCTCGGCGCTTCCTTCCTCTGCTCTGTACTACAGCAGCCCGCCCCCTCATTACGGTATCAATTATACTTTAGGTTATGGCTTTATTGATTTACCTTCATATAACTTTTTATAAATACGTAAGCCATCATGTTTTCGTCAATGCTTCTTGAACATGAAATTTATAACAAATGCACAAATGCATTATTCTATCGAGGCAGATCAAGTCATGAAATGTTGATCAAGCCTCTGATCTTATTAGACCTAATCCGGCAGTTTCCCCTGGCGGAAAAAATTGCACCAGAATCCATTTAAATTTTGCAACAATTGACAACGCTTCTCGCATGGCAAGGGTGGTTCATATAACAATGCCTTTGTCATGATTCACTAGCGAAAATTATGATTAAAGAACAGCGTCTCTGATTGCACAACTAACTTTATTTCCTCCAATCAGGCATCTGCCATTCTGCCCACAAACTCGGCGAATAAGAACAGAGACCGGATCAACATTTCATGACTTGGTCTGCCTCTGTGGGGAGAGAATGCAAATGCACAACAACCATTTGCTCATTATGAAGCCTTACCTCCATGTCGATGAGGTCCAGTGACTTGTCCAGCAGACAGCTGACCAACAGAGAGTCCTCTGATTTGGACATGGCAATACTGTCATACTGTTTCTCTGTCTTCACTCGCTTGTTGAGGGACATCTGACCAGCGGTCAGGACGAAGAAGATGACCCTCTTCTTGATAGTAATGGCCACCTCTTCTCTGTCTCCACAGCTCGTCAAGTCTCGCGGTTCCTCGCTGATCTGAATCTGGTCGATCAGGTCGCCATTGCTGGTGAACTTCTGGACCCGCTTGTTACGACAGTCTGCCACGATTATCTCCCCTTTGGACGTACAGGCAACCCCCCAGGAGGACAGACCTTCATCGGAATTGCAATCCTCGATCTGTATCTCGCCCAGTTCTTCCATATCTCTGTTGAAGAGCTTCACTGGGTCCGAGACGGCGAAGTTCATCCTGAACATGACGTCACTTTGAGGCTCAGCCTCGTTCTGAGATTCGCTGTCCTGGCTCATCTGCTGCAGCGTGTCTTTCATGGTTTCGAACACCTTTAAGGGAAACTACCACTTTATTCAAATCAAATATATATTTTGCGTTAATTCTTGATTGTTAAAGTTATTCAAATTATTCAATTTCCTAACAGGAAAAGACCATGAATGCAGGATACCACATATCAATGTCACACTATGTTTACAACATCGTTGCTTAAATATGATCAGGTCCCTAACTAAAATATACTAGTATGATGTCACGATTGTTTAAACAAAGCAGGAAATTTGTAACAATATGTTGGTTTATCTATAAGCAAAATCCCAAACTAGATTAAAATAGTCACATGTTCTTCACAAGTACGTTTTCGTTTCGCATTATTATGCTTTTTATGACGTACGCTTTATTGACATTTTCCTCATAATGAAAAAAATCCCTTAAGCTAATGAGAAGAAAACAAAATCTCATATGACAATATAAATCAAATAAGGAGGACTGTTTATTTTTCATGCTAACGAAGATTAAACCTAAGATGACGTACCTGTAGTCTAACAATTAGACTCTGAAATGAATTTTTGTTCAATAAATCTAAAATTTGAAAAAAAATATAATGAAAAGGAGACTGAGTTGTGAAGTCTTATTATAGGCTTTTTTAATCTTAGGGTCTGGATGACGTACCTGTAGTCTAACAATTAGACTCTGAAATGAATTTTTGTTCAATAAATCTAAATTTTGAAGAACAAAATATATTATAGGCTTTTTTTATCTTAGGGTCTGGATGACAGAATACATACCTGAAGAATCTCGACTTCACTTCCGTACTTGAGCAGCGCCTCCATCCGGTCGCTCGCGCACCTCAGTGTCTTCAGGTAGTCCTTCTTGGGACTCGGGGCCGAGGCGTTCACCTGGGACCTCAGTTTGGAAGCTTGGTCGTCCAGCCGGGCTAACAGCTTGTTCCTGCTCTCTTCAACCCGTATAATCAGGTCAGCTGACAAAGATTTGATTCTCTCCTCTGATCGCTTGATGGTCTCCTCCAGAACTTCTCCAGAGTCGCTTGTATTGACTTTGTTGACGTTCTGAGTCGTGAGTTGCAGAGCTTCAACCTGAGCAAGGACCTCCCCGAGTTCTTCTTCCCGATTCTCCATCGCCTCTTGGATAGTGACGCAGTTTTTGCATGTTCTGTGGGCTGTGGTGGAGCACTGGACGCAAAGAGGAGCCCTGCAGTCGATGCAGAAGAGCTTTATCACCTCGCCTTCGTGTTTCCCGCATTGGACGTTTCGTTTGCGTTTCATGACGTTGTCCAGAGGCATGGCTCTCATCTCCTCCGCCGCTATGACAACGTGGTTAGCAGTGCCCGTGGCGTGGAGGTGAATCTTTGTGCACACGTCACACATTGCGTCATAGCAGTCCATGCACCAGTTGACGGCTGGTGCCGTGACGTCACCACGTTCACAAACGTCACATGTCTTTTCATCACTGTAGGCCGAGATCACTTCGCAGAGCTTATTTACAAACGTGTCGTCGCCAAAGCTTTCTCCATAGCGCCCTCTTCTTCCACCTGGCGGGACCTCAGTTACCTGTTTGCAGTCGGGACAGGAGAAGGAGGAGCCCTTGCCACGGGCTAGTTCGTCTGTGATGTGGTCGCTGAGACACGTCTTGCAGAAGGAATGAAGACAAGGGAGAGACTTGGGACATCGAAGAGGACGCTGACAGATCTTGCAGCTGCAGAGACCATCAGAGAGCTGCCTGAGGATCTCCACGTCAGCCATTTTGGATCTTGTCGTCTGCTTCTTGCAAAATTCCGTTTGTGGATCCAAACACAAATAATGATGTATTCAACGTGCTGCTAGCAACGTTTGCACAGCTAATGCACATGCATGTCATTAAATCAGCCAATGACTTCACATATTTGTTCTGTCTATTTATGGGTTCACCCACCTCTATAAAAGTTAGGTTTCACATTCTTGCAGCAAAAGCTTCACAGAATTGCAAATTCAATAACGAATCCGATCAACACTCGTTGAGTATTTTGACGTCTGCTTCCAATGTCGTCTGCTCTGCTCAAAGTCGTTTGGCTGATCACGTGACCTGGTCTGAAACCACAACAAGTCGCTTTAGTATCCACTACTTGAGTAACAAATGGAATGTGGCGATTAACGCGATTACGATGTGTAGACTGGGCCAGGTACCTATCGGGTTGATCGACCCCACTGGATTAGAGCTCGGGAACAGTCGATGAAATACCGATTGATAACTTTACTCTGAGCCACTAGGTCTGGAATAGTCCTGCTTCATGCTATATTTACAGCTACTAATATAACTTAGGGACACATTTTATTACTAATTGAAACATTATATATTTAATTAGTTCAGACTAGCAGTTAAAGCGGTTTATCAATCAACATATTCCTCAATAAAACATTACATTACCAACACCAACATGTTGTAAGAACGTACTTTATTATAACTCTTGTTGTTACAGCTAGCATTTTCTTCTTTGTACCATTTCGAATAAATATGAATTAGCCTATATATTGCAGCTCATGTACAATATAATAAATTTTAAATTCATCGCTAACATAACACATTAAGTTGTTATATACCAAACTGAGAGGTGAAATCTATCAGATGTATTTAGAATGTAAAATAATTTAATTCATATAAGCTGACGAAATAGTTAATTTTTCCCACATTCGTTGTGCCTGCATTTCCTATCTTCAATATTATACTCGTCTCGAATAACTTTAAGAAATATTCCTACTGTATATTGCAATCACCTCCTTTGCAACAATACCCGCCACATTGTTTTTATGTTACTTATACTGCATTACCTACAATAGATATCATTGTGCTCTGTAACACCTGTACATTTAAACAGATCTTGTTGACTACAATATACAGCGTCATACTATATCAATATCATTATCTACATTGCACAACTAACGTTTTAAATCCTATTCACTTTAACCAAAGTTGCATCACCTCCCCTCTGTTTTGTATTTGTTCGTATTAACAATCTATAACCTGCTTTTGTTATCCTACATTCCATTGCATCCATTCTACATTGTATCAGTTCATACCAACATTTTATCACCTTCATTCTACATGTATCAGTCCATACAAACATTGTATCACCTTCATTCTACAATGTATCAGTTCATACCAACATTTTATCACCTTCATTCTACAATGTATCAGTTCATAACAACATTTTAACACCTTCATTCTACATGTATCAGTCCATACAAACATTGCATCACCTTCATTCTACAATGTATCAGTTCATACCAACATTGTATCAACTTCATTCTACATTCTATCAGTTCAAACGAACATTGTATCACCTTCATTCTACATTGTATCAGTTCATACCAACATTGTATCGCCTTGATTCTACATTGTATCAGTTCATTCTACATTGTATCATCTTCATTCTACATTGTATCACCTTAATTCTACATTGTATCAGTTCATTCTACATTGTATCACCTTCATTCTGCATTGTATCACCTTCATTCTACATTGTATCAGTTCATTCTACATTGTATCACCTTCATTCTACATTGTATCACCTTCATTCTACATTGTATCAGTTCATAACAACATTGTATCACCTAGGCCTTCATTCTACATTCTATCAGTTCATACAAACAGTGTATCAACTTCGTTGAACATCGTATCAGTTTATATCATAATTCATTTACCTACAATCTTAAATGTATTTCTCTATATCAAAATTGTATTACTTACATTCTACATCATCATATGTTGGTAACTACAATCCATTTCCTATACCATAATTGTATCAAGTATAAATTCGATATTGTATCACTAGATATATCATTTACCGTCTGTATTTCAATGCTTTCACTTACATTGTATTTTTGATCCGCTGGAGAATGTATGGTAAAGCCTGTCACGCTGAGAAGAAAGGTGTAAACAAGAGGCTATTGAAGGTGCCAAGAGGCCTATGAAGAATCCCGTGTTACTTGTATACGAGGTTTACTGTTGGGTCAAGTGCTTTACTTATGATAAGATGATTGTAGGGCTTCAATAGCTTTGTGGAGTGAAAACAGCATTGTTGTCAGCTACATGGAAAGTGTTCACTTGTAAAAAACCTTATAGCATAATGTGGTGAAAGTTATGCTCAACAATTAATGAGAGTAATCTGATCGCTTTGATAGATTCATAGTAAAGACTTAATCACATAGCCTTTGAGAGTAATGTGGTGCACGTTATTGATAGTTCGGAACAATCTTTTTTTCTTTCTTTCTTTTTCCCCCCTTTTTTATTTCAAACAAAAATAAAACAACGATAACACTCATGAACTTTTTTTCAAGGAGTATATGTTCCCTTTGTTTCTCCATAGAAGATACAGGATCAGATATGATATTGTATTTAATCTTCATTTAGCTCTGTCTTTTTGTTTTGTACCCTTTTGAAAAGTTTTTTTTTGTTATGGTGATTGTATTCTTTCTTGTAGGTGTATTCGGAACAATCTAATGATAGTAATTAGATCCCTTTGATAGATTCATAGCAATAGTTCCTAAATCACATAAAAACCTTTCACTACCATTCCTTACATACCAAAATAAGTAGATTTACTTAATCTAAATGATAATGCAGAATCGGCTATATAAATGCAAAGAGTAGTATAGATAAAGGAGCTTCAGAACACTTCTATCCCACATTTAATATTTCTGCCTTTACCCTTTTATTGTCACATCACTACCCTGACCGCTTGTCGGAAACAACAAGTACAAAAATACCTCAATTTATAAACGTTTATATATTCGATTGACACAACATACTGAATGTCGCTTAACAACCACGACCTTAGATCTTCGTTTATGGCGGATAACTTTGGCCTTGTAGGTAATAAATAATTTATTGCATGGGCTACTGTTTAATATGTTCAATATGTCCAGCTATGTATATTCTCTTTATACAACACATACGCCAATCGACCTCTCTGTGTCCGCGTATAGTAAGGCTTTGTTACGTCTCTACAGAAAGCCAGTACGTATTACACATTCTGTGAAATAACGTTCTATATCGCTAATGCAGCGTGCATTTGTATGAAGTAAAGGCGCATTGGTTAAGATTTTGCCTTTGATGTTAAGACCTATTATAGTCGATGTCTTGAATAATAGTCAACAAGGGCGAACGTTATTCCTTAGCCTCACTTCCACCTTATAGTACGGTCTAATGGTACGATATGCATGGTTAAACTCAGATAGGACTTTCTAAATAAATGTTGTTTATTTTGTATATATAAAAACATCCCTTCACGCGCAAGAAATACGCGCTCACATGTACATACACCACTTAAAGGGAACTTTTGTAAATTTTTCTTAAAACATAATTTTATAAAAAAAATAGGCTTATGCATTTAAATGACGATTACACTATCTGACAGGCATATTAGATAAACAAAACTGAACTTTCTCTAAAGAGTTTTGGTTTAAGAAACATGGCAGTGGAAACCAAATGTTAAGGAACATCTCTTATAAAGAGTTGAAATTAAAGAGTATTATGAAATATTCATTTGAAAGACAATAGTTTATCATATGTAAGTATATTTATGGATAAATAAATATAACCCAACCCAGCAGAGGAGTGCAAGTCACTCATAGCCTGAGCATGGACAATATATTAGCATATTTAAGTATATATATATGGATAAATGCATGTATCCAAACACAGCAAAGGGCGGCAACTCTCTCCGCTACACGTGTCAAACGCGTTTATTAAATTACAACATACTAAATTATATCACAGGTACAGAGTGTATCTGTTGATCAATCAATTACTAGTTCACAAGGTATGGCATGGCGACAATACAAAAGCCACCCAAGTCGTGCACGGGTTTTGTTCATGTTTACACCACTGCTAACCCTTTCATACATTCTCTATCAATTGGTGAAGTTACCTACCGCATGTCGCCACGTGGGCCGAGGTCAGAGGTCAAACAAGCAATTTTATATAATGCAGGGTTTGTCAAAAAATAGGAACATAGTCAGTCTAGTTATATTAATGTTTTAAAACCCTTTTCTTTTTCTCAATTTTAATTGCATTAATAAATAGAGGAATGTTATTCTTCACAACTGAAAATTTCAATGAAAATCTAGACTTGTAACTTTATATAATGCAGGGTTGGTCTAAAAAAATAGGAACATTGTTAGACTAGATTAAGTTAATGTTTAACAACTTTTCCTTTTTTCAATTTTAATTGTATTAATAAATAAAGGAAAGGTCTTCTTTACGACTGAAAATTTTAATGAAAATCTAGACTTGCTGTGCAATGAAATAAATAGGGTCATGTTTTAAAACGTTTCTCTTTCTCACTTTTAATTGCATTAATAAATAGAGAAAAGTGTCTTCTTTACGACTGAAAATTTCAAAGAAAATCTAAACTTGCTTTTCAAAAGATGATGTACAATTAAATGAATAGGATATTTATCTAGGTAAAATGATGTGAACAAAGAGCCTGATTCTTATATCATAGTTAAAGGGACAGTCCTATAGCAATCAAGAGGACGCAGTGATGCAATCTATTCTTTGTCTAACAGCTAAAATGGTACCCTCACTAACATTTGAAAATATGTGTGAAATAATCATGTATAAATATACACTTAATTACTCATGGTGAGGTCATAATGTGAAATACAAGGACTCTCGAACCTGACTCCCTGCGGCTTTGATCAGGTCAGACAGCCTCGGGAGTCAGGTCTCGAGTCCTTGTATTTCACATAATGACCTCACCATGAGTAACTAAGTGTATAATTATACCGAAATTCTTTTTCCCTCAAATTTGTTATGCATGTGTTTCATGTGTAACGTCAAAACAAAGCGGCACGTAACAGATGCAATCATGTGACAAATCACGTGACGAGTCAATATCTCAGGTCAGTGTCACAAATTTCTGTCACAAAACTGACCTCCTCACGGATAGCCGGGGTCAGTGTGCAGATATATTTTTCAATCACGTGATGTCAACTGACCAATGATATTCTTACAAATTTAATAGAGGTATAATAATCATATATAAGAATAAACAGGGATGTAATCTTGAATTTTGTTTTCACATAAAAATACCCCGATAGCACTGTCCCTTTTATCGCATTCGAAGACGATTTTTGAAATTTTATATATCATTATATTTTATGGTATGGTATCGTTTTACTTTTATGTTTTAATGTGTTTAGTGTCTCGTAAGCCTTCTGCCTGGATGTAACCATTAACAATACGTTGCGGCTACAAAACATGAAATGTGTAAAATGTGACACTTTAATAAAAATATGTCTTCTTCTTCTTCGTCTTCTATCATATATGTGTTTATGAGATTGCATGCCTTAAATTGTAACTTGGCTGTTTAGTCCTCATATCATCTTCTGAATAACACCGATATGTATGATATAAAATGATTGGATGTTCGCCGTGTTGTATGTTAACAATAAAGAAACAAATGACAAATATGCTGCTCTTCGCCACTTAAAAGTGTCATTCAAAGGTGAAATTAAAGTTTCCTTATATTCAAAACACTTCTCATTTGATAAACACTTGATGGAAAAAATATTAACCTCAAAACAGTCAAACCAAGTTCTGTACTCGCGTCTATGAGATATTGTGCATGCTTTTCCCGACCCTAGTTCTGTAACCTATTATAGAGATTGACGAGTTTGGGTCAAAGGTCAAACAAGACGTGTGATATATCATGATTTACAACCTGCCAAGTTTACAAAAACGTGTTTTCTGCGCAGTCAACATTGGGAGGCGTGTGGCACAATGTGAAAGGTGATGGCGCGTTGTTTAATCATATCTTGTTAATTGAATTGCTTTTTGCCTAACCCAAAATATATATTTACCAACACACATAAGGATCTGTACAGAACGTCGGTTTAATCAAATAAAGAATAGAATTTCTTTTCAACGCCTAATGAACAAACGGATTACAAGCTTCATGGCTGTGCATTTTATAAGAACATTTCTACAATCTAGGTCTAAATTCTACATTCAATTCAAGAGCGCTAACGTTCTGCTAAACTGTAAAGGTTCTAACATGCGGGTGAACTCATCAATGTAACCTTTACCTTTCAATGGGCAGTAGCACGTCTTTTGAAAATTGTATATTTCAAAAATGTCACTGATCATTGCACGTTAATGCTAAATGTATTATTATGGTAGTATCCAAAATCTCATTCCACAAACAAGAATAAATTATGAAGATTCACTTAGAGGTCCATTTGCGGCCATTTTTGTGTAAACAACTTTAATTCATTTTGTGTAATAAAAGGGAATTGCATGGTTGAACTTTATATTGCATGTTTTAACTATTGATGTTTTGTTAGTTTAAATGCATTGCCCTTCAATTGGAGCCCTTTATTTCCTTTAATCTCCCTAAAAACGTACTACTGCCCTTTAAAAGGGATTGTTTTAACAAGCCAATATCAATATAAGATGTCGATTAAAAACACAACCTTAATATTAGAGAAAAATATCAAACTAGATTTAAATTTGAGTAAAAGGTGAAATTGTTGTTGAAAATATAACATTCAGAGAGGTTCGCGTATAATAACTCGAATGTAACATTTACCTTAAAAATTGATATCTTTTAACCCGCCAGTATCAATATGAGATGACGATTTAAACATAAACCTTATATAAATATCATATAAAAGACAACAGAATACACAAACTAGGTTTAAATTGAGTGTTAAAATTAGTTGAATAACATTGAGAGAGGTTCGCTTATAATAACTCGAGGTACGGTATTTAATGTAAGGATCATAAACAGGATTATCATGTCACATTTATCACGTCGCCGGGTGCTGTACAAACACTACAAGAGTATTTGAGGGATATCTGTAGGTTGACACATAAACCACAGGAGTATCAACACGGTCTGCAGTCGATCATCTGTACGAGGCAGTTATACATGTTCCGGGTTGCACTATATTTGAAGCCAGCCCTGAACTATGACTGTGAATAGTTATCTGTGAGGCAGGCTGGGGTTCAATATCTACTTTGTAAATAGTTGATTGTAAACGTTCCTCCTTCAAAACAACATTTGCCCCTTTTGAGAAAGATTTCTTCGATTAGAACTTAATGTGAACACACATGATATTTAGGAGAACCTCTCTACTCCTTCATTGTATTGATAAAAAGGACCGTCTATTCCAAAACATCTAGACTAACAGTAAGTCTGTCATAAGTATTGAAAATAGTACTTAAACAAATCTTGTGTTATACCAAAAAGAAGATGCTTTAACTTCTAAAGCTGGGTAACCTAGACTTGCTTTACTTTTCTAGACTGGGCTGGTTGTCAATTGAATATTTTTTCTCAAGGGTCTTGATGATGCTGTTGTTAGTAATACATTTGCTATCTCTAACTATGAACAGGATATGACATTAAATAGTTATGTATCGGAAAGCTATTGACATGATAATAACATAGAAAAAGTTGATGTAACGGCGATGATTGCTTTATAAGTGATCCCGTTTGCGATCACGCTCCTCGCTAGCAACATTTCTCCGCCGTACACCTCGCTAGTTCCGGTGTACGGTTATACACAGTGAGTACCATACGACAGAATTTAGGCCCAAAAGCTTTACCGTATTTTTAAGCACTTCGACAGTCTTGTGAAACTGATACTAAAATGATTGGTAAAAGGAGATCCCCCTGCATACCACCTGCTGAAAGGTGGTCTTTTGTCACATTCAACCAATCAATCAATCAATCACTAGTTTATTTACGTCTCTCTTACATAGATGCACATTAAATCACCCAAACATCTAGGTAAGTGAGTGAGTGAGTTAGTGCTTAGTGCCGCTTGGGGAATATTTCAGACATCAGCGGCGGACACCTAGGTAAATGTATTTATCATCCAAAAGTGGCTACCACAGTAGATATCGCTTTTCTGAGATCAAGCGATATCTACAAGCGATATCTACATTGTAGATATCGCTACAATCAAATCGTCATAATCCTATTACATCATCAGTTAAATGACATCACAAGGCTTTGGCATCATTTAGAACACAGATGACAATACTATGACGTCACAAAGTTCATGGCGTAACAATGCTATGACGTCATAATGCTGATGACGTCACAATGCAATGACCTCACTGTTCAAGAAGTCTAATGGCAGTTTTGTGTTCAGATATGTTCATTCTTTGCTAATAACTGTTGAAAAATGATTTGGATGATAAATAAAATCTCACCCTCGTGTCTTCTGATATCAAATATATCAACACTCGTTGATTAAAGTAAAAATATCCTCGGCAAGCCTCGGATATTTGTAACTTTAATCAACTCGTGTTGATATATTTGATATCAGAAGACACTTGGGTGAGATTCTCTATATATATGGCAAAAGTTAGCTATATTAAAGCCTCATAGATAGATGGCAGGTGCGTGCTGTATAAGGTTAACTAAATGGCGTCACGCTAGGAACGACTAAAGTATAGCATTGCGATTATCACGTCTTCATGTATTTAGGCCGTGTTATTTAAAGATGCACTGCCTATAGTCATATCTTTTCTGCCTTTCAATTAAGTCGAAAAATCAATTATGATAATATTTATAAAATCATATAGTATTTGTATCCCTTAATGTGCGGAAGCCGAAATCACAAGTACTATTAACATGGACTTTTTAATAAATATTTTCAATAACTCTCATCTAAAATTTATGTTCTACAAGTATTATTTTTTTAACAACATCAACAAATTGAATCGATTCATTTTCCGGTTTTTGATCAAAGTCATGGCTTTCTACTCTTATATTTTCGCTCTGCTGAAAACAAAATAGCATTAAATTGAAAACTTTTAGTAACTGTCAGTAACATTGACATCATTCATAAAGTCAGGCATATTTTTTTAGCACTTCACACTATAGGCCTGGACATGAGTTGCAAACAGTTTATTCATAAAATTAATTATCTTTAAAATCCCATTAAGCTACAACACATTTCAAAATGTTTTTTATCAACTATTTGTTAGAAAGTCAGTTATGCCTATATAAAAAAGACACTATTTAAAACAAGAACTCTAGTCTTAAGGGGGTATGTTGAAATATAAACGACCTTATTGGATGCAATATAAAGTGATAACCACAGATATTGAGTAATGATTCGAAACATAAATCTAAATAAACGTTTTATCTTAAACTCTTATTTAGAAGAAAAGCTATCTATATATAAATGTATTTTATAATCAATAATTCTATAATTGATGAAGGCAATACCAAACGTTTGAAAAACGTTCAATGGCTATCAATACCATCAATAAAAGGTCTATAACGGAGTATTTGATTACAGACGTGTCTGCAAACACTACCATTATAGGTCGATCACGCAACTAAATATAACAGATTAATTGCTTATAATAGAACCTGACATATAACACAACCTTGCAGTAGTCCCCTGGTAAACATTTAAAGGCAATGTCGCGCACTTCAAAGTTATTACTATTCTGGATTTATCATACATAAACGTTTTCTGTATATATGTTTCTAAGAGATGATATTACAGCAAAGATCAACTTATTACGCAACTAAATATAACCGATTGCTTATAATACAATCTGGCATAGAACACAACCCTGCAGTCGTTATCTGGTAAATATTTATTGGCAACGCCCCACTTTAATATCAAAGTTCTCATCATTTTAGACTTATCATACCTATAACGTTTTCTGTATTCATTTAATTCTATTAGATGAAATAATAGCAAAGATCAACTTTTTAATTTGACGGTCCTGCAATCCAACATGAAACTCGAGGCAAAATGAGACCCTTCGTCTGAGGTCCATCCGTTTGATTACATGCACGGTGCACACTAAAAGTTATTTGACATGAGTGCATTGAAGGATTCGAACACCTATACCCAACCGGCTTTTATCAACCATCGCCTTTAGTTTACTGTACTTGTGTGTGGTGTAAACGTCAAAACACCTACATATGTTTTTAACGATGTTTCAGTTGCATGTTTGGCAGGTGGAACTAAATATAATTTAATAGCAACTTACCTGTACTTGTGGTTCACAATGCTCGACTACACAGGTGTAAAATCTACCTGTAATCACATAACGCAGGTGAGGTGAAGTTTGATCAAGATAGACACGACGAAAGATCTCGGGGTGGACAGCAATGAGGCTCCACATGGGGGAGCACGTGTGTCATCGATATCAATTTGGATAAGGAAATATCATGTTCTGGCATTCTAATAATAATAATAATAATGAATTTATAGAGCGCCTAATTTCCACCATTAAGATGCTCAGTGGCGCTATGACAATAAAAAGAGAATTAAAGTTCAGTTGGAGGTAGTGAGGCAATAGTGAACAGATGAGTTTCAGCACTGTTTTAAAAGTTTCCTTTGATGCAATGGTCCTCAATTCCTTAGGAAAAGAATTCCAAAGTTGAGGACTGGCTAAAGCAAAGGATCGATCTGTGAGTTGGTTTGAGATCTGTGAATGTTTAGGAGAGAGTCGGAGGAGGATCTGAGACTTCGCTGGGGTGTATACAATGAGACAAGCTGTTTGAGATACTCTGGAGAATGTTCATTGTAGAGGGAGTCATGAGTTAGGATGAGAATCTTGTAGGAAATACGTGCAGAGATGGGCAGCCAGTGTAGAGATTGCAAGATTCAATTCTCAATTCTCCGGTTATCATCCGTTTTAAGTTATAAATTCGCAACATTGGAACTACTGTCAACAATGACGTATATTCTGTTGCTTATAATACTTGACTTGATTAGGAAATGTATATGAACATAATGAAATTGAAACAACTTTTTCTCATTGTTTACATGTAATGTTCAATACCGAATAGTCAAAATCAATGTTATTCCGCATATTACCCATTCTCTCCCCACAGAGGCAGCTCAGTCATGTTACTTGATCTAGCCTCTGTTCTTATTAGCCAAAATCCGGGTTCCGGCAGTTTGTGCTATCAAAAAAAGTTGTAACACAAGATATCTCCCTTGTTTGCAACCAATGAAAACACGTCTCGGATACCTTTGACTGCGAGTATCGTTAAAGATCATATAGTGACATCGAAATATCATGCCGTTTTGTTAATGTTTCATTAACAGTGTGAGGGGACATATTTAACAATTCAGATATCGGGGTTTTGTTATAAAGATAGTACTGTTTTATAACTGTGTCGATTAATATTTTTTTTATGGTAAGTTTTATCAAATCAATTAAGCTAAAAAAAACTAATGAGAAGGTAAAAAGCGATGTTTTGTAGAAGGAAGAATTATCTCCCCTGGATGTAAAATTTCCTTGATAGCTTTGCTGAAGAAGACGGAAATGACCGATGCTTAGCGAATGACCACGTCGCTTAAAGGGGCAGTAGCACGTTTTTAGGGGGAATATAAGGTGATGTCAGGAAAATGAAAATAAATGGTTCCAATTGAGAGACAATGTATTTGAACTAAATGGAGCAGTAATAATTCCAATATATAACGTTAAGTTTAGCCATGCGATTCTTTTTCTCACAAAAAATGAATTAAAGGTGTTCACAAAAAAATGGTCGCCAATGGATTTTATGTGAATCTTCATTCTTTGTCCTCTGACTATGACTGATTGGCTTGTGTAATGAGATTTTTGATACTGTCAAAATAATATATTTAGCATTCACTTACAATTATCAGTGAGAAATTCAAATTATAAAATTATAAAAAAACGTGCTACTGCCCCTTTAATGCACAACCTCAATTCAAACTTCTAATTTCTTCCCATGTATTTGGCCGATAAGAACAGAGGCCTGCTCTTATAAGGCTTACAATTATTCCCATTACATATACAATCCGAAATGAAATACTCCAATACTCCATGTAGTAAAGCTGGACATCAACTCCCCCCCCCCCCCCCCCCCCAAAAAAAAAAACCAAACAACAAAACACCTACCTAAAAGGAGACAAATCATGTTAACATGCATTATTAGGGACACATGAGGCATGCCTGGAAAATGAATGGAGATATAATAATAAACTCACGATTGTCTTCTTTCTGCAATAATTCAGCGATTGCATGAAATTAGGTAATATTTCGGTCAAAATAGTCATGTTGGATATAATCATGGTGTCCCTAACGTTTTGAAAATAAATATTTTGAAATTAACTATCAAAACATATTTGTTAATGCTTTCCCTTGTTGCATAAGACATTGCTTTATGTGTTTATATAGAACAATGATGATCGTGCTGAGAAAATTATCTCAATACACCCCAAATAAGTTTTTTTATAACGATGCTGATTTAATGAGTAAAACTAAAACGAACAGTGAATTACATGATAACCTGCACTAAGTTCAAAAGTAATGATACCGACTTTTGTTAATTACCTACTAACTACATTCTCTCCCCACAGAGGCAGCTCAGTCATACCCGAGTAAGCCTCTGTTCTATTACGGCTAATACATGGGATAGAAAGGTAGAAATCTGATTGGAGGTAATCGAAGTTAGTTGTGCAATCAGCGACGCCGTTTCAAAAGTGGTCATTCGCAAAACCTCGGCCATCTCCGTGTGTTTCGGCAAAGCTGTCGTTGAAATTTAACATCCAAGAGAGATAACTCTTCCTTTTACAAAACATCGCTTTTACCTTCACATTAGATTTTATTTGGTTAATTAGTAAAAGAAAACCAATAATAATTTACACAATTATAAAACAGTTTCTATCTAACAAAAAATCCTATCCGTATCTGATTTTCAAATATTTTCCCTCTCACACTGTTAATGAAAAATAAACAAAAAGGCATACTATTTTCCATGCCACTATAAAACCGTTAAGAATTCCCCAAGTCATGGATATCGAAAAGGTGTTTTCATTGGCTGCAATTGCAAATAAGGGAGATATCTGAAATTGCAACTTTTTGCCGCTAGGGTAATCTGCCGGAACCCCCGGGATCTTAGCGTAATGGAACAGAGGCTTGCTCGCACTGAGCTGCCTCTGTGGGGAGAGAATGTCGAACTATTGAATGGCAATAAATATGAGTACCGCACAATCTACCCACCCATGGAGAGCCTCTGTACATAAATACGGCTGTCTGCCAGTGTTCAATGCGTATCGACACGCCGTGCTCGCCGGTATATAATGGTTCTTCTGTGACGTCACTAACGTGTCCAAGCACGTGCTCAAGGGGATAAACTTACCAGTCTTTAATCCATGTGTAGAAGCTGTTCAGTGTGTTAAAGAATATGATAATTAATAAATCATAAAGAATCGCACCAGAACAGAACAGAACAGAACAGAATTTATTTCGTATATATGGCCATGAGACCAATATTACAGTGGTCGTGAAGTCTGTGATAAATAAATATATATATACAAGAGCGCTTAAACATTTAAGGTGTTTCGTAACTTAAACATTTTTTCACAAAAAAGAGCTTATTTAAATAACAATTGATCATTTTGTGTATTTATAAGTGACATAAACGTAAACTTTGATGGGAAGTTATTATTAGTTACACGGCGTTTTGACAGGGTGTACGGGACTGTAAGACCCTTGTACATTCTGTATTTTCCTGAGGCGGAGCCGAAGGAAATGCAGAATGTACAAGGGTCTTACAGTCCCGTACACCCTGTCAAAACGCCGTGTAACGAATTTATTACCCTTAAGATCTTTTATTTCAACACAGTTTACTCATTTTCGACCAAAATAAGTCATAACTAGACTGCGGTCCAAGCTCAGCACAGTGTGAACATCAAGAGTCGCGGTACGGAGCTAGCGGCAGTTATATAAAGGGAGATAACTCTGTGACTAAAAATATCCGAATTAAAAGTGTTGTTAAATGAAATAATTAAAGAGAAACATGTGTTCATATTGAATGAATGTAATAACACAATGGAAATTAACAATGACAGAACATTAGAATCTCTCAATTGATGTTGGTCATTGTAAATTTTGATTCTGAAATTCTCAGTCGAGCGGCCGTTTTACTTCCGCATTCCACCTGAGGTCAAGGTCATCCGTATGACCCGTTTGGTATATCACGTGACAAATTTGACGGGGTGTACACTTCGTACACCCTGCCAAATCCGACTACACGGGTACGTATGCTTTGGCTATTGACCAATCAGAATTCGAGAAATTTATCTTAAGGGTAATAAGATAATATACAGGTAGATACCTTGTACGAAGATGGTGATAAGATGGACATATCAACAAAATATGGTATTCATCTTCTTCCCCATTTCCACAAAAACCGCATAAAGCGTCAATAAAATCTTTACCACTTCCATTTACTCTAAAATCATTTGAACATCTAAGTTCTAAGAATCGCACCTCTTGTCTCCAAGGCAACTAAGCGACGACGTTTGATTTATTTGATTGGCATTCTAGAAGTTGAAATGATGAACGATAGCCATAATAACTTTATAATCTACATGTATGTCGAAAAGTCATTTCATAGATTTAAGAAGGTATTCATACCTAAGAACTGTCTTTGCCAACGTGTGAACATCAATCAATTACTTGATATATGAGAATTGGTGCGATGAAATTTACATCGTGTAACTAGTTGCCTATATTATGTTTCATTACTCATGTAATACAAATTGTTATTGCCCACATGGTTGGAAATAAGTAGTGTCATAGTTTCAATATGAGCACTAGTGCACATATCACTTTTGCTTAGCAACGATTGTTGTAGCGCGAGTTCCGGTATATTTTCGCCTGTGACGTCATAAAACCATTGTTCGTGACGTCACTGTAGCCGGCAGTCATAAGGGAAGCAGTCCGTTTCTTGGATATTTCTAGAATGGAAAGTGGAATAAAATCGGTAATAAAGAAATTATTACCCTCGGAAGTGGGTCATATGACTTTTACGAAACGCGTGCGAATTTGTGTATAACCCTCGCTCTCGCTCGGGTAATACAAAAATTCACACTCGTTTCGTAAAAGTCATATGACACACTACCTCGTGTAATAATCTCTATGAACATCACACAGTGGTTTGATATGTGAGAAATTGAAAAGTCCAAGCCGTGACGATAAAAGTTGTGAAAAAATATCACTTTATGTTTTGTGCGCATACACATCTTCCTTTTGTTTTTTACATTCTAAATAATATATGAATTATATTATTATTATTATTAATTATTATAAAGAATTCACGACGTATTGGTTTTGTATTTTATGACATTTTATTTTTAAGCCCATTATTGTAACAACTCTTCGGTTTAAGTAATAGATATACCCACAATTCCCGAGGTGTATCGCTCCTGTTTGACTCGTGGGTCTCCGAGGCGTAGCGTAGCGCCACTAGTAGCGGAGCCGAGGATTCACGATTCAAACAGGAGGTATATTCAGTGATGCACCGAGGGAAGGTGGTTATATCTGACTTATATCCCACTCCGGTCGAGTTAGATTTGTCGAAAAAGAGCTATCCACCCTTCTCTTTGTTTATATGGTTTGACCTAACTAGATATAAATATAAATATAAACAATACTCTTCTTATTATGTTTTAAAAAAACATAAACTGACTTCATTACATTAAATTTGGTACAAACTAGTAGGCCTACCTATACATAAGCTTATATAGGAAAATACAACAACCTATACATAACATAACGAAAACTACCGCTACCTCAGTAGCTCAGTTGATAGTGGCGTTGCAACGCAACATCAAGGCCCCTGGTTCGATTCCCACTTTGGTCGTTAACATTTCTCAAGAATTCTAAATTTTACAACTCCGTTGATTTGCCAAAGTTGAAAATCTCTACACCTGACTTAATGCGGGTGTGCAAAAAAGACTAGGTGTCTTATAAAAGTTATGGTGTATATTGAAATGAACGATTTTGGAAAGCTTAATAGAAACTATTTTTACTTAAATATCATCGTTAACTCATTACAAATTAAATATTAACATTGCTTCTACCTTATTTATATAAATAAAAGTACCGAGGGTACAGAAGCTCACCTTAAAATGAATGATGTGGTAAAATGGTTCAATTATACATGTAACCATCTTTTATATAATTGATTATGGCTGCCATCATGATTTTTTTATCTTTTAAAATACTAGTCTTCTTTTGGAAACGACTAGAGCTTGAACAAATATTAATACACGAATGATATAATCATGATAAGTCAACAAGCAGTAGGTTTTTGTATAACTTTTTTGTATATCTATGGCTGAATTGGTGACCATCTTTTACTTTTGAATCTTCAAAATGCTACTTTTATGTGGGCATCCGTATTAATTTCATTATTATATCTTGATTGGTTTAGGTGAATCCATTTAAATGTCATTCATTACTTACAGGATAGTGGCCACTTACATTTGTTTTGTAGTGAATCATTAATATGATTTCAAGATTATTTCACTGATGGTTATGCTGCATGGGATATTGAGAATCCCAAGAGTACAGATTTTCCAAGGAAAATGAATGACTGATTGAGAGGAAAGTCATAAACACAGCAATGCATAAGACACGTTTATTTTGTTCACATAATATTTACATGTCAAGTGCCCATGAGATGTCTTTCATTAAAGTATCAATTTATTTAACAATCATACAGTACTATAATGGTAAACATTTTTGCATTGTCAAATCAACAGAGAGATATGACAAATCAAATTTCCTTACTTTTCTTACTAAACTCTCTTCGATTTTCATCTGCATATTTATTCCACATCAACTTATCATGAGAGAGAGAGAGAGCTGTTATTATTTGTTGTTATTCTTAGAAAGAACATATCCCTGTCATGAGAATACAAGTCCATAACTTTTATTGCATACACATGGGCCATGGCCATGGCCATATAGCATAATGCTCTACCATATCAATATGGTCAGGTTGATTATGCAACAGACTAGCAGCTGACACTGTGATGCTAGCAGCCTGCCTTGGGATGTGTATTAGACAGCATAGTGGAATATCTGAACTCTGGTTGACCCCTTATGTGTGATATTTAAAGGAATATAAGGGAGATACCATTGTTTAAAATTTAACGTGTTTAATGTGATTTGGTTTTTGCAGCTAGTTGCCATAAAGATTTTAAACAAATTAATCAATTATGTTTGTCTTTCATCTTAATTTTTTTTAGAAACACTTACAAATATAGAACAACTTGCACGACAATCTTAAATATTCCATATTTAAGATAATATTATGATTAGTAAGTTCAAATTAGAGAATTTATATGGTGCCAGTGATCACTTGATGAAAGCTTAAAATCTGATAATAATGATATGTGATCTGCAGCTGAAAAGTCAATATGGCTGCTATTGCGGCCATCTTGGATTTTTAAAAACTGAAACGTCTACCTTTCTGTGCGGAATCACTATAAGTATAACATACAATATAAAAATGATATCTAGATTGGTTAAGGAGAAATAGTCTTTGTCATGAAATCTAATTGAAAATTCAATATGGCTGCCATGGCGGCCATATTGGATTCTCAAAACTTAAACGTCTACCTTTCTGTGCGGAATCACCATAGGTATAACATACTACAATTTCAGATTGATATCTGTATTCGTTTAGAAGGAGTAGTCTTTTTTCATGAAATCTAATTGAAAATTCAATATGGCTGTCATGGCGGCCATCTTGGATTCTTAAAACTGAAACGTCTACCTTTCTGTGAGGAATCACCATGAGTATAACATAATACAATTTCAGAATGATATCTGTATTCGTTTAGAAGGAGTAGTCTTTTTCATGAAATCTAGTTGAAAATTCAATATGGCTGTCATGGCGGCCATCTTGGATTCTTAAAACTGAAACGTCTACCTTTCTGTGAGGAATCACCATGGGTATAACATACTACAATTTCAGAATGATATCTGAATTCGTTTAGGAGGAGTAGTCTTTTTCGTGAAAGTTTACGGACGGACGGACAGACGGACGGACGGACGGACGGACGGACGGACGGACAGACGGACGACGGACGAAGCGCCATGACATAAGCTCACATTTACTTTGTAAAGGTGAGCTAAAAAAACAATTTGTATGTTTGTATATACACGTAGTGTTGTTCAATTCAACTTTCCTATGCTCCAACCATGTTTAACATCTAATGTTGTATATCGACTTTTTATTTTAAATATTTTAATTCAAAAGGCATATGGCTGGTTTATATTGAGATTTATTACTCGCCCGTGTAAGATACAGCAGTGTTATATTTATACGGCAATATTAAACTAGTGTAATACGACAATGCTAGTAATTATGATGTCACAGTAATTTGTTGGTATGACGTCACAATGTAAGCGCGCCGTCACAATGGCTGCCGAGACTCTCCGAGGTACTAAGAGACTAACTTCTTGATGGTACTAAGAGACTAACTCCTTGATGGTACTAAGAGGCTAACTTCTTGATGGTACTAAGAGACTTACTTCTTGATGGTTCTAAGAGTCTAACTTCTTGATGGTACTAAGAGACTTACTTCTTGATGATACTAAGCGACTAACTTCTATACATGCTGTCTTTAATGTCCCCAGTTTAGGTAAGTTTGGCGTAGTTGCTTTTCATTCCAACAGTGTTTGCAACGTCTTCATATACTTTCTGACGTACAAGCCTTTCAGGGAGGCTTCTCTCAAACTTTCTGTAGATCGTATTACAGGAAAATAAAACGGCAAAAACAGCTTAAAAAACACATGCTGGAGAATGTCAAGTGTTACGGTTAAATGTTCAAAATACTGAGGCATCAAACCTCTCAATGACTACAGGTAATTAAATACAAAAAAAGGCCTGATGAAGATCGTCTTGC
This sequence comes from Steromphala cineraria, assembly GCA_916613615.1. Lineage (NCBI taxonomy): Eukaryota > Metazoa > Mollusca > Gastropoda > Trochida > Trochidae > Steromphala > Steromphala cineraria. The sequence continues at coordinate 1,504,087 of OU744737.1, forward strand.
TACATCAGATAATCGGTATTGGACATAGATTTTGTGCATTCTGCATTTCAACACATTTTCAAGCGTTGTTCTTTGCTTATAACGTGAGTGTCAAGCAATGCTGCAATTACACCTGCAATTTTTAAAGGGGATTTTGGTATGACGCGACCCGGAATCGAACCCCGGTCTTCTGGGTGACACCCTACCACATTGAGCGACAGTAGAGATTGGGACGATACATGCGGTTGAACCGCGTGGTCCTTTGCAAGCTCAGTCGACCGCTATCAGAATAGTTAAGCATCAACGGGCACGGCTCGTTAAAGAGTGAGCATCTCCCAGTCTGATTAAAATCGGCTTTGTTCAGAGGTATACACATATCCAAAATATCAACTCTACGGAGATACGTAAATCCTCTACACTAGGTCTGACCGCACCTCCGTACCTCGCATGTTTTTAGTGCAGCCAAAACCCAGTCGTTTGTGGACCAATCAGATCGTCTCGTTTATAACACCCCTAGCGGTGATCATGTTCAAAGCATGGTTAACAGGAGTTACTTGCCCCTAGCTTGAAAATTTAATTCCTCGGGAATAGGTCGATTTTAATGAGATTGGAGAGAGCTTTGTCCCTCACTGAGAAGTTGAGAGATTTGTTGTATCACCCTGGGTAATTATACCCCCGCTACGACGTAGTCGGGGGTATATAGCGCTCCGCGTGTCCGTCCGAAATCGTTTCCAGAGCATTACTCTAAAATTATACCACTTACAAACTTCAAATTTGGTATCGCAGTAGCCTATATGATGCTGTTGCGCCTTTTAGGGGTTTCATCTCAATGGCTCAAATAATTTTTGAAATTTTGACCAAAAAAACATCCGATTTCTGGACTTTGTCTCGTTTCCGGAGCATAATTAAAAAACTATACCACTTGGAAACTTCAAATTTGGTATGGCAGTAACCTATATGATGCTGTTGTGCCTTTTAGGGGTTTCACCTCCAACCTTCAAATAATTTTTGAAATTTTGACCAAAAACGGTCAGATATTCGGACTTTGTGTCATTTCCGGATCATAATTTAAAACCTATACCACTTGGAATTTTCAAACTTGGTATGGCAGTAACCTATATGATGCTGTTGTGCCTTTTAGGGGTTTTCATTCCAAAGTTCAAATAATTTTGGAAATTTTGAACCAAAACAGTCCGAAAACAGGAGTTGAAGATCAAGCTTGTAAATATAAATCCCAATGACAAACACATATCGTATAAACATTGTAAATGTGACTGTTTTGCCTTCAAGTTATCTTTTGGGAAGTAACCAAAAGAAAGGGATTGTGACCTATTGTGATACTCATATGGACACTGTATGAACATAGAACATGACTGATGTTGTTACCACTGCAAAGAATACATATATTGGAATATAAATTGACCTACATGGAACTGAATGGAAGGTGAGAGTTTGTTGAAAAACATTTATTATTATAGTTATACCAGTTCACACCAATTCAGACAAATTACATTTAAATGTTATTTTCTATATCATGTGATGGAAAAATACGGAAACAATCCTAGGACTTATCAGAACATATGACTTTTCACTATTTTCGTCAAAGAAAGGTGGTCAAACTACAGGCGGGGGTATGTGAGCTGCGCTCACTTTTGCCTTGTTCACTTTATTCAAATTGTGCCTCTGTTCACCCAGCAGAAAATTGGTATAAATTTGTGTTGGTGGTGACCTAGGGACATATGTCAGCTTGGGTTAGACCAGTGTATATTGTTTACAGCTTGTAAGTCTAAGAACCTTTTCCTCAGTGAAACATTGGATTGATGCACACTGTGTGTATGTTTTGTACAGATTATTGTGAGTGAAGTGTGTATAGTATGAACAGTGTGAGTACTTGAGTACTTGAGTTATATTTTATGTGTAATTTGTTCAGAGTGTATTTTAAATAACGTGTGTTTATCTTCAAATATGTTTGGAGTATCCATATAGCATATAGACCCGAGAGCAATAGTTTTCAATTGACGACCAAACCAGTCTAGAAAAGAAAAGAAAGTCTAGATTACTCAACTGAGAAGTTGAAGCCTCTTCTTGGCTCCTTTTTATTATAATGCATGTATTGTTTAAAGAAATGTCAATATTTTAATCAATAATTCTGAGATTAAATGTTGGGCTAGTATCCATACTGAGTTTAGCGTTGGTGGGAGAGGTGAATTGTGTCCTTTGCTGTTTCAGTCTTGCGAATATGTGTGCATTTACTTGGTATTTAGTTTTATCTATGTCGGTCATGAGACTTACACTCAAATCATTCTAAGAGTCTTTCCCATTGGTACCTTTTAGAATCAAGGCTTTTCTCCAATCATTTTAAGAGTCTTTCCCATTGGTGCCTTTCAGAATCAAGGCTTTTCTCCAATCATTAAGAGTTTTTCCAATTGATGCTTTTAGGAATCAAGGCTTTTCACCAATCATTCTAAGAGTCTTTCCAATTGATGCTTTTAAGAATCAAGGCTTTCCCCCAATCATTAAGAGCTTTTCCCATTGCTACCTTGTGGAGTCAAGGCTTTTCCCCAATCATTAAACATCAACTAACCTCGACTTTACCACTTCTCGATTTTCGTTCAAAGATTTTTCAAAAAAATTTAAACTGGGCTTGATTTTTGTTAATTTGTCCAATAAAGACCTTTAATTAGCCTTTCATTGAGACAGCGTAATTATCGGCTGTAAAAACCCCACCTGGGTCAGGGGCCATAAAACTCGCGCGTGTGTGACGTAATAAACAGACTACACAGATTAACGTATCATTATTTGAACTGAAATACTGCCTAAATAATTGTTAAATTACCATCGATGTGGATATCTTTTTTACGCCAAATCTTTATTAGTGTTACATCGTAAAATGATTAATCTAACTGGGTGGAAAACATTTTCTGAAAATCGTTTATTATTGGGTTTTGTCTGTGGTATTGTTATGATAGATGATAGATATAACGAGACTACTTCTGCTTATGACGTCACAAAAAGGGGATGTTACCAGTGACGGGCAGTCTTGCATTCAATGGTTTGTGGCCAGATAGGTCTATACGGTCCATCAAAAGTGGCATTTAAAAACGGCTTTCTTTACCAAACTGAACATATTTGAGTAGCGACCTTTGGCGCACTATACAATATTGTAATCAGACTTTAATATAACTCAAATAAAATAGTGAAATATGTTTGTGGTTATATGAACTTTAAGAGCTTTTCCCATTGCTACCTTGTGGAGTCAAGGCTTTTCCCCAATCATTAAGAGCTTTTCCCATTGCTACCTTGTGGAGTCAAGGCTTTTCTCCAATCATTAAGAGCTTTTCCCATTGCTACCTTGTGGAGTCAATGCTTTCCCCAATCATTTAAAGCTTTTTCCATTGCTACCTTGTGGAGTCAAGGCTTTTCTCCAATCATTAAGAGCTTTTCCCATTGCTACCTTGTGGAGTCAAGGCTTTTCTCCAATCATTAAGAGCTTTTCCCATTGCTACCTTGTGGAGTCAATGCTTTCCCCAATCATTTAAAGCTTTTTCCATTGCTACCTTGTGGAGTCAAGGCTTTTCTCCAATCATTATGAGTTTTTCCAATTGATGCTTTTAGGAATCAAGGCTTTTCACCAATCATTCTAAGAGTCTTTCCAATTGATGCTTTTAAGAATCAAGGCTTTCCCCCAATTATTAAGAGCTTTTCTCATTGCTACCTTGTGGAGTCAAGGCTTTTCCCCAATCATTAAGAGCTTTTCCCATTGCTACCTTGTTGAGTCAAGGCTTTTCCCCAATCATTAAGAGATTTTCCCATTGCTACCTTGTGGAGTCAAGGCTTTTCTCCAATCATTAAGAGCTTTTTCCATTGGTACCTTGTGGAGTCAAGGCTTTTCACCAATCATTAAGAGTTTTTCCCAGTGGTACCTTGTAGAATCAAGGCTGTTCACCAGATTGTGATTAACTTGTCGCAGTCGTTTTCATATTCATTCTCTTAATATACTACCGACAGAAATATGGGATTTACTGTGATTGTAAACGTTCTCCAAATGTCAACTAAATACACATTTCGGAGCGCCGTTGAGATTGAGAATTGTCAGGATAGTGGTGGAGTTTTTCTAATGATCGTAGGTTCTTGTTTTTACCAAATGCCTCTGGAAATTATTGGGTAGGACATTCCTCTGTAGGTGCTTATTTATGCCCAATGCCTCTGGAAATTATTGGGTAGGACATTCCTCTGTAGGTGCTTATTATTACCCAATGCCTATGGAAATTATTGGATAGGACATTCCTCTGTAGGTGCTTATTTATGCCTAATGCGTATGGAAATTATTGGATAGGACATTCCTCTGTAGGTGCTTATTTATGCCCAATGCCTATGGAAATTATTGGATAGGACATTCCTCTGTAGGTGCTTATTTATGCCTAATGCGTATGGAATTTATTGGATAGGACATTCCTCTGTAGGTGCTTATTTATGCCCAATGCCTATGGAAATTATTGGATAGGACATTCCTCTGTAGGTGCTTATTTATGCCCAATGTCTATGGATATTATTTTTTTTTTTATCACTTTATTTCTTTTTGTAGGCACCACAAATATACTATACAACTGTAATATTCATTTTCTTGATTATAAACATAATTATCAAATCGATCAGACATGGCATACAAAATTTACAATTATGGATATATATTAATATGTGAAAAGACTGTGGCATGATGACCAGAAGGAGATAAATTTCTCGTATCTACAATCAGTGTAGAGACGCTCCTTACTGACGTTATAGGTGTCTTGTAAAATTGATTTAAGGCCGATAATATGTGGTTTTCTGTTCTGGCATTTACAAATATAAATATAATGTTTAATTACAATAAGAATCAAATTCAATACATCATTTCTCTTTTCTTTGTAACCAAATATAATATGAGTAATACTCGGTTCTAAATTTAGTCCACATCTCAATTCAATCCATCTAAATAAGTGATGCCACAGACTTTTCACATGTACACAGTCATATAAAAGATGTTTGATAGTTTCATTTGCATTATTACAAAAAGTACACAGAGGGGAAACTTGCGAATTGTACATGGAAGCACTTCTATTTGTTGTGAGTATTCTATGAATTATTCGATATTGAAACCATCTTAATTTGCATTAAACAGTGCTGCGAAATGGAATAAAGTTATATATTTTCCAAACATCATTACTTATACTTGAGCCAATGTCATTTTCCCATTTCGTTTCGCTTTTAACTTGATCTATTTCGTCTTGTTTTGTTAGTTCTATATACAATTCCTTACATCCTTTGGTTTCCTTGAATAAAACTTTCAAATTATCAGGCATAAAAGGCATACTTAATTGTTTAGAAAGTAATAATGAATCCTTTTTAATGTATTCGTTTATGCAATGAATTAAACCCATATATTCCAAGAAGTTCGTCTTTACTTTATATATTTCGCAAAATTCTGAGAATGCAAAAAATGCACCATCATCTTTTAAAATATCATTTACATATTTGACATTTGATGTCACATAGCGTTTGATCATTACTGGTTGTTTGTTTATCAAGATATTATCATTTGTCCAGATATATTCTGTTGTTACATCATGAACTGTTCTTTTGCTTTGTAAGATCGCCCAGGCGTTGAAAACGTCTTTCCAGAAACTATTTTTAATGTGTGGTATGATATGGCTTTTCTTGATAACTTGATCCCATTTCTATTGGGTCTAAAACGCTTTTAGGTAGATAAACATCTGCAAGATTTTTAAGCTTAGTGTTTTTAGTGTAGAGTCTTCGAATCCATGATATTTTCTGAGATTGTATTGTTTCTAGGATTAAGGGGACCTTCAAGCCGCCTCTTTTATAGTCTTGAACAATCAACTTGCGCTTAACTTTATCTGGTTTATTTTTCCATACAAAGGAAAAACACTTTTGTTGTAGCCTATCTATTATATCTATCTTTGGATTAGGGATCGATGTAATTAGGTGGTTTATTGTTGGTAAAATAATACTTTTCAGAACTGTGATTCTACCCATAGGGGTGAGATCCCTACGGGACCATACTGTCATTAGATTGTCTATTTTCTTAAGCTTATCTTTGTAGTTTCGTTCAACCATTTCTGCCACATTATGTTGAAACTGTATACCAAGTAGAGTGAATGGACGCTGCGTCCAATCCATGTCTAATGACTCAAAGTATTTTGTAGAAGATAATTGCTTTGATCCAATCCACACTACTTTAGTTTTTTCAATATTCATTTTTAAGCCAGAGAAGGATGCATATTTTTGTAAAATATCAATAGCTGTATTGAAACATTTTTCAGTTCCATCGAGGATGATAGTAGTATCGTCAGCAAATTGTGTAAGAAGGTATTCAAGATCAAGCATTTTTATACCCTTTATATTTGGTTTCGTCCGTAACATATGAGCCAATATTTCAGCACATATAAGAAAGATATAAGGGGATAATGGATCACCCTGTCTACAGCCCCTTGTTATTTTGAAAAAGTCGGATGCAAATCCATTTACCAAAACACTCGAAGTTATATCTTCATAAAAAGTTTTAATCCATCTTTTAAGTGAAGGGCCAAAGTTAAAAAAATCAAGACAGTTATCAATGAATTTCCATTCTACCGAGTCGAATGCTTTTTCAAAATCTATTAGAATAAGGATCCCTGGTATGTTCATAATATCAGTATATTCCATTATATCTTGTACCAGTCGTGTACATTCTCCTATGTATCTGCCTTTCATGAAACCTTTTTGATCTTCACTGATAATGTTAGGTAGTACCTTTTTTATACGAGCAGCTATTGTTGCCGAAGCTAAATTATACGAAGTGTTAAGTAACGATATAGGGCGATAATTCTTAATGTGTTCTTTAGACTTACCGGTCTTGGGTATACATGTTATTAATCCTTGTTTCTGACTTACTGACAATTCCCCTTTCTGGAAAGCAGAATTTAGTGAGTTTATCAGAAATGAATTTATATCTTTCCAAAAGAATTTGTAAAATTCAGTTGTGAAACCAGAAGGGCCAGGACTTTTTTCATTTTTCATATTTTTTAGAGCGTTAAGGACTTCATCATATTGGAGATGGCCTTCCAAACTCTGTGAGTTTTCATTGGTTAATTTGGGAATTTCATTATTGGCGAATAAGAGTTCAAGGTCCACATTCTCAACAGCTTTACTTGTGTACAGGGAGTCATAATATGACTTCACATGTTCAATAATTTCCACTGTATCAGTTATACTACTGCCTTCTTTGTCTAATTTGGTAATAGCTTTATTTAAGAACTTCTGTTTCTCTAGGGAGAGAAAATATTTGGTTGGCTTTTCATTTTTTTCAATGCAAGTCGCTTATGATCTTAATATGATACCGTTTGTTTTTATTTTGTTCAATTCGATCTTTCTATGTTTAATTTCATCTATTTGTGTAATTAAATCTTCTTTCGCAATATCCTGACTTTTATCTAAATCCTCTTCAAGCTGTTCTAACGTTTCACTAATTTCACTTTCTTCTTTTAATCTTTCCTTTTTCTTTGTTGAAGAATATTTTATTGTAGAGCCCCTGATGTTACATAACAAGGTCTCATAAAATAACTGTTTATCTATTTTAAGCTGTTTTTCTCCTTCAGTGTTATGAGTATGGTATTGATCTACTGTTTCTGCAATAACGTGTTTAACTTTCGTTACGTAGTTCGTATCCCTTAGTAAACTGTTGTTAAATTTCCAGAAACCCCTTCCCCTTTCAAGTTTAGTAAATTCTATTTCAATAGATATCATTGAATGATCAGATCTGTAGCTTGCAGTTATGTTTGTAGAAGTGATAGACTTTTCAAAATTTCTACTTGTCAGGAAGAAATCTAGACGTGCTTGTTTCAGAGGTTTTGATTTTCTCCATGTATATCGTTTTAGATCAATATGTGATTCCCTCCAAGGGTCATATAGATTAAGTTCATCCATCAAATCGTGAACTGCTTGTTTTGAATTTGGGTTGTTTATATGTTTATAATTAAATGTGTCTTTTTGTTGATCTTGAGCTAGGTTAAAGTCACCGCAGATTATATTTGTTTCAGTTTCCAAACTTATTATCATCTGCTTAATATTTTCATAGAATCCAGGAGTATCTGTATTTGGACCATAAATACATGATAAACTCAATATTTCGTCGTCTATTTTTATCTTTAGTACTAAGTAATTTCCATTTTCATTATCATTAATCTCTTTAAGTATATCAAATTCAAATGTATCCTTAAATAGAATTGCTACTCCTCTTGACTGGCTTGTGAAGGAACTAAATCTTGTTTCTGATGAGCCCCATTCTAATTTGATTTTCTGTTCTTGGTCTTTAGTAAAATGAGTATCTTGAATACAGTATATATCACCATGTTTCTTTTTCATATTTTCGAATACATCTATTCTTTTCTTGTAGTTGTTTAATCCCTGGCAATTGGATGAGAATATTTTAAGTTTTCCTGTCATTTCGTTATTGATAGAATGCCTGCAATATGATCATTATTGGCAGTTGGCGTGGTGCCCCATTTCATATGGCATGTAGGTGACAATACATGAAGTAGAAAAGAAAAAGTGATTCTATATAACAAAAACATTGAAAGATGAATAAAGAAAACAAATGAAACGACCCCCGTCGTTATGGAATAAATAAAATAAGCCTCCGCTTTACCCCAACCCCAAATTTTAACATCTAATAGTATAAATGCATAATCATGTTCCAAACTCAGTCTACAAGACGGGTAAATACACTAATATGGTAACAAGGTAACATTCCCAGTCTGGATAACATGCAGAGTTGAACATCATGATGAATACTAAATGAAGAGCATACTTACAGATAATGAGTCATCATACTCCACGTAATCCCTTATAGAATCCTTATGAAAACACATTTCACTTACACAAAACTAACACAAACTATATACAGATATACAGCAGTACGACAAGTCGCTTGTCCAGTTGTCACATTTCGCCGTTTGAAGAGTCCTAAAACACGTGGCTTCACATTCCCGCGCACGAAAAGCACGTGCATTTGCTTATGATGTTGTATTGACAACTAGTTAGAATATAAGGTTTCAAAGCATACAGCACAAATTCAAAACTGTTATACTTTAAAGTTATTCATATAAACTGTTCAAGGATATGTTTTCTATTGACATAACCTAATTAAGGTTAGATATTTCGTTGATTTATTGTATTAAAAAAAAGGCGGGAAAATAAATAGGGTTGCGGTTTTTACTATATCCTTATTGTTATATGAGATGTTTACAGGAAATGTGATCCATCATGTCCGGATGTAAACAAAGATGTAGTGAGAGTTCAGTCGTATTTCTTCCATGGTGAAGACGGATTGTGAGGTTCCTTAACCTCAAGTACCACTTCAGTTCCAACAACACGAACTCTGGTCCAGAGGTTTTCATCCTCGCGTATCTTGTTCGCCTGCCGACTTAGGATCGCCCGCCGCTTTTTCATCATGGCAGGTAGGTCCGTCTGAATACTAATTCCAGTACCTTTGAGTAGTTTACGTGCATCGAAGACGTCATCTCGATCTGACATTCTAATGAACGTGGCAATGATGCTTGTTGGGGCCGATGGTTTGTGTTGTCGCTGGTACTCGGACTTTGGTAACCGGTGAGCAATCTTCAGCAACATAGTATTTACCCTGCATTCCGGAAGTTTCAGTTTGTCTGTAAACAAAGTTTTTAACACTTCCTCTGTGTTTTCCTTTGGCGTTTCAGGCAAACCGTAGAAAAGTAGGTTCGGTTTCCGATCATGAATATCTTTTAAGATACATTGTCGCCCAAGGGTTGAGAACGTTTTCTTCTGGTCGGCCATATCTGTTCTAACTTTGTTTATTTCTGCGCCCTGTCCAGCCACGTCGTGCTCAATACTGTCGACCTTTGTCTTCAGTTCGGAAATCTCTTGTTTGACGTCTTGTACCGAGGATTTAACATCAAGAATAAGCTCAGAAAGTCTTTTTTCTGCTCCTTTAACTATTTCCTCCGTTGAAGCAGAGGAACGAGTAGTCGTCATTTTTGAGCAAAAAAAATAATATGAACTGAGTTTGACAAAAATTCTGAAATGAGCACTGATTCTATATCGTTTGTCGGTTAAACAAGGCTTTTCGTCTAAATAATGTCTAATAATTCATCAAATATTCCGGATTAACATCGATTAGATCGGGGGTAGCGGGAGCTCAGATTTAACGTGGCCTGTTGATTTCCATGCGCAACCGGAAGTCTATGGAAACCTATGGAAATTATTGGATAGGACATTCCTCTGTAGATGCTTATTTTTACCCAATGCCTATGGAAATTATTGGATAGGACATTCTTCTGTAGGTGCTTATTTTTGCCCAATGCCTATGGAAATTATTGGATAGGACATTCCTCTGTAGGTGTCGATGATTATTGTCAACAATGCCAGGCTTTCATTGCATAAACCACCACTAAAATGGAACATTACCCATTAACTTTCAATGTGTAAATGACGTCAGCATACAAATATCCGGGGCTCGCTTAAGATATTTTTTTTTTAAATTTTGAATGTCGAAAAATGTGCATGTATTGCAACGCCAATTTTTCTTGTTTTTGCCCTATTATCATTTACTCATATGATCACTCTCTGTTGTGTCCCTGGCCAAGGCACTTTATCCACATTGCACTCAGTCCACCCAGCTGTATAAATGGGTACCTGGAATAACGGGTGTACTAAAATTCCCTGCGCCTTCGGCAGCACCGATAGTACAATTCCGTCAGGGTATTAATATGTAGCTTTGAGCAACTACGTAGCAGATGGATATATGCGCATTATGAATATCATTGTCATTATAACAAATGAAGATGGCTTTACGAACAGTTCAACGTCTTGTTCAGAAAAATTGTGATTTTTTTGCCGCAACAGCTGATTTTGATTTTTTCAAAATCATTTTTTTCACTTGTTTGTGAATTCAGACAAAGGCCTTTGAGGTCGATATTTATCTCTACAAGAAGGTCCCTGCTGTTAACCAATCAATTTCCACTATGGAACTAGGCTGTTTTGCAACGGTTACATAAATTATTTTCTAAATATCAAGCTGGGTAATTAATGAAGAAATTGTTATTCTATATATCCTGAGGCATTGTTAAATCTGCCTCATCATTCTTACCAGTTGAATGTAAATAGAATTAACAACAACAATCATTGAAAAATGATATTTTTATCTATTTGTGCACATGTATATTTGACTTTAAAGAACATGATTTTTATAAATTTTCCATTAAAAATGTCAATCTCTGAAAACTGCAATCCGAATAGGAGATGTTATTGACGTCAAAGAATCATTGTATAATCAAAGAATCATTGTATGGTCGTGAGAATGTAGGTCATTATTAAAAGGGGCAGTAGCATGTTTTTGGAGGAATATAAGGTGATGTCAGGAAAATGAAAATAAATGGTTCCAATTGAAAGACAATGTATTTAAACTAAAAAAAGTAGTAATAATTTAAATATATAATGTGAAACTTTAGCTATGTGATTCCTTTTTCTTACACAAAATGAAATTAAGGTGTTCACTCAATAATGGCCGCAAATGGACTTTAAGTGAATCTTTATAATTTGTTCACTGACTATGGATGATTGGTTTGTGTATTGAGATTTTTGACACTATCAAAATAATAAATTATAAAGATTCACTTAAAGTCCATTGGTAACCATTCTTGTTTGAACACCTTTAATTCATTTTGTATAAGAAAAAGGAATCATATGGCTGAACTTTGCATTATATATTTGATTTATTACTGTTTCATTTAGTTTAAATACTTTGTTATTCATTTGGAACCATTAACTTTAAGTTTCCTGACAACACCTTATATTCCCCCTATAAACGTTCTACTTCCCTTTAAAGGAGATGAACTTTGTGTGATCTTTAGCTAGATACATAATTTCACGACATACTACATGCAGGTGTGTTACAGGCTTAGGTGTGTTATATCATTGTATGTTTCATAAGCCTATTTGTATGTGTTTTAGTTGAGTAAAGAGTATTATCCCTTTTTTGTATGTTTCTCTCTTCTTCGTATGATGCAACTAGTACAAGATGAAAGCATGAACGCTTTTTAGTAACATTCTATTGTTGGTGGTATAAGTGTAACAGAAGTGATTTTGAGACCATCTCCACCGGGATTCGAACCCTTCCAGGTTGAGAGCTTTACACTCTACCTGTTCGGCCAAAGAGATATCCCCCAGCCACAGCCAGTAGGAATGATTGCCAGAAAGCAAACTGGTTTGGTAATTGATTGACACCTGTATGACCTTGTAGTGGCACTATTGGCTAGTTCTCTATAAAATGCAAGGCTTTTGGACAGAAGGATATCAGGGTATTTGTAGAAGCTGTTCATAAACATATATGCAAACGTGTAAGGGTGGAATTATTGTATGGTTTTCTTTTTGAAACTTTTCAATCAATCACTACAAAACAAACACATTGGAAACATTGTTAATTTCATTTATGGTACACATATTTGAAGAGTATATACACAATGTAAACCATACATTGACATTCAATCACATGACTGGTCACATGATGAGTCATGTGACAAGGAAGACAGGGGATCTACATCAATCCCTGGACCCTGGTTTTAACTATTGGTTATTCTGACTTCGTCTTCAAATCTGGCCACAAAAAAATGCTATAACTGTTTTATTCATTCACTCATTATTTTGCTAGATCCATTCTAAAATAGTGATTCAGCCTGTATTCTCACTACAATAAGCAAGAAACCAGCAGTTTAAATTTTTAGATGTTCTATAGTAATCCAAAGATGCTCAAATATTGAATTTGAGGTGGTCCTTTACATATTTTGTAGAGTATGTAATTTTCAACAATTTTCATCAGTGCCGTTTGCTATTCTTGTGGTCAGATATGAAAACAATACAAAACATGGCAAGAATTGCAAATATCTAACATTTCATTTTCAAATTATTATGAAAAAATTTTAATCCCTGAAAAATAAAATTCAACACAAAAAATCGTACAAATTCCAAGGGATTTCCCCTTCTGTCAATATGTTTAAATGCAAGAAATTAATTATTTACTTTTGCATCAACTAACAATATCAAAATTGACATGCCTAAACATTTCAAGATTTTAAGTAACACTTAAGCTGCCAGTAGAATAGAAAACAATATCAAAATACAAATTATATTTCAAACATTGCCAAATTTTATAGATATTTATGAATATAACCCATTTGGGTCTTTCTTTACATCACACATGTCAACTGTTTATAAATTTTTTTATTTTGAATCAAAATGCCAAAGTTCGTTTTGTCAATAATGCGCATTATTGCTTATAAAATGAATGTAAGTGACTCATGAAACCAAGAATTTATCATTCCAAAGTTTTCTTAGTTCGAAGTTTAACCTCATACTAAAGATCATTCTCAAATTAAACTATTACCTCAATGCTAACATAATTTCAAAATCTTGGTCTAGAGCAGTCAAACTCTGAAAAATATATAACATCAATTATATAGATTTAGTTGGTAAAAAGAAATGATAATCAATTACTTGAATTTAAATATAGATTTTGCTCATAAAAAGCTTGGAAATCTAACTAAGTTTGACATGATATAGTGACAAATTGAGTATTTTATCAACTGACATGTTATTTTTCAATGTTATAATCAATACAAGTAAACATTTCTTGTCGTTTGTAACAGAATATGTGTCGTATTGAAGACATATGTCCTCTTTAAGATTATAATTACCTCAAAAGAGAACAATACTTATAAACCTACTTGCAGTGAATTAAATAAGTCTTTCAAATCTACAATAAACTTCTTTTGCACCACTTTACACAGCATTGTAACAAAGTTGTTTTATTAATACCAGTATTAGGCTGTAAGTTGAACCCTACAAACACTTTTCTACAAATAAGATTTTTCATATCTTACTGACTTTTTTATTATCTGATGTGAATAATTTGGTGTTACATTTGTACAATTTTGTTGCTAACTTGAAATAACAATATAGAAAATAAGATGTGCTCATGTAATAATGTAATTGTATTTAATGTAATCGGATGGATCTTACATAATTGTTACAATGACATTAATAACATTTTAAAAGTACTCTGCTGTAGTGTTACATTTGTTTAATGAAATTACAATATTTGACTTTTTGATTTTAGGTGTATTTATTACAGTTTGTTTTTCTGTTACAATAATGTCTCACATTTGATGAATAATATCACAATGTTTGACAATCATAATTAGCTGTTACATTTGTTGAAACATTATTACAGTGATTTGATTCATCATCATCATCATCATCATCATCCGCCGTAATTAATCCTCTAGAAAAGTGTAAGGCCTCATTCTGTTACAATATGTGTCACTGCTGTTGAATATAGTATGACATTGTTTAACAATTAGCTGACAGCTGTTGAATATAGTATGACAATGTTTAACAATTAGCTGACAGCTGTTGAATATAGTATGACATTGTTTAACAATTAGCTGACAGCTGTTGAATATAGTATGACATTGTTTAACAATTAGCTGTTACATTTGTTGAAACATTATTACAGTGTTTTGATTCTGTTACAATATGTGTTACAGCTGTTGAATATAGTATGACATTGTTTAACAATTAGCTGACAGCTGTTGAATAGAGTATGACAATGTTTAACAATTAGCTGTTACATTTGTGGAGACATTATTACAGTGTTTTCCTGTTACAATGAGAATGAAGTCAGAAGGGACCCTTAGTACAATATGTGTAACAGTTCATTAGAGGTGTTTCATACAAGAGAGGTAACATCACTGCCAGTAACAATGAGACAAACAAATGCTTCATCTTTAACTAGTTGTAAGGAAAATATTGAGAGTCTTTATTGTTCGAAATGTAACACCAAATTTTTGCAATTAGAGCCTTAAGTTGCTACAATGTATGTAAAATATTAAGAACACATTCATACAACTCATTTTCTAACACATGTACATTTCATTGCTCAGTCATCCATATCTATCAAGCACTCCCTCTCACATCACATATCTATATATCGCAGGTATTCCATACACTCATAATTACATATCTATATCAACATGGTCTACCACTTGTCTCTACCCCACTGTTCACAGTTCCTTTTCACAAATATGGAAGTTTAAAATACATTACTTCATTACTACTACAATATCTGAATTCAGTAAAAAAAATTATTTTTGACGTATGCTTATAAAAAACAGAAATGTCACCACACAACTCTTTCATGTATTACTTTCAATTTAAATTTACATATCAGCTTAAATGTAGATTATATCAAGATATCAACTGGCCAAGTTTGGAGTTGGGGTAGGAAGGGGGATCCATTCATTCCAGGAATGCGTTAGATTGAGAAAATTAAACTGTTGCTGATTGTAGATAGAACAATACTATTGCACGGTAGCTATTGCTGTTTAAATTTCATAACTGAATCATAATCTTTTTTAAAAAAATACGATTCTAAAAACAAATTCCACCTTTGCATGAATACTTTTTGTTTGAAAAATTTTACTCTGATAATTGTGAAGAGGAACGGAAAGTTGAAAGTTGACAATTTGACAAGGAACGCATCATCCTGAGGCTATATTCATCACAACCACAACAAAATATCTGAAACATAACAAAGACGAATCACTTGAGAATAATTTTAACCATGAGAACCTAATAAAGAAATAGCAGTTACTTGAAAGCTTATCAAAGAACAATTGTCCCATAGAACTCTTGATCACAGATACGATGACGATTTAGAAATTTGAAAATCTCTTATTTTTCAAAACTCAAATTTATTGTAACAATTTGTAAAAAATATGTTTAACTTTTAATTTCTTTTTTTTGTATCATTGTCAATTTAACACAAAGACATAACTATAAAAGAATATTGCATGAAATTCAAGGTTAATGAGGTTTTTTTTCTTAAAAGAGTTGACTTCAGATATTTTGACAAGGGTTATGCATATACAAACAAACAAACAAACATTTCTGTCTAGAATCGCCAACTTCCACCTTTCACCTGTGAACAGCAGAGAGTTTGACAAAGAAACACTTCAGTTTCTCTTCTGACAGTAATACTGTGCTTAAGATATACAAAATAACACATAAATCATAATTTAACATATCTTCTCGTTTGTGTATTGTTTCCTTCAACATTCAAAGTCATTTCTTTACAGTTACCCTTGATTGAGCAAAAATATTTTTTGAAATTTCAAAAAATTTCAGAGTGCATATATATTGGGACTGATGGTTGGTTACACGCTGCTATGGGCAGCTTGGTTAATACCGCAAGTCATAATTAACACTGGCAATTAATCCAACAGGTCTCATCCCTAACGACCGGCACTGTTCAAGAACTCCCCGAGCATTGTAACGAACCCACAACACGTACTGCATGAGGTAAAACTTGGATTCAAACTTGAGTACTTGCTTGTAGAATCTCAATGTTCGCAGAATAAGTCCAGCTGCTAGCGAGTCCTAGTCCGGTCCTAGCCTGGCCACGATGAGAACTGTCCGTCCCAGATAGGACTTTCCCTGAATAGAACACTAACTCGTCCGATTTTCAACGACAGAATAGGCTTCGAAATGCATCGCAAATTGTGTCCTTTCACAGTCTGCCTTTATTTTTAGCAAAAAAGGCGGAATTTTTTGTCACCATGTTTCTTCCAGTCATTTCAAATACCTGCCATTTTATCTCACAGCCTTCTAGCACGATGGCATTCTTGTTTCCATGGCAACACAATTGTTTCATTGATGCATCATTAATTGACCCACAAATGCAATTTTCAGCAGTTTTGCACCAAATTTAACTCAACTTGCAAATCGTGTGACCACCATCATGTAAGAAAATGACATGCAAGTCACAGCCTTTATCGTGATGGCATTCTTGTTTCCATGGCAACACAATTGTTAAATTGAGGCATCATCAATCAACCCACAAATGCAATTTTCAGCAGTTTTGCACCAATTTCTGCCTGACTTGCAAGTCATGTGACCACCAGCCAATAAGAAAGAGACTTGCAAGTCATGCGACCACCGTCCAATAGAAATCCTGACTATGATCGTTTCGACCAATTGGAATCAACAGTGTCTGAAAACAGCACAACAACGCCCTTTTATAGGAGGATAAATTATATGTACAAAAATCTATCGGTTTGTATCACTCTGTTTGAATTCTCGTTATGTATATAATATCCACGTTGAGTTATCTCCCTTTGTTAGAGACTTATCTCCCTTTGTCAGAGAGCACCATTCATATGGGTGTAGTCCGTACACTGTGTTGAACAGTTCGTGAAAGACTGGGATTTCTCCGAGGAAGATGGCGACTTGTTGAATGTAGTGAATTCTATCGTCCCTTCTGCAAGACAAAAATCACATTTAGCTAAAGATCAAATCAGCAGATTTGACATAGAGCACATTTTTAACCCTAACGATGCGGCTATATATTTTTGCTCAACTAGCCCCCGTGGCGACATTGTTTTGTCCGGTGCCAGCCACCGTTATATCCTGATTGCACCGCTCACTGAATATTTTTATGTAGCGAGTCCCGTGTCTTTTACAACAATTGGTGTATATATTTCGCGGATCGCAGATTTTTATTTAGAGCCTTGTAAAATGTTTATTTATGCACACACAATATTTCTTTTTACATGGACTTCTAGATACACTGTGCCTCTTTATAAATATATAAAAAAACATTACGATGCGCCTCATATTTTTTTTCCCACAGTCATCAAAAGAAAGTCTTTATTTCCGCTTACCGCTTCTTTATTTTTGTGCGCGCATAGACATATGATACATGGAAATAAAGACAATTCTTTTCACTACACAATGATGTAAAATTTATAGAATTATCTCTAATGGTTCTTGAGATATGAATGCCGCAAGGTGCGCGAGGTAAATGCAAGTTATATTAGCGATAGCCGGAGCGCAACTAGCGTGTGTGAACGATCACTTATATTTCGCTTGCCGCTTCTTTATTCCTGTCCGCGCATAGACATATTATACATGGAAATAAAGACAATTATTCTTTTCTTTACAAGTTGATATAAAAATTATAAACATATCTCTGATGGTTCGTGAGATATGAATGCCGCAAGGTGCGCAAGTTATATTAGCCATAGCCGGAGCGCAACTAGCGCGTGTGAACGATCACTTATATTTCACTTGCCGCTTCTTTATTCCTGTCCGCGCATAGACATATGATACATGGCAATAAAGACAATTCTTTCTTCTACACGATGATGTAAAAATTATAGAATTATCTCTAATGGTTCGTGAGATATGAATGCCGCAAGGTGGGTACCCTCAATCATTTTTGAGAAAAGGTTTGATATTTTATATCCGGGAGCAGCCAAGACTGCTTGCAGTCAATTATAGCCTTATCCTGAAAGTTATGGAGTTAGCCAAGAGGGCTTACGCGCCAGTTTATCTTTGTCACGAAAAAGTACGCGACCCGCATCGTAAGGGTTAAGGCTAGGTTTGACTTATAGGACATAGAAAGAAGGTACAACAGACAGCCATCTTGAATTTCAATCCCCTGCTCTGAAATGATTTCTTGGCTCAAAACCTCTATTAAAAGTTTGTAGAAGAATCCTAGGCCCTGCTTGATTGGTAACCCGGCGAGCTATCAGGCGTACGCCGCAGGAAGTGACGAAATCAAGCAGGGCCCTAGTTTCTGGGAAGGGGAGGTAATCAAAGATGGTTGACCCTGTTAAATCTTCTCATTCAGATATTGATATATATATCATACCATTGCTACTCAAGTCTGTATTCGTTGCTTGATCTTTCGTCGTGTGTTCCCGACTCTGGGGCCGTTTCCGTCGCCGCTTGTGTTTCCCATGACTCCCAGAAACGTGGTCGCTAGGCGACAGAGAGTCCATTGTATTTCTTGCACTGAACATTGATGGGTTTGTTCCTCCATCAAAAGACTGCATATGTCTGTTATTGGGGGGACCAAAATAAGTTAACCCTCCAGGGGCCGTGGGCGAAGTTTGGCTCCGTGTTTCTGCACTTGATAGATCAGCCTCGTTGGAGGAATGGCCAGGGTGGCTTGAAGGCTGATGCTGCAAGGAGTTGATGCTTAGCCCCTGTCTTTGCAATATGTTTGGGTCTTGTATCCGAATATCCCCGTTTCCTGCTGCACGATGTTCCTCTAGAAGCGGTTGATCTGAAAAATATAATTTCATTTACTTAATTGCAGGTAGGTTTGAAAAGTAGATACCCCAAAAGTGGAATGTTTGAGGTTAATTTTTCAAATTTCAGAATTTTTCTTTTTACCAATCCAAACCAAAATTGCCCAGGTTTTGGGGTGGCTGATTGGCCTTATTTTTACGCTGCTAAATAATGTATTCGAATTTTCCAAGAATTAAGAGGTTAAACATCAGTCTATGAGAAATGTTTTGTAAATAGCTAATAACCTAATAATTTTGCATTATATATATTTGAGCTTTTTTGCATACATTTCAAGTAGAATTGGTATTTCCCACTTCAACAAACTTTTTATATGACTATCACTTTCAAGGTTTTGCTGAAGATACATTTTTAAGGATATATATATTCTCTGAATCTTATTGAAAATTTGGAGAAGAGGAAGGCTTGGTTCATAGGTAAGTAAGAGTTGCCTCCCTTTGTAAAAGAAGAAAATAGAGTACTTGCGCTGATCTTTCAATGTATTTTATAACATAAATTTCAATAGTACATGGAACTTCAAAAACATTTCCTTGACGTATACAAGTATATTTACAAACCTGGTGGTATTTCATCGCCACTTTTGGTGTTGTTGATGCTATTAAAGTTGCTGTCGCTGTTATAATGAGGCACAGAACCATTTGGAACTATTGTCTGATTCTGTCGGAGAAAATAAAATAATTTTTCGTAATGATAAAACAAGACAATATGTGGTCAAGCAAGCATTTAGCATGAAGAGACCGTTCTCTTTCTTCGTGACATATCTTATTTGACTTTCATTCAAACCTAATTACCAAATATATTGAGATGGTGAGTTAATGGTTACATCTAACATATTTATCCACAAATAACCATTTTATGATTATTACCTATTATCAATGTAAATAACAAAACATGTTATGTCCAATTTATATATAGATAAATACAAACTTCATACGCTGCTTTAAATCTGCTTTGAATAAGCTTCCAAAATTATGTTTGGATAATTTGATTTTCAACATTATCAGATTTCCATCAAAAACCTCCTACGCTCTCTAAAACAACCCAACGAGCTTTACTTCGTTATTTTCCAGCATAATTTTTATGAAATGAGACCACTGCTATTGTATTGTTATATATCATGTTTTCTGCGCCCCTACACGCGATTGTTAGCAACCTGCAGTTACTTTCTGATTGAACTATTGCTTTCTCTCATAGTAAGTAGAGAGCAAGCACAGAAAACTCAAGGGTCTGCAGCAAGGCATCAAACTGACAGTTCCGAAAGTGGTGTTTTAGGCTTTTCATAGAAAGATAGGACAAACCCATCCCAACCAACCCTTAATCCCTTAAACTTGAATAAATAATCTTTAACAATTTACTTTATTCATTCATTGATTAATCAAATCATGAACATGGCCCCTACCGAAGCTACTTTCTCTGCAGGGAGAGAGAACATTTGTGTTTCCAGTTGGGACATTGGGTTCACATTGATGTTCACCTTGTTGCCAGGGCTACCGTTGCCATGGGGACCGTGACCGTTGGCGACCAGACCATTGAGACCGTTGAGAGGGTAGCCGTTCATATACTTCTTCCTCATGGACTCGCTGTAGATCCTCTGGGCTTGATCCTGGAACTTGGCCTGGATAACTCCGTTCATACCTGCACACCCAGAACAAACAGTGTCAGTAAATCTAGCCTCAATAATACTACGATATGTTCATACCTGCACACCCAGAACAAACAGTGTCAGTAAATCTAGCCTCAATAATACTATGATATGTTCATACCTGCACACCCAGAACAAACAGTGTCAGTAAATCTAGCCTCAATAATACTACGATATGTTCATACCTGCACACCCAGAACAAACAGTGTCAGTAAATCTAGCCTCAATAATTCTACGATATGTTCATACCTGCACACCCAGAACAAACAGTGTCAGTAAATCTAGCCTCAATAATACTACGATATGTTCATACCTGCACACCCAGAACAAACAGTGTCAGTAAATCTAGCCTCAATAATTCTACGATATGTTCATACCTGCACACCCAGAACAAACAGTGTCAGTAAATCTAGCCTCAACAATACTACGATATGTTCATACCAGCACACCCAGAACAAACAGTGTCAGTAAATCTAGCCTCAATAATACTATGATATGTTCATACCTGCACACCCAGAACAAACAGTGTCAGTAAATCTAGCCTCAATAATACTACGATATGTTCATACCTGCACACCCAGAACAAACAGTGTCAGTAAATCTAGCCTCAATAATACTACGATATGTTCATACCTGCACACCCAGAACAAACAGTGTCAGTAAATCTAGCCTCAATAATTCTACGATATGTTCATACCTGCACACCCAGAACAAACAGTGTCAGTAAATCTAGCCTCAACAATACTACGATATGTTCATACCAGCACACCCAGAACAAACAGTGTCAGTAAATCTAGCCTCAATAATACTATGATATGTTCATACCTGCACACCCAGAACAAACAGTGTCAGTAAATCTAGCCTCAATAATACTACGATATGTTCATACCTGCACACCCAGAACAAACAGTGTCAGTAAATCTAGCCTCAATAATACTACGATATGTTCATACCTGCACACCCAGAACAAACAGTGTCAGTAAATCTAGCCTCAATAATTCTACGATATGTTCATACCTGCACACCCAGAACAAACAGTGTCAGTAAATCTAGCCTCAATAATACTACGATATGTTCATACCTGCACACCCAGAACAAACAGTGTCAGTAAATCTAGCCTCAATAATACTACGATATGTTCATACCTGCACACCCAGAACAAACAGTGTCAGTAAATCTAGCCTCAATAATACTACGATATCTTAATACCTGCACACCCAGAACAAACAGTGTCAGTAAATCTAGCCTCAATAATACTACGATATGTTCATACCTGCACACCCAGAACAAACAGTGTCAGTAAATCTAGCCTCAATAATACTACGATATGTTCATACCTGCACACCAAGAACAAACAGTGTCAGTAAATCTAGCCTCAATAATACTACGATATGTTCATACCTGCACACCCAAAACAAACAGTGTCAGTAAATCTAGCCTCAATAATACTACGATATCTTAATACCTGCACACCCAAAACAAACAGTGTCAGTCAATCTAGCCTCAATAATACTACGATATGTTCATACCTGCACACCCAGAACAAACAGTGTCAGTCAATCTAGCCTCAATAATACTACGATATGTTCATACCTGCACACCCAGAACAAACAGTGTCAGTAAATCTAGCCTCAATAATACTACGATATGTTCATACCTGCACACCCAGAACAAACAGTGTCAGTAAATCTAGCCTCAATAATACTACGATATGTTCATACCTGCACACCCAGAACAAACAGTGTCAGTACATCTAGCCTCAATATTACTACGATATGTTCATACCTGCACACCCAAAACAAACAGTGTCAGTAAATCTAGCCTCAATAATACTACGATATGTTCATACCTGCACACCCAGAACAAACAGTGTCAGTAAATCTAGCCTCAATAATTCTACGATATGTTCATACCTGCACACCCAGAACAAACAGTGTCAGTAAATCTAGCCTCAATAATTCTACGATATGTTCATACCTGCACACCCAGAACAAACAGTGTCAGTAAATCTAGCCTCAATATTACTACGATATGTTCATACCTGCACACCCAGAACAAACAGTGTCAGTAAATCTAGCCTCAATATTACTACGATATGTTCATACCTGCACACCCAGAACAAACAGTGTCAGTAAATCTAGCCTCAATAATACTACGATATGTTCATACCTGCACACCCAGAACAAACAGGGTCAGTAAATCTAGCCTCAATAATACTACCATATTGAGTCTAGCGACATGTAGTAGCAGGTCGCCTCAGCCCATCTACCGAATTGACCAACCAGGGATAGTCTTACCAAGCCTCAATAGTCTGCATTCGCACATATATCGTTGGAGGGTCATAGATCAGAGAAAGGTCGGCTAACGCGACCCTTTTATGAAAGTCATTTGTTCACTATCTAAATGGCATTTATCTCTCATTCTCATCTAATATTTACGAGAATCAGGAAGTAGGATTTTTATTTTTGCTTACCCATCATGAGTCTCTCCTGGCGCTGCTTCCACCAACACATGACGATGAACACGACGAGCAGGAGCAGCATGACGCCCATGGCAATCCCGATACCCATGTACAGCATCTCGCTGCTCTTCTGTGTGGAGGTACGGTCCACGTCCCTCACTTCCTGTTTCACGTCGGGCCGCCCACTCGTGTGTGTATTCTGGACGCGAGGTGGAGGCTTTGTGCTTCGACCTTTCGATGTCATGAATGTGTCTGTCGGACGTTCGACGGCTGTTGGAGAAAAAATTTAGGTTGTTAATAAAAAGACAAAGTCGTCAACATCCCCCAACAAATTAGTATTCATTGTTTATTTGTTAAATGAATTATTTTTAAAATATTTAATTTGGGATTTTGCCTCAACGTCCACCAACAAATTAGTGTTCATTGTTTATTTGTTAAATGAATAAGTTATTAAATATTTAATTTGAGATTTTGCCTTAAAGTAACATCCCCCAACAAGTTAGTTTTCATTGTTTTTTTTTTAAATGAAAGAGTTATTAAATATTTAATTTGAGATTTTGCCTCAACGTCCCCCAACAAATTAGTTTTCATTGTTTATATGTTAAATGAGTAAGTTATTAAATATTTAATTTGAGATTTTGCCTTAACATCCCCAAACAAATTAGTTTTCTTTGTTTTTTAGTTAAATGAATAAGTTATTAAGTATTTAATTTGAGATTTGGCCTTGCTGAACTATCCTTACATTTATACCATCTTTTCAAAATATGAGTCTGAGCCTTAGATTGCTACTTGTATATTTTCAAAAATCTTTGTTTCAATATTGTCTCTGTATATTATATGTGTACTGATCTGTCCATGTGTAGGTCACTATGATTTAAGTGTATTTTGTTAGGAACGGCATTAATATAAGCAGTATTTGCTTGTTTGCCATCATCATAACCATCATCCCTACCATCATCATCATCACCATCATCATCATCATCGGTGAAAGAAATAACTTAAACTCACCTAAAGTTCTCATAACGACTGTGTTGCTGTTTTCGCTGTTGCCCGCAGAGTTGAAACACAACATACGAATGCTGTATTCGGTGTCTGGGTTCAAATCCGTCAACACGTGACTCCGAACTTTCGTCTCCAGAATGGTGATGCGATTCCACTGCACCTTCGAGTCGTACGGCTTGTAGAAGATAAAGAATCCCTCGATTGGAGAGGTGTCCGTCATTTTGTACTGTAACACAGTGTTCAGAATACTCCAATTTGTTTTCAAGACAATTGTCAAATTTTGGTAGACAATTCCTTATTGATCAAATACAATTGCTATGAAAACGATGATATCAAAGAAGTTCTTCCTGATAATGCTAGTCCAAGCGTTGGTTGACAATTCCAGATAGATCAAACAATTAAGAAAACAATGAATTCATACATCTTGTAACTCCTGTAAGTAATTGTCAACACATCGGCGGCCACCCAATCAGACTTCCTAATTAGCAGCTTCTGTGTCAATTAGTGTGAGTCTAATTAAAGTAGCCAATTTCCTAGAATTACAACTTGTTAATAGAGGGGAGACTTGTGATTTATGAAGCGTAACAGTTATCCGGTTATGTTTGACTAATATGGACTTATTTCAAAAGTGTTCTTCCCATATTTTTCAATGTTGGATCAATTTATTGAAATAGACAAGTTAGACAAATATCCATTGTAATTAAGCGATTACAAATCTTAATTAGCTATATCTATCTAGAAGAAGAAGTTATATCCATCTACCTTGTAATTTTTAAGCCGTTTCAAAATTCTGTACAAGTGACAATTACATTTGTACCTGTGGAGACTGGCCATTGTCAAATGAAAGACATTCTGCTATTGCAAAATGTTCATTCAATTAATTCATGTCAAATCTTGTCATTACATTGTCAATCATCACCATCATCATCAGACAGACAGACAGATATATTTTAGTTTTGTGTCACAAGCTAAGTATACAAAAATAAAAAGTATTTATAAAAGATATACAACAAATTTAACAACCAGGAAAGTTTTGGCTTCTGAGACACCTTGACATCATAAAACCTTACCTCATCTCATCCAAAACAACCAGTTTTCCACATCATTCATTTTTTTAATGTTAAATCTTGTCATTGCATTGTCAAAATATTCTTTTTATCACCATCACCATCACCATCAAGAGAAGGTTAACAATGAGAGTTTTAGCTTAACAAATCATCCAATAACATCATCACCATCACCATCATCATCACGATCATCACCACCATAACCATCATCATCATCACCACCATCAGCAGCATCATCACCACTATTATCATCATCATCATCACCATCACCATCACCATCACCATCATTACAACCTCCACCATCACCATCACCACCTCCACCACCATCAGGTTAACACAATCCACCCACCTGCCACGTCATGCCGATACCAAAGACATCCTTTCCTTCCTCCTTCTTCTGGAGAGGTAACGCCTCCACGATGGTGGGCTTGTCTACGGGACTGTGAGGCTTGCCCGGCGGTGCGATCTTGATCTCGAAGGGTCGCGAGTTCTGTCCTACTTCGTTGTCGTTGTTCGAATACACGGCAGCGATGCGGAACTTGTACGTACCACCTTGAATACAAGTTATTAAAATAATGGTCAATTTTCACAAATATTATGCATGATTATTATTTAAGATAGATTATTTCCTTGTCGTACCAAAGCTGCCACTGAATGGTTTCCCCTCAATAAGTTATAGATTATTATCCTTGTCGTACCAAAGCTGACACTGAATGGTTTCCCCTCAATAAGTTATAGATTATTATCCTTGTCGTACCAAAGCTGCCACTGAATGGTTTCCCCTCAATAAGTTATAGATCATTATCCTTGTCGTACCAAAGCTGCCACTGAATGGTTTCCCCTCAATAAGTTATAGATTATTTCCTTGTCGTACCAAAGCTGCCACTGAATGGTTTCCCCTCAATAAGTTATAGATTATTTCCTTGTCATACCAAAGCTGCCACTGAATGGTTTCCCCTCAATAAGTTAAGTCTTTAAGTCACCAATCCAATCAGAAACCATAGTCTCTGTTGCTGAACTCTCAACTGGGCATGTACATGGTTTGATAAAGGTTAATCTGAATATTTCAAATCACTGATCAACCATATCACTGGTTGTAACTGGTTGTAACTGGTTATAACTGGTTGTAACTGGTTGTAACTGGTTGTAACTGGTTGTAACGTTTCTAAGTGTTTTAGACATTTCAGAATATTGAATGGTTTACATCTTTTGACATGTGTTTATAATATTTGGAATAATCATACATGGTGGTGTCCTTGTCTGTTTGCTTGAGATTTCTTAACATGGCCTTAGTCTTGAAAATAAAATTATCTAGTTTTTACACACCTACTTTAAGGGTTTTAAAAGATAACAAAGACGTCACATTTCTCTTTGCTTGAGATTTCTTAACATGGCCTTAACAACCGGGGGCGTAGCTCAGTGGTAGAGTGTCCGCATGTCACCCGGAAGATCGGGTTCGATTCCCAGTCGCGTCATACCAAAAGACGTTAAAAGGTGGGAGTTGTTGCTGTCTTGCTTGACACTTGACGCTTTGTAAAGGCAGAACAACGCATTAACTGCCGTTGCACTGTGGCTGCCGGGTGCTTAGGCACAAGAAAAATTTCCAATATGTATATATGTAACTGAGGACAATAAAGTGTTATTATTTTTATTATTAGTATTATTATTAGTCTTGAGAATAAAACTACCAGGCACCCACCTGCTTTAAGATTCTTGACCTCATACATGGTGGTGTCTTTGTCTATCTCCATGTCGTCCGTGTACCAGCTCGCCTTGTTGGGCTTCACTTCCTTGTACTGTATACGGAAGAAGACGATTGGCAGGCCGTCATTCTGCGGAACCGTCCAGTTCAACATGACGGACGTATCAGAGAGTTGCTCTACATGAGGTCGCGATGGTGGCACAAGTTTCACTGCAACGGAAGGACTCAATTGAATACTCATTCATTGGAATTTGTTAGCGGTATTCTAGAAGTTGTAATAGCAATGATGTAAATGATTTCAATTTTATGGATATGCAATTTCATTATTCACAGAATTTGTCTTTCCGTATAGATCCTTATATGGTGCATGGAAAAGGTACAAAGATCTATACCAAAATGTCACAATTTTGAAAAAAAAATTATATCCGTTTAATCTTGTACTTCATTTAGGTCATAATGGCCAAATTATTGCCATGGCAGCACTTAACAATATGTCACTTATAAAAAAGTAGAGCACATTCCATTAATTGTTTGACTACCGGTATATGAATATTGTTAAGTGACGTTGAGGCATTGTTTCACATACTCATCATAACTAAAACTTGTTGATGGATGCCTTATAGTGGCCTGGTAAATTACAAGTTTTTATATCAGCCAATGTGTGATTTAAGGTTGTATATTCTCCAGGCAGTTCTTTTCTTCCCATCAAGTATCACCTTACTTCTTTAACTAATAAAAACTTGAATGATGGCCTGATAATTTTCAAGAATACTTTATCACCTTAATACGCGACTCCCTCAGATAAAAGGCTGTATATTCCCCAGGGAGTTGTTAATTTTCTTTTCTTCTCATCAAGTATCACTTTACTATTTTGTAATTTCCTGATAATATAAGTTATACCATTCGGACGCGGGGAATACAGGGATTTATTACACGCCCGTGTAAGATACCTCAGTGTAATATTTATACGGCAATATTAAACTAGTGTAATATCACAATGCAAGTATGACGTCACCAAAGTGAGCTGTTATGACGTCACAATGTAAGCGCTTCGTCACAATGGGTGCCGAGTCCCGGAACTGTTAGTTTCAGCACATTTTCGGCAAGTTTGCGTGATTTTAAGGGCAAGTAATAAACAGAATACTAAACTTCCTTCCATTTAGTACTATTTTATTAAACTCGTGAATGATTTGGTATCAAACTCGCTTTCACTCGTTTTATACAAAATCATTTACTCGTTTAATAAAAATAGTATTAAATGGAAGGTCGTTTAGTATCCTCTATGTATCAGCCTCTTAATTGGTGTTATGCGACAAGCCTTTTTTGGCGGGGTATAAATAATTTATCCCCTGCTCAAAAGGGTGATATCAGTATTTAGCCAGGGTCACGTGGACCAATTAGAGATCGAGATTCTTACATGAGGTAGGATAATACTACTTGGCTAATGTCTTGTTGTGGCCCGGTAAACTTCAAGTTTATTTGTCGCACAGATGTGTAAATAATAAAGAAAAGACGATACATGAATGGGAGATAGAGCTTTCTCCATTGCAGCCCCCCATCTCTGGAACAGTCTCCCAATATCACTCAGGATGCCAATGACCACAAATCAGTTCAAATCTGCTTTAAAGACTCATCTCTTTCTCCAAGCTTATCAATAACTCTCTCTTGTGTACAGCGCCACAGAGCACCTTCAAGATGGATTTTCGGCGCTATATAAATAAATTATTATTATTATTGTTATTATTACATGAATATATTCCCTTATGATGTATATTCCCCAAGGAGTTGATCCTCACCTTCCCTGTTCTTCCCCTTTCTGTGTTTCTTCCTCTTCTTTCCCTTCTTCCTCCGTTTCTTCTTTCTATTCTTCTTATTCTTCTTCCTTTTCGGTTTCGCGGTCTCCATCACATTTTCGTACGTTGTTTCGTTGTTTGCTGTTTGGTCTCTCTCTGTCACACCCATTGTTGTTTCATCTGTACCAAATTGAATTAATTTCATTAATATTTAATATATCATATTTTCAACACAAGCTTTAAAATTAAAAATGGGATCGAAAGCAGTCGCATAATAATTTTTCTACTTAAATTTGATGTATGCAAATGTAAAAGTTTTATCAAACCATTAAAATATATAAAAACAATACGATAACTAAGAAAGAATATATACAAAGAGATAAGCACTAGCGAACATTGATAAGCACAATCACAAAGCATGCATGCCTCCAAAAGAAAAACAGCAAATCTAATATTTGGTAGCTAAGGATTTGTTAGATATGGAAAATCAGATAGAGCTAGGGATGCATGATCGATTCATGAAAAATCATGTACATAAATCATGATTTATGATATATGATTGGAACATATATTAATAAATAATGCGTTTAAACCCTAGTAAATGATTAATTATAATCTGATCTTAAAATGTGTGACTGATACTCAAAATTTTATCCATGTCAAAATACAGGAAAAGACACATTCAGAATCACTTTATGGAAAGACACTTCAGCCACATTGCACTCAGTCCACAGCTACACAAATTGGTACCTGGACAGGGAAAGCTTTGAGCATTACCATGCATGGAAAGAGCAAAATACAGAGGGATAAGACTATTATCTTTATCTTTATCTTCAATATCCACTTGTATACAACCTCAATTGCTTAAAATTTCTCAAATTTTGATCCATGTCAAGATACAAGGTCAGTAACCATCACTGTTAGACATTCTAATTCCTTAAAGTTCCTCATATTTTATCCATGTTAAGATACACAATCAGATTAATGTATCCTCAATATCCACAGCCAAAAGCTCAACCATGCAGAAAGGGAAATATCTACCGTAGTAAGTATTTTCCACTGGATATACAACACCAATTCCTAAATATTTTTCAATAACTTTACTGGTATGTAGATTTCAAATTTTGATTTTCAAATGTTAATATACACAGTCGGAATCTTATATTCCTTCAATATCCACTGCCAAGAGTTCAATCATGCAGAAAGGTAAATACTATAATCCACTGGTTATACTCGTTGAATAGATTTCAAATATTGATCCATGTTAAGATACACAGTCGCCAACTTATATTCCTTCAATATCCACTGCCAAAACTTCAATCATGCAGAAAGGTAAATACTATAATCCACTGGTTATACTCGTTGAATAGATTTCAAATTTTGATCCATGTTAAGATACACAGTCGGAATCTTATATTCCTTCAATATCCACTGCCAAAACTTCAATCATGCAGAAAGGTAAATACTATAATCCACTGGTTATACTCGTTGAATAGATTTCAAATTTTGATCCATGTTAAGATACACAGTCGGAATCTTATATTCCTTCAATATCCACTGCCAACAGTTCAATCTTACAAGAAGGGAAATACCTAATATATATATATATAAATATCTGATCATTACAATCCACTCGTTATACTGGTTGAATGATTTTCAATGACTAAACCGGTATATAATTTTGATCCATGTTAAGATACACAGTCGGAATCTTATATTCCTTCAATATCCACTGCCAAGAGTTCAATCATGCAGAAAGGTAAATACTATTATCCACCGGTTATACTGGTTGAATAAATTTCAAATTTTGATCCATGTTAAGATACACAGTCGGAATCTTATATTCCTTCAATATCCACTGCCAAGAGTTCAATCATGCAGAAAGGTAAATACTATTATCCACTGGTTATACTGGTTGAATAAATTTCAAATTTTGGTCCATGTTAATATACACAGTCGGAATCTTATATTCCTTCAATATCCACTGCCAAGAGTTCAATCATGCAGGAACGTAAATACTATTATCCACTGGTTATACTGGTTGAATAGATTTCAAATATTGATCCATGTTAAGATACACAGTCGCCAACTTATATTCCTTCAATATCCACTGCCAAAAGTTCAATCATTCAGAAAGGTAAATACTATTATCCACTGGTTATACTGGTTGAATAGATTTCAAATTTTGATCCATGTTAAGATACACAGTCGGAATCTAATATTCCTTCAATATCCACTGCCAAGAGTTCAATCATGCAGAAAGGTAAATACTATTATCCACCGGTTATACTGGTTGAATAAATTTCAAATTTTGATCCATGTTAAGATACACAGTCGGAATCTTATATTCCTTCAATATCCACTGCCAAGAGTTCAATCATGCAGAAAGGTAAATACTATTATCCACTGGTTATACTGGTTGAATAAATTTCAAATTTTGGTCCATGTTAATATACACAGTCGGAATCTTATATTCCTTCAATATCCACTGCCAAGAGTTCAATCATGCAGGAACGTAAATACTATTATCCACTGGTTATACTGGTTGAATAGATTTCAAATATTGATCCATGTTAAGATACACAGTCGCCAACTTATATTCCTTCAATATCCACTGCCAAAAGTTCAATCATTCAGAAAGGTAAATACTATTATCAACTGGTTATACTGGTTGAATAGATTTCAAATTTTGATCCATGTTAAGATACACAGTCGGAATCTAATATTCCTTCAATATCCACTGCCAAAAGTTCAATCATTCAGAAAGGTAAATACTATTATCCACTGGTTATACTGGTTGAATAGATTTCAAATTTTGGTCCATGTTAAGATACACAGTCGGAAACTTATATTCCTTCAATATCCACTGCCAAGAGTTCAATCATGCAAGAAGGGAAACATCTATAAAGCACCGCAGGTTGCCACTCAAGCAACAAACCTAAGACTCTCAGGTAGCTGTGAGCGGAAGCAGATCCATTCTCATTCCGAATGATGCAGGAGTATTTGCCGGAATCTTTTATAGTGACATGGAACAACTGTAAAGATCCACTTGGCGCGATATCATAACTCCTTGAGTTGCTTGCTGTCAATGGCTGGTTGTCTTTGAACCATGTTAGTTCCTTAGAATTGACAGACAGACATGGAATCGCCACATTTGCCGATTTATTGACGGCAAGGCTCGTCGGCCATAGCGTGAAATATGGAAGGTGCGGGGAAATGATGTGACTCAGCTCTGATTGGCCAATATTCGAGGCTGTCAAGTTGGAAGAAATAAAAGAAATGCAAAGCAAAGCATGAAGCGAAGCATTAGTTGTAGCAACACTATGCAACATTTGAAAACTAAACAACAATCATAAAGTGACACAAGGGTTAAACACTGAATGAACAATTATGGTGACATGGTTAGATCAGATACCAGTTTGAGCAATATAAATTGTTACACAAAGTGGACAAAGCACTAAACCTTAAAGAGACACAGAGTATGTTGATAGGATCACATATGTCAAATTTTGAAATCGATGTTATTACATCGGGAACCACTAAATGTTACTGAAAATAACAAGTTAAAGGGCAATCAGTACATTAGAGCGAAAATACGGCCATTCAAAGTTGGGATTTTGATCGAAAACTGGACAATGTGGCTCGAGTGGTGCGCGCAAATTCGCCAAACGTAATTTTGAAACCTTGTCATAAGCTGACAGGAAGATATATTCGATTCGATAGTGTTTATTAGGTATTGTAACTAATAGGTAGATTAATTGGATGCATAATTTCGAATATTAAACGTATTTGAGATGTTTTCTTTATTTTTCCATATATTGCATATTATGCATAAATGGATATATTTGCAAGTCCAGTGATGAGATATGAACTTCAATCAGCACAGACATTTTGTAGCTTATCAAAACCAAATAAAAATTTAAGAAAGATACTTTGGGTCACTTTAAGTCACGAGGGTAGCTTTGGTAAAATGTTAAAGATGGCACTAAGGTAGTCTTGGTGTTAAGTTAGTTTGTGCAACCACCCCCTGAGTTCTATGGTCCAGACAGACATCTTCCTATGCAAAGCCTATAACGCCAGTTTCCGAACTGTCAGTTTTATGCCTTGCTGCTGACCCTTGGGTTTTCTGTGCTTGCTCTCTTGCCTGAATGGCCAGTATAGCAGCACAGAAAAGTAAAAGGTCAGCAGCAAGGCAAAAGACTGACAGTTCAGAAACTGGCGTTTTAGGCTTTTGGCAGGAAGATGGGTCCGAGTAAATAGAGAAAAAGAAGGGTGGGAAAACATCCCCTTGTTGGACATTATTTGATCATCAAAATAGCATGTAAAACAGGCAAGTTCACATAGCTATCCAGTTATTTTAAAACAAGTCAAATGTGAAAAGAAGCATCTTTTCAACACACCATTAGTACAAAAGAGCATGTTATAACGCAGCAAAGAAGAAAAAGTTATGACAAGAAGTGTGTTCTTTTCGCAGCAATTTGGCATGTTTTGAATGTAGGTTTACACAGAAAAGCAAGTTTTGAATGTAGTTTTACACAGAGAAGCAAGTTTTGAATGTAGGTTTACACAGAAAAGCAAGTTTTGAATGTAGGTTTACACAGAAAAGCAAGTTTTGAATGTAGGTTTACACAGAAAAGCAAGTTTTGAATGTAGTTTTACACAGAGAAGCAAGTTTTGAATGTAGTTTTACACAGAAAAGCAAGTTTTGAATGTAGTTTTACACAGAGAAGCAAGTTTTGAATGTAGTTTTACACAGAGAAGCATGTTTTGAATGTAGTTTTACACAGAGAAGCATGTTTTGAATGTAGTTTTACACAGAGAAGCAAGTTTTGAATGTAGTTTTACACAGAGAAGCAAGTTTTGAATGTAGTTTTACACAGAGAAGCAAGTTTTAATGTACCAATTCTAAAACAACCTCAGCTGTTGTCAAAAGAAGCATGTGCTTACTTTACCAGGCAATACAAGGAGCATGCATTCAAAACATAGAAATATTGCAAAAAAGCAAGTTTCAAATGCAGCAACTGTCGAAAGAAGCATCTGATCTTATTGCAGGAGTTGTGAGAAGAGGCACTTATCAGTCTAAGTAAACCCATTCTCTCCCCACAGAGGCAGGTCAAGTCATGTTGATTTAGCCTCTGTTCTATTACGACGAGTTTGTGATAGAGAATGGGAGATTCCTGATTGGAGGCAATAAAAATTAGTTGTGCAATCAGAGACGCTGTTTTTAAATCATCATTTTGGCAATTGAAACAAGGCAAAGGCATTGTGATATGAACCACCCTTTCCATGCTAACTGCGTGGTCATTTGATAAAAAAAATTAAATTTATTGTGATGAAAGTTTTTTCCGCCAGGGGAAACTGCCGGAACTAAAGGATTTCGGCGTAATAGAACAGAGGCTAAATGAACATGTCTTGATCTGCCTCTGTGGGGAGAGAATGAAGTAAACCTAGCCTCAATAAAACTTGTTTCACACAGATAGCGAGATGTAGTAACACAACAATTGTAAAAAAAAGTATGTTACAATCGCTAAACAAAAGAGAGTTCATGGTGGCATTACCTGCAGAGCCTGCAAGGTCAAGTCCTTGACCTTTAACTTCGACCTTCATGACAGCGCTGGCGGAGGACACATTGTTCTGGGCCTGACACTGATAGAGTCCGCCATGAGAGGGCGCCACTTTGTTAATGACAAACATAAATCCTGAAAAGGATAATCACATGTCAATTAATTTTGATGGAGACACTACTTTACCAAATTTTGAACAGATTGCGTTTTTGACTATAACAAATTATAAGTTGTTTTAATGGGGCTCTGAAGTTGTTTCTATCAATGATTTAAAAGTTGCTCATAATTTACAGCTAGAATTGGGAATTTTCAACTAAAATTGGGAATGTAACTTTTACAATCAACAAAATCCTCTTTTTGACAAAAGCTGATTTCATTGGTAATCCATATGAGAACGAACAAGTGGAGTTAGCTCCCTTGTATGATGATGTTATGTATAACTATTTTAACTGCATCGTTACTCTTTGAACAAAGCCAGACATCCATCAACTGTTTTGGCCCTTTGCATGTCAGTTTCATTAAAAGCAAACATCACTCCGAATTTCCTTCATGCAATAAAATTGATTCTCTTACCTCCACTATTGACTGTAGACGGACGTGCAATCTGTTTTGCATTATGATACCACGTGACCTTGGGTTCAGGTCGACCAATCACATCGCAGCGCAGTTCGACTCTCTCTCCTGCATTGGCTACAATCTCTGAGGACACTGCTTGGGCTGATACCAATTCTGTAGAAATTCAAAATCAGAAGTTGAATAACAATTTGGACAATGTATTCTTGAAGATCCATCAACAATTGCAACATGACTTCGGTAAATACTCGTTTCTGATTGGTTGATTTGAAGGATTTTCCAGTGTTTAATGGCAATGAACACCCGCAAATTGGCTGAGGCGAATCACCGCGAAAGGATACATTATTTGGTCCGCCTCAACATTAAAATGTTCTGATTCTCCCAATATTCGCGCCCGATTTACATTTGACAATTGTTGTTGTCATTTCAATTATTCCTGGTTGATGTACACAATGGTGAGTGATTTATATATATATTATCATTATTCACATAAGTTTAAGTCCTACTACATGGTTCCTCAGCATGCTTCCCCGGGTCTGAGTATTCCAACCAAAACCTCGGACTCATGCTGTATCCCTTACAAATTGCATAGCTTTACGTTGTGATAACATTACGTAAAATAAAAGACACCAAAATGACGCATATAGCTTTTGATTTAATAAATTAGTGGTAATTAAATCTGAACATGCTTCAAACTGCAGATTGGAGCAGTTGTCATAGTGCATTGCTTTAGTTTTCTCATGTCAAGTAATACTGCAGTATGGGGTTCTTTAAGAGGGAGTTGCTTATTAGGGTTTTTCTCATGTCAATTTCTCTTTATCTGTGTTTCACTGAAGAGGTGGCTTTGACAGTCGATTTTGATCAATGCCAAGTAATTGGCATATACATGACATGTTAAACTTTTAAGATATATCGACACTCATTGTTAGAATAAAAATATCTTTTGCAAGCCTCAGATAGTTGTTACTTTTATCAGCCCGTGTTGATATATTTGAGGTCAGAAGACAGTTCAAGACACTGGGCGAGATTCTCGTACCTTGGACTTCCATAGCAATCAGCTTCTTCCTGTTGTCTGTTGTTCCTTTACATATATACGTCCCGGCGTCTTCTATCTTTACGTCCTCTATCCTTAGGTTACCTGAACATCAACAGATTCACTTCATTATTAGTGACGTGTCACTTAACCACTCACAATTATAAAGTCAAGGTAAGACAATTTCAGCCCTTTTTTAGTAAGTACAGTAGAACACGGATATAGCCAACACGGATATAGTGAACACTCGGATATAGCCAACAAATTTTCAAGTCCCGTCCCTATATTATATCATTAAAATTATATCCGTATAGCGAACACCAGATATAGCAAACTAAATTCTTTGGTCCCTTGGAGTTCGTTATATCTGAGTTCAACTGTAGTCAAAAGCCTTGATGATTGAAGGAATTATGGTTATCCAGAAAGTCTGTATTACCTGCATATATAGTAACAATATCTAATTATTTAAAATTTTCACTTTTATAGTAGATCAGTGGAATGTACCTATTATATTGATTATAATTGTTTAAATATTGATTTCATTAAATGTCGATAAAGTTTAGATAATCTTGTTCACAAAACTTCACTATCTAATAAATTAAAGTCATTGCATCCAATATGGAAGAACTGTTAAATGGAGTTATCTCCCTTTGGATGTATAGATCCTCTAATAATTGAAATCAGTGCATTATCAAAAGGATTCATAGTACAAAGTTTCGATCCTTATACACCATATTTAGGAGATGTTTTAGTGTGTTTGAAAATGACATGTAAAACTGGATTGATAGCGAGTAAATTTTGAATTGAAACCTCGTGGTAGAATTGATTTTTCGAATTGATCGGAATACAGATATGCAATTTTCATAAATCATGATTCATAAATTTGTCATCTGTAAATAATTCAGATGGATGCTTTAAAAACTTCACACATTAAAAGAGATGAATAAAACTACCCTGCCATATTGGCTAAATTACACACAAAAAAACAATAAAATAAACAATTAATTCAATCAACAATGAATATAAAAATTTATAGCCATAAAATATTCAACTCTTTTACCCTACAATCTTTGCTAAACTGATCTAAATTAACAATAAATTCAATCAACAATTACGATCAAATTCAAATCCATACCATATTCAACTCTTGATCGATTGGCTGGTAGCTGTCCTCCATATTTTTCCCACGTAACATTTAGAATCCCTCTTGATACAACGGGACACTCGAGTAGTGCTGACTTCCCCAACCACGGCAAGGCTTTCTCTTGTCGAGTATCAACAATCAAAGTTTCCGACCCAGAACCTGTGAAAGAAATCAAAAATATAAATATAATATAATCCTCATTTAATAGAAGAGCCAGAGTTTGGCAAACTGTTTCAAACAACGTCAAACATTTCAGGATTTTGAGATCCCGAACCTGTGGAAGAAATTTGTTTTCCCTATTTGATAAACAATAGAGAAAGAGCTATCACGAGGGCTTAACCAAGGAACAATGGCCGCTGCCTGAGGGAAGGGCAGGGGCGTTCTCTTGACCAATCCTCAGAGGGAGAGCTTGTTCTCTTTCTTATATACCCTAAAATATCTTATAACACGCCCGTGTAAAATACAGCAGTGTAATATTTGTAAGGCAATATTAAACTAGTGTAATATCACAATGCAAGCATGATGCACAGAAGTGAACTGTTGTGACGTC
The DNA here is from genome assembly GCA_916613615.1 of Steromphala cineraria. Taxonomy (NCBI): domain Eukaryota; kingdom Metazoa; phylum Mollusca; class Gastropoda; order Trochida; family Trochidae; genus Steromphala; species Steromphala cineraria. Next base: position 1,541,821 of record OU744737.1, read on the forward strand.
ACAATGTAAGCGCTTCGTCACAATGGGTGGCGAGTCGCGGAACTGTTAGTTTCAGCACATTTTCGGCAAGTTTGCGTGATTTTTAGGGCAAGTTATAAACAGAATACTAAACTTCCTTCCACTTAATTCAACATGCTTTCGCTCGTTTTATACAAAATCATTACCTCGTTAAATAAAAATAGTATTAAATGGAAGGTCGTTTTTTATCCTCTATAACAGTCATTGCTTGCCTGGCTTTAAAATAGTGAAAGAGTCACCCATAAAATCTTTCTTAAACCAGACATACACACTCATCTCAGTTCGTCTTAGCAAAATGTGGTACAGTGGTATGACAATTGAGTTCAGCATGCATTTGTATGCAATTTTGGGGTTGGAGACAGTCTTTCACGCCTAAAACATTTGCATATTGAATTTTGCATATATAAATTGCATATTTGAATGTGGAGTTATTTTTCCAAAGCCAGATATTCATGTTAAAACATTAAAACGAGAGAGAATCACTGATGTCCATAAGAGTATTAATGATCAGGTTTAGAGACTCTGAAACTGTGGAAAGAAAATTTTGAAATATTTGATAAAAAAAGAATTACTAATGGCACACTCTGTGACAGATCTGATTAAAAATTTCTTATATCATAAAATCATTGGGGTGTAAGATATAAAACCTGCAGAAAATTTTAAACATATTTTTCTTACTTACTGTAAGAGAAGTGATTTTTATTCATCAATAATAAAAGATATTATATTAAAGGTATATAACTTATCAATGACTTCAATTTATTTTGGTAATATCTATCCCAGAAAATCCTTGCCAAGGTTAAGTTGAATTTATCAGTAGATTTTTCTGCTGAGTTATTCCATCTGAAGAAGGACTTGCAAATATCCTTATCTTTAAGAACATTTTGGTCAAATAAGTTCGTTTTTTCTGAAGTTCATAATATACCTCATTTACCATTTCATTTTCAAGAAAAAGCAACAATCCTTGAAGTGTTCTTAATCTTAAATTCCCCTTTTCATTACTATTCTTCATGAAGGAATATGATATTAAGATCCCAAAAAAAATCATGACTTGATCTGCCTCTGTGGGGAAAAAATGCTCTAATTAAAACCAATCAAAGTTATCCCACAATCCCTAAAACACCATCTCCCCAACTCAGCTAACCTCCCCAGCAAAAGTTAACCTCCGGGCTGCCAAGGATCTATAAAGCTCTAAAAGAAATCACAATAGTTGTTGATTGATAGACCCGAGTCATTCCGATATAAATCTCTCGACAGACATAACCTCCATTACATTGACACCAAATTGTGTTCGGCAATGTCAGACATTACTTTCCAAGTCCTGTCAATGACAACACATAGAAACCTTGCTTTTATTCAGTGAGTATCTGCGGGTCTATAAATCACATAGAAGATACTATTTTCTTGACGCCTGTTCACAATCAAAGACAGTTCGAGGGCTTCCGCTGACAAAGCCTGGCCAATACAGCTAATCTTTATTCCGCACGATGAATAGAATTGTAAGATCGCGAAGCAATTTTTTGCGCCCGGGGTCATATTTATCTCAGTTGTTGAGGACCTTCTAAAACTGTAAAATGAGGTGAAGGGACTCAAGCGCTTGTACTTATATGTGTACAATCTTGTCCAGGTTGGAGCTTTATAACTTCTTATGATAAAGTTTAGTAAGTAAGTAATTTATTTCATGTAAATGGCCATGATACAGTTAAGTAACATAATATTGTGTTATCAACCTGCTAAAATAGAATTAATTGTTTTATTTCAGTGACGAGAATAATTTCGCAATTCAGTGGAAGTAGTGGTTGTAACTTGTCACAGCCTATTCACTATTTGAGAAAAAGACTTTTACTCATAAAGATTATGATAACAAATATAGAATTCACTATTTGAGAAAAAGACTTTTACTCATAAAGATTATGATAATAAATATAGAATTCACTATTTGAGAAAAAGACTTTTACTCATAAAGATTATGATAATAAATATAGAATTTGAAATATAGAATTCACAAGAATATTATGTTTTTTCAAGCAGTGAAAATATTGGTCATTTTAAACTTGCTATAAACTATTCTCCGTTGAAAATAATACATCCATGAACTCATAAAAGAATAAATTCTCATAATTATAGAATACAAAAATTATGTAAAAATTGGTATAGTAGGCTGATTGCATGTTATCTTCATTCAGTAATTATTATAAAGCAGAGATTTTTCTCAATTGTAACAGCCACTGACAAAAAAAAACATCTTCAAGTTCAGATATTATAATTTCTGAACAATACCATTGCAGTCTTTAACCTTTTATAAACTATTTCAAACTGCTACCGTTTATATATGGGGCTTCCCCTTGTCAAAGGAAATGACTACTAAATCTTATAATTACAAGCTAGAAATCCTGGCCAGCTTAACAGATCAAGTTTCGGGTTTTAAAAGGGACTTTGATAGATGATTTCCGTGATTATTCTGTATATGTGATTATCCTGTACAGGTTCGGGTGAATGAACACCATGGAACAGAAAAGTTCTCAGCTTGTGGAAACAGGTCACTAAATTTGACGATTTCGTTGGAGACAATTTGTTTGCTTCAAATAAAAATGCTCCTATTTATTTGTTTAAATATAAACTTTTGATTACCTTATTAAGAAACAATATCTACTTCTAAAAGAACAGCCACAATCACCAAACTGTTACATTGGACACAACTGATTTAAATATAATAGTGTCCTTACATTAATTAATCCTTAATTAATTTGCAAGAGTAAGCTTTTTGACAAGACTGTGTAAATGTGAACCAAAACATTACTCAATGATATATAACTGCAAGAATGAAATCACGTAAATAATAATAATAATTATAATAGACTATTTATATTGAGCATATATCCATGTCAAATGCCATGCTCAAAGCTCAACTAGTTACTATTTAAAAAATTAACTCTAAACTCCATTGTTCTCACATAAAAATAATAATAAACTTTCAAATACATTCTCTTAAAATCATAAAGCAACAATCACCTTTTATAAAAAATGGTACAATAGTTAGTATCAAAATCATAGTATGTAATTTATTGAACAAACAATTTGTTGCGATTGTTATGAAATAATTGGCAATAGTAGAGGATATGCTAATTCAATCTTTGGGGTAGAACAAACTTTATTCCCAATTTTTAAAAGCAAGTGCTTCTATGTATATACACATATATAGCAGTGTTTAAAATATAGCCTGTCCGCAAGTTCTTGACTGGCTACTTTTTGCCAGGACTGGCTACTTTTTGGTCAGGACTGGTAACTTTTCCATTTTTTTCTTTATTTTCCCCAAGGAATTGACCAATTAATACATTTTGTTCTTTATTTTCCCCAAGGAATTGACCAATTAATTTTCAGGACAGGCTAGGTTTCAAATCTATTTTATACACTGTATATAGGTACAAACAAGAATATATAAATCAGAACAATCCCCAAATTTCATCATCAATCATAATACAATCATTTCACTTCAAAGTGAGACGGCAAATATCCGAGGTCAGAGATTGTTTGAAGTTAGTCCCACCGAGAACTTCTTAACAAGATCGGCCATGCTTGTTTACAGTTCTAAGGATAATAATGCCCGTACAACTATTTATGAGTACTGTTTATTAGTTTTTCTTTTAATCTCCTCCCGTTTATAAAGGGTTTAAAACAATGCATCCTAACCATCAAAGAGTACATAGGAAGACACTTGATGATAAGCACCAACCTAAAGCTTTTGTTCTCAAGGGCAACAAGTGATATAATGACTTCTTCTTTATGTTATGTGTGTTTGAAAGGATAAGAAATATAAGTCGAGGAATTTTGGGAATGCTATACAGGGTTGGCTGTTATTTATAAAACATTATCAGAGCTTTACAGTAAACAAACAGTTTATTAACATTTACAGAGTATATTTCCTTGTAGTATAGAAATAGTTAATATCTTATATTTTATTATCTCATGAGCTGTTTGAGTGGCATTCTAGAAGTTGATGATATAAGGAAGACAAGAGTAATTCTATGGATGAACAACTTCTTTATTTGACAGTAGCGACCTTTCGGTATAGATTTTTTAAATTGCTGTTCTCCTCATTATTTCAACATATGTTGAAAACGGTTTAAGAATCTATATGTTTTTTTAATAATTTTTTAATTTTTATTTTTATTTCCCATATGATGTTTAGATAGAAGAATCTATATGTTGCTACTGTCAAATAAAGAAGTTATTCATTCGTAGAATTACTCTTGCCTTCCTTATTATCTCATGTTTAAAAAACATTTTCATAAGTGGCTAGAAATAAATTCATATAATAACCAACAAAATTCTATGAGTTGTCACTTTATTGGAATTCCCAATCATTATAATAGAAGGATAGTTACTAAATTTCAAGATATATGTCAATATATACTTACATTACAAACATACATTTCTTAAAGTTCTCCTTATAAAAAAGTGTGCCGAAAGTTCGCAGGTAATCTAACGACTAGAAGTCACATTTCCGTTTACATTTCTCTCCCTGCTGTCTGTACACTGAAGACTACCTGGCGATGTTTTGTACGAAATCAGTCAGGCGAAACCGTCAGCGACTTTATCTTGCCGAGTTGTCTTATCTCATGTCATTACTCTACTGTGAAGTGCGATATACACCGTATCTATCACATATACACCGTATCCATCACGCTATTCGCTTTCTCTCCACTTGTCTGTCACCCTAACGTGTGAAATAAACCACGCCCTCCGGAACTCAAACGGTTGAGTGAGGAAATCAAATATGTTCAACTTTCTATGCCACGAGGGACATTTGATGAAATCATATATGCCAACTCTCAGGTGCTTGCTTTACCATGGAAGACAAGTTTTACGCGATCTTATAATACATGCGAATGTCAAAGGTTGAGGCTTTACAGAGTTGACATCACCTCACGTCTCTGCTCTAAGCGTTGTGCAAATCCTACTTTGTCGATTTATAAAGAGAAATGCTAATATCCTATGTATTTATGAGTTTTTAGCCTTGTTGTTAAGGCTGTATTTAAGTCGATACATATATTTAATAACTTCCTTTTATACATTGTAAATGTCTTATCAAATATCTTTTCATTCACATTCAAAAATTGTTAACGGTAGATATATTTTTTTTGTTCATTCTTTAATATTTTTTATATAAATTCAGATAAAATGATTGTTAAGAATTTTATCAAAGGCTGTTGGTTTGTATTTTTAATTCACAATGTCATTTCATGTTTGTTGATTATTAAAGCTTTTTATGTTATTTTTGAAAAGAGCTTTTAAATGATTTAAAAGATTTTTTTTCTAAAATGTACCATAATGTGCCAGTTCATTTTTGACTTTCTACAATATCATTAATGTGAAGTACAGAAATACAATTTTTATAAAGGATTTTTATACTGTTAGGTTAATTGATGAAAATAAAAGTGGTTTCATTTATTACTAAAATTATCTTGACATTTGATTCAAATTTGTTAATTCCATTGTCTCTATGGATTGATATCACCTCCCACTGCATATATATATATAAAGTCCTATGTCAAATTTTCCTTGAATATTAAATTCATTTATTTTATCCAATCCTGATATTTACATGATAATTTCATGTTTGTGACGTTAGCATTTCAGTTGTTCAAGATTTAACAATTTGACAAAGAACAGAAAAACATCGTGAAAGCTACGACATGGAAACAACATGGAAGATGATCGTGGAATGCATTACTATGACGAAATAATGTCGTAACTGATAACTTTTCCATAATACAGAACATTTGTTTTCACTATATTTCAAGATGGCGGATGAAAGCCGACCGAGTGGTGTCTTTAAAGGGACCATTCGAGCGGGGTTTTTTTTGTGGAAACGAAATTCAGGTATACAATACAGGTTGAAGAAGACTTACCCTGGGAGTTGACCGTTAGCGTAATGAGCTGGTCCGATGTTTGGTTGGTACCAGTCAGCGAACTGACCATCACACATCGGTACTGGCCGGAGTGCCTCAGAAGGACCTTCTTGATGAGGACACTTCCGGAGGGGAGACGCGTGTACTCCGCTGAAATATTAGATTTGTAACGATGAAGAAAACTTTCTTAAATTTGATTTTTTCTTTAAAATAGATTTAATAATGAAGAATAAAATTCTCTTAAAGGACAGATTCTTGGCGGATGAAAAAAATCATAGATTTAATAATAAAGAATATAATTTTCTTAAAAGACAGATTCTTGGCGGATGGAAAAATCATAGATTTAATAATGAAGAATAAAATTTTCTTAAACAGTAACACTAAGAATGCTATTATGCCAGAACTCTCAATGGGAAAAATATGCAGAAGTGTGAATCCCTTTTTCATACAATCTTTGGATATGAACCAAATTTTCTCAATGACTTGACAAGATAAAACTCCATGGCCAAAGAGCGTCAGAAGAAATTTCCTCTGTAATGGATAACATTTTTACATATGCTGTAATTTATCTAATTCACCTGACCATAAAAACTTAGGCGTCATGACATAGAAAAGTGTCATGGAATTTTTTTCTTGCTAATCGGTACATATGGGCTAATATATCTCACTCAAGTGACAATTGTACTGCGTTTCTCAGATTCCTGTTGTCCTATGATTTATTTTGGCATCGGAATCATAGCACCGCTATTAATTATTCTGACTGCCTCGTTCAGCTGTCTTACCATTCAATATCAGCCTTATTCTCAGTTCACAGGTTACTCTTTGGCTAGTTAAAAACAGCTGTGAGTAAGTGATTGAGGGAATGAGATAGAGAGAGACACACAGAAATCGAGAGAGATGAAGAAGGATTTAGAAAGAGACACAGAAATCGAGAGAGAGAGAGAGAGAGAGAGAGAGAGAGAGAGATAGATAGAGAGATCGAGATCGAGAGAGAGACACAGAAATCGAGAAAGAGAGAGAGAGAGAGAGAGAGAGAGAGACAGACAGACAGACAGACAGAGAGAGAGAGAGAGAGAGAGAGATCGAGAGAGAGAGAGAGAGAGGGAGAGACAGAAAGAGACACAGAGAGAGACAGAGAGAGAGACAGACAGACAGACACAGAGAGAGAGACACACAGAAATCGAGAGAGAGAGAGAGAGAGAGAGAAAGAGAGAGACAGAGATCGAGATCGACACAGAAATCGAGAGAGAGAGATCGAGAGAGAGAGAGAGAGAGAGACAGAGACAGAGACAGAGAGAGAGAGACAGAGACAGAGAGAGAGACAGAGAGGGAGAGACAGAGACAGAGACAGAGAGAGAGAGAGATCGAGAAAGATCGAGAGAGAGAGGGAGAGACAGAAAGAGAGACAGGCAGACAGAGAGAGACAGAGAGACAGAGACACACACACAGAGAGACAAACAGACAGACAGACAGAGAGGCACAGACAGACAGACGGACACACTGACACAGACACTTGTACATGAACAAATCTTTTAAACAAAACTTCTCTGAGAGAGGCACCACTTTTGGTTTCAAGGGAGATAACTCTTGGCACAAGTTCGTATCAGCTGTTGAGAAACTCAGAGGTTCTGTGAGGCAGGGAGAAGGGGACACTTGGCAGAAACATTTGCCACGGGAAGATATATTGGTTGGAAATGGGGGTACCGCTGTCAAGTTGGGTTGCTTTGATTATGAATAATCACAACTACACTCCTGGCGACGACAAGAACCTGTGTTCAATCTTTCTAATTAGCCGCCATTTATCATCGGAACGACTCCGTCACTCTGTCCTAATTAACAATTTGTGGTTTTAATTATGAACAGGCTCCAATCTACTGCTCACAAAGACACAAGTTTTGTAAATGATGACCCAAAAAAAATGGCATGAAAAATAATGTTTCCTCTTTCTGACTTAAATGAAATTGTTTTGATTTTTTGTAAATATCTTATCACTTAAATCTGTTGCATAGATTTAATTTCTTGTTATTGATAATCCTTGGAACTGTCTTTTTCTTAATGCATAGCCCAGAACATAAACTACTTATCCAAATTGTCAAAAGTTTTTTTCATTATCTGATATGTACAGATTAAACACTTTATCGCGAAAAAAATCTGAAAATGTTTTGTTTTGACAAAAAATGGAAGATTCTTTGCAATGAACTGAACACTTGCTTCTGATATAATGCTTATACAAGATTTCCATGTTACTTTCTCTATAGTGTTTTATTCCCTCATGCTTGATTGTAACATATGCCAAATGTGTGTACATGTACAACACTTCTTTTGTATGTACCAATCCCTACAAATAGTATCCAAGCGAAGTGAATAAAAACATCTAAAAAAAATAAAAAAATTAAAAAATTAAAAATAAAAATTAAAAAGAATCATCAACACTGAAACCAAACACAAAAATCATCATTTAAACCATCCAAGCATTACAATTTTTTCCGATTCTTGTCCTTTTCTTGAAAGGACACGAGTATAATCATGGCTGACAGTAGTTATGATAAACAACGATCTGAACAACAACATACAACTGGTGTATTGTTACCGCAAAGTCAAATTCCCCAACAGTGACATATGACATTAGGATTCTATTCACAAGCCCTCTCCCCATTCTAGCAGAGGCCAAGAAACCAACCAACTGTAGCCTCGAACCAGTCTCAAAACATGCTATCTTAACTTTCTATACATTCTCCTCTTACACACATCAAAAATACATTTCTCATCCTTCTGACTTGCATTCATGGAGTGATAACATGGATATTCAAAATCCATTCCCGGAGGAGCGGCCATCTTGGTTATGGAGTATTCTACACCAGCTCCTGCTGTGCCAAATGTAAGATAAGTCGTCAGGCAGTGTACAGGCAATGTATTTCTTTGGGAAATCTTCCGGAGGAAGGGAGGGGGTATTAAAGAAGATGAATGGATTGTCTCCCCTTAGAGAACTCTTCAACATGGAGACAAAAGCTCAGTATGACTTGCCGTCTGCTTCGAAGGATCCCCTGATGAAAGAGTCGGGAGGAAGGAATGAAAGGAGGGAATATGATGGATGGACACCGATGGAAGGCCGCCTTCCCATCCATCTACATCAAACCGACCAATGGGGTACAAGCTCTCTGATAAAAGCTCCATTTATCAATTGTCAAAGCACAACTTGCAACCTACCATCTTGGAGGACGGTGGATCCGACTGCGAACTTACGGAATTTTGATGAGATTTCTCAACAGATTCCGACAAAATTGCTCGAGAAAGATTAAGGAGGGAGGAAGGCAACACTGTTTGCCAACATATTCAATTTTTCAAAAATAAAAATTCATGCTTCCCCCGGTGTTTTCAATAAAGCTCCGCTCTGCTCTCAACAGGGGCGGAATCAGGTAGTGCAACAATCACTCATAAACGACCTGGTATCAGGTAGTGCAACAATCACTCATAAACGACCTGGTATCAGGTAGTGCAACAATCACTCATAAACGACCTGGCTGCTCAAAATGATGGCTAAACTCGTTAGTTTTATACCCCACTTCGTAACTTTCGCCTTTCCAACTAGCTAGGGACGCAACTTTCCTCTGATGCTAGCTGTGGTAGGCTTGGAATTGGAAAGATCAAACTTCTCTCTCTACAATCTTCAAATGATGAATTTACGTTTGACCATTACGATTTGCGACTCTATAAATTTACATGTCTGTGGAAGCTTTTCCTTAACTCTCTAAATGCTGAATTAATTTAGGATTGACTATTACGAGTTGCGACTCTATACATTCACATGTCTGTGAAAGCTTTTCCTTAACTCTCTAAATGCTGAATTAATTTACGTTTGACCACTTCGAGTTGCCACTCCACAAATTCACGTGTCCGTGAAAGCTTTTCCTTAACTCTCTAAATGCTGAATTAATTCAGGATTGACCATTTTGAGTTGTCATTATACAAATTCACGTCTGTGGAAGCTTTTCCTTAACTCTCTAAATGCTGAATTAATTCAGGATTGACCATTTTGAGTTGTCATTATACAAATTCACATGTCTGTGGAAGTTTTTCCTTAACTCTTTATCTCCTGAACTGAATTAGGTTTGAACATTACGAGTTGGGACTTTACAAATTCATATGTCTGTGAATGAATGAATTTAGGTTTGACCAATCCGAGTTGCGACTCTTCATTTCAATTTTGCTAAATTACAAAAAATATTAATTTGGTTTTTTCTACATCAAATCTAAGAAAATGTATCAAGGGCAGCCTCTGAAACGTTTTAATGAAGAACAAAGATTTGGGGGGAGGGAGGGGTGAGGCAGCCTCTGATACGTTTTAATGAAGAACAAAAATTTGGGGGGAGGGAGGGGTGAGGCAGCCTCTGATATGTTTTAATGATGGACAAAGATTTGGGGGGGGGGGGGGGGGGTAAGAGTGTGAGGTTGGAAAGATTGAAGAAAAATGTTCCAACATGTACACCCAACCTCTGACATCATCCAACAACAGTATCAGCAATCACACCAAATTCTGTAATGACAGTTGCCATGGAAACGGAGCAAGGGCTGATGGAGGGAGGGGGTTATTGGGGTTGACAGTCACAGGGGATCTAGTTTCATCCCCCTCTTCCGACAATCATCCAATTGAGATACTTTTCTCTGAGAAACATTATCAACTCCTCTCATCAGGCAGTATATTAATGATACTGGCAACAATTTCAACAATTTCTTGCCTCTTTGTAAAAGGTATATAGATATGATGCTTTCAAATGTATAGATTAACATTAGACTAACAGTAAGTCCCTGAAAAAAAATTCTTCACTAATCTTATTATTTTGATTTTTTTTATATAAAAACATGTACCCCCAAATGTAATATTTATGCCTTGTTATGTCAACTCATGTGTATATGTAACTCTCCATGTCCTATATGATCATGACTGTATTATTGTATCCATCGGAAGTGAATAAAAACATTTGAAAAAAAACACAAAAACTTGCTACCTAAGCTGCCTTGTTGTTTTTTCATGATTTGATTGTTTTTAAATCTTTAACCACTTTAGGTCTTTTCTTATTATCTTTGCAAGTTTACAAACTGTCTCTAGGTATGTGTAAATGAATACATATAAGTATTATGAATGAATAAAGGAGTCAAGGCCTGATAGCAAAAACATTCTAATAATCAATTTCATAATTCAGTGTGAGGTTAATTTTTGTAAAAGTGACTCTGCGTTTTTAAACAACATCCTTTCTAATAATTAAATTGTTTCAATATTTTTGAAAAAATACATTTAATTAATTAATCTTTTTAAATTAATCAAAAACTATCAATTTATTTCAACTTTTCCTTTTTACTCTTAATTTTCAATTATTTCGAAGTATCAATTGTTGGCACATTTCTTTCCCATGTACTGTTTTTGTGTAATCTCCAAAATTTCATGAAATGTGGTTATGTTTTTATCTACCAGCAGATGAACATAACAATTGTATATTAAAACATTTAAATCTCTGTTTCTATATTTACTCAACTTTTATACCTAAGTCCCCAAAATAACAAACATTTGTGAATGAAATGTGTACATATATGAGAAATTTTAGGAACAACACGCCATACTCAGTACCATGGCAACAATAAATTAACAACTTCCGTTTATGAAGCATGTCCCGTTTTCTCTTCAACACCATACTGACCTCTCAAGGTCATTTGAAGCATGGAATTCTGGGAACCATGTGACCTCACTTCCACTAATTACAGGTTTCGTTCAACATTACCCAATCAAAACTCCCCCAGGCCACTAATGAATATTCCACTTGACGGAAAAAAGGAATTTTGAAAAATTATTTGCAAACTCCATCGAAGAGTTAAGGCAGTGCATGTGGAATTTTTTCTTCCGCTGCGATGAAGATGAAAACATCATGGATCAGAAACATATGGAATTGCATCATGGGATATATGATGTTATGCTTCAGCGAACACTGTACTTTGAAAGCTTTCTCTGTAATCCCCGAGCGCAAAGTAGGAAAATTTGTATTTTGGGGTCAAAGACTTTCAAAAGCTTTTCCTCTTTTAAGAAGAAGATCAGAAAGTTTATAAAGTAGCACATGTGCTACTTTAGGATTGAACTGTTTCTTAAATTGTCTTCAAAAGTTAAGAAAGAAAAAATTGCTGTCAGAGACATTTAAGTATGATCAGTCGTATACTCTGAAGAAGTTTGAGAAATCACTGCCCTCGGAAAGTGAATCTTCAGATCTAAATTAATAACGAACACGAGGATTATGGAACTATGTACGATCAGTTTTCTCCTCGACAAGAAATCTGGAGAAATCTCTCGGATGGTGAATCTTCAGATACAAATTAATGGATTCAGGGAATAAGGAAATAAGTATGATAAGTCGTATACTTTGAAGATGTTTGAGAAATCCCTCGGAAAGTAAATCTTCAGATCTAAATTAATAATGAACAAGAGGAATATGGAACTATGTAGAGAAGGATACTGGAGAAATCCCTCGGAAAGTAAATCTTCAGATATAAATTAATAATGAACACAAGGAATATTTAACTCAGTTTTCTCCTCAAGAAGCAGTCTGGATAAATCCGTGCTCTCAGAGAGAAGTGAGTAGCTATGGAGTATTTACTTTGTTCCAGCTCGTTTGCAGTCCAGAGAAGCACATGTTTCAACAGGATGGAGGGGGATCGGGTTCCTCCCCTCCTCTCCACTTCGTTAGTTCCGACCAGAATATAATTAAAAGAATATCATAAGGTAGCTTAAGTGCTAACTCTCTGTTAAAGATGCATAACCTCTTTTGAACGAGAGAGTTCCAAACGGGAACTGTTATCGACAAGTATAGATATTTTGAGTCGACAAGTATAGATATCCTGAGATGTAATATTACTGTGAAAAAAATCGACACTTGAGAAACTTATTTTGTATAAAGAATTTCCATTTTTTTGTACAATCAATCATTAAATCACAATATCTAGGATATAGATATCTTGAGTGTAATATTTCTTCTGAATAATGCCACTTGAGAATCCTATGGCAAAGAGATTTTCAAGTTCAAATTTTTCTGTTACACTTTATGTGAAAATTAACAAAATTGTCAAGATTTCTAAAAATTAAAATCTACAATCATCTAAACAGGTTGAAATCTTTTATCTATATCTTTATGTCATATCACATTATTCTAAAAATAAGGTTTAGCAATAGAAACATAAATCAAAATTTCCTTCTTTTGCAACCAGAACACATTCTAGTATTTCAAAAGGTGAGGTGAGGTGGGGGGGGGGGGGGGGGGGGGGGGGGGTTTAACACGGCTTTCAGGAGTATTTCACTTATAATGCGGCTGCTAGTATTAATGCAACACTATTGTGGCTATGAATTGCAGTGAAACCTGCGAGCATTAACTGGAACTAGCACACCATGGATGGTACTGCACTGAAATTCAGTTTAGCATTGCATCAAAACCTGACTGCGTGTAGAACATTTTTCTACTGCAGACAAAGTTGCCGAGCCCCTGGAGGGATTCGAACCAGAGACCCCTTGATCCGAAGCCATATTCGCTAACAACTATGCTATCCCGCCCCCTATTTCAAAAGATCTCGAAATGTAAAAAAAAAAATCAAATCATGTAAACATAAAGAAGATTTTAAACATATCATCTCATTTGTAACAAAGAGAGAAAATCTTTTATCATCAATTCATCAAAGCAAACATACACACCTAATAACCAAAACACACCCAAAATTGTAAATCGACTATAATTCATTTGTATCTTTCAATGTCAATTTCAACTTCATTTCAATTCTTCCTCTTTGATGTCGACAATCTACATCATGCTTCATATTAAATGGCGGCAATCATATAAAAGTCTTCCTTATTAGTATTTCTTTTTGATTTGACATCAAAAAGGAATTTGATAATATCACAATTTAAACTCAAAATGGGGAAAATAATGATAAGCAAAGTGCAGACAACTTTATAAATCAGTTTGCTTTGAGTCATGTTAGGCCATCATTACATGGAAACATGAAAGGATTTTGATATACAAGGACATCTTTGAATTAAAATGGCTTTTTCATCCCTCTTTAATTACATCCAACAAAGGTATCCTTCTAAGATACGTCAGAGATTCCTAAACATAAACTTGTGCATTCATGATATTAATCGTGATTTAAAGGCCAGATTTTGTAAAGAATATTAGCAAAAATTCACTTAAGTATACATGACTAATTTTAATCCTCAATCAGTCTTCAGAACCTATAAGAAGCAGTTTTAAAGTGCATTATTATATATGTTTGTTTAAGCTACGTGAATCTATTTACCAATCTCAAGAGATTGAATGTGTATATTTAATTTACATAGAATGTGCTATAAGGGTGCGCAATATTATTAGCTAATCAGTATTATCAGTATATCGGTAATTGCAATTCAGAAACAACATGAGTATCCAATATATAGAATAATGAAATTTTCTATCTAGAATTGCAGAAAAATACAACCCAATTCAACATGACTTTATAGAAAAATGTCAATAAAGAGCAAACTCTTGTTGTTGAAATAGCGCAACTTTGTATATATTAGCTCATTGAAAAATCTCCCTTTCTAACTTAAAGTCGAGAGTCACCATACAGTGTCATCAGTGTTTAAAGTATAGCCCCTACTTTTTGCCAGGACTGGTTACTTTTTGGACAGGACTGGTAACTTTTTGGACAGGACTGGCTACTTTTTGGACAGGGTCGACTGGTTACTTTTTGGACAGGACTGGTTACTTTTTGGACAGGGTCGACTGGTTACTTTTTGGACAGGGTCGACTGGTTACTTTTTGGACAGGACTGGTTACTTTTTGGACAGGGTCGACTGGTTACTTTTTGGACAGGGTCGACTGGCTACTTTTTGGACAGGACTGGTTACTTTTTGGACAGGACTGGTAACTTTTTGGACAGGACTGGTTACTTTTTGGACAGGACTGGTAACTTTTTGGACAGGACTGGTTACTTTTTGGACAGGACTGGTAACTTTTTGGACAGGGTCGACTGGTTACTTTTTGGACAGGGTCGACTGGTTACTTTTTGGACAGGTCGACTGGTAACTTTTTGGACAGGACTGGTAACTTTTTGGACAGGACTGGTAACTTTTTGGACAGGACTGGTTACTTTTTGGACAGGACTGTTAACTTTTTGGACAGGACTGGTTACTTTTTGGACAGGACTGGTTACTTTTTGGATAGGGTCGACTGGTTACTTTTTGGACAGGACTGGTAACTTTTTGGACAGGACTGGTTACTTTTTGGACAGGACTGGCTACTTTTTGGACAGGACTGGCTACTTTTTGGACAGGACTGGCTACTTTTTGGACAGGACTGGTAACTTTTTGGACAGGACTGGCTACTTTTTGGACAGGACTGGCTACTTTTTGGACAGGACTGGTAACTTTTTGGACAGGACTGGCTACTTTTTGGACAGGACTGGCTACTTTTTGGACAGGACTGGTAACTTTTTGGACAGGACTGGCTACTTTTTGGACAGAACTGGCTACTTTTTGGACAGGACTGGCTACTTTTTGGACAGGACTGGTTACTTTTTTGCCAGGACTGGTTACTTTTTGGACAGAACTGGTTACTTTTTGGACATGACTGGTTACTTTTTGGACAGGACTGGTTATTTTTTGGACAGGACTGGTTACTTTTCAAAAGTTTTCTTTCCTTTTCTACAAGTTAGTTAACCAACTAGGCTAGGTTTCCGATCTATTTTATACACTGGTGTCATAAATTTGAAAAGTACCAATTTATTGCAACAGGTATCACAATATGCTCTTCAGTATTGAATACATTGTATATTGCAAAACATTTAAAGGGGCAGTAGCACGTTTTTAGTGGGAATATAACGGTGATGTCAGAAAAATGAAAATAAATGGTTCTAATTGAAAAACAATGTATTGTAACTAAATGGAGCAGTAATAATTCAAATATATAATGTAAAGTTTAGCCATGCGATTGGTTTTTCTTACAGAAAATGAATAAACGGTGTTCACGAAAAATGGCCGCCAATGGATTTTATGTGAATCTTCATACTTTGTCCTCTGACTATGGATGATTGACTTGTGTAATGAGATTGTTGACACTGTCAAAATAATACATTTAACATTAACTTACAATTATCAGTGAAAAATTTAAAATATGAAATTATCAAAAAACGTGGTACCGCCCCTTTAAGAGGAACTATACCAATCCCATGTGCTAGGGCTCCAATAACACGCTATTTTCGACTGACCTGTGGTCCTGTCCACCACTTGACCAGTCTTAACACTTTTGACGAACATGTCTACATCTTCCCCGGAACTGGAGGTAGATGGACAAGGGATGACCGCCGTCCCGCCCACGCTAGCTGTAATATCCATGCTCCCCTCAGGAGGAAAGCTTTTCAATACTGAAACAGAAATACGGAACATTGGAAAAAACGTAATAACGTATTTATATATTCTGTTTTTGGAGCATTTTTCAATACTGCAAAACAAATAGGGAATATTGAAAACATCATAACTCCAAGTTAGAGGTTGATATATCCCCATATTCTCCGTGTCTTAATGGTTTAACTTATTATGTAAAAAAATTTGGATTTGATTTTGAGTAAGTTAAATACTGAAACAGAAATACGGAATGCTGAAAACAATGAAATAATTTTGGATTTGATTTCTGATGTAAGAGAATTTCAATACTGCAAAAGAAATATGGAATATTGAGAAAAAATTTAATTATCTTGGATTTCATTCTGATTTGGGAGCAATTCAATACTGCAAGAGAAATATGGAAAATTGAAAACAATGTAGTAATTTAGGATTTGATTCTGATTTGGGAGTATTTCAATACTGCAAAAGAAATATTGAGACAGATGGAACTGACTTGGAGCTAAAATGTATCTGATTGATCTTCTTAGCGCAGTTTTGGCTATTGCAGTCATAAATGGAAATTTAAATGTGTTTGAAATACTCATAAGAAATAAAGGATCAAATAAGATGAAATTTGTGTCATGATTTTTTATATGTGTTGTGTTAACTTGTTATGCTAAAATCTTTTGATAAACATTTAAAAAATTGCATATCATAATGTATCACACATTAGTATACTGATATAATCATTGATAGTGTTAACTGGTCACTTGCAATTCTTGGAATATTAAACTAAGCCTATCTTAACAAGTGGTCAGATAATTCCCTTGTTAAAGAATTTTCAAAAGTGTAGGTGTATAAGATATCAAGACAGTTTTCTTGAATTTTGGTTTTTGGAGATTTTGTGACTTTGAAGGTTATTAGAGGTCTAAATAGTGACTTTTGACTAAAAGTTTGATACTAAAGTTTGACCTGAGGGCTCGAAAGAATTGAATTACCGATATCACAACTACCAATAATAACTTTCTTTTCTCAGAATAATGTAACTTGTTTTTTTACATAAAACTATACATTTTTTATGAATGCAAATATCCAAAAGATGCGAAACGTTGTCAGGATGAAACATTCATCCCTTAACTGCTAAACTATTGTTCTATCATACCATACAATTATTTCTTCAACCACATCGCCTTCTTTCTTATCAGGCAACTTTTGCAGATGAAAAATTGTTGGGGTGCTTTACCTTTTTCCGTATGTATATTCTAAAATGAGTAAAAATACAAAAGCATTAATTTTTTTACTATCATAGTTTCTAATTCATTCTTTCCCATGCCATAATATTATATATAATTAGTTTGTTGATTTAGTTGAGTACTAAAGACTCGGAAAATTCAAAAAACATTTTTTTTGAAATTTCAAAAAAAATAAAAATTGTGCTCATACAAAAGCCTTATATGAAATATTTCACAATATGCAAACGAAAGTGATAATACTATCAATTAGTGATAAGACATTTAATCAGATATCACTAATTATCAAACAATCAACAAAGTTATCACCCCACCAGCTCATATCGGATAACCTTGCTTATCATTTGACCTGAGGGCTTTATCAAATAGCCTACCCATTGTCCTCAGCCTCTTTGTTTTTTAAATAGTTTTTAATTTTTGAGATACTCTCACATCAAAGAGAAATAAAATGTTCAATACTTTAAGAATCCTGAACACGTAATTAAACAACACAATACATAGTGTCAATAATTTACTTTTAAAAACAGCTGATTATATGTATCTTTATGTATGTGTTATTGGGTAATAAAAACATTAAAAACAAAAATTTAAAAAATTTAATTTTGAGAAAAACAAAAATAATCTTTTGTGATGAACCTAATTTTAGAAAAAAAAATCCTTTTTAATTTCAGCAACAATTTAAACTTAAATTTTGTTCTTCACTTTCAAAATATTTTCAAATTAAAGCTAATAATTTTTTTTGTAAAATCAATTAAAAACCAAGATAAGATGAAAAAGTGTAAACAGTGAATACTTCATTCTGTATTTACGGGCCTAAAATGCAACAAAAGCATCTAATCTAACATTATAAGCGGGGCATCTATCCCAATCTGCATGTTAGATGGGGCTGAGCTGTTTTTAATATTCCTAGGGTGTTGAAGAAAACGAAATTCAATACCCGCTGATGGGCCTCATGTTTTTCTTGAAGCCTAGCCAAAGTTTGGAGGTTTTTGCCTCTTCCGGTAAGTTGACTCTGCGAGGCTATGTACCAAAGAACCCAGTCTTAAAGGACAAACGAGAACACGCCGTTCCAAATCTAGCACAGGCGAACCGCAACACGGAAAGACAATGTTAATAATAACCGCAAAAAACAAGTACAAATTGTTGTTAAATAAATACAATTGAGGCTAGCATGGTCGGAATGGGCCCACAGATTGTTTCCATGTTGTAGCCATAAGTCTGATTCCACTCAGAGAGGTGGAGGAAAACAACACCCCGGGCGAACACACTCCCTTACTATAAAGATTACTACATACTTATTCCTGAAAATTAATTATTTCTGACAAGTTTCAAATTTTAAACATACTGTTCCTAAATTAAAAGACTTGTAACATAAATATTTATTCCTGAAAATTAATTATTTTTGACTCTCCCTAAAATAATTAAAGACTTGTAAAATAAATATTCCTGAAAAAATGTTTTTGAAAAATATTTAATTAAAAGTTTTGCATACAAAATATTTGGTTCTATTTATCAAGATAAGATACTTTTTAATTTCAAGTTCCATATTCAATGATTTTGACAAAATCTTCCCAATAAACATTTTTCATATATTAGATTTTTTTCATTTATTATAACTAGAAACTTTTCAAAAATCATACTGTAAATTTTTCAAAATTAAAGTTATTATAATGATATAATAATAATTTTGTTTCACATCACTGTTACATATTATTGGTTTTAGTTATTATGACAAATCCACGTAAGTTACCGGTAACTATGGTACATGTTTTGTAATATTAACACCTGTTTAAAAATATGCTCCTTGAAACAAACTGGAAAAGCTGTGGTCTAGTTTCTGCAACAAACTAAATCCATATACCACACCTAAATGGTAAAGCCATATAATGCCCCCTCAGTTATATACATTCACAAGTTTGATATAAGAAATAATACATTAAAAACAAGGAATAGCATTTATTAATTTGATATGAACTATGATACACTCCATGAACATACTATAGAATATATCTCTTTAAAATCACCCAAACTACACCCTAAAAACTAACTTAAGCAAATATCACTTTGATATCAACCATATCATCCTTCAAGAAAGAAACATTAGCATATATCACTTTGATATCAACTATAACACACACCAAGAAACAAACTATAGCATATATCACCTTGATATGAACTATAACACACCCCAAGAAAGAAACAATTGCATATATCACCTTGATATCAACTATAACACACACCAAGAAACAAACTATAGCATATATCACCTTGATATCAACTATAACACACCCCAAGAAAGAAACAATTGCATATATCACCTTGATATCAACTATAACACACAACAAAAAACAAACTATACCATATATCACCTTGATATCAACTATAACACACAGCAAGGAACAAACTATACCATATATCACCTTGATATTAACTATAACACACAGCAAGGAACAAACTATAGCATATATCACCTTGATATCAACTATAACACACAGCAAGGAACAAACTATACCATATATCACCTTGATATCAACTATAACACACAGCAAGGAACAAACTATACCATATATCACCTTGATATCAACTATAACACACAGCAAGGAACAAACTATAGCATATATCACTTTGATATCAACTATAACACACCAAGATACAAACTATAGCATATATCACCTTGATATCAACTATAACACACACCAAGAAACAACATATAGCATATATCACCTTGATAAGAACTTTAACACACCAAGATACAAACTAAAGCATATATCACTTTGATATGAACCATAACACACCAAAAAACAAACTATAGCATATATCACCTTGATATCAAATATAACACACACCAAAAAACAAACTATAGCATATATCACCTTGATATCAAATATAACACACACCAAGAAACAACCTATAGCATATATCACCTTGATATCAACTATAACACACCCATCCTTGCAACATATGGACTTCAACAAACATCCCCCTGGCTTCTGCCGACTTTCCGTTTACCTTAATCACAAACTCACAGGTGCAGACCAGGTGTGTTAGAGACTTTCCCCCATAATGTGTCAAAATATATACATAATCCGCACCGCTCCACGAATCCTAACTCCGAGCGAGGAACCTTCAACCTTTTCGGTGATGTGATAATCATGCATCTCTGTTTGTTGCCAAGCACATTCAACATGTAAACATGAAAATAATCATCAACGAGAACGGCTTCTTTCCCCATGTATTGCTACACACAAAGCATGGAGAGGATGACCCCAGGTCACCATATGTATTACGATCAGGATGCTCGGTTTTGTTTTCGCCAACAATGTTACAAAGAATTTGTGTTTTCAAAAACTTGTTTTGTTCAACGTTGCAATTGAAGTTTCTTTGTATTACATACAACATTTTGACACCCATTGTATCTATTTGGTTGTGGGGGAGTTTCTTTATAAACAAAGTAAAGTGTGTTGTGGTTGTGTTTATTGTTAAATGTTTCTTTGAGGTGATAGAACAATTCAAATTGATACACATTATTTGTAATACATAAAAAAAATTGTGATCAGTGATAAAATATTATTTACATTTGACATTTTAATTCTGTATTTTTGATGATCATTTGTTGTAAATTGAAAGAGAAAACATTTCATTAACATGGACAAAGGAAGACTAATGAAATGTTAAACAAAAAAAATTATGATATGAACTCTAATGCTGCGGAATAATTTTTTCTTATCCATATCATTCACATCTTTTTTACAATTATTTAGGATTGGTCATGTAATTAAAGATATTCCAAGGGCTCACATACGACGGTTTCAATACAAACCAATTCTTTAATGATCAAAACATATGGAAATAAAATTTCATTTTTAGATTATTGAAGTATTTATAAACTTTTCAGAAAGTATGTTGGCATGTTGACACCTTGGCCCGTATGAAATAAATTAAATTTTTAAATGTTAAAAGTAAACATGGAGTATCAAAAAGCTACACAAGAAATGCAAACTTTTTCATAAATTTAAAACAGACGACAGGAAAAGTTCGGAATATCAAAAAGCTACACAACAAATGCAAACTTTTTCATAAATTTAAAACAGACTACAGGAAAAGTTCGGAATATCAAAAAGCTACACAATAAATGCAAACTTTTTCATAAATTTAAAACAGACTACAGGAAAAGTTCGGAATATCAAAAAGCTACACAACTAATGCAAACTTATTTCATAAATTTAAAACAGACGACAGAAAAGTTTGTTTTTGATCCATATGTTGGGAAAATCTTCGTAATTTCAAAAGCAGGGCATGTTCCGCGTGTGTAAGCCTGGGATGTATCCTTAGCCCTTCGTTGTTTCCAATTTTGACAGCAACTCCTCATTAGAGTCAGGTCCTGGTTTTTTGTACAGCTGAGAGAATTGGAGTGATGTATCGCGTGGTATATTTGGGATAGGCTTTCAGAGAGGCACCGCTGTTACCTCTTTGTTTAGTATAATACAAGAAAACATGCAACATTTACTGTGCGTTAAACACCTATGGAAATGCACTTGGCTTCTGTCTGAGTAGAGAATTCCTTTTATCTACGGTTTATATTGACAGTCATTATCGTCTTGACGACTTGATAACACCAATTTATTTTCAACTTCTCAAATAAATTGTCTATTAATTTTTTTAGAGCAGAAAATGCACTGAGATTCTTCAAATGATTGACAATTGACAATTATATTTGTTTCCTAAAAATGGATATAAAACATTACTCATCAATGTTAAATTGTCTATTAATTTTTTTAGAGCAGAAAATGCACTGAGATTCTTCAAATGATTGACAATTGACAATTATTTTTGTTCCTAATAATGGATATAAAACATTTCTCATCAATGTTATTAAAAATTATCTGAAAAAGTTTTAGACGCAATTTGGAACAAAAAGCAATTTTTTATATGCTGCACTTTGTTACCATTTTATACAACATTAAACCAACTGAAGTAATTATTGTGTATTTTGAGGTTTGATGATGCATACTAAAAACAGTTGCATTGATGTTTGTATTTGGCAGACATTAAGAAAATTCTCAGCCTCAGGTTTTCTCTTTGACAAGTCCCCTGAATTCAAAGACCAAGAGCAATAAATCCAAAGTCAAATGCAATGACCATATCACTATCTTAACTGATCTGCCTTCGAACTGTGATAAGAGGAAACTCCCTAATGGATCAAGTTTGAAAACCTGTAGTGTCAATATTTTTGAGGGTCTGCAGCTTTTGAACTGTGCGGAGAGGAAACTCCCTGATGGATCAAGTTTGTAAACCTGTATTGTCACTATTTTTGAGGATCTGCAGCTTTTGAACTGTGAAAAGAGGAAACTCTCTGATGGATCAAGTTTGTAAACCTGTAGTGTCACTTTAACTATAATTCCTTAGAAAATTGATGATTTCAATCTGCTTGGTAAAAAACAAAAATAATAAGGAAATAAGATTGACTTACCTGGTATATTTAATACTAAGGGTTCACTGAGAATTGCACCCAGTCTGGTTGAGGCTTTACACTGGTATGTTCCTTGGTTAGTTGAGTATTCAAAGTTTGAGAAATATAAATTTGTTCCTTGAAATGAAAGTCCTGCATGATCCTGTATTTTTAGTGGTTCCCCGTTAAAAATCCAGCTCACACTTGCCCCAGAGGGCGCCACCTCACAATATATAGTCACTTCCGTGTTGGCCATTATACGTGATGTCTTCGGCTGCCGAAGAAATGAGGGAACCACATCTGTAATAATGAGAAAATTTCAAATTTAATTCAGATATTCAGTAAATTCTAAAAAATTATAATTATAAAATTTCCTATATTTAGGGTATCAAACTAAAATAAATTGGTGGTATCAAAATAAATTTAAAAAAATATAAAAAATAAAAATTGGAGAACTAAATATGTTTTTTTTCATTGTCGTTGTAACTCAATTATAAATTGATATCTATGACGTCACATTTTTATATGATTTTTTATCATATGGTGTATTAGACCTGTACTAATAGACTAACTTGTTTGTCTACAGATCAAAATTTGTCATTATAACCGTAAAATTTTCCTGAACATTTGGAAGCATTTATACCATAACCATTGTGCATCAGTATTTTGTCTTGTCTGTACTTCTGTATACACATATACTAATAACCTCAACACTCCTCTCTTTATATATGCCTGTGTATAAACATGCATTATTACCTACGAGGGCAGTCATATCAAGGTTAATATTTTTCATATGTTGCCTTAGGGAAAAATATCACTTTTTCATTGTGACGTCACGTTATAGACAATGCTTTGACGTCACGTTTCACCTATGATGTCACAATCTATATGGGCCGGCGGCGGCTAGTCTGCCTATGCTGAGAAGTAGGTTTTGAGTATTTTCTTTAATTTTGTGTTTTCAGTAATAAACAGAATATTATATTCGTGCCCATGACATACTTTGTTTACAACACTTGTGCCTAAATGTCAGTATATCCCTCGCTCTCGCTCGGGAAATACTAATATTTAGGCACTCGTGTCGTAAACATAGTATGTCATGGACACTCGTATAATATCCTCTATTTATTTTGTCTCAATATTCTGTAAGCATGATACATAGGACAGTGGGATTACTCGTACCCAATCCTTTATTTAATGTTTAAATAAAAGATATCAGCAATAGAAGAAGAACAGCTAGACACATCGGGATGGAATCAGTAATAAAACTGAAATTAATATCATCATCTATGATAGAACAATCAAATAGAATCAGATTTAAGATTGAAATAATGAAAAAAAAGAGAATCCATTTTGAGTCTGGAGAAGGTGTCATCAAATGTCACAAGATATATGTTATTATTCACAAGGCGACCAAAAGTTACCATATTATTAACCAAGTAACTAACTTATTGTTGAAAATATGACAGCCAATAATTTGACATGCTAAGGTGCTTCTCAAAAGATCATGAGATAAATCACCCAGTTATTATGGGAATCAAACCCAGACTTAGTCGACACAAAGCTAACAGGATCAGCACCGTCCTACCCGACCAACCACCAATAATATGTATTTCATTTTCATACACAAAAACCTAATTATCTTTCTGCCTGACCAAGCTTTAGTATAAGTACTGACATACAGCAACGAGTTCTAATTCACGTTCACTTCAGTTCTAATTCACGTTCACTCCAGTTCTAATTCACGTTCGCTCCGAAGGACGGAAGACCTTTCAACCTCCTAATATAGGCGTGTCTGTTCGCTCAACGAGATCCATCTCTGTGGGTTTCTAAAAAGGAAAATAGTAGCACAGAGCAAATTTAATTCTTTTCGGCTTGGGAAACTAGCTGGTCGGGCAGACAGTCTCATTAGGCCAAGAATCAAAACTGCATACATCGTTGTTACAAAGGAGTTCTACACAGCCTTTCTGAATGAGGTTCGTAGGCTTGTCAGAAATATGGATTCTATAATAAGCAAGTGAAGCAAGCTTGCGTGGAGTTACTTCCGCATGAAGTGGCCACAATACCGCTCTATGTTCAAAACAGACGACACAAAGAAACAGTTCGAAAGGGGTCCTCCTCTATTCAACGTCCCAAAAGAGAATAAAAGCAACACCACTGATGGAGGCACAGAGTCTTCGTCCGCTTGCTGCACTGCCTACCTAAACCGTTTTGAAATCAACGACTCGAGTATAACCCGTAATTTCGGCGAGACAATTTTTGGGCAAAAAAACAACTCGGTAATAGGGGGATTTAGAAAGGGGAGGTAACTTGTGATGGGAGGATTGGTCCCTTTCCAAAAAGTCTGTCTAATTGGTGAATGTGATAAATGTACAATCGGCGCAAGTCACGCGAAAACTTGTTCGCCTGATGTTAAATCAACTCCATGTTGAACCGCTGCTTTGTAATTTCACACAATTAAAAAAGATTTTGGATTAAGTGATGCATAAAGGGTTGCTCTATAAGGGACACCATTGATGGCATGCCTTCAGTGTGGTCTACCCGTTACCATAGTTACAGTGCGCCTAACGCAACAAATGATGTAACCGTATTCAGTCGGCTTGAAGGGTACTTCTATGGTATATTGTAAGCATTCCATTCTGGCTCGTCTTTTCACCTTTCGAAACTCTTGATTATGTGAACCCCTAGTTCTGTTGTTGTAACGACTAAACCACTCTTAATCAGGGCTACTAACCAGACAAAGGGATTAGGACTGATGATATGACCCGACTCATTGTCTGATTAACATGATCTCAGATTAAGACAAACACTTACAAGCTAGGCCCTTGAGTTTGAAGAAAATATGTGTATCCTCTTTGCATGTAGTGGGCAAGGTGAGGTAAGGTGAGGTGAGGTGAGGTGAGGTGAGGTGAGGTGAGGTGAGGTGAGGTGAGGTGAGGTGAGGTGAGGTGAGGTGAGGTGAATGAAGTAAGGAAAGGTGAGGTGAGGTGAGGTGAGGTGAGGTGGGGTGGGGTGAGGTGAGGTGAGGTGAGGTGAGGTGAGGTGAGGTGAGGTGTTGAGGTGAGGTCAGGTATAGTGAAGTTAGGTAATGTGAGGTGAGATGAGGTGAAGAAAGAAGAGGTGAGGTGATGTCAGGTAAGGTGAAGTTAGATAAAGTGAAGTTAGGTAACGCGAGGTGATATGAGATCATGTGATGCAAGTTGAGGTGAGTTAATTGAGGTGAAGAAAGGAGAGGTCAGGTCAGGTCAGGTAAGGTGAAGTTAGGTAAGGTGAAGTTAGGTAATGTGAAGTTAGGTAAGGTGAAGTTAGGTAACGCGAGGTGATATGAGATCATGTGATGCAAGTTGAGGTGAGTTAATTGAGGTGAAGAAAGGAGAGGTCAGGTCAGGTCAGGTAAGGTGAAGTTAGGTAAGGTGAAGTTAGGTAATGTGAAGTTAGGTAAGGTGAAGTCAGGTAACGCGAGGTGATATGAGATCATGTGATGCAAGTTGAGGTGAGTTAATTGAGGTGAAGAAAGGAGAGGTCAGGTCAGGTCAGGTAAGGTGAAGTTAGGTAAGGTGAAGTTAGGTCATGTGAAGTTAGGTAAGGTGAAGTCAGGTAATGTGAGGTGAGATGAGGTGAAATGATGCAAGTTGAGGTGAGTTAATATAAGTGAGGTGAAGTAAGAAGAGGTGAGGTGAATTATTGTAATGTGAGGTTAGATAAGGTGAGGTGAGTTGAGTTTGAGTTAAGAAACTTTCTTATCCATATTGTGATACTTGTTCCTTTTCCACTAACCCCCTCTCATTCTCTCAACCCACAATTCAACCCCCTAACCTCGCTCCCCACAAAAAATAAAACATGGCAGATATAATAATCTTTTGCCATATTACAATGGGCCCAACAACTATTTCAAGTTTCTTTGTGGGTAGATATTTCTCCTTGACTCTTGACAATGTAATAAAGTTTCTATAGCTCAGTGGGTACGCCGTTCGTCTTTGATAGCAAGTTTCTGCTAGACTTGTATCTATTATTTGGGCAGGTTTGCGCAAACTAAGTCTTGGTCCAGTGTTCGTTGTCCGTCACTGGCGGCCATTGTTGTCTCCAGTTTGGCAATAAGACGAACTCCATCCAAGCATTTCAATAATCTTTTCAAACATTTCCCCGATTTTGAATCATTATTTCTGCTTCAGGGTTGAAAACCTAAAGCAACAGTCACTTCTATTGAATACCTTTTGTTCTGCCAGGTAAATCGCTTACATGGCTGACGAGTTTACCTGAGTTTTATTTCTGAAATTCCTTTGATGAAAACTGGGCGTTTCAAAAATCTCATAGGCGACTCTTTATCTTTTTTAATAGCAGAGACTTATTTGACTGTCTTATTATATTTATTCAGTAATTTTCTGTTATTTTATAAATATAGCCATTCTTAGCTTCTGACAGATTTCCACCACAAATGGTTTACTCAAGGCATTCTGTAGTTTTTCAACAATCAACAATCACTAATAGTTCACCTAATTTCAAAGCTAAAATTCCAAACTGCATTGTGACAATATATTTTGCAATTATGAATACTACACTTGATACACAACCATACAATGAATACCAAAGCCTTAGTGACAAATAAATACCAGTTAAAATGAATTTATGTATTAATGGCAGTACATCATCAGAAATACATCAAATTTCAAAGAAAAACTTCCCTAAAACATTTTAAAGACGTTCAGAAATATTCCATACTTACAAATCTTCAACATAATACTGTACACACATCCACTTCAAATTCTGATTTGTGAAAAATAAAAGCTAATTTTTCTTTGTTGTTGTTAATACACTGGTTAATACACAGCAATATCACCGATTAAACTGAAGCATTTAAAAAACATTCTACACGTATACATTTATCATTCTATGTGCTGATGAACAATTTGGATTTCTGTTTAAAAATAACATTTCCAACTGTTCTCACTTGATTTGTCGCCATGTCTACAATTTTCATAAATTATAATACACATGTACATGTATTGATACATTTCTACCTATGTTTTACATTGTTTTATATCATACATGACTGTTTGTAAGTTTGCGTAGCATGAAAGCATTTGTCTCCACTCTATATGAATTTCAGCATAGAACCACCCATGGTTTGCTAGTTCCAGCCGATGCTCGCAGGTTTCACCACAATGCATAGCCACAATGTTGTTGTGGGCTTTCTCCCTGCAATAATACTAGCAGCTGCGATATTAGTGAAATAATCTTGAAAGCGGTGTTCAACCAACATCACCTCCATATGGAGTGTATTGGCGATAAAAATCTTATCTTATCTTATCTATCTTATCATGCATGTACTCAAAAGACATATATTGTGAAAGTTTGCATTTCAAAAGCAAAATCATAACACAGCAAGGCAAATTGCTCGATGCCAGCAAACATTTTCAAGATAACCGTGCATCTATAAACTCCATGATTCTATAATGAAAATTGGGAATTTACGATCGTTTCCTGTCACATAAAGCACAGAATTGTGGGTAGTCACAAAGCGCCATCGTGTGGTATTAATCACTCACCCTCATGCAAGCTTTGAAGTGCTATCTGCAACCTCCCCTAAACCTTAAGTCTGCTGAGGTTAAGACTTAATTCATACCAACGCAGCCCTAAGATGCAATCAGTTTATGACCAAATTAAAGTATTCAGCGTCATGAGGGTTAATACAGTCTGGTGTAAATATGATTGAGGGCTGATCTTCATGCTGCTATATGCGGCGGACGGATTTGTCCTGCTTACAAACCCACAAACTTTAAACGGAGAGATAATTCCTGATCATCATAAAAGCAAACAAAACCAAGAGCCTCTTCCTGATTCAATTTCCAACGTAATTTTATGAGGCCGACATATTACAGGGTGTATGATGAGGCGTTTGCTGATTATATGAAGGTGATTTCAGTGTTTAAAACTTAGCCCGCCTTAAACTGCCTACTTTTTGCCAGGACTGGTTACTTTTCAAAAAAATTCTTTAATTTCTCCTTACAATTTGACCAATTAAATTTAAGGCTAGGTTTCCATTCTATTTTATACACTGGGTATTTCAGAAATGCTGTATGATTTGTTCAGGTCAGGATTTGCTGGTGCTGTTATGTTCTTTAATGACTTGGTGTTAATGTTGGAAGAAAGCTTGCAAAATCATGCTGGTTTAATATTAATAATTGTAAGCTTTTTATAATGGATAATAATAATAACGGATAGCTTTTATAATGTTTAAATCTCCAGGTTACAGACTCAGAGAGCTCTAGCTATGCTCCATGACGCTGGTCTAACCCGGGCTGAAATATATATATATATGTCGCTAGAAGGTCACCACCAACACAACTCTTTACCAGGTACCCATTTCCTGCTGGGTGAACAAAGGCACATTCAAATTAAAACTTTCATTTGCTAATTATTTAATAGAAATTGATCAAAATGTAACATTTTGACTTTTTCATGTTTTGGTGTTAAAAAAACATATCAATTTCTATTGTAAGAACTTAAAAGGTTAGACAACGTCAATTAGTTTAGTAATGAAGATACAATCTATGCATTAAATGAACTAAATCAAACTTAACCAAATGGACCACATACTCCTTAGGAATGAACTTTTCAACAAATTCTTAAGATTTGCACGAAACCATTGCAATAAATGTTCTGTAACATAATGATTTTCAGATTCATCAACACATTTCATCGACATATTTGTAATCGGAAAGTCGTGTGGTAATTTATTGGGCCTGACTACTCGTATGAAATAACAAATTTAGAGGAAAGCAAATATTTATTTTCACTTGTTTCTTGAATCTGAACAATTACAAAATAAGTGTTTTCTGTTTTGCCCGGAAAATATAAGCTAATGTAATTTGAGTGAACATTTGGCAGTTCCAAACTAATATGAGCTTCACTACACAAGAACGGTACCTGACGGGATGATTTACGAGGAACTTATGCCTCAGGCTGTGTTTGTGAGAGGCATACAGAGTCCGGGAACATGTTTTCCATACACCAAAACACAGCTTCTATAGGGATGTCTAACACAAAATCAACAAAGACAATGATCACTTGAAGAATAGGATATTTTTCATTATTTTTAAGTGATTTCACAGGCCAAAACTCTACCGTGATCGTTTCTGAATGACAAAAACATTCCCCAAAACACGACTTTTCCTAATCTTCTTCCAACAGTTGCTTTGAGACCAAGCATCTGAATTTTACATCCTAGAACGGAATATGAGCCCAAAAATTCCAGCTTGAAGATTGCCCAACTCATTTTTCTTCCATCTCAAAAACATGTTTAGAGTTTTTTCCCTTCTCGTGGGGGTTGTATTTTATGATTGAGTTTGCTGTACACTTCTTGAGAAACACCTCATAAAGGGGATGCAGTCCTCTCAAACGAGCAGCTCTTGTCTGTTGCACCGCATATATTATCAGACAATTGCTTGCAAATATACAGCAAATAATTCAAAATACAACAACTGTGACTGGAAAATTTTAGAAAAATATTTAGCCATGAATAAAACTATCATAAAATGTATCAAAATTGTTATTATAGTTATATTTTAGGGATTCATTACATCTTTACAAAAAATAATATCCTGGACAAAATAAGCAAAGAATATCTGTCTTCTGAAATTAATGAATAAAATTTAATCATTTATTTATAATCTTTCAACATTTCAATCACAAAAATTTCAACCTCCCAAATCTTTTTGCTCCAGTATATATAATCATTTACACATTATTTTATATCATTTCAAAATATTATCTGGAGGGATCATAACAAAGTCATATCAAAATTATTTTAAGAAATAGGAAATATAAAGAACCATAACAATGATAATTTTGCATGGTAATGGTGTTTCAGAATATTTTTGGTATCACATCCTTTTTTAAACATCATATTCAAAAACCGCCAAACAAAAAACAAACCAGCAAGTTTTTTCCAGAATTCCCAGACTCCCTCTAATGATCCCTGCTTTCTGATTGGCTGAGAGTATGGTGGAACCAAAACACACTGGTGACCTATGACATGGAAGTGACCTTTGACCTGACTAGCAGTTTATCAGTCAGACAAGGAGACAGGCATGGGGGCAAAAGTGAGCATTGTAGAAACCCTATTCCAGCCCAGAGATAAATTGTGTCAAACAAGCTCTCTAAACAATAGACAGCTTCCTTGAGAGTTGATACAGACCGCAGACATCCTAGCAGGTGTGTTCAGAAGACAATCCAGGCTGGTAATCCCAACTTTGAGCTCAAGAGTTATTAACCCTTTGTCTGCCACATCCCAAGATGAGAGTCAAGTTCCATCTTTCACATGTACATCATGTGAGCTTCAGAATTAACCCTTTATCTACTACAAACATAGATGAGAGTCAAGTTCCATCTTTCACATGTACATCATGTGAGCTTCAGAATTAACCCTTTATCTACTACAAACATAGATGAGAGTCAAGTTCCATCTTTCACATGTACATCATGTGAGCTTCAGAATTAACCCTTTATCTACTACAAACATAGATGAGAGTCGAGTTCCATCCTTCACATGTCATCATGTGAGCAATAAAATTAACCCTTTATCTGCCAAATACATCTATGGGGGTGTCATGTTTTGTCTCTCATGAGTACATTTGTCTGGCAAGCTACAGAATTAAACCTTTGCCATATCCAAATATAGGAGTCAAGTTTCATATTCAGGTTTACAGAATAATCAATCCATTTCCTGCAACAAATGAAGTTGGGAATAAAGTTTCATATTTTGTCTTTCATTTTCGAGATTCTGTCTCTTATATGTGAATCTTGTCAAACAAATACAGGAGTACAGTTTTAAGTTCTGTCACGAACATAAAACCCAAACTATCCAAACGGGCTTTGTTTAACAAATATACATAAACCCATTTAAACTTCGTCCATTACTTAGGGTCTGTGTGAGTATCTATAATAATATTGTAGAAAATTTTTAAACTCTCTGGTTAATGGTTAACCTTGAATTTACTATTACCCACAGTTCCTTAACATTCTAGATCTATGGGACAAAATATGCAAAATAGAATATGGCATATATTATTTTTATCCAAAGCTAACATACACATTAAAGAGATGTGTACTTCAATCAAGGTGAAAATCATCATTTAGAGACGAACACATTTAGAAAACTAACTTATTCATATTTATAAACACGCCAGATGACTCCAGTTCAAGATCTTAGATCAATTCCACAGTTTACTCAGATGTTCTCTGTACCTCCGCAGCACTGCCTCTCAAATGAGGTAATTTTGACAGGTGTCCCCTCTAAACCCCCCTCCCATTAACCCCTCCCCTCCCCCCCAAAAAGACTCCCTCCTCTGATACTCCTATCGTTTCCTTAGCCACTCTATTTAAACACAAGCTGGTATATTTCCTATTTTAAAAATTTACCATATTCATATTCATATACCTGCCAAAGACCACCCCTCCCCATTTACAGGTCCTATGCCAAAGAACGACCTCCCCATTAACATGTCCCCTGCCAAAGACCACCCCTCCCCATTAACATGTCCCCTGCCAAAGGCCGACCTCCCCTCCCTGCTCCCATCAAATATATTCCTTCGCTCCTTCCCAGCATCCTGGCACCAAGATTCAGGCCACTTTGGCATCTTTCACATAACATCAAACGTTTTGGCTGGTATCAGTATTCATAATTTTCGACTTCATTGAGCATAACTAAAGACTGCTTTGCTGTTTCTCTTGTGAAAATTGGCAGAAAGTCTTTGAAAACCAAAGAACTGCACCATTTTATAACGCTAGTTCACTTTAAATGTATAATTTAGTTACAGATGTGTATAATTTGTCATGATCATCTGTCACTTGAAGATATACTACTTTCCTTACAAATTAGTTTTTTGTGAAAAAATACGTTATTTGCACTTTTACTACATGTTTAAGAAATTTGAAACAGGAAATGTAAGTATGTTTATGAAATGAAAAATCTTGTCTCTTCATATGATCGCATATAACATGAATTTTATCATATATTTTATCTGATATAAGATTAGGTTTGAAACCGGATATAATAAGTTTTTAGGAAATATCAGCAATTTTTAAAGGAAGTGCATGTTACATATTTACATAAATAACACTCTCCAATGAAAATATTGACATGGTTTGCATTTCAACACACTCAAGGACACTATAGGCCATAAATGATCAATCTTAAGATAAATATGAAAATCTTGAAATTGCAGTTTTATTTATCTATAAAACTGTTTCTATGGAAATGGATAGGAATTAAAATAAATGCTCGTGGAGAATCATGTTTAGTTAGATTTCTTAAAAAAACACTGTACCCGATGACTTTGCATTAATCAAACATTTATTTTCTTCTAATAATATCAAATTATTTATCTTTTTAAAATGATAAAACTTTTCTGAATAAAATAAGGAGGGCATATTTTCACTTTTCATAAAAGATAACTCTCACCAATACAAACAAAATGATTGTCAAATATCCACACAGCAAAAGCACTTGTGGTTATGTAAGGGTTTAATTAATAAAAACATCAGAAACAGCGACGACAATGGTGATTTTGAAATACAGCGAAAAAATTCTGGAATTTAGGTTCTTTGATGGTCATTTATGAATAAAACTACAGTAAGGAAAGTCTCAAAACATCTGAATTCAGCTGATCAACTGAAAATTGCCATCCTTGCAAAGATTTAAAAAAAAAATTTCTTACAATCATGCTGCTAAATATCTGTTCCTACGAAGTAAATTATCTGACAGCAAAAGTCACCCATGGCAGGGAAAGAGTTAAATTCATAAAAACATCACAGATAAAGATTTTCCGAATTCTTTGTACTGGAAGGAAGAATAAGAAGCCGGTAAGTATCTGCTTCCATGATGTTTGTCTGCACACCAGGTGTGACCACTGATCTTACTGACGGATTCAAACCCGGTACCTTGATGTCCGGAATCACAAACAGAGGAGGGACTTTGAACTAGAGGAGGTGCCCCTGGGTGACGGCATCCCTCAAAGCTGACATTAACTTGCATCTTGTATCCTTATACCCACCACATTGTCCAGATTCCTTCCATCACCCCGACTTTATCTCTTCCATAACCTGTTCTAGTCTGTGATGTGTGAAGATAGGTGATCAACATTACCATTTCAAAACATTGATATCAAAATTATTCTATAAATGACCATTTCAAACTCATGATATATGTTATGATATGAAGGCTGTTCAAGGGATCTAAGGTAACTGAAGGACTTTGAGCTATTAAATAACGAAAATCCTTGTGTAAGAATAAAATTTCGGGTACTTGGGTCCGAGTCGAGTCTGACCGCTGGATTACTCGAGTGTAATATTTTTAACCCGCGGAAGGCCGAGGTAGCAGATGTAAGTGAAGGATCTGCTGTGATGAAGACTTGCATCATCACCCCGCCTGGAGCTCACTACACTGTCTAGTAGAAACATTAGTACAGTAAACAAACCCTTACACCACACTCAATGTAGATTTACTCAGACTTGGTAAAGACCACAGTTACTGCACATGTCAAAACATAGCTATGGCCCGAAGGCAAAGTCCAGCATTTCTCTGAATGGTCCGGGTGAACAATCCAGAGGGCAGTCCGGTGTTATAATGTTATTTCAGATCTTAAACTTAATGATAAGAGTTGGTGAATACCAAAGACAATGTCAGAACATATGGCTACATGGAATGGTGAAGCATTTCTCTCAGTGATCTGAGTTAGTTTCTCAATATCCTCACCTGGTAGGAAGTGATCTGCCAAAATTTATAAATATGATTTATATTTTGATTACCTTTGACAAAGAAGTCATTAAACTCCTCATTATCAACCATCAACCAAATCAACCATCAATCGTCAACCATCAACCAAATCAACCATCAATTTCCATAGATCTCAAACCTCAACAAACATGCACCAAACTGCCCTCTCCTGGAACCCAATTCCAAACAAGCCCCCCCTCCCCGCCCTCAACTCCCCATCGAAAACAGTCAATAGTGAAATCCAAACAGCGCTGGCTTCAAACAGAGTTCCCGGTAACAGAGGAATATATCTTCTCGCAAACTTCTCGCTTTGAGAAGTTGTTATCAAATAAACGCAGAGATCGTATGACGCTGCCTGGCTATTCCAGGTTCCCTTATCACCCTTATGTGTTTATGCTGGAAAACCAATGGTCCCCGCCATTAGGATATTAGCAGTCCTTCAGGAATCATACCTACTGCTTGTTCATCGCTTGAAAAACACAAAACATTCTGGCTCGATGCTTATTTTTTCAGTTCAGCTACGACCTCTTCGAAACGTTGTATACCAGCGAACTCTCCTGCGCTGGAGGAAGGAATGTCTTTCATTGATAATACGCGATATGGCATCTGTTGAAGGTGTCCACAATGCTGTTAGAAAACCGTTAACTTCACGCTGCTGTTGCACCTTGGGAATATTGTATGGTAATATATAGTAACCCCTTTATTAACTAAAGTTGTTGTGCCCATGGAAGTAGTGGAATATTGTATGGTAATATATACTAATCCCTTTCCTGCTGAGTTTTTCTTAATATGCCTTTATCAACTGAAGTTGTGTACTTTTGGATTGTAGTAGACTATTGTATGGTTATATAAATCAACCCTTTACTGCTTAATTATTCTTGATATGCCTATCATTAACTTCATTGTCCCTTTGGGATTTTACCAACTGTTGCACACTTGGAAAGTAGTTGAATATTGTGTGATGATAATATCAATCCTATACTGGCTGATATAAAATATTCTGTATATGGCAATTATTAACCCTATTACTGGCTACGGACGATGAAACAATAAGCATAATCCTATCAATGTTAATGGAAGGAAGGGGAATATTATATGATGTAAACATAATTACACCTTTGGTGATGTAGTACTGCCTAGTGCTTGAATGATTAAAATGGTCACTTTCACCTCCACATTTGCCATCTCCTTCTACAAAAACCGATAATTAAGTGTAGAATAATGGTTATCTAAAAAACTTCTTTTTGAGTTAATGATCGTCTTGCAGGTGGTAAAATGGACATTTCAAAATGTTCATGAAGAACCATTAATACTTTCATTTAAAGTCGGTGGCTTTAAGAGGAACTTTGAAATGGTTTGAAAAATAATACAGTTTCAATTGAAATATTTACATAAGAATGCATGTAATGAAAATATGTCTGAGGATGAAGGATATCAAACAAAACAATTACACAATAAATGGATACAAAAATACTGAAAACTTTCTAGGGAAAAGTTTTCGATTTTAATGATGTTGATTTTTTTCTCTGCCAACATATCTTATCAATCAATTGAAGTATTTCAAGTTGGCACTGGTGAGAGAAAAACGTCTAAAAATTCAGACAAAATGTCCAAAAAGGAACCTAAACATCCGAAACCGAGGGTGTGGTTTTTGGACAAACTTGAAAATAAACAAAACATATCATAAAACATTTATCAAAGCCAGAGCAACATTTGATTTTGATAAGTCCTGACACGTTTCAAAAGCTGTAATCAGTGAATACTGCTATTTACGTTACCAGTTGATTTTCAACTTCTCCCACATTGAACATCTGTGACTGCCTACCACTAAAAAATATTTCGCCAAGAAAAACTTTGACAATCTTTTGACACGTTCACTGTATCAACTCCAACAATACATTAGCCGTTGAAACATGTGTTACCAGTTAACATAGCCAAGAAAAAACAGGAAAAAATTGTCAAAATTAAGCCCTGAGAATACGGTTTGCATATGAGGGTTTCGGATACCATATCGAAAGCATTATTTCTGTTATGACAAGATTGAGGTCGGCTGAAACATACAATCACCTGTCACTCCTTGCCTATTGCCATGGAAACTAAGAAAAACCCCATTGTTTAGTTTTGGAATTCTCCAAGAGAAAGGTGGTTGTCTTGATATCACAACATCGAAATCCCATTTTGTCTAAAATTTAACATTTCCTGAAGAATCTAAAAAGCTCAAAACAGAAGTATTTTAAAAGTACATGTTTCGGATGTATCAACCCATCTCGCTATGTTTTGCAATAAGGTTATGAGAAGACAGTTCTCAACTAAAAAGCTCAAAACAGAAGTATTTTAAAAGTACATGTTTCGGAAGTATCAACCCATCTCGCTATGTTTTGCAATAAGGTTATGAGAAGACAGTTCTCAACTAAAAAGCTCAAAACAGAAGTATTTTAAAAGTACATGTTTCTGATGTATCAACCCATCTCGCTATGTTTTGCAATAAGGTTATGAGAAGACAGTTCTCAACTAATATCAATGAAGATAGATGGATATCCGTGACATGTTGGATTTATCATGCTCCTGCTTATCTTTTACTTGAGATAAGAAACAGAACAAACTTATATTTCATTTTGAAAAATGTATCCTGTCCTTGTAATGTCATCAGGAACCGCTTTTAAAAATTTGATATATTTTTGGTCAGTTTATCAACATTTTTCAACTCAAACTTTGCAAAATGGACTCTTCTGAAATGAGAATGTTGAGCAACTTATGTCGACTACAGCATGCAGGGTGTTAAGGCAAAATTATATTTGGCGTACACATATGAATACATGCAAATCTTTTGTTCAAAAACCTAACAGTAAAAGTGCTTATTTTATCAGGTACATTATGTCACCAGCAGATAATACCATTTGATTATAAATGTTTCATTGTTACCAAAAAAAAGCGGAAAAAAACACTTATTTTCCAAGAATGTCTAGCTATCCTAGAAACAATATCTTCAATTTAAATGAAAGACAGATACTTTTTCTAAGATAGTTAGTCCAAACCATTTACTATGTTATTTCACTCACATTTACAACAATTATAAGTATGTTATTTCACTCCAACTATTATAACTATGTTATTTCACTCACATTTACAACAATTATAACTATGTTATTTCACTCACATTTACAACTATTATAACAATGTTATTTCACTCACATTTACAACTGTAATAACTATGTTATTTTACTCACATTTACAACTATTATAACTATGTTATTTCACTCACATTTACAACTATTATAAGTTATAACTATGTTATTTCACTCACATTTACAACTATTATAACTATGTTATTTCACTCACATTTACAACTATTATAACTATGTTATTTCACTCACATTTACAACTATTATAACTATGTTATTTCACTCACATCTACAACTATTATAACTATGTTATTTCACTCACATTTACAACTATTATAACTATGTTATTTCACTCACATTTACAACTATTATAACTATGTTATTTCACTCATATTTACAACTATTATAACAATGTAAAGCATCTTTAGTATTCATTACTGACAATCAAAAATGATGAACTGTCTCAAAATAGAAACTCAAATTATTTATATATGCTCAGTCATTTTTGCTATTTGGCTGTGTAGAAATAAGATCGGCAATTCAGCCGTATATTCCTTTATAAACCTTTCTAAGCTGTGAGGTGAAGCAAGTGTTCTAAAACTATCACTATACACCTGTTCAAGACTAAATTGTGCTATATACATTGACGGGGTATATTGGGCCATTTGGCTAGGTAGGGAGGCATTATAGGTCGTATATATCAGATGATATCAACAAGCTGTACTGACAGTGATTGATGACATGTGATATATACAATACCACATGAAAGATACCGCCATAACATCCTCTTTTTTTCACTCAAATTATTCTGGGTCATTTTCGGCTTGCAATGATGGAAAATGTTTTCAGTAAAGAGGTGGTTTTTAGCTCTTACAGAGTCAAATGTGGATTTGAATCAAGAATAAGAAGTAATATTTGGAACCAGCAGGTTAAACTAAATTCAAATATGGTATTTTAGTTCAGATAAACACAAATAGATATTAATAATATATCAAGTAGACAAAATTTCAAATGGATAATACTGATTACAAGAATTATTCAATTTTGCATGCATGCATTTTTCATCAAAATCTTAATTGGATATTTGTATAAATGTTTAATGAAAGTGTTCACACGAATAAATTCAAAAAACTTTTGAATGTTTTACTTTCATGTCAAAATCATCTTATGAAACTATAAATGTTTTTGATATTTGAATGATAAGTTTCTATAGATCCAGTCTTTGATGCGTCCTACTTGACAAATACGACTGAAACTTCAACCTTGTGACCCGCCATGACTAAACATGATTATCAACAAATTGCAAAATGCTTAGATTTTTTATCAATCTTTTATTAAGCGTTTCTATTGTGGTTCGTCTTGTCTTGTATTCATCAAAACTAATATTTGTACAGCTCACAGAACCTATGTTTGCCGAGTTACACGAGTTCACATCCATCATGGCAGTTTCGTATTTCAAAGAAGACCATTGAGCCGGGTATTTAAATACATTTCAAAAAGCTCTGTTTGTATAAATTGGGTACTTCTGAAGTTTTATGACTGTTGCGTCTTGAAGTTTTGATTTGCCTTCTTTATTTTATTGCTTATTTATATAAGAGTCACCGAACAAAAAATATGACGATACTTCATTTGAATTATTTTTCTTTTTAGCATCATCTTATCAACCTTTGAGGATAATTATTATCCCAAATTTCCATTAGACAGGATTCTAATGTCTTGTAATGTTGAATAAAGCCAATAAAAAAATCAAATTTGAAATTAACTGTTAAAAATGACATATCTAGGGTACACAAGTTTTAAAACAAAAACATTAAAATAAACAAACAACTTCCACATTGATCAATCTCTGTAACCAAGCTATTGTCTGCATCAGTTGTATCAATGTCAATTGAAAAAGCCTCCCTGACATTCAAAACAGTAAATCACATAAAAAGTGACCTAAATATTTGTTCAAGCTCGTGATTTGGACAGGCTGAAGCTACCTATACCTGATTTGGACAGGCTAAAGCCAGTGCATAAAATAGATTGGAAACCTAGCCTGTCCTGAAAATTAGTTGGTCAATCCTAAGGGGAAAATAAAGAAACAAATTGAAAAGTTACCAGTCCTCACCAAAAAGTAACCAGTCCTGGCAAAAATTCATGGACTGACGGACGGGCTATATTTTAAACACTGCTATACCTGATTTGGACAGGCTAAAGCTACCTATACCTGATTTGGACAGGCTAAAGCTACCTATACCTGATTTGGACAGGCTAAAGCTACCTATACCTGATTTGGACAGGCTAAAGCTACCTATATATACCTGATTTGGACAGGCTAAAGCTACCTATACCTGATTTGGACAGGCTAAAGCTACCTATATATACCTGATTTGGACAGGCTAAAGCTAGCTACCTATATATACCTGATTTGGACAGGCTAAAGCTAGCTACCTATATATACCTGATTTGGACAGGCTAAAGCTACCTACCTATATATATACCTGATTTGGACAGGCTAAAGCTACCTATATATACCTGATTTGGACAGGCTAAAGCTACCTATATATACCTGATTTGGACAGGCTTAAGCTACCTATATATACCTGATTTGGACAGGCTAAAGCTACCTATATATACCTGATTTGGACAGGCTAAAGCTACCTATATATACCTGATTTGGACAGGCTTAAGCTACCTATATATACCTGATTTGGACAGGCTAAAGCTACCTATATATACCTGATTTGGACAGGCTTAAGCTACCTATATATACCTGATTTGGACAGGCTAAAGCTACCTATATATACCTGATTTGGACAGGCTAAGGCTACCTATATATACCTGATTTGGACAGGCTAAGGCTACCTATATATACCTGATTTGGACAGGCTTAAGCTACCTATATATACCTGATTTGGACAGGCTAAAGCTACCTATATATACCTGATTTGGACAGGCTAAGGCTACCTATATATATCTGATTTGGACAGGCTAAGGCTACCTATATATACCTGATTTGGACAGGCTAAAGCTACCTATATATACCTGATTTGGACAGGCTAAGGCTACCTATATATACCTGATTTGGACAGGCTAAAGCTACCTATATATACCTGATTTGGACAGGCTAAAGCTACCTATATATACCTGATTTGGACAGGCTCAAGCTACCTATACACTGGAGAAGCAAGACGTGGGGCTTTGCCTGCATCCTTGTGACAGAGGGAAGAGAAATTGAGAAAACTCTCATAAAACGGCAATAAATTTAACAGTTTTCACACTTGCTCCATTGAGGAGGTCGGCAAGGTGCTTGCTTTTAACCCCCTTTATTTTCAGCTCACATGCCCATTCATTCAACACAACGGCCGGGCTTCGAAGGGTTAACCCAGAGCTACATCTCCGCTTGTTTTCACCTGCCATTGACAATCTACAGCCTGACAATTTGCTTGGGGGTATATGTATTGTTCATCACTGGAGGAAACCCTTACTCCAAACTTTGTCTATTTGAAACGATTACATTATCACTTTGGCATGTTTGCTTTCCACATTTACAATGAAATCTTTAAGTTTTTCATTGAAAAACTTTGTCTTGTTGGAAAATTGAGTCCTTTGGCATATAAAAGTGTGCATGGGAGTTACACAGGTGCATTTTGAATGAAAATTTCGTTCGTTACGAAAATTATTTGATTATGAATTTGATGTTGCTGGATTTTGTAAACGAATATTCGCCTCCCGTGGTTCTAAAGCCATTTATACTGAGGACTCATTCATAGGTTGGGAATTATTCAAGTTATAAAGTCTTATGGACATTACGTTCACATTAGCGGCGCGCTAGGGTTTAATGAGCCATATTGCACTTTTCATATAAACGACCCCTGGCGCGATGTGACCTCACGTGGAAATATTGTCTATTAAAAATAATAAGATTTTTGAAATCATTTAGTTTCATAGTTATGACAAAGAATCACGACTCTGCTAGCACAATAACATTCCTCAGGTATCGGCCGAAATTTTTCTAAAGGTTTGGATGAATGTCGTGATTTCAAAGAATATTGCTATTAATGTACGTTTGTTAAACCATTAATTTGCATGTCTGATTTGATACTGATGGTTCAAACTGCTCACTAGTCTCTTCTGGGAAATATCAGCCAAATGTTAATATTTACAATCGCCTCTTAACAAAACCCCTCATAACAAAAATAGTATCAGGTGAGTATATATATTTTTTTAAAGATGACATCAATGTTGAAATGAATTTAAGCATCTACAAAAATGAAATAGTTGTCTAACATTTGAAGAGTTACTCATCAAGCGTCTTAATGATTTGAAACACTATTGAAGAAGGTTACCCCTAAATGAAGTGTATAAAATAGATTCTAAACCTAGCTAGCCTGTCCTAAACATCAACCACTCTAGCTAACACGGCCAATGACCATGGATATCTTCCAAACTCATTCCTATCCTCCATACCCTTGATTTGCTTTCTACATTTTACAAGTCAATATTTTTAGGAACTCAGAGCACATCAACTTAGAATCACCCTATGACTAAACATATATTCCAAACTTATTCGAATCATCAGTAACCTAGAATTGTTCTGTAAATTCAATATTTTCAGGAACTGAAAGCATTTAACATCAGAATAACCCCATGACCGAAAACACACTCCAAGTTTCCTCCAATTATTAGTTACCCAGAATTGTTCTGTAAATCTTAAAAGTCAATATTTTCAGGAATTGGAAGCACAGTACATCAGAATCAACCTATGACCCAAAACATATTCCAAAATTCCACAAAATGATCAGTAACCATGAATTGTTCTGTAATTTCAATATTTTCAATATTTTCAGGAACTGAAAGCACAAAACATCAGAATCAACCAAAAACAAATTCCAAGTTTTCTCCAATCATCAGTAACCCAGAATTGTGCTGCAAATTTTACAGGTCAAAGTTTTGAGGATTATGTCAGGCCATGAAATGAAAACGGCATTCATACACGATGAATTTTTTTACGAGGAAAAGGCGGAGTCCGGAGAGACCATATGGTGAGGCC
This sequence comes from Steromphala cineraria, assembly GCA_916613615.1. Lineage (NCBI taxonomy): Eukaryota > Metazoa > Mollusca > Gastropoda > Trochida > Trochidae > Steromphala > Steromphala cineraria. Next base: position 1,584,767 of record OU744737.1, read on the forward strand.
CCATAAAGCTACACGGAGTCTATATATATATATATATAATCCATGGTAACGCCATAAGCCATCTTTCAGCATTTTCAAAACATCAGCATCAACATTTTCTCTTGCAGGAATATTCTGAAGGGTTATTTTCACTGATCCTTGCGCAAGATGGCGGATGATTAATAAGTGATCTAGCTAAAGAGAATAGTGGAACAAATAGGCTTGCAAATAGATACAACACAGTCTCTGGGTACTCAAGACTGTGTATCATGTGTACTGAGATACACATACTGAAATAAATTACATTTTGAGCAGGGTTTTACATTGTCAATCAAAACTGAGAGTCCTTGGGACATATTTTTGGGAGTCCTTTTCCTAATTCAGGAGTCATTTGAAAAAATTATTGATGTTTCATACTAGATAAAAAGGTTGCTAAATATTTGCCTATAATGGGATGGATATTTGTTTATGTTTTAATACAATCTTGAAATGCAAATAATATTAAAATGTGGTTTTCATTTAAGGATTAGATATTTGTATCAGAAAAATACTGAGTCACAGAGGACCCACATGATTATTTTTTGGAGGTCCTCCTGACATTTTCTGTGTCAAATACTCAATAAAGTTGAGTTCTGTAAAACCCTTATTTTGAGTACATATACTGTAAAAAATATTTTAAAGATAATCACAACATGTGCTTGCCCTAAATGTTTAAGGGACATTATCACTGAAATATAAGCATATCAACTTTCTATCAATTACCAAGAATGCCAAATCCAGTACACATATCCACAATTGCCATAAACGTCATTAGCCATTCTGTTGACCAATTTACAAGTTCTTAAAACTTCTTTTATGACTGTAAATATAGGTTGTAAAAGGTTAACCATAATGTTACCAATTGCCATTAACGTCATTGGTGCAAACCATTCTGATCACCAATTTAAAAGCTCTTAAAACTTCTTTTATGACTGTAAATACTCCAGGTTGCAAAAGGTTAACCATTTTGTATGATCATTGTTGGAGGTGTTGCTTTACTCTGAGGGTGTGGGTTCGAATCCCGAAAAGTACAAGAATCTGTACAATTCAAGATAGTGTTATCCCAAATATAACATTGTTATCATTTTGTTTCAAGTCATGTTGGCAACCAGAAGATTCCAAGCCTTGCCAACGTTAAAAGTAGTCCCTAGTTGCCACCGGCAACATTCTATTCCAACCAGAAGGTCATCGGTTTTCCTTTCATAGAACACAACAAGCACCACGCTGATTACAAGTCTTCGTCTCTCTCTGAGTTCCTGAGAATTCTCCCTAATTGACTCGACCTTTGACCCGAGGGCACACTTATAAACGGTAACTTTCTGAGCGATGTCGTTATCCGCATATAGATTAAATATTTCTCATAATTTGGCCGACTCTTATCTCTGTGTATGTCATACCCCTTGCTTTCAAAGATACGCCAAACTGAAACACATTTACTTTGCTGTCTTTGTCATCCTACAAATATATTTTCCAAGATTTAGAAGCTTGATGTATCACAGGAAATATCAACCTAAGATATGAAGGCTCCGGTAACAAGCTTATGGCACTGTGTGTATATTTATTTTCCAGTTTAAAAATTCCTGGTACTTTGGTGTTGCACGAGCCAGACAGTGTAAATGTTTATAACCGAAACTTGTCTTGTGTTCATATATACTTCATAAATATACTATATATACTTCTATACATAAATATACTGGACAAAATAATTATTAATAATTTTTTACAATTATCAATATATTTCTTCAAAGACCTCATTATGAAAAACTGATAAAAATATCAAAATATCCCTAAGCATGTTTCCAGTTTAATACCCAAGAATATAGACCTTAAAGGGGCAGTAGCATGTTTTTTTAAAACAATATATTTTAAATTTTTTACTGATAATTGAACGTTACTGCTAAATGAATTTTTTTGATAGTGTCAAAAATCCCAATACACAAACCAATCACCAACAGTCAAAAAACAAATTATAAAGATTCACATAAAGTCCATTGGCAGCCATTTTTATTAATTTTGTGTATGAAATTGGAATTGCATGGCTAAAATTTACATTATATATCTGATTTATTACTGCTTCATTTAGTTTAAGTCAATTGTCTTTCAATTTGAACCATCTTTTTTTATTTTCCCTACATAACCTTATCTCCCCTCTGTACTGCTGTTCCCTGTAAAACGCTCCTTGAGCAGGGAGCTTATTAGGTCGAATACATTACTTGAATTTAAAGGGACAGTCCTTTCAGGGTATTTTTTTGTGTAAACGAAATTTATGAGTACTTCGCTGTTTATACTTATATGCAGTGTTTAAAATATAGCCCATCCACCAGTCCTTGACTGGCTACTTTTTGCCAGGACTGGTTACTTTTTCAATTTTATTCTTTTTTTTTTCTCCTCAGGAATTGACCAATCAATTTTCAGGAAAGGCTAGGTTTCAAATCTATTTTCTACACTGTTATATGTGATTATCACAAGGTTATCACGCAATTATTTTCACATATGTTAGTAAGGGCATCATTTTAGTTGTTCTAGGTTTAACAATTTGACAAAGAAATTAATGCCTCACTGCCTCCTCTAGAATCTTGTTTCCACAGAATATACCCTGTTAGGACTTTTTTTAAAGAGATTGCTGGTAAAACATGACTTACCTCCCCTTGCCAAGGACAGCCATGTTGCAAAGAGCAAGAAAATAGTGCGAGCAAGCGCATAAACTTGCAAGTAGCATGTACTCATGGTGACGTGAACCGATACACAGGCTACTGTTCATGGCACGTCGACGTCCAATCATGCGACATCCTAGCGGTGGCTTTCACACCTGAAAGATGAAATAAAAACATAAAAAAATTATGAAAAAAATCTTGAAGGATAACAGTTAAAGGATTGAAAAACAATTTTAAAAAAAACAAAAAAGCTAAAACTTTTCACGTCACAAATTAATTAGAGTTGTAAGGTTTATAAAGGCCATAGAAAATCAGAAAATCCCTAAAAATATCTAAAGATACAGCTGTGAAATAACAATAATACATACTGAATTTCGAAGGAAAAGAAGTATAAAATATGTCACCAAGAGTGTTAGGGGCACTTCTTGAAAAATTGGGATGGTTTCTTTCGCCCCTTTGCTATCGAACAGTTTGATTTTTAAAAAACTTTGCTAAAACTACAGAACTGATTCAAAATCTGAAATGACCGCATTACAGTATTAACCCTCTTGACACCATTGTATATCTTGTGGTTTGAGACCATCTCTTTCAAGACTCAATTCTGACAGCAAAGATGATTGTTTTAAAGAAATTCAACAGAAGGAAAGATAGCAATACCGCTGTCAAGATTGAAGTGCTGTAATAATGTGTGCTAGCTCTGATATATATGTACCAATCGAGAACGTTATTCAACTTATTCAACATTTCCATTTGAATAAATGACTTCACTGATGAGTAAGAAGATCATCCTCAAAATCTATGAATAAATAACATAATTATGAGCAAAATATGAATTTGGTAACCAAATGCAATCAGGTGTAGGATCTAATGGCAGTTTTAAAGTCTTTGAACCAAATCTATTCAACATGAATATGATGAATTAATCATGCAATAAAAACTTTTTAAATGCCACTCCCTCATATCAAATTGCAAAATCAATCTGAGCTTTATATGCCCTCATTACAATAAAGTAGAAATATGGTACGAATTTAAATGATCTTAAAAAAGATAAATTAAATATAGCTTTTCTAAAACAACAAATGACATTAAAATATTCATGTTATTGGTCATAGTTACAAAAAAAATGTTTTTATGTACTGAGAATTTTGTTCAAAATAAATTGTTCAATCACTTGAATCATGGGGGTTATTATAGTTATATTTGTCTTAGATAATAGAAAATTTACCTCTGGCCAATGATATTCTTTCCATTTCATATAATCAACAGGTTACAATATTCGGATGAATCAGTACAGTTACAAGTTGTAACTAATGTGTAAAATGAACACATTGCTACTATGTTGTGTAAGAAGACCAAAAGGTCTTCATAACCATGAGTATGATACTAAATATCAGTCATTCTAAATATATAAGTAAGGAATATGGTAAAAGATCATCAAGTGGTTAATGGAGAAACATAACATTATGTATATCAATATGTTCACTTATAAGGAATAAGATTTTGGCAGGTTATGATATTATATTATATATAGCTCAGGAACCCCGGTCTTCCGGGTGACGACCGGACACTCTACCACTGAGCTACGTCCCCGGTATATATATCATAGCTCACAATATTCTGTACTTTATTATATACTCATGTAATCTTAGGATAGTAATACAAGGGTGCAATACGGAATATGTCATCAAATTCCGTATTGCACTCAAGAATCCGTATTGCACGCCTGCCGGTTCTACTTTTTTTAAGCTTCGGCAATTCTCTGAATTTTCCGCAAGTAACAATCACTTTCCTAATTGAAACATAAAAATAATGTATCTCAATGCATTGGTAAAAACCAACTTTTTGATATGACATTGAAGAATAAAAAAAAGTGTGAAACTAGAGTTATCATTAGTAAAGAAACTACGTCCCCGGTATATATATATATCATAGCTCACAATATTCTGTACATTTATTTAATAAGGCTGATCTAAGAAAGATGTCTTGTTCAAAGAGTGCATGTACACAATTGCGAATCAGTCACCCAGTAAGACCGTCCCTTTAAATCACAGTTCAGTGAACATTACCAAAAAGCAGGCTCCAAGTCAAGGAAGTGGAAGGTTAGAGATTTACTCTCACTTTAGTAAATTCACTGTAAAGGCTTCTGATTCACTGTCCAATTTATTGATTTGCCAATCCCCATGTCTGAAGAACTACATCGAGACGATAAAAGTACGACCCATTTGTCCTGGCGGCAAACATCTTTACAATAAATAAAGCAATCGTCCATATAATGGTTGACTCACATATTCAATTCTCAATCAGTCGGTTGACTCACATTCATATGATTGAGTGTTTTGATCAAACTTTAAGTTGGGAAGCTACAAGGAGAGCCCTTACTCCACTTCTTTTTCTGTTTTTGAATCTCCATGTTTTATTTGTTTTTTCAATTCATATTGTTTGATTCAAACATCAATTGTCTTGATGAATGTGGACTTTCAACACAGATTGTTGGCAGAGATCTCTATACAAATCAATATTATCTCTTTCACCTATGTGTAGAAACACGAACCTTTGCGTGAGGGGCCAGCAAGGCCAGCAAACTAACCATTACACCACGCTTCTGTTAAAGTGACACAGAGTATCTTTCTAAAAATTTTATTTGGTTTTGATAAGCTACAAAATATCTAATATGCTGATTGAAATTCATATCTCATCACTGGACTTGCAAATATATCCATTTATGCATAATATCTCTATTATCTCTTATGGAAAAATCAAGAAAACATTTCAAATATGTTTAATATTCGAAATTATGCATCCAGTTAATCTACCTATTAGTTACAATACCTAATAAACACTATTGAATCGAATATATCTTCCTGTCAGCGTATGACAAGGTTACAAAATTACGTTTGGCGAATTTGCGTACCACTCGAGCCACATTGTCCGTTTTTTTATCAAAATCCCGACTTTGAATGGCCATATTTTTGCTCTAATGTACTGATTGACCTATATCTTGTTATTTTCAATAACAGTTAGTGGTTCCCGATGTAATAACATCGATTTCAAACTTTGACATATGTGATCCTATCAACATACTCTGTGTCTCTTCAATATTTGCATGCAACCGGAGCCTGGACACAGTGTAGCTGGGAAGCACTCCAATACAGGATATCACCATCCTGGGGAGGATCTCGTTACCGATAGTTATCTGCTTCTGGGGCTGATCACCACGGATGTCCCTATTAAACCTATAGTTAAACACTTGCTATTTGAACAACGACTTTACATATAAATTGAGGAGGTTGTCATGATTTGATAGTCTGTAATGTTAAAGGTACAAATACTTACAAAAGATTTCCATCATTTGATTTATGTCATATACAAAAGTACACTTTCAATTCCTCATCTTCATTTCATTCAAACAAGATTTTAAAGATTATAAATATTTTTCTTCCTACAAATCACATTCTCTTCAAATAATGACATTGTCAATGCTGAATCATATTGTCAGTGTTCTCTAAATTTAGGAGTGTCAATTAGTATTTGAATGATGTAGGAACAAGTTAATGTCTGTGCAACTTGTTCCCATGAAAACAAATGCCTATTACAAATTATTCTCATGATTTGACGGTCAAACTCACAACTGCAATACTTGGGATCACACTTTTTTCAATAGTACATTTCAGTTGAGCCTATCACGAATTATTCTCACAACTGAATAAAATACTTGGGATCACTCTTTCTTTAATAGCACAGATTCTTTAACTTTTTGGGATAGAGTCTGTGATAGGATACGATTAAGTTCATAAAAATTCATAGTTTGCCAGTGCAACAAACAGCTTCATAACCTAAATGATATTTTGATATCAAACTTGATTATACTTCATTTATTTCCACTGTTTGTCATTGGATATTCAAATTTGATTGGATGTTTTATCATGTCTTGCCCGAAGTAATGTTATTAATGCATCATTCTAATACAAGGAATTAATGTTAATGTTAATGGTTTGTAGAGAAATATCCATGTGAACCAAAATGATGATTTACATACGAATGTAAAAAGATATTCACTCTACTAAGATATAAGACTTGATACATGGAAAATACACCATTCTTATATATAACATTAACAATTTCATAAGCTTGGCGAATTTGCGAGCGCCACATCGTCAGGTTTTCGATCAAAATACCGACTTTGAATGGCCGTATTTTCGCTCTAATGTAATGATTGACCTTTAACTTGTTATTTTCAGTAACAGTAAGTGGTTCCCGATGTAATAACATCGATTTCAAAATTTGACATATGTGATCCTATCAACATACTCTGTGTCTCTTTAAATATTTCATAAGGTTGAAAGAAATATATTCATATTACTTTAGAGACTAAGTAATTTTCATTCATGTATGCACTTATCCCAAGTATACGACTCATTTAGCCTATGTTTTGGTGGAAACATTTGGAAATACTGTAAAACAATCTGGTACAATAGAGATGTTTAAGAAAACCTTAACTGCTTAGATAAATGGTTTTCTCCTGCAATAGAACACCGCTTTCCGTGAATAGAGAACCAAAAAAATCTGAAAACATCTCTGTGTGTTCTATCACCAGTTGGAATTACCGCTCTATATTTATAAGCAGGTCTACGCACATCAATGGGCTTTTTACGAAGATTTACAACAAATATGGTTAGAAACTTGCATCATCAGAACATAGAGGTTGTTGCTTAAAGTTAGATATCTATGAACTGATAATTATTGATGAAATCCTTTTTTGGGGTCAATCTGCTATACATAAATTAAAAAGTTAGAAACAAAAAAACAACAACAGTTTACTATGAGCATTTAGAATTTAACAGAATTTATTTGATAAAATTAGACAAAATCTTTCAAAAAAACTTTATGATATGAAGAATTTTTTTGCATTACTTTTTGCAATATTAATAAGAAGTTCCCTAAAATATAATAATTAATTTCCTTAAATAAAAAATAAACAACGACACTAATGGGCATTTAGATGTAAGACGAGGTTATTACTCAACAAATAAGATGGATAAGATGAAGGATTTGATATAAAATATACAAAACTTTTTAAAAAAAATCATTTGCATAATTTTTGTTACACAATGTTTAAAAACAAGGTGATATTATAACTCCTTTACAAATAAGATTCATAAGAAGGAGTTCCATTCAAAAATAAACACAACATGATTTTGTAATCAAATTTTCAAACAATTTAAGCAAAGGTGTGGTGCTATGTTTTCATACAAGGCCAAGAAATAACGCTTAAAAGAAGAACCTTACATACATGATTGATTTTGAAAGTTACCAAAGAACAAATTAAAATTTTTTAACAAGGCTAATATCACTCCTTAACAAAGCTAAGAAATCCAAAACAGATTTGGAAGAAGAAATATAAAACACAAATTTCTTTTCTAAATAAGTCACAAAGGTGTGAGACAGGGTATGTTAAAATCACTCCTTAACAAAGCTAAGAAATCAAAACAGATTTGGAAGAAGAAATACAAAACACAAATTAACAATTTTTAAAATACGTCGCAAAGGTGTGAGACAGGGGTATGTTTTCACTCCTTAACAAAGCTAAGAAATCCAAAACAGATTTGAAAGAAGAAATATAAAACGACCATCGGAGGCAACTTGAGATAAGCTGCGGAGCTAATGAGGGAATGATAGCACAATATCACCGTGGCAACACTTCTAGGGAACACCCTACCCTGCCTCGGAAACTTAGCCGAAAACAAACCTCGCTCATTAGTTTGCGGTGAAAATGTGGAAATTTAGGCCAGCGTGTAGGACAAAGAGGGTAGAAAATATGTTCTATGATAACATTTGGAAAAGATTTCACAGAATCCATATGCTGAATTTGAAAATTATTGCGCTCATAATGGGAAGGGGATGTTGCAAATTTCTATGCAAGAGAAAGATTTTGTTTTGATGGCATTAATTTCTCATACCGGTTCAATGTTAATTATGAAGAACAACCTAATAAGTGAAAATCAATGGACACATGCAAACGATGATCTTTCTAAATGATAGTTTTTTTTAAATTTGGATAAAATATTTCTCCAAATATAGGTAATAAATTTCAAAATCAATGGACACATGCAAGCATAATTTTTTAAATGATAGTTTGTTTAAAATTTGAATAAAACATATCTCCAAATAAAACACATTTTCAGACTTCAAAGAATATAGGAAGAGTTAATTAGTATTTTGGTAATTCTAAATGTCTCTTAATAAATTGCAAACATTCTTTCATTAAAAGTCGTGACAGGAAAAGTGATAAAACACTATTTAACACTATATAAAAATTGCAAAACCCTAGATATTATCTGGTGAATTATAAAACCCTAGATAATCTGGTGAATTACTAAAACCATAAACTGCTACAGAGCAAATTTTGCATTGTGTTGATTGTACTAGTGTCATCATATAGATAATTTCATCATTGTGTGATCTATTCTATGATGAGACAAGTTCATATAACAGAAACTTTCTTAGTTAACAATCTCAGTGAACATACATTATAAAGTGTTCTGTTTCTTGAATTTATCCCAATAAAAAGCACAATTTTCTCAGTTTAGGAAAACTATGTACATCATAGAAATAAATTTATGTTTTTTCAAACTTCTCACAAAAAAAAAGAAGACAACAACTATCTAAGTCTTATTAACTGAATCTTGATAAACGTATATCATAAAAGTAATTTCTGTTTTATGGAACTGAGGTAAATTTTTTCTTTAAGTTTCTTCTCTAAATAAGAGTTGAATATTCTTAGTTATGAAACTTAATACATAAAAGTAACTTCTTTGAGAGGCATTTTAGATGTTGGAATGACAATAATGCATAATACATATATTCCTCTGCATTATTATACTAAAAGTATTTTTTATGTTTTCGAGTGTACATAGTAAATTTCTTCTCTCACTAAATGCCTGGTGTACTGGCTTGAGATAATGAATCAGATTTCAAACTCCAACATAAAAGTTACTTCTCTCAGGGGCATTTTAGATGTTGGAATGACGATAATGCATAATACATATATTTCTCTGCATTACTATCATAAAAGTATTTTTTATGTTCGAGTACTGTACATAGTAAATTTTCTTCTCTCACTAAATGCCTAGCGTGGCTTGAGATAATGAATCAGATTTCAAACTCCAACATAAAAGTTACTTCTCTTAGGGGAAATTTAGATGTTGGAATGACAATAATGCATAATACATATATTCCTTTGCATTACTATCATAAAAGTATTTTTTATGTTCGAGTACTGTACATAGTAAATTTCTTCTCTCACTAAATGCCTGGCGTGGCTTGAGATAATTGAATCTGATTTCAAACTCCAACATAAAAGTTACTTCTCATAGGGGCATTTTATATGTTGGAAAAAATACTTTTATGATAATAATGCAGAGGAATATATGTTTTATGCTTTACTATCATAAAAGTATTTTTTATGTTGGAGTACTGTACATAGTAAATTTCTTCTCTCACTAAATGCCTGGCGTGGCTTGAGATAATTGAATCTGATTTCAAACTCCAACATAAAAGTTATACTTCTCTTAGGGGCATTTTATATGTTGGAAAAAAAACTTTTATGATAATAATGCAGAGGAAAATATGTTTTATGCATTACTATCATAAAAGTATTTTTTATGTTCGAGTACTGTACATAGTAAATTTCTTCTCTCACTAAATGCCTGGCGTGGCTTGAGATAATTGAAACTGATTTCAAACTCCAACATAAAAGTTACTTCTCTAAGGGGCTTTTTATATATTTTATATCATAAAAGTATTTTTTATGTTCGAGTACTGTACATAGTAAATTTCTTCTCTCACTAAATGCCTGGCGTGGCTTGAGATAATTGAAACTGATTTCAAACTCCAACATAAAAGTTACTTCTCTAAGGGGCTTTTTATATATTTTATATCATAAAAGTATTTTTTATGTTCGAGTACTGTACATAGTAAATTTCTTCTCTCACTAAATGCCTGGCGTGGCTTGAGATAATTGAAACTGATTTCAAACTCCAACATAAAGTTACTTCTCTTAGGGGCATTTTAGATGTTGGAATGACGATAATGCATAATACATATATTCCTCAGAATTACTATCATAAAAGTATTTTTTATGTTCGAGTACTGTACATAGTAAATTTCTTCTCTCACTAAATGCCTGGCGTGGCTTGAGATAATGAATCAGATTTCAAACTCCAACATAAAAGTTACTTCTCTTAGGGGCATTTTAGATGTTGGAATGACAATAATGCATTATATTATATTCCTCTGCATTATTATTAAAAGTATTTTTTATGTTTTCCAGTACTGTACATAGTAAATTTTCTTCTCTCACTAAATGCCTGGCGTGGCTTGAGATAATTGAAACTGATTTCAAACTCCAACATAAAAGTTACTTCTCTTAGGGGTATTTTATATGTTGGAAAAAATACTTTTATGATAATAATGCAGAGGAATATATGTTTTATGCATTACTATCATAAAAGTATTTTTTATGTTGGAGTACTGTACATAGTAAATTTCTTCTCTCACTTAATGCCTGGCGTGGCTTGAGATAATGAATCAGATTTCAAACTCCAACATAAAAGTTACTTCTCTTAGGGGCATTTTATATGTTGGAAAAAATACTTTTATGATAATAATGCAGAGGAATATATGTTTTATGCATTACTATCATAAAAGTATTTTTTATGTTCGAGTACTGTACATAGTAAATTTCTTCTCTCACTAAATGCCTGGCGTGGCTTGAGATAATTGAAACTGATTTCAAATTCGCCTCCTGTCACTCACATGTCAATCAAAGTCCTGCTAGGAAACAAACACTCCCGGTGTCAATTTCTTTTGTTGTCAGTTGTAAGGGGAGCGTTATTGCATCTGAACTAGTCGTGCTACAAGTAGCACATTCAATATTGAATAATTAATGGTTGTTTCTCAAGTAGCATTAAGCCGATTGAAAACACTTGAACATTGTAATCATTCTTTAAGGTTCTTTTTATTGTCATGTTCTTGATTTTGCAATAAATAATTTAAGTTTTTTTTGTTAAGTTGATGCAATGGAATGCAATAAATATGATACAGAAATTTAGATTTTTTCCAAAATAAATCTCACATTTATATAAAAATAACATATTGGGTCAAGAATAAAAAAAGCAATAGAGATAGTAGATCGCCTGAATGATATTTAGATTTAATATTGTACACCAATTATAATCATTTTTGAGCTTCTTAAGAGAATAAATATAGAAAAATATACATAATTATATAAAATAATTTTGGACACAAGTTGTAAAATGAACCTAATTCAAATCGTCAATCTAACATTAATTCTTGTTTACTTATGAATAAAATAGAGAGAGAATTGTCATAATGGACATTTAATCAAGTGATTGAAGAATACGAGGTATACACTCTGCCGGTAGAAAATCATTTCTTATCACAACCTAAATAAACAAAACCAGTACATATAAACAAGCTCATTTTGAAATAAACCGAGGCTGCGTGACGTATAAAATAGGCCAACATGTAAACAAAATTAGCTTCACTTTGATTTATTTTTCAAACTGTTATCTTAGGACATTTTTTTCCCTCAAAGAAGTATATTCTATGCTCCTTTACGGTTTATTGACAAGAATTTTGCACAAATGCTTAAAACTTTATTTTGAAAAATTACTCTGAGGAGTTTGTACCGCTGAAAACGTGTTATCAGTATATAGAGTAGTCAAATTAACTTCAAAAGGATTTCAAGATTTTCAAGATTTGATAAATTCTAAACTAAAATGTTATCTTTAAAATTTGAACTTGTTTCATTCCTAAGTTGTTCTCAAATATGCCAAATATCACTTGTTACATGCGTCATAATTATCATAAGAATTGATTGAAAAACTTGCAAAGGGCTATATATATATATATTATTTAATATCTTTAATGATGTTATGAGAACATATTCCTTTCTTGAAGTTCTTGAGTGATATCAATGGAATGATCTTTTAAAAACACTAAAATAATATAGCAATTTTTTCATTTTGTGAATGAACATTTTTCAGTTTTAATTCCATCAATTGTTCCTGTAACAGGAGGCCAAGAGTTGAATTTGAACCAGATTTAAATTTAATGACTCATAAAATTTAGAAAAGTAGAATACTTTTATGTTACATGAACATCAAAATTGACAGATTGAAATCATATCAGAACAAAATACATTTGATTAAATATTACGAATGAACTTTATTTCCTTTTAATCATATATGGTCAATTTTTGTTCCCATCTGAGGTCAAGAGTTGAATTTTAACCATATTTTAATTCACAACTCTTAAAACTTTGAAAAGTAGAATACTTTCATGTTACATGTACATTAATATTTGACACATTGACTGTCAGCAAGTCATAATACAATATTTCATTTTTACCTTTTCATAACTAATTCTATTCTTTATGTTGTAAAGCGCCTCAGAGTGTTTTTATAAGCATTTTAATAAGTATTATTATTAATATTTGATGTTTTACTTGTAACAACATAATTTTATGAACATAAATAAAAGGATGATGTATTTAAACACAGACCGAAGGTCACCTCACACCATGCTGTTGTCATTATGTACAAATACACCTTACATGACCTAGCTGTAGGGCCACGAAACAATAGCTGGCCTTCTGTTTTTAATAATCCTGTGTTTAAAACATAATTGTGGAGCTAACGCTGACCTAGATATTATTTATTAAATATCTAAATACATTATATTTATCATATTTGTTTAAATACATCATACAAAACTTGCAAATAAGGCAGATTTATGATTTGATATATTTTATTTTGAAAAAACATTTTTTTGTGGACATTTTTAAAACATAATTGTTATATTTCAACCAAAATTTATTTATTTTAGGTTGGAATATACATTGAATTAAACTTACAAAGAGCTTATGATTGAATATTAATTGTTTAATACATCATTTAGAACCTGTTTACTAAGCATCTGAATATTCTGAAAACTTTAAAAATATTATTAAAATGTTTTGACCTAGATTTTATTCATTTAATGTTTAAATAGAGTATATAAAACTTGCTTCTGAACCTCTTATTTATCATTTTTGAAGACAGTAAAGGAAACTTGTAAACCAGGCATTGAAAACTTTTCTGATCGAAAGTTGTATCAATATAGTTATGTATTTATCAAACTTTGAAAGGCATACCATAAACAGTTATATCTTCAATGTGAACGTAATACGTATTATTTCTCACAACTTAAAGGTAAGAATAAACAGATGTTTGAAAATTGGTAAAATAAGCATTTTGACTGAGTGTTTCTTTCAAAAGATACATAGTGGGCGACAGAAAAAATAATGTCACATGAAAACTTATTTTCATCAGACTAGGAGTAATCGAAAAAATGAACATTAAAACTTTCTTTCAAAAGATATGTATTGGGCGAAAGAAAAAATATTGTCATTTTAAAACTAATTTTCATTAGACTAAGAGTGTCATGATAAACCCTAGAAGGAACTGGTTCCTATAGATATCACTCTGGGTAGGCTGGGGATTAGGCTCGAGATTGATGACCAACACTTCAACTGTTCATCTATGAAGAACTCGGGGAGGAATTCGGACACAAATAGAAGTAATCCTGAGTCCATATCATAGAGTTCATGATCGCCTGTTGACAAAGCCTATGGCAGGGGTATTGTCATGAAATGACTCGGTCCTAACTCCGATCCCGAAATTAGAGTCCTCTATCTGGCAACCAACTCGCACGTCTAACAACAATATAAAGGTATGCCCAACATCATGAGCTTCTGGAATATTATCCAAGAAATCATGAGTTCATCATCGACTGTCAACAAAGCCCGGGATGGATTTTGTCGCAAAAATAACTTTGATCCCGAAATTAGAATCCTCTAGTTAGCAACCAACTCGCACGCCTAACAACAATATGAAGGTATGGCCAAAAAGGTGAGCTGCTGGTCATCTCATGAACAACATCAGTTTGAGGAGGATGTAGCTTACCTTTCTCCCATGAATGAAGATAGAACAACAACAGAAGACCGTTTGCACCGAGAGAAATCTCCAACACAGAAAGCAGTACTCCTCATTCTCAGCTTTCTCGGCCTTCCAAACAAAAGCCCAAGCGAGACGACAACATTGGGAGCATGCTTGTTGGTATCTTGAGATTCGGGGCTGCGAACGACTCCAAATACATCCAAATCTATCGATCGAACTCCTCTCTATCCATTCACATGCTCTCTGTCACCACACATGGACGAATTGAGTATATTTCCAGGTATCCACAAAGATGTCCGCATGCCAGTTCTGGTGTTGCGAGGAGCTTTGAATGAGCCCTGTTGCACGGGAGACTCCCTATGCTGGTATGAGGCTGCGAGCTCCTTACACCTCTCTCTCTCCTTGCCTGCCTCCACTGGCTTGATCCAAGCTCGACCGTGTCCCTGTGTGAAGCTGTGGCCGACTTGAGTTATGATCAGTGAGGGGAGAGAGAGGAGGAGGCTTATCACTCGGGCCCAGCAGTTGCAGAGGGAGCAGACGCTGAATCCAGGCTAGCAGACGACACAAGTTTTTGGAGAAGTATTTGATGGACATGTATCGTGGTTTTGAAGAAATATTTGATGGACATGTTTGAAGAAATATTTGATTGACGTGTATCAAGGTTTCCAAGAATTATTTGATGGACGTGTATCAAGGTTTTGAAGAAATATTTGATGGATATGTATCAAGATCAAGATTTTGAAGAAATATTTGATGGATATGTATCAAGGTTTTGAAGAAATATTTGATTGACGTGTATCGAGGTTTTGAAGAAATATTTGATGGACGTATATCGAGGTTTTGAAGAGATATTTGATGGACATGTATAGAGTTCTTGAAGAGAAGAGATATTGACCGACTTATGTGGAGGCTGTTTTGAAACATGATTTTGTGAAGAAAATATCTAAAGGGACATTTGAGAGGATTTGGATTTTGGTTAAAACTGTTGTGTAGCATACAACGACATTTGTTTAATTTATGAAGAAACTTCAAAAATACACACTTTGGGGTGATTGGAGAATTTTTCATATTTGTTTTTAAAGAATTATTAAAACATATGAATACAGGATTTTGGTAACATTTATTTGTGAAACATTAGTAAGAAATATTACGACTTATAAGTTTGGATATTTGTAAATTTGTAACAAATGATAAAAAAACACCTTGAGTTTGGATTGAATAATTGACATGTTTGAAAATAGTTTTGACATAGAATTCAAAACAATTTACTTTTTTGGCACATTTATAGAACAAAACTTTTCATATGAATTTTCTCTGAAATTATATTTAATTCACTTGAGGGGACATATTAAGGGAATAGTCGTAAAAAAAAACATGTGAAGGATATTGAAATAATACTGTATGAAAAGGAAATTATGTTAAGAAAGAAATACCAACATTTTAACTTCAAACAGTTTTTTACTTCTATCGCTAAATTGTTCTTATTGAAATTAGCAGCCTTAAAATAAATAAATAAGGAATTGAATTTCAATCATTTTTGAAAGAGTTAAACACAATTGCCTATTTAAATTCATTTAGTCCAGTCTATGTTGTGATCTAAGACATTACAACAAGAGTAATTTAGGAAATCAATGAAGGAAAAAGCATCACATCCCAAAAGTCAATCACAATTTTATCTCAATCAGCTTAATCCCACTTCACAGATCACACAATAGCCAGAATAAAATCAATTGTATGAAGCAGGTATAAATTTCAAATGCCTAAAAAATAAATCACAGTTATCTCAGTTGTTACAATTATGTTGATTTGGAAACACAAAATTTTCCTTATATTTACTGCAAAACTTGATTGTGAAGTTACATTTTTAGGCACATGTCAACTGTAACTTTAAACCGTAGTGTTAAACTCTCGTCACATTGTTACAAGGATGGAATACAATGGGGTGCATGAGTATCAAATGCTACAATAAAATACAATATCACAATGAACCTAAAACTTCATTTTAAAACTCATTTAATAACTCTTATTAAAACAATATAGCAGTAACCATATTTAAAACAGTCTGTAATGAACGTTGTACTTTTGTACAAAAAATCTTGACCAATAATATTAGATGCTTAAAGAAAGTAATGACTGCACAATCAAAAACATCATTTCAAACCTTATTATAATGATAATAATAATAGCTTTCTTATACCGCGAATATATCCATGACAAAGCATGCTCAAAGCGCCATGAGTATTATTACCCTGGAGGGATAGTATTTTTGGTGCCGCCAATTAACAAGCGCTCCGAGCGACTGTATAAGTACATACTTCCCCCTTGTTCAGGTACCCATTTGTTCAGCTGGGTGAACTCAGTGCAATGTGGATGAAGTGTCTTGCCCAGGGACACAACACAGAATGAGACCCAAGTCACACATTTTTGGTGTCTCCACCGGGATTCGAACCCGTGTTCAAGCACATAACACTGCAACTGCCTGCCAAATGCTACCAATTTCCAACAAGCAAAGCATTAAATGGACCATTCGAGCGAGGTATTTTTCTTGGAATAGAAATTCAGGAGGACTTTCCTGTTGACAATTATATATGATTTTTACATGATAATTTCACACTGAATTTCATATATGTTTGTGAGATAAGCATTTTAGTTGTAAAAGATTTGACAATTTGACAAAAAATTAAGTTTATAGCTCCAAAAATAAAAACATTGTGAAATGAAGCCAATCATCGAAGCTACGATCGTGGATTGCATTACTCCGACAAAATGCTGTTGCAACTGATAACTTTTATTATGAATTATTTGTAAATATGCTCCTCTTCTACCAATCAAGTAGTTATTACTTAATTTTGTTAATAAATAAGCATATTACAGCACATTTGTTTTCTCGCAAAGCTAATGTTTCAAAATGGCGGACGAAAGCCGCTCGAGTGGTGCCTTTAAGGATGATTTGTATCTATTATACAAGAAACTAATGAATAGTTAACATCAGTACCTCATTTGAAACCTCATTCAAAGAACAAAACTATAACTACATAACTAAATAACAAACTACAGACAATGAATATTTGAAGTTTCACGAACTAATGAATGTTCAATAATTGAACTTCAAAACCTCAATTCAAACCTAGTTTAAAGGCACAAAACAAGAGAAACAACATCATTTGCTTGGAAGGAAATGAGTTCAAGTTTCTGAAGAAAGAAACATATAGCTTTTCTCTCAGTTAAACATTTGGCAATTGTACTCAGTTCAAAATGCTCATAAATCAAAAGAAATTGTCAGAAAAAAAGAGTTCTTGAAAACAGCGGAACACGAGACAGAGTCTACTATTTTGTACTTTGAAAACACTAATGGGGTGCTGTATTTATGAAATATTGTTTAAAGGGGCAGTAGCACGTTTTTTGATAATTTTATATTTTAAAATTTTCACTGATAATTGTAAGTTAATGCTAAATGTATTATTTTGACAGTGTCAAAAATCTTATTATACAAGCCAATCATCCATAGTCAGAGGATAAAGTATGAAGATTCTCATGTTATCCATTGGCGGCCATTTTATGTGAACACCTTAAATTCATTTTGTGTAAGAAAAAGGAATCACACGGCTAAATTTTAGTATATATTCGAGTTATTACTGCTCCATTTAGTTTTAATACATTGTCTTTCAATTGGAACCATTAATTTTCATTTTCCTGACATTACCTTATATTCCACCTAAAGACGTGCTACTGCCCCTTTAAAACTCTTAGGAACAGGACCAGAACCTTTTGATTATGAAGTTGTAGATACGTCTCATGTGCATATCAAAATCATATGGAATTGACAACCTCCAAGTGCATATAGAACTAATATATTTGTTTGTATGAGGGCGATATTAACAGAATTACTAATTTGGAGGTAATAATTTGAATCAAATGTAAACATTTAAGGAAATATTGAAAACAAATATAGCTATTTTGAGGGAAAATGCAAATGTATCAATTTGGAATCAAATGAAGTGATTTAAAAAGAAATACAGGAATTTTAATTTTCCATTGCAGAGTGAAGCAAGGAGAGCTATCAAGGCAAGTGTCTCACACTGCATCACTAGCTTGACTCTCAAACTAAATAAACTAAAGAAACCAAAGAAACTAAAGACACGTGTAAGAAACTAAAGAAACTACCACAAGTAAGAAAGTAACAAGGAGAGAGAGCAGGGCCTTGTCTAACACTGCATCACTAGCTTGACTCTCAAACTAAATAAACTAAAGAAACCAAAGAAACTAAAGACACGTGTAAGAAACTAAAGAAACTACCACAAGTAAGAAAGTAACAAGGAGAGCTAGCAAGGCCTGTGTCTCACACCGCATCACTAGCTGGACTCTCAAACTAAAGAAACTAAAGAAACCAAAGAAACTAAAGACACGTGTAGGAAACTAAAGAAACTACCACAAGTAAGAAAGTAACAAGGAGAGAGAGCAGGCCCTTGTCTAACACCCCATCACTAGATTGACTCTCAAACTAAAGAAACTAAAGAAAACAAAGAAACTAAAGACACATGTAGGAAACTAAAGAAACTACCACAAGTAAGAAAGTAACAAGGAGAGAGAGCAGGGCCTTGTCTAACACCACATCACTAGATTGGCTCTCAAACTAAAGAAACTAAAGAAACCAAAAAAACTAAAGACACATGTAGGAAACTAAAGAAACTACCACAAGTAAGAAAGTGACAAGGAGAGCTAGCAGGACCTTGTCTAACACCACATCACTAGATTGACTCTCAAACTAAAGAAACCAAAGAAACTAAAGACACGTGTAGGAAACTAAAGAAACTACCACAAGTAAGAAAGTAACAAGGAGAGCTAGCAAGGGCCTTGTCTCACACTGCATCACTAGCTTGACTCTCAAACTAAAGAAACCAAAGAAACCAAAGAAACCAAAGAAACTAAAGACACATGTAGGAAACTAAAGAAACTACCACAAGTAAGAAAGTAACAAGGAGAGAGAGCAATGCCCGTGTCTCACACTGCATCACTAGATTAGTTTCTTTAGTTTGAGAGTCAAAGAAACTAAAGAAACCAAAGAAACTAAAGACACGTGTAAGAAACTAAAGAAACTACCACAAGCAAGAAAGTAACAAGGAGAGCTAGCAAGGCCTGTGTCTCACACCGCATCACTAGCTGGACTCTCAAACTAAAGAAACTAAAGAAACCAAAGAAACTAAAGACACATGTAGGAAACTAAAGAAACTACCACAAGTAAGAAAGTAACAAGGAGAGAGAGCAGGGCCTTGTCTAACACCACATCACTAGATTTACTCTCAAACTAAAGAAACTAAAGAAACTAAAGACACGTGTAGGAAACTAAAGAAACTACCACAAGTAAGAAAGTAACAAGGAGAGAGAGCAGGGCCTTGTCTAACACTGCATCACTAGCTTGACTCTCAAACTAAAGAAACTAAAGAAACTAAAGAAACTAAAGACACGTGTAGGAAACTAAAGAAACTACCACAAGTAAGAAAGTAACAAGGAGAGCTAGCAAGGGCCTTGTCTCACACTGCATCACTAGATTGACTCTCAAACTAAAGAAACTAAAGAAACCGAAGAAACTTAAGACACGTGTAGGAAACTAAAGAAACTACCACAAGTAAGAAAGTAACAAGGAGAGAGAGCAGGGCCTTGTCTAACACCCCATCACTAGATTGACTCTCAAACTAAAGAAACTAAAGAAACTAAAGAAACTAAAGACACGTGTAGGAAACTAAAGAAACTACCACAAGTAAGAAAGTAACAAGGAGAGAGAGCAGGGCCTTGTCTAACACCCCATCACTAGATTGACTCTCAAACCAAAGAAACTAAAGAAACCAAAGAAACTAAAGACACGTGTAGGAAACTAAAGAAACTACCTCAAGTAAGAAAGTAACAAGGAGAGAGAGCAGGGCCTTGTCTAACACCCCATCACTAGATTGACTCTCAAACTAAAGAAACTAAAGAAACTAAAGAAACTAAAGACACGTGTAGGAAACTAAAGAAACTACCACAAGTAAGAAAGTAACAAGGAGAGAGAGCAGGGCCTTGTCTAACACCCCATCACTAGATTGACTCTCAAACCAAAGAAACTAAAGAAACCAAAGAAACTAAAGACACGTGTAGGAAACTAAAGAAACTACCACAAGTAAGAAAGTAACAAGGAGAGAGAGCAGGGCCTTGTCTAACACCCCATCACTAGATTGACTCTCAAACCAAAGAAACTAAAGAAACCAAAGAAACTAAAGACACGTGTAGGAAACTAAAGAAACTACCTCAAGTAAGAAAGTAACAAGGAGAGAGAGCAGGGCCTTGTCTAACACCCCATCACTAGATTGACTCTCAAACTAAAGAAACTAAAGAAACTAAAGAAACTAAAGACACGTGTAGGAAACTAAAGAAACTACCACAAGTAAGAAAGTAACAAGGAGAGAGAGCAGGGCCTTGTCTAACACCCCATCACTAGATTGACTCTCAAACCAAAGAAACTAAAGAAACCGAAGAAACTAAAGACACATGTGGGAAACTAAAGAAACTACCACAAGTAAGAAAGTCACAAGGAGAGAGAGCAGGGCCTTGTCTAACACCACATCACTAGATTGACTCTCCCCCAGCCCTCCGCTTACAAAGGCAGCCAGGGAGATAATGGGCCGGCCTAACTGGAAACAGACAGCTGTCAGGACCAATCAGAAAGAAGCGATGGTGGTGGAGGATCAGTCTCGGCCCTGACAGTTAGACGTGCCCCTATTGCTATCACTGAAAGCTGAGAAGCACTCGCGAGAGAATTTAAACAAAGCTTTGGCAAGTTTTTCTCCAGCAGTTAGGCTAGAGGGTTTGTTTTGGCTTTTGGAAACTCAACTTTGACAATAAAAAACATATTCGGGCCTGTTTTTATTGCCCTGGTTTGATTTTTGATGGATCATTTGATTTGAAATAAAGACATTTTTATATTTGACTGTATTTTTTCAATAGAAAAAAATATATTCCAATCTTTTATTTATCTAATGTCTGATACATTATTTTTAATTTAAGTAATTAGAACAGAAATAAATTTAAGATACAGATCATTTTTTTTACAAATAAATTAGTTCAAAATATATTGTTTATATATTTTGTATATATTGTTATTTCAGTTTAAAATTATAAGTTGTGACCAAAAGAATATTTCAGTCAATTTCTTAACTGTAGTGACTCTTATACAAATTATTATTGATGATATATTTCAAAATCTTAAAAAATTTTTTTATAAAAATATATGCATGTTTGCTTGAAAGACAAATAAATTTATAAAAATGAGCTCATGGTTGCCAAAGCAAACTCTAGTCACATTATTTGTTGGTTTTCATTTTTAAAAAACTTTAAACGTAAACATGTACATATGCATATTTTCTTAAATAACCTGAAATATTTTAGGAATTTCTGTTCTATGATTATATAAATACAGATCTAAAACCAACCACAACAGAAGGGAAACAATATTTATTTCAGAAACTTTTCGCTTGGACATTTTGTCAACTTATTGTTTCTATTCATACAGATTTTCTTTACAGAGTTACACTTACAAATCTCATGAGTGAAATAAGATGATTTAAATAGTCAATATTCATTATTTACACATAAAGTTAACTAAAATTATTCACTTGAAATAACAATTTTCCAAATGTTTGTACTTTTCATATTATGAAGGGTTAGTGAACTTTTATAAAGCATTAAAGGGGCAGTAGCACATTTTTAGACAATTTTATATTGAAAATATTTCACTGAAAATTGTAAGTTAATGTTAAAGGTATTATTTTGACACAAAATGAATTAAAGGTGTTAAAAAAATATTGCCGCCAATGGATTTTATGTGAATCTTCATACTTTTTCCTCTGACTATGGATGTTTGGCTTGTGTTATGAGACTGTTGACACTGTCAATATAATACATTTAGCATTAACTTACAAATTTAAGTGAAATATTTAAAATATAAAATTATCAAAAAACGTGCTACTGCCCCTTTAAAGCAGTAGACGAAAAATTAAGTATTAAGTGTAATGTTTGGTATATTTATCAACAATCATAGCAGTAGAGGGATCAGAGACATATTTCCGTCAAATAATCTTGCACTTTGATTGGACGAGACTACAATAAACAGGGGAGATAAGCGCACAGTCTTGATGTCTCGAGTGTTTGGTTGTTATCTTAAATTGATACTCTCTTATGATAAACTTCATCAATATAAACAATACTTGTTTGTTAACAGAAATGAGTAAGCACTTTACAACGATAATACTCCTTGACATCTTTATTGAGTATACAGTGATCCCGACGATATGACTCAATGGAGACAACAGTGATTACCATAAATTCTCTATTAGTTCAATATCTCTAATAATTCAACCACATCATATTTTAGTGGGGTCACAAATTCAAATTACTTCTACAATTTCAAACAAGTGCTTAAAGTCTTTAAAGTTGATGCTCCTGCAATTCATTTCTTGCTTAAAATCATTGTTTGATATATAGAAAAACAAATTACAAAGCGTAAAAATCTCGACTTTGGAAGTAAAGATATCTTCATAACGAAGGCATTTAAATTATTATGAGATTCATCAATCAAACCTAACTTTAAATTATACATATGTTCTTATTAATCTTACATTTCAATCATGGCGGCGATTGACCGATCGAAAGCAAAAAATAGTTCAACAATAGACATTTTAAGAAAATGTTTCGAAAATTTGAGGACAAATTAATAGAGAAATAACTGTATTTGGAGACTTCAACATGGAGATGCTAGCTAAACTACTTTAAAACATCAAGATTTTGTATTATTTTTTATTATCTACGAAGGCAGTCATATCATTGTGACATTATGTAATAAACAATGGTTTTACATTGCAGATCGCCTATGATGTAATGTGCTAGATATGTGCACATGTGCAGAAGTCGGGTAGATCACCATTTTTCGGAAGAATATTGAAATTTCAAAGCACATGTGTTGTAAACATAATATGTCATGAACACTAATATTATTTCTTCTATATAGTGCAAGGGTTATATACAAATTTACAAGTCTTGAAAAAATTGATTTTGATATAGATTAGGCAATATTGTTTCCAAAGCATGGATGTTTATATATGGCGAGGTGTTCTCAAACTTTTCTTCACAAAATAGTGTTACTGTGCCTTTAATTCTTGCATGAAACATGGGCTGCTAGAAATACGAAGAAATCGGTAACAAGCTATTAGCTCCATCATCTCTCACAATGACAATATCATGGATCTTCATTCCGCAAAGAATCAGTGCCACGGGAAGAATATCCTTTGTTTTTTTCCCAAAAAAATGTTTTAACCCATCTCATTCATCAAGCTTGAAACTCTCCCCCTCAACCCGTCCCTCCATCAAGCTTGAAACTCTCTGAACCACAGTGTTTGCAAAGATATTTCCCATCGTTGCCAAAATAGCAATTGGCACTTGAAAATATGTTGACACTACTTTGTAATGGCGACTATTGCCCCTCTGCGATATTGTACCTGCCTTCCCATTGGCTGCCATGTCAGTTCTCGTGTCACAGTCATCCTTCCATCTGCTCCGCAGAAAATACGTGTTTTCAAACTGTATACATGTACAACTGGATTTCCAATCATTGCCTTAGCACATGGAAGCTGTTGTTTGGGGGACTCTCACTCGGAGATTTTGCTCGTTAGCGAGTCGTTTGCTTTGGTCTTAAATAACATTGACGATGGTGTAAGGTGAATGATTTTGCCATTACGCTTCTCCACTGTCGAGGTGTGCATCAGAAAGCGTGCAATAATTGTGTACAAACAGTTTACTGCTTCTCTACTTGGTGCTCAACTAGAGGACTACTTTGTATAGGAGGACTTCACCATCAATAAAGTCATTAGGTGAATAGAGGATAAACCACCTTCCATTTAATATTATTTTATTAAACGAGTTAATGATTTTGTATAAAATAGAGGATAAACCACCTTCCATTTAATATTATTTTTATTAAATGAGTTAATGATTTTGTGTAAAATGGAGGATACTTAACAACCTTCCATTTAATACTATTTTTATTAAAAGAGTTAATGATTTTGTGTAAAATAGAGGATACTATACCACCTTCCATTTAATACTATTTTTATCAAACGAGTTAATGATTTTCTGTAAAATAGAGGATACTAAACGACCTTCCATTTAACGAGTTAATGATTTTGTATACAATAGAGGATACTAAACCACCTTCCATTTAATACTACTTTTATTAAACGAGTTAATGATTTGGTATAAAATGGAGGATACTAAACCACCTTCCTTTTAATACTACTTTTATTATTTTGTATAAAATAGAGGATACTAAACCACCTTCCATTAAACACTATTTTTATTAAACAAGTTAATGATTTTGTGTAAAATGGAGGATACTAAACCACCTTCCATTTAATATTATTTTTATTAAATGAGTTAATGATTTTGTGTAAAATGGAGGATACTAAACGACCTTCCATTTAACGAGTTAATGATTTTGTATACAATAGAGGATACTAAACCACCTTCCATTTAATACTACTTTTATTAAACGAGTTAATGATTTGGTATAAAATGGAGGATACTAAACGACCTTCCATTTAACACTATTTTTATCAAATGAGTTAATGCTTTGGTATAAAACGAGCGAAAGCTATTTTGATACCAAATCATTCACATGTTTAATAAAAATAGTGTTAATTTGAAGGAAGTTTGGTATTTTGTTTATTACTTGCCCTAAAATTCAAGCAGACATACCGACAGAGTTCTGAAACTAACACTTCCGAGACTCGGCAGCCATTGTGACGGCGAGCTTACTTTGTGACGTCAAAACAACAAACTACTGTGATGTCATACTTGCATTGTCTTTAACACTAGTTTAATATTGCGGTATGAATATTACACTGCGATATATCTTACACAGGCAAGTAAAAACATTAGGTTTTAAAACAAGAAAATTGTATGACTATATATAAGTTAATTCAATTGATTAACCTAGACAAAACTAAACCAGCTCATTATTATGGAATGAGAATTTCTTAATGATAATGATTTCCCAAACTCTAATCCCTTAAACAACATTAAGATAAAAATAAAACCGACCAAAAAACATTATTTCACAAATTTATAAACATTATTAAATATTTGATAGTCTGTTTACAGGGGTGACATTTTTTTTTTGAAATTGCAAATGTTATCTCTAAGCTAATCTGTGATAAAATTATTATCCATTTTGAAAGCGTTATTGTACAATGTTGATGAAAAGGAACAAATTGACTACTTCAAAATTTCAGGTCTCTGGCCAAAGAAAATTGAAATTCTGAACCTAAGAAAGACGTCAGCTAACATTATTCATAAAAAAATATTAACAACTTTCTAAAATTGAATCAAATTGTAAGATCTAGGTCAGACTAAACGAACAAACATGAGTTCTATAAGCTAAGGATGTAGTGTTTGTCAAATAGTATTACATTTTCATCCGGCCGGTTGATGCAAGAATAGAAAGGAAAAGGGATGAATGTTTCTAACCCGGGGCATTGACAACTAAACAAACTTGCCACTGCACAAAGTGATGCTGTTCTACAAAGAAGAAATTTTACCACAGAAGAAGACATAATCAGCGGCAAATGTAAACTTATTCAAGTGCGGTAGGCAGGGTGGTGGTTTGGGCCTCTTTCTATTTGTATGATACAGGTAAAAACCTCACAAAAAGATAAACTAATACAAGTAGAAACAAGGTTGTAGGTTGGGTCCAATTCTATTTGTATGATACAGGTAAAAACCTCACAAAAAGATAAACTAATACAAGTAGAAACAAGGTTGTAGGTTGGGTCCAATTCTATTTGTATGATACAGGTAAAAACCTCACAAAAAGATAAACTAATACAAGTAGAAACAAGGTTGTAGGTTGGGTCCAATTCTATTTGTATGATACAGGTAAAAACCTCACAAAAAGATAAACTAATACAAGTAGAAACAAGGTTGTAGGTTGGGTCCAATTCTATTTGTATGATACAGGTAAAAACCTCACAAAAAGATAAACTAATACAAGTAGAAACAAGGTTGTAGGTTGGGTCCAATTCTATTTGTATGATACAGGTAAAAACCTCACAAAAAGATAAACTAATACAAGTAGAAACAAGGTTGTAGGTTGGGTCCAATTCTATTTGTATGATACAGGTAAAAACCTCACAAAAAGATAAACTAATACAAGTAGAAACAAGGTTGTGATTGGGTCCAATTCTATTTGTATGATACAGGTAAAAACCTCACAAAAAGATAAACTAATACAAGTAGAAACAAGGTTGTAGATAGGGTCCTATTCTATTTGTATAAAACATGTAAAAACCTCACAAAAAGATAAACTAATACAAGTAGAAACAAGGTTGTTGATTGGGTCCAATTCTATTTGTATAAAACATGTAAATACTTTGTGCTAAGATTTCAATACTGAACACAACATAAACAGTAGCAAGTATAAACTGCTTCAGGTGTAATAGTAAGTATATGTGCAACAGGCTAGTATGTTGGGCACTTTCTTATTTGTACAAATTGCATAATATCTTCACTAAAATAACTTGAGAGATGCAATTGATTTATTAACATTGAAACAAGATTTTGGTAGCCAAGACTGAAAATCAACAAGAAAAAAACTTACTCGTCTTAGATCTGTCAAACATTCATAACAAAAGAAACAAGTTTGTGGGGTGAGTTGGGTGACCCAACTCTCATTCCGAATAATTCACGACTCATTCCGAAGGTACGAGGGCACACACGGGGTTAATAATTCACAACTCAGCGCGACAAGAGCGTCTGGGCCTACAACATCATCGCAATCTGTCCCCTATCCTATAGATACACAATCGCACAATGTCTCCGAGCCTAACGTATATAGGCACAAGAGACTGTGCAAATTCACAAATAATTATCGACAAACATAGACTCTATCCCCGACCAACAGCATACTGGCAACAACAATCGTTCACGACCATCAAAGAAAATAAACCAACTCTTTTTAGATAAAGACTTGAAAATCTTGAGGTAACAGCCGTCAAACAGGGGCACGGACAGGAATTCAAATCGTCCCCCTGGTGTTAGTTTGGGTAAGAATAATCAGAACATCCTAAGCTTGACTCAAGATTAAGCTAAAAAGGATTAGAGTATGCAGGCACTGCTGACTGCTAATAAGAAGTATCAAACAGAAAACTCAGCCTGAGTCCTTTCTTCAAACATTTTCGTAATTCCCCTCGTCACATCTTCATTCTAGACTTTGTACAAATCTTCAAACCAAAGTATTTAGTAATTTCTTACTTTTTTTAAAAAAACTATTGATAATTCTTTCTAATTTAAAAAAAACATTATCAAGTTTAAAATAAAAATATTTATTAAATTCTGTATTTTTTTTCAGAATATATTGAGTATATTTTTATGATTTCTTATTCTTAATGAACATTTAGACTTAGCAAAAATATTAAAATCAACATAGGTTTCTGATATCCTAAATACAATGGACACTCTAATATTTGATGTGGTGAACATTTAAAATAGAAATAGTAATTTTTACCGTTGATTTTTACCATTGGGACCATTTTATGATTATATATGTCTCATAGCTACCAAAACAAATGCAGTCAGTCATATTCAAAAATATGAAATGCAAATTTCTAAAAGGTCAAAGTAGGTACCGACCGGCATCTGAAAATCATGGACCACAATCTCAAAATATCACAATGTATATTTGCTGATAAAAGCAACACATATTTAAAAACTTTCTTTAACTTTTAAACATCAAGTACTCTAACTTAATATACTGGAAAAACATTTTTTCCCACACAAAAAACTTGATAACCATCAACATTGTTTGCTGCTAAAATAGAATATTATCAACATTTTCCACTTCTACAAAAACTGCATTCTGGGCAGTGTTGTTCTGCCATATTTCACTCTGCAAGAATTAAGCTGTCAAAATGTCCTCTTTGTTTTAAGGTACGAAGGCACCCACGGGGTTAACTATTCTCTGGCAGTGAAGATTTACCTCAGATCCAATTGATAAGCCTGAAGACTACGAGTCCAAATCACTTGAAAATAGCATACAATGCACTGCCAGTACACAGCCTTGACCCAACTCATTAATTTTGTCATGCCACATTAACCCTTAATCATCACTCCTTGAAAAAGCACATGGAATTAACCCTTTACATGGTGAATTTATTATTACTAATTACATCTTATTCATTGGTGTTGACCCCACTCATTAATTTTGTCATGCCACATTAACCCTTAATCATCACTCCTTGAAAAAGCACATGGAATTAACCCTTTTTATTACTTACGAGGGCAGTCATATCGAGTAATATTATTCATATGTTATTGCCCTAGAGCAAAATATCACTTTTAAATTGTGACGAATCCTGAATAAAATTTTCTAAATTACGGAATTTTCAAATATAACCAAACATATTCAAAGATATTTTGCACAAATTATTACCTTTCACGTTAACTGGTTTATTGACACCTATCTTCAGACACAATAATTATTGAACCTTTCCACAGGTACTGAAATCAGCAATGCCAAAGAGTGTCTAGCGGAAATACCGTTATTCGGCGCCATCATTCCAAGAAGTCTTGGAGGTTCCTGCAAAGTGTTTCTGATATTTCCCATCTACTGTAGAGACACAATAAGAAATACCACAACTCCTGACCCATGATGTTCAAATAACACTATCCACCGGGCCAAATGCTTCAATGTATCTTATTGGCTGCCTGTAGGTCACATGACCAAATGTACAAATACCACAGTGATATGATATGGCGATTCCATCCCCAAATGTGTGATTAATTCCTCTTGTCAAAATGTAAAACAGGCGTTGTTCCCTCCAATGAGAATAAAACCGTGTGGAGATTCCGACTTTTGAACCCTTCCAACGATAAAATACTATTATGTATAACTTTGGAAATTTTATCACTGTTTGATAAATGTTGGTTGAATATTGGAAATACTGGAATATGAAATTATGTGGTTTACATATTGGCAATTCTTGAAAAATAATCTTCAAGATTGTAAATCAATGATGACTTTTGTCCCTAGAATAATTTTCATTCATTTACAGTTATATTTTGGACACAGAAAAAAACCTCTGTGATGTTATTAAAGATGTAACAGTCTAAAAAAAGAAGTGTTACTTTCTTTCTTAAAACTTTGAAGGTTATTTCCTTTTCATAACACTATATTTACATTACATAAAAAAACAGTCAATCAAAATCAAGGCTTAACTACATATTTTCAAACAACTTGGACCAAATGATTTTGAAATAGATAAAAGATAAATCAGCAAAGTTTAACCGTAATCACTGGTAGCATTTAAAATCTCCATTATTCAAAATATGTAAGTCTTATATATCACAAGATCTCCCCACTTCCCAAAGTTTACATCACATGTCAAATACAACTAAAAAAAATGAAAAATAAAAAATCTAATATGCCTGTCAGTTGAAAAGATGAAAAGTAGTTCTGTTTTGAAAACTCGTCTTTAAAGACATTTTATAAACTCTGATAAATAAACAATAAGCCACTCGTGTATTTTTTTCCGCGATCGAATGCTCTCAATATGCTAGGCAGTTACATCAGCGTTGTTGATATTACGCTAGCAAGTCACATGACCTGACATCTGCCAAATCTACATCATATCCTTTCCATCTGGCGGAGTCGGTGGAACAGAGATACAAACACTCAACATCGCTGAAACATTACAAAAGTATCTAACTTGATTTACAAATAACACTCTTCAGACGTATGATTTCTGATGATTTACAACTAACACTCTTCAGACGTATGATTCCTGATGATTTACAAATAACACTCTAAAAGACGTATGATTTCTGATGATTTACAAATAACACTCCAAAAGACGTATGATTTCTGATGATTTACAAATAACACTCTTAAAACATATGATTCCCGATGAATTATGTATGATTCCCGATGATTTACGTATGATTCCCAATGATTTACAACTAACACTCTTAAAACATATTATTCCCGATGATTTACGTATGATTCCCGATGATTTACAACTAACACTCTGAAAACATATGATTCCTGATGATTTACTTATGATTCCCTATGATTTACAACTAACACTCTAAAAGACGTATGATTCCCGATGATTTACAACTAACACTCTAAAAGACGTATGATTCCTGATGATTTACAAATTACACTCTTCAGACGTATGATTCCCGATGATTTATGTATGATTCCTGATGATTTACAACTAACACTCTTAAAACATATGATTCCTGATGATTTACTTATGATTCCCGATGATTTACAACTAACACTCTAAAAGACGTATGATTCCCGATGATTTACAACTAACACTCTAAAAGACGTATGATTCCTGATGATTTACAAATTACACTCTTCAGACGTATGATTCCCGATGATTTACAACTAGCACTCTTCAGACGTATGATTTCTGATGATTTACAACTAACACTCTTCAGACGTATGATTCCCGATGATTTACAACTAACACTCTTCAGACGTTTGATTTCTGATGATTTACAACTAACACTCTTCAGACGTATGATTCCCGATGATTTACAAATAACACTCTTCAGACGTATGATTCCCGATGATTTACAAATAACACTCTTCAGACGTATGATTCCCGATGATTTACAAATTACACTCTAATAGACGTATGATTCCCGATGATTTACAAATAACACTCTAAAAGACGTATGATTCCCGATGATTTACAACTAACACTCTAAAAGACGTATGATTCCCAATGATTTACAACTAACACTCTTCAGACGTATGATTCCCGATGATTTACAAATAACACTCTTCATACGTATGATTCCCGATGATTTACAACTAACACTCTTCAGATGTATGATTCCAGATGATTTACCACTAACACTCTAAAAGACGTATGATTCCCGATGATTTACAACTAACACTCTAAAAGACGTATGATTCCCGATGATTTACCACTAACACTCTAAAAGACGTATGATTCCCGATGATTTACAACTAACACTCTTCAGATGTATGATTCCCGATGATTTACAACTAACACACTTAAGGACGTATGATTCCTGATGATTTACAAATAACACTCTAAAAGACGTATGATTCCTGATGATTTACAACTAACACTCTAAAAGACGTATGATTCCCGATGATTTACCACTAACACTCTAAAAGACGTATGATTCCCGATGATTTACCACTAACACTCTAAAAGACGTATGATTCCCGATGATTTACAACTAACACTCTTCAGACGTATGACTCCCGATGATTTACAAACAACACTCTTCAGACGTATGATTCCCGATAATTTACAAACAACATTCTTCAGACGTCTGATTCCCGATAATTTACAACTAACACCCTTAAGGACGTATGATTCCTGATGATTTACAAATAACACTCTAAAAGACGTATGATTCCCGATGATTTACAACTAACACTCTTCAGACGTATGATTCCTGATGATTTACAACTAACACTCTTCAGACGTATGATTCCCGATTATTTACAACTAACACTCTTCATACGTATGATTCCCTATGATTTACAAACAACACTCTAAAAGACGTATGATTCCCGATGATTTACAACTAACATTCTTCAGACGTCTGATTCCCGATAATTTACAACTAACACCCTTAAAGACGTATGATTCCTGATGATTTACAAATAACACTCTAAAAGACGTATGATTCCCGATGATTTTCAAATAACAATCTTTAAAACTTAGGATTCCAATTATTTAAATAACAGATAGCATGAAAAATCGTAATTATTTGTGCTAAAATATTACATAATAAATTTTTACAAGGGGCAGGTTACTTTGTTGATTTCAAATATACGCAAACTGCAAAGTGTAAATAATTCTCTAGGTTATTGATATATAAATATTACCAAAAAAAACTATTTATTTTGAATAGAGAGTCTTACATCTGCTATGGCCAATAAATAATAGGTAAATCTTGAACACAACAAAGGGCAGATAACTGTCTCCCTTCTTTAGCTTTTCAATATAGCATAGCAATTCTAATTTAACAGGGTTCCTAAATTTTTCAAGACCCAAATTTTAAGGCTATTTAAGGCTTTACTGGGCAAAACTAAGTCCAAAAGTTCCAGTTTGTGAGATCAAGCGTGATTCACATATGAAACACACAAAGCAACAAAACTGCACAAGGAAGTATAGTTTGAACTAAATCGACTACCAGTAACAGTGAAATCACACAACATTTCAATGTGTTTTGATTTAAAAAGAATAACTTTTTATTAATGTTGCACAAGAAACAAGCAAATTTGATATCTTTTGAGACAGTTGTTTCTAAATTTTAGGCATTTTCCAGGCTTTTTATACATTTTCCAGGCTTGTAAAATAGTTTTTTTTAGGCTTTGAATGAATTTCATCCATTAACATTTCTTACCAAATCCTGAGCCAGTTTTATATTCTATTTTTGAATTTAACACTTAATCTATCTTTGACTAGCATTAAGTTTAATTTCATCCAGTGTTTGTCATTTTATGCCTTGTTTGTGAATTTAAGGCATTTTCCAGGCTTTTTATACATTTTCCAGTCTTGTTAGGGCTAAAATAGGTTTTTAAGGCTTTTTAAGGTTAAGTGACCATATTCCAAACTTTTTCCAGGCTTGTACGAACCCTGTAATAGACAAATATACGTTTGGAACATACAAGTCAGGTTGAGAACGTTAAACCAAATTTGACACAAACGATTTCCAAATTTATTTATCTATTAAACGTTTAAGCAATGTGTCAGAATTGTACTTTGAGCTCCAAAGAAGGAACAGTTTTTGAACACATCGAATGTAAAAACTCAAAACAGGGTGTGGAATTGGCTTAACAATGGCGTTGAAATTCTAACATGATGTACAAGCCTTGTTTGTTTTGACACATGCGACGCAGGCCTGGTTGTCCGACAGACCACAAAAAAACTTTGATTACACACAAACAGGGAAAGAATGAATTCATTTCAGGCTTAATCATTTCCATACCTAGTTTGTTACTGACAAAATATCCCTCAGAATATCTATAAAATCTGAACAATCAGAGATATAGTTATTTTAAAAGAAAATGCTTGCTTTCCTGTATACATAAATATATATATATAAACAATATAAATTCTTTATGAAAATACACCACTTTTAAAGAAGGGCAACAAAAAAGTAATTTTAAAATTTGTTGGAATTTTTTGTTCATCCTGAAAACTTACTTTATAGAATGATTATTCAATGGATAGAAATATTTTACCATTTACTTACTTTTCATTGAACAATAAATGAACCATTACACGCAAATTATAATTATCTAAACACAATCTTTAAAACAAAAATTCTGCTTCGCTAAAAACCCATTCTCTGTATAGAAAACCCATCCCATAAAAACACAAAAAGTGAATTATATAGTTTTTATATATACATCCCATTTTAGGCATATCAATCAACAAAGCGCAAAAAAATCTGTTAATCCAAATATTATTCCCTTATTTGTCATCAAAAACACAAAAGAAATTCTTGCCACGGGAACCTGTTAAATTGTTGACCGTTCCCTAAAAACAGCACATGTCATAAGGCTTTTTGTTGGTCTTAACATTAGAAAGCATGGGGGACTATATGACACACAGGGACTAAATTATAGCTGCCGTCAGTCCGACAATGGGGACGAGATTACTACAAGGGGGGGAAGCTGCCCATGAATACGAATTCAAATCGGAGTTATGAGAAAATGTTTGTGTCTTTGTATAGCTGGTGAAGTCGATGTATAAATGGCAATTTTTCATCAGAAACCCCATGTGGCTTTATGTCCCTTGCTTATGATTAGCTTGCAGTTGTGGGCACATTTCACTGTTTTAACCCTTTAACTACCCCTTTAGCGGCCATCTTGATTTTTTAACTCTTTTTTATGATTAGCTTGCAGTTGTGGGCACATTTCACTATTTTAACCCTTTAACCACCCCTTTAGCGGCCATCTTGATTTTTTAACTCTTTGTTATGATTAGCTTGCAGTTGTGGGCACATTTCACTGTTTTAACCCTTTAACCACCCCTTTAGCGGCCATCTTGATTTTTTAACTCTTTGTTATGATTAGCTTGCAGTTGTGGGCACATTTCACTGTTTTAACCCTTTAACCACCCCTTTAGCGGCCATCTTGATTTTTAAACTCTTTTTTTATTATTAACTTGCAATTGTGGGCACATTTCACTATTTTAACCCTTTAACCACCCCTTTAGCGGCCATCTTGATTTTTTAACTCTTTTTTTATGATTAGCTTGCAGTTGTGGGCATATTTTACTGTTTTAACCCTTTAACCACCCCTTTAGCGGCCATCTTGACTTTTTAACTCTTTTTTTATGATTAGCTTGCAGTTGTGGGCACATTTCACTGTTTTAACCCTTTAACCACCCCTTTAGCGGCCATCTTGACTTTTTAACTCTTTTTTTATGATTAGCTTGCAGTTGTGGGCACATTTCACTGTTTTAACCCTTTAACCACCCCTTTAGCGGCCATCTTGACTTTTTAACTCTTTTTTTATGATTAGCTTGCAGTTGTGGGCACATTTCACTGTTTTAACCCTTTAACTACCCCTTTAGCGGCCATCTTGATTTTTTAACACTTCATTTATGACTTTTTACCTTTATTGAATTTCACTAAACTCAGTTTTATATTGTTTTATTGAATTTAACACTTAATCTATCTACATTTCACTGTTTTAACCCTTTAACTTACCCTTTGGAAGCTATTTTAATTTTTTAGCCCTATATCTATCACTTGGCATTTAGATATATCTTTTTTCCCTCATTGAATTTCATCCGTTAACATTTGTTACCAAATCCTGAGCCAGTTTTATAATCTATAATTGAATTTAACACTTAATCTATCTTTGACTAGCGTTAAGTTTAATTTCATCCAGTGTTTGTCATTTTATGCCCTTACCCTGTTGTACATTTTATCCCATTTTGATACTATTTACCTTTGCTTCATATTTAATCAACTTTGTTACCTTAAACCTTCACTACATTTTCAACTGTTCACCTTTGATATCAAACCCAGCTTTTTCATCTTTGATCGGGCAATTTTGTTCAGTGAACCCTTTATCTATCACTTGAAAGGCGTTTACATTCATCAATAATGTGTCTTGGATCTCACTAGTAACCTTTACCATATTTTATCAAATTCTCTACCAGCACCTCATATCCAAAAACCTTTCTTTTATCAACATCATGTAACATGAAATTCTTTCCTCCGAAGATATAAAGCCAATGGCCAATTAAACAGAGGATTATTAACCCTCATGACGCTGAATACTTTATATGCTCTACAAGGCACCGTAACTGAATTTTCTTGTACGGTGCCAGCCAAAGTTATATGCTCTTTAGCTCTGCTGGCTGAATTATTTTCTGTGGCAAAACGCGTACGTTTTTACAAGACATGGCATATTTACATTGTGAAGGGGGGGGGGGGGGATAAAAAGTTCGTAACTTACAATTATAAGTCGCCAATCCCGTAGATAAATGGCCAATACGTATCCCAAACGTTTAATGGAATTTCTATCACAGGTGGAACGGTTATCGAAAGTAAAGTTATCTTCATTTCGACCGCCATTATTCAATAAATTGTGACCACGCATGCTCCGTATTACTACAGTAATTGAAATTTCTGAAACCAAAAATATAAAGCTCCTACCGAATTCAAAGAGAAGGCAGATTCTGAAATTGAAATTTCTGAAAACCTTGTCGGAAAATGTTCAACCATATAGGAAAACCTTGCTTGAAAAGGGTTAAACCTTCAGATCCATTGAAACAGTTTTGAATAGTTTGAGACTGTTATACCAATCAGTGGGGGACCTCCAATTTATCACTGACAGCCAGCCTGGCTTTCTGTCCATTGACCTGACCTGGTCAGTGCCTGTAGAGGATGAAGCTGAAATCTGACTCCTGTCTCACAATACCCTGCCTTGAAGAAATAACTTGAACCCTGAACACAATATAACATGGTCCAGGGGGGAAATCAGGCCTAGGGGTGGTGTTTAGTCTGTCTAACAACCCCTGAAACAAAATATCTTTAAAGACCCACCCAAGTCTATCTCATTGTAGCAAGTCTAGCTCACTGCAGTTTCAGAAATTGAACAGCTTCAGTGGGACTTTTAATAGCAGATAGCTGCATTCAATATGTATTTTACTTCGGATATTAAAATTTAGTCTGGTTTAGACTGGTGTCTTGGTGTACTAACTGGTGTCTTGGTGTACTAACTGGTGTCTTGGTGTACTAACTGGTGTCTTGGTGTACTAACTGGTGTCTTGGTGTACTAACTGGTGTCTTGGTGTACTGATGTCCTGGTGTATGAACTGGTGTCTTGATGTACCGATTTCATAATAATTGAAGCCTATAAATAAATGTCATCCATATCCCTCTCCCAAGCCCTCCCCAAACCAAAGGATGTGACCTCATCTCCAGGACAAGTCAGTCCCTCTTCTCTCCCCTCCTGCTCATCTACCATAATTATTCCATCCATATGACTTTTGTCCAAATATCTAACAGCAAGTCATCCCTAACCCTCTTCCAAACTCCTCCCATCCCCATCATTCCATCCATCCAGCTGATGTCCCCTCATCTATAACAGCAGGTTACCCTCATCTCCCCCCCTTCAGTCTCTCCCCTCTTCAACAGTATCCACAGTCCACTAGACAGAGTGTAAGAGATTTACTCTGGAGTCCAGTGAAGCATGATCCCAGCTCAGTGCCCAGTGAGGTGTGACCTCCAGATCTGACCTGTAAACAGATCTCCTGCTGGGATGATGAGGAGGCACCTGAGTGAGACAAACCTAGACCATGTACCCGTCTCCAGACAAACCTAGACCCTGTACCCGTCTCCAGACAAACCTAGACCCTGTACCCGTCTCCAGACAAACCTAGACCATGTACCCGTCTCCAGACAAACCTAGACCCTGTACCCGTCTCCAGACAAACCTAGACCCTGTACCCGTCTCCAGACAAACCTAGACCCTGTACCCGTCTCCAGACAAACCTAGACCCTGTACCCGTCTCCAGACAAACCTAGACCCTGTACCCGTCTCCAGACAAACCTAGACCCTGTACCCGTCTCCAGACAAACCTAGACCCTGTACCCGTCTCCAGACAAACCTAGACCCTGTACCCGTCTCCAGACAAACCTAGACCCTGTACCCGTCTCCAGACAAACCTAGACCCTGTACCCGTCTCCAGACAAACCTAGACCCTGTACCCGTCTCCTGACAAACCAAGACCCTGTACCCGTCTCCAGACAAACCAAGACCCTGTACCCGTCTCCAGACAAACCTAGACCCTGTACCCGTCTCCAGACAAACCTAGACCCTGTACCCGTCTCCAGACAAACCTAGACCCTGTACCCGTCTCCAGACAAACCTAGACCCTGTACCCGTCTCCTGACAAACCAAGACCCTGTACCCGTCTCCAGACAAACCAAGACCCTGTACCCGTCTCCAGACAAACCTAGACCCTGTACCCGTCTCCTGACAAACCAAGACCCTGTACCCGTCTCCAGACAAACCAAGACCCTGTACCCGTCTCCAGACAAACCTAGACCCTGTACCCGTCTCCAGACAAACCTAGACCCTGTACCCGTCTCCAGACAAACCTAGACCCTGTACCCGTCTCCAGACAAACCTAGACCCTGTACCCGTACCCGTCTCCAGACAAATCTAGACCCTGTACCCGTCTCCAGACAAACATAGACCCTGTACCCGTCTCCAGACAAACCTAGACCCTGTACCAGTCTCCAGACAAACCTAGACCATGACCCTGTACCCAAACAAACCAAGACCCTGTACCCGTCCCCTGTCATACCCAAACTGTTATTTCAGCACTATGATGGCAATTATACTTGATTTATATGGAAGAAGGATAAACTAAATATACCAAACATAGTACTATGTAACAAAACCTCTCCAAGATTTGGATATCTGCAACTTTTATCAACTTGTGGTGTGTATAATATCAGTATCAGAAGACAATATTATGTGATTATTTATCAAACCTTGTTTGTTTAGTGGATCAATATCATAGACATATCTGTATAGTACTCGATGTTTACTGTTACATTCACCAATGAAGTTCTGTCTCTCGGTCTTTACTGTTAGAGGTATCCTTCACCGATGAAGTGCTGTCTCCTTTTCAGCTGTGGGGTATGGATGGATAACCATTACAGTGGTCACTTACGCTTGACCGTCATGTCCAGGGCAAGACCCTTGGGGCTATTTAACATCCACTCACTAACTAGGTTTTAGTGAGAACATAAACCAGAACAGATTCATGCTTCAGAACTCTCCTACAAAAGAGACACAAAAGTTACGAGACGCTCAGAAAAGAAGGGAAAATCAAACGACAGCATCCGAATGTCAGATCATTTTGGACACGACTATGCAAATATTTAGCAAGTTGTAGTCAGATTTTTGACACTAGAATTCAAATCCTTTGCCTTTCAGAACAATTAAGGATTATTATCGTTTGAGGATGCAGGATAAACAGGGGCCTCGGCTTGACAATTTAATGCAAATATTTAGTGCGTATTAGACAGATTTTTGACACCAGAATTACAAATCTGTTGCTATTCATAACAATTAGGGTTATTCTCCTGTGGAATTTTAATGCCTTTCAACGTGTGTTGATGTACACACGCTATGTTTTAAGTGAAAATATTGACAATCAGATTGGCAACTGACAGAGTATTTCGAGTTTTATTTGAATAAATTCAATAACAAAGGATGAATATGACATGTTTATATTCTTAGAGGGACTAAATACTTATGAATTGATAATATTGAAGTTTTTATAAAACATTTAACAAAACAGTCCAGAATACTTTGTTTTAATAAAATGAATATTGAAATTATTTGCTAACATCTTTTCACAGGTGTTTGATCAAAAAAAGTCATAAGCATTTTTGCAAATTCAGAGAAAAGTAAAATGGTAACAATTGAGATTTAAGATTTCACTGAAAGCATTTTATATATCTTATTTCTTAGTATTATCTCTTCAGATATTTACATTTTTTATAGTTCTATACTGAAAAGAAAAATCCATTAAACAAAAAAAAATTCTCAATTTTCCATCAATACAAAAAAGTAATTACATAACTGCTGTGGTTGAAGGAAGTCACTACATAAAGTAAGACAGAGAGATCTTATCCTGCACATTAAGCACTCTTCCAATAGATCAAGTACGTAATGTTTCCCTAACAACATTACACTACATCATTAGATATAATACTCCCCTCACAACATTCTGATAGTGACATTTTCACGTATTTCATAGGAAATCTACACCGAGAAAAAACGCCAGAGGAGGCATTCCTTAGAATGAGTAGGAAAGTATCATCAACATGGCTGCCTAAAAAATGCTACCCTCCTGACAACATATTCATATTTTCTAGCTGTGAAGAAATTTGATATAATTGCACTTCTTTCTGGGGAGACAAAAACTGTAACCAAACTTGACTGCTTGAAATTTGATGTTAGTTTTTTAGATTAAGTTTTTCGTTGTCAGAGAAGCTGTGTTAGATGCAAAAAGACAAAAAAAAAATAACTTTTGACATCTTTCAACGAAATTGTGTATAGATGTAATCATTTAAGATAAAGTCACAAACATCTTCAATATTTATTTAAGTCTCATTGAAGAATGACTATATATTTGAGTGACGAGATCATAATATGTATGTATATAACAAGGTGTTACAATGATTTACATTTACTAGCAACAAGGTGTTACAATGAGGTACATTTACTAGCAACAAGGTGTTACAATGAGGTACATTTACTAGCAGCAAGGTGTTACAATGAGGGACAGTTGATATCAACAAGGTGTTACAATGAGGGACAGTTACTAGCAACAAGGTGTTACAATGAGGGACAGTTACTAGCAAAAAGGTGTTACAATGAGGTACATTTACTAGCAACAAGGTGTAACATTGAGGGACAGTTATTAGCAACAAGGTGTTACAATGAGGGACAGTTGATATCAACAAGGTGTTACAATGAGGTACATTTACTAGCAACAAGGTGTTACAATGAGGGACAGTTACTAGCAACAAGGTGTTACAATGAGGGACAGTTACTATCAACAAGGTGTTACAATGAGGTACATTTACTAGCAGCAAGGTGTTACAATGAGGGACAGTTGATATCAACAAGGTGTTACAATGAGGGACAGTTACTAGCAACAAGGTGTTACAATGAGGGACATTTACTAGCAACAAGGTGTTACAATGAGGGACAGTTGATATCAACAAGGTGTTACAATGAGGGACAGTTACTAGCAACAAGGTGTTACAATGAGGGACAGTTGATATCAACAAGGTGTTACAATGAGGGACAGTTACTAGCAACAAGGTGTTACAATGAGGGACAGTTACTAGCAACTAGGTGTTACAATGAGGTACATTTACTAGCAGCAAGGTGTTACAATGAGGGACAGTTGATATCAACAAGGTGTCACAATGAGGGACAGTTGATATCAACAAGGTGTTACAATGAGGGACAGTTGATATCAACAAGGTGTTACAATGAGGTACAGTTACTAGCAACAAGGTGTTACAATGAGGGACAGTTACTAGCAACAAGGTGTTACAATGAGGGACAGTTACTAGCAACAAGGTGTCACAATGAGGGACAGTTGATATCAACAAGGTGTAACAATGAGGGACAGTTACTAGCAACAAGGTGTTACAATGAGGGACAGTTACTAGCAACAAGGTGTTACAATGAGGGACAGTTGATATCAACAAGGTGTTACTATGAGGGACAGTTGATATCAACAAGGTGTCACAATGAGGGACAGTTGATATCAACAAGGTGTCACAATGAGGGACAGTTGATATCAACAAGGTGTTACAATGAGGGACAGTTACTAGCAACAAGGTGTTACAATGAGGGACAGTTACTAGCAACAAGGTGTTACAATGAGGGACAGTTGATATTAACAAGGTGTTACAATGAGGGACAGTTACTAGCAACAAGGTGTTACAATGAGGGACAGTTGATATCAACAAGGTGTCACAATGAGGGACAGTTGATATCAACAAGGTGTTACAATGAGGGACAGTTGATATCAACAAGGTGTTACAATGAGGTACAGTTGATATCAACAAAGTGTCACAATGAGGGACAGTTGATATCAACAAGGTGTTACAATGAGGGACAGTTGATATCAACAAGGTGTTACAATGAGGGACAGTTGATATCAACAAGGTGTTACAATGAGGGACAGTTGATATCAACAAGGTGTTACAATGAGGGACAGTTGATATCAACAAGGTGTTACAATGAGGGACAGTTGATATCAACAAGGTGTCACAATGAGGGACAGTTGATATCAACAAGGTGTTACAATGAGGGACAGTTACAAGCAACAAGGTGTTACAATGAGGGACAGTTGATATCAACAAGGTGTTACAATGAGGGACATTTATTAGCAACAAGGTGTTACAATGAGGGACATTTACTAGCAACAAGGTGTTACAATGAGGGACAGTTGATATCAACAAGGTGTTACAATGAGGGACATTTACTATCAACAAGGTGTTACAATGAGGGACAGCTCCTAGCAACAAGGTGTTACAATGAGGGACAGTTGATATCAACAAGGTGTCACAATGAGGGACAGTTGATATCAACAAGGTGTTACAATGAGGGACAGTTACTAGTAACAAGGTGTTACAATGAGGGACAGTTGATATCAACAAGGTGTCACAATGAGGGACAGTTGATATCAACAAGGTGTTTCAATGAGGGACAGTTACTAGCAACAAGGTGTTACAATGAGGGACAGCTCCTAGCAACAAGGTGTTACAATGAGGGACAGTTACTAGCAACAAGGTGTTACAATGAGGGACAGTTGATATCAACAAGGTGTTACAATGAGGGACAGTTGATATCAACAAGGTGTCACAATGAGGGACAGTTATTAGCAACAAGGTGTTACAATGAGGGACAGTTATTAGCAACAAGGTGTTACAATGAGGGACAGTTACTAGCAACAAGGTGTTACAATGAGGGACAGTTGATATCAACAAGGTGTTACAATGAGGGACAGTTACTAGCAACAAGGTGTTACAATGAGGGACAGTTGATATCAACAAGGTGTTACAATGAGGGACAGTTACTAGCAACAAGGTGTTACAATGAGGGACAGTTGATATCAACAAGGTGTTACAATGAGGGACAGTTGATATCAACAAGGTGTTACAATGAGGGACAGTTGATATCAACAAGGTGTTACAATGAGGTACATTTACTAGCCACAAGGTGTTACAATGAGGGACAGTTGATATCAACAAGGTGTTACAATGAGGGACAGTTGATATCAACAAGGTGTTACAATGAGGGACAGTTACTATCAACAAGGTGTTACAATGAGGGACAGTTGATATCAACAAGGTGTTACAATGAGGGACAGTTACTATCAACAAGGTGTTACAATGAGGGACAGTTACTAGCAACAAGGTCTTACAATGAGGGACAGTTGATATCAACAAGGTGTTACAATGAAGGACAGTTGATATCAACGAGGTGTTACAATGAGGTACATTTACTAGCAACAAGGTGTTACAATGAGGGACAGTTGATATCAACAAGGTGTTACAATGAGGGACAGTTGATATCAACAAGGTGTTACAATGAGGGACAGTTGATATCAACAAGGTGTTACAATGAGGGACATTTACTATCAACAAGGTGTTACAATGAGGGACAGTTGATATCAACAAGGTGTTAACTTAATGGACAGAAGTGTTACAATGAGGGACAGTTGATATCAACAAGGTGTTACAATGAGGGACATTTACTAGCAACAAGGTGTTACAATGAGGGACAGTTGATATCAACAAGGTGTTCACTTAATGGACAGAAGTGTTACAATGTAAGCCTAACAATGTGCTTTACATTGTGCTGCTCTGACTCTGACAGTTTTACAGGAAACATCTTCAGTGTGTTGACAGCTCAGTGCATCATCACAAGCCTGTCATCTGTTCTGTGATCTCTCCTACATCAACATCTCTCCATAGGGCATGACCACAACCTGGTCAACATGTGGCCCGGTCTCCCCTAATCTCTCCAGCCACAACATCCCTCACTCTATTCTATTACATCTCTTGGGCTACCCATTTTCCAAATCTCTCCTACCCTTCCCAAATCTCTCCTACCCCTTCCCCAAATCTCTCCTACCCCTTCCCCAAATCTAAAAAAAAAAGACCTTGTGACTATAGCTGAAAGAGGTGAGGTAGACTAAAATTTAGTCTATGAAATATTTCAAATAATTACAGTACCTTCATTTATATCATTTTGACACTATGATAATAATATATTTAGCATTAACATACAATTATCAGTGAAAAATCTAAAATCTAAACTTCTAAAAAAAATGGGCTACTGCCCCTTTAAGGAGCATAAACAATGGTTTCTAAGTAAATATAGAGT
The DNA here is from genome assembly GCA_916613615.1 of Steromphala cineraria. Taxonomy (NCBI): domain Eukaryota; kingdom Metazoa; phylum Mollusca; class Gastropoda; order Trochida; family Trochidae; genus Steromphala; species Steromphala cineraria. The sequence continues at coordinate 1,628,998 of OU744737.1, forward strand.
ATATATGGTCAAGAGAAAAGGGCCTGCGACTGTCTCTGAAAGGCAAGTAGCAACAAGTGGACTACCAGGTTTGTGAATTGAGACAATAAGATTAAGCTAGAAAGATGGGTTGCAGATTTTGGGAAATTCAAAATGCCATTGATAATAATTCAAATAAAATTGACAGTAAATGGTCAAGAACCATAACTCTAGCTGTAAGGCAACAAGAGGACTACAAGGTTTGTGAAGAAGGTTTGGGGAAATTCAAAATGCCATTGATAATAATTTCAAATAAAATTTACAGTAAATGGTCAAGAACCATAATTCTAGCTGTAAGGCAACAAGAGGACTACAAGGTTTGTGAAGAAGGTTTGGGGAAATTCAAAATGCCATTGATAATAATTTCAAATAAAATTTACAGTAAATGGTCAAGAACCATAATTCTAGCTGTAAGGCAACAAGAGGACTACAAGGTTTGTGAAGAGGGTTTGGGGAAATTCAAAATGCCATTGATAATAATTCAAATAAAATTTACAGTAAATGGTCAAGAACCATAATTCTAGCTGTAAGGCAACAAGAGGACTACAAGGTTTGTGAAGATCGAGGGTTTGGGGAAATTCAAAATGCCATTGATAATAATTTCAAATAAAACTTACAGTAAATGGTCAAGAAGAAGACCTTGTGACTAGCTGTGAGCAAGAAGTGGATCACAAGGTAAAGGAAGTTGTTAGAAACTTGAGAAAGATGGAGCGGACACAATGATAATGACAGGCTAGGGAAGTAGCGGGTGGAGAGTATAGCTTCTGGGTGAATAAGGAAGAGCCCCTCGGATAGCTCACCCATTGTGATTTAACATGGTAGATTAGAGGAATTGGGGGGATAGCAAGGGGTGCAGGGTGTTTTGAAGGAGGGGTGGGGGGGGGAGGGGGGGAGTGGTTGGTAGGGTTGGGGTACAGGGTATTTTGTGACAGGGGGGGTGGGGGTTGAGTGGCTGGTAGGGTTGGGGTACAGGGTATTTTGTGACAGGTCATCCTGAACAGATTATTGAGTATTGACACGACAAGGTCATCGACTGGGAGAAGGAATTTCAGAGGTTGAGGGGATTTGTATTGTAATTCTTCATTATTTAAACTTGGCAGAATTTTTTTTGGGGGAATCATGTTGGAATTCTTTTGTTATGTTCGTAATTATTTCTTATAGCCTGAAACCCTGCTTTGAAATCTTTAAAATGTTAAACTTGTGATTAATTTTATTTTATGTATGAAGAGTAAAATATATGTACAAGCAACAAAAATATATTTCTCAATATTGATAATATTAAATTCTTAAAAGTACTTATTGATAGAGTTTATTTTGGATAAATGGTTTAGAATTAGTCATTCTAAAACACTGTTTTGTTGAAGAAATTGAATATATTGAATGTAGATCTTGAATTAATCTTCATCAAATTAAAAAAGACTTTAAGAAAAAAACTAAACCATTTTGAAATGAATTTCTGAAAATAATCAAATCAAAATCATTAAATCACAAAAACAGAATTATCATAATAATGAGCAGGTTTCCTTAATAAACTTGAATGAAAAACCTAAAAGAAAAATAACAGAACAAAATTTCAAGAAACATCCAAAAAATCCTCCAAATATTTGAAATAAATTTAGGTGAGGGAAAGAAATCTGTTAAATGAACAAACAGAGGAAACATCACAAAAATCCTCCAAATATTTGAAATAAATTTGAATGAGGGAAAGAAATCTGTTAAATGAACAAACAGAGAAGGGCAAAGTTATCAACCCTGCCACATTCCACTGGCAGATCGAGGACATAACCAATGTAAAGTTCAAACTGCCGACCAGATCTTTTTAAACTATCCTTATCTCTGTTGAATAAAAGCAAGAACACTTAAATTTCCTTATCTGCTGTGAATAAGCCGAGGAACACTCCATTTTAACTTTCTTTTGATAGAAGCAAAGTGAGATCAAGCGGGCGACCCCAGTAACATGGGTCGTGTTTTTATGTTTGCACAGAGGAGATTCTCATCAGTACAACAAATCTTCAATGTCCACTTCAAAAGAAATAGTTTTGATTATTATGTGACAAGCGTAGAGCTGAATTCAGTAGCCGATAGTCCGACAAATCTTTTCGTGTTTGTTCCTCTATACCAGACATGACAATCCCTACAAAAATAAACTTGAATTTCTTAGGATGATGAGTTTTTAAAAGGACATAAAATCCTTAATTCCCTTTTCGTATGACTTAGGTAGTTTACTTTGGAAATAACCTTATATTATCTGTCATGAATTTTTTTTAAATAATTGTAAATCAAAATGGAACAAGAATTTTTTTATTTCAGTTTACTTTCGAAATAAACTTATATCGTCTGTGATAAACACAATTTGAAAATAATTCTAAATCAAAATGGAAGAAGAAATTTATTATTTCAATTTACTTTCGAAATAAACTTATATCATCTGTAATAAAAAATTTAAATTAAAATGGAAGGAGAATTTTATATTTTAAAGTTTTTGGAAAGAAGTATTTTTACAGTTTATTTGGGTAATGACATTATTTTCTCAATAAAGGTTTTTGAAAAAGAAGTTTTAAAGCTCTTGTTTATCATATAGCCAATACTATAGCTATCACATGATGGAAATAACTTAAATGTCTTACACGGAGCATTTTTTTTAAAAGATCTTTCTTTTTGTCTTCTTGCATGTCAATTCAAACAATTTACAAATATATTTATTTGGATAATTTTTTAAATGTACTCTTACCAAAAACATTTGTGACGCTTACTCTGATGAGCTGAAAATCTTTGAATGAAAAAGGTTCTTGAAAACTTTATATAGTTACTATAAATTCAAATCCTTTTGCTGAATATCTTTGAATGAAAAAGGTTCTTAAAACTTTTTATAGTTACTATAAATTTAAATCCTTTTGCTGAATATCTTTGAATGAAAAAGGTTCTTGAAAACTTTATATAGTTACTATAAATTTAAATCCTTTTGCTGAATATCTTTGAATGAAAAAGGTTCTTGAAAACTTTTTATAGTATATAAATTTAAATCCCTGTGCTGAAAATCTTTGAATGAAAAAGGTTCTTGAAAACTTTATATAGTTACTATAAATTTAAATCCTTTTGCTGAATATCTTTGAATGAAAAAGGTTCTTAAAACTTTTTATAGTTACTATAAATTTAAATCCTTTTGCTGAATATCTTTGAATGAAAAAGGTTCTTGAAAACTTTTTATAGTATATAAATTTAAATCCCTGTGCTGAATATCTTTGAATGAAAAAGGTTCTTAAAACTATATATATTTACTATAAATTTAAATCCTTGTGTTGAATATCTTTGAATGAAAAAGGTTCTTGAAAACTTTTTATAGTTACTATAAATTTAAATCCTTGTGTTGAATATTTTTGAATGAAAAAGGTTCTTGAAAACTTTTTATAGTATATAAATTTAAATCTTTAGATGTTTCAAGGTAAGTTAAAACTTGTAAAGCATGGAAATGAGCGACCTTAACATGAATATAATGAATTCCTTATAAAATATATTTAACTATTCAGAATAATTTGTACAAATAATGTTTTGTTTGCATAATTACCCTCACTCATATAATGATCATTTATAAAAGTAGTTAAATGAGAACATTTCTAAGTTAAACATTTAACAAATATCATAATCTTTTCATAATTAAATAATTATATTGTGTGAGTTATTGTTTAACGCTGCTTTAATTGGCAATAATTGTGCCATAAGCAGCAATAAATAATCATAAAATATTTGTATCATTGCATATTATCAAAAAAGTGGAAGATTTTCATTTCACATAATGTATTTATCAAAAACATTAAGCTGAATGGATGATAAAGACATAAATAATCATAAGGAAATATCAAAATATAAAACTCGCCATATACAAAGATTTGTTAACATCCGCAAGGAGTGAACTGAACAAGTTTCAATGACTAAAAATTGTATGTAAATCTCAGACACTGAATGAAATACAAACCAAACTAATAAAACCCACAAATTCACACATTAAAGCTTTTTCACTACCAAAACCTAAACTTCACCTTACTTAATAAACCCCTCTTGAGACGATTTTAAGACATTATATTTCGAAATCTAATAAACATGAGTAATAAAATGCTTTCAGTTTTATCCAGGGAAAAATAAAAGAATTTTTATGACAGCCTTGATTGACTTAGCGACGGTAAGTTTCAGCCTTGGGTGTAAATTTCCTACGTAATACATCCCCCCCCTCCCTTATTCCTCTCCCCCTCAGTAATTCCTCTCTCCCTACACGGATGACAATATTTCTGTGTCACGAATACCCTAATATTTGAGGTATTTGTGCTCATATTACGCGCAAGTCTTTGTCCCTTGTACCAGAGTTAAAATTTCGTGAACAAAACAGTTAATGCGTCAAGGTCGTGATTCCAGCGTTAAAGCTAACGCCAGATTCACAAAGGAGAAAAGTTGACTACCATGAAAACATGCACATAAAACAAGAAATCTCTGACCCTGACAGGAGGGGCTTATTGATTGGGTCTTATCATGATCCTGGATCTGTTTTACGTCATTAACTGCCCAAATCGGAAACACACCTGAGGTTTTGGTTCCGATGTCGTCCACAATTGAGTTGTTAGCGTGTCGTGAATAATTACCGACAACGGTTGTCAGTTGTGTGACAATAGCAACAGGTTAACAATCTGACTTCAGGCATGTTCCGTTTGTTTCTCACTTTGCACTACATTTTGATTTGATGTTTCGAAAACATGGAGCCATTATTTGTGAAATATCCACAAATATGACATAAACATCACCAAGATCTCTATCCTCATCTCTATCTGCAAAGCAAGGAGTGAACTCATCTCGGCTTTATGGGCACATCTAAGCCAGGTTTATGAGCGGGGAGTCGTAAACTGGCATGTCTCTGATGCTGATAGAAGATGGAAGACGATTGAAGGGACCGAGGACTAGAAGATTATGTTTAGGCTGACCATGGTTCACACAATTCAAGGAAGAGATAGAAAGATAGACTCACCCTGTAGGAATCAAAACAATGTCCATGTGTTTGCTCCGGTAGTCACAAAGCAGAAGACAAAGTATTCACAGGGCCTACACGTCAAGGAGGACCTCGCACACTTATCCAACAATATCCACCGTGTAGTCTACATCCAAATGGTCAAAAGTCAGTCAAATAAAACACTGAGAAATGCCCAAGTGTAGCACAATGCGTCCCAAACACTCACGTCTGCTCAGCTCAATGGTGTGTCTGCTATGAACGGCAGAAAGCTTGTGCTTGCTGCATCCTAATCAACAGCCTCTCGCTCCTCTCCCGTTCCGCTTCAGCGACCCCAAACTGAATACAGCTACCCAAACCCATGGTCAGTCAAGCACGTGTTGTTTTTTAGTCCAGAAGGCGTTAATAGGCATGGTGTGTCTCCAGCTTGTATTGTGTTGGTGTTCGGGGAAGCAGGGTTAAAACACATAGAGTTGGATCAGGGTGTCAGGCAGTGGAGTGGATTGCTCGGGTTGAGTTATGAATGAAGAACTTTGGGGAGAGTTGAGAGGGGTGAGGGGTGGGGGGGGTGGGGGAGTTTGGTTTTGTGAGGGTAGAGGAGGCGGAACTTTAGGATGGAGAAGAGTCTTTGGGTCTGAGAGGTAATTTTTGAGGGAAGAAGGGGACTTAGGAAGTGAGATGGGGTCTTTTGGTGGAATTGGGACAAGATAAGGGTTAAGGTACCTTATACAGAGGGTAGAGAGTACACTGAGAGAGGGTAAATGGTAGCCTAACAATTAGACTATGAAATAAAAAAATTTCAATAAATCTAAAATTTAAAAAAAAAAAAAATAATGAAAAGGAGACTGAGATTTCTTTATTTCCTGACAAATTGAGCTCTCAAGTGTTATTGTAGACTTTGTTAGGCTCATTTTAGGGTCTGACTGACAGACTTGGTAAAGGGCGGCTTAGTGGCTAGTGAAGGATGGGTGGTTGTCAAACTTTCTGACGGGGTAACTTACAGAGGAGAAGGAATTGTTTCCATGGTAAAACAATTTTTTTTTAAATTCAGAATAACCAAAATAGCAAAAGTGCCCCCTCCACCACTAGATCTAATTACATACCAAGTTTATAAAACAAATATTGAACTGTTTATGGCCCGTAAACATAATCATTTCAGAACCACTAAACTAGAGAGCCATGGAACCAATGGAGAACCACAAACATTATGTCTCCTGCAAAGCTTTGTATGGGACATAGTAAGGCTATGATTTTTTAAATTCTATTTCAAAAGAGAGATTTGGTTTGTACATGGACGAGTTTTGAATTGTGTATTTTTATTTTAGCCATCAAATAAGCAATTACTTTTAACTTGATTTTCAATATCATGTATTTAGAATGTAATAGATATGAATAATATGAAAGTTGTAAAAAGATTTCTGTAAACTTCAATATAACTCAATTGCTTCAAATAAAACTAAACATAGCAAATATTCAATTGATTGAAATAGTTTTGAATAAGATTTATACAATCAGAGAGAAAATTGATGCTTTAAAAATTATTTTAACTTAAACTATTTTACTGACAACTGCAGATGCATTGATAGATAACCAAAACATAAAATTTAAATAAATTATTCTAGCGCATGAACATTTTGATGATAACCAAATCCCTTTTTAAAAATTTCTGTTCTAGAATATAAAATCTAAATCAATTTATAATCCAACTTGAACAGTCTGGTTTTTATTTGACTAATAGATCCATGCTTGACTAAATGTAATCCAATCTAACATGTGTGGATAAATTAATTACAATTTTCTTAAACTTGATCACATCTAAATAAGGCTACGGCAATCAACCAACGATATAACTTCGCAGAACAGATGCTTGAGAGTTTCAGATTATCACCATAACACCAGTCTGACCTGTAATTAACCATCAAAATTAATTATGATGCATATGCCATAAACAACATCTTCTGACATAAGATTCATCTCTTCAATTAATATCTTCTTTATATGATTCATAAGATTAAAAAGTCTGAAAACCAGTGCATTATGGGACTATTTCCAAGCAATGTTCATCATATTCTCGTAAAAGAGAGATTTGATCAACGTTAATACTTCTAAGATAGGCCGTGGAAATAAAATAAACACGATAATTAGAAGCGAAGGGTGTTTATCCTAATCGCTCAGAAGTGTAAACCATAAAATATGATTTGGATAAATTCCCCGGGTTTTATGTTTAGAATATTTTATGCATTTCCAAGAAGCTTTTTTATCATTTCATTGCCGTTCTCCTCAGAAAACTATAAACTGAAACGAGGTCTAAACTGCAACCCTCTAAAAGCATTAAAATTAACGATATCTTACTTGGTCTATTTGAAAGGTTACAAAACTCCTTTTGGTTATTTGTAACAAGTTAGTTTTATCCCAATTCATGCTGTTAATATTTTGAGGAAAATTCAATTATGACTGTATACACAAAAAAAACACTGTTCACTGAATAAAAGTTAATGGGTTACCAAGCAATGCAGTACTAATGTATAAAATGCCAGAATTTTGTAAATAAGTTTTGCAAGTAGCATATCTAAAAATAAATTAACACATGTGTCAAGATTAACAATATTCTAATAATGTCATTCTCACTTAACAACTTTATTTACGAATCTAACTACAATAAAATAAGATACAAATATGAATTAAATACAAATAAATGTAATACTTTTTGCTTTATAAATACCAACATTTTTAGCATCTGTATTAGTTTATTCTGAACACATAGTAATTTTACTTATTGCGAGTTCAATCCTGATTTTTAAAAATACAAATTGGGGTGAAAAATGATGAGAACTGAAAGTTTCATATAACGCCCATATCAATTTGCATATCAATCAGTAAAAATTTTTTCAAGAAAGAAATTAGTAATTACAAAAGTACATTATTTCAATCAATTAAACAATGGTAATCAAGTAGATATTAATTGACAGGGCCTGCGTCTAAAACTCTCAATGTGTGATACAGAAAAACATCCATGGGAAAGTTCTGTAATGTCAACTTATTATTACACATATTTGCATAATTAATGACTGAAAACATTTTAATATCACAAACAAGTTCTTAAGGATGCTATTCTTATGTAATTACTGCAAATTATTCAATCAAATGGAAAAACCTAACTAAATGAAATTACAACTTTTACCGAAATAGATTGTTAGACACTTTTATTCACAGACAATTTGAATAACTTACATAAGATATCAAGATAATCATCTAATTTGAAAATGAATAACAATTCCCGAATTCTAGCAATTGGTTGCAATTGATGATATATTGTTTGTACAAAAAAATAACATTCTAACAAAGATTTGTTTTTGTATCAGAGGCGAATCCAGGATTTTTGTTTGAGGAAGGGGTTTTTAGCGCCTATTAGGTGTCACAAGCCCAACTTTTGAAATGATTTTTTTATTATTTGGAACTCATAAACGAGACACACCGTTCAAAGGAATTTCATAATTCACATTTGAAATAAGCCTGTTAAACTTTCTGTTCCAAAATCTTTAGTTAAAAACAGCCATACCAATGACACCCATAAATCTGAGAATTAACATACAATTAATAATAAACACATACAAAAATACGCCCAAAGCAGTCAAGTTAATCAAATCTGAATTTTGACATAGAAAACTAAATTAATGCGACGCTAATGAGAATGTATATCTACATAAACTTAAAGTTAATTGCCAACAACAGCAAGAGCCAGCAAGGAACAAGACGGTATCCATTCTCTCGTCGCCATTACGGATATTTTCCTGACGGTGAATTCTGATTAGGAGCTTATACTGTCTGGCCTCTTGTCTTAATGTCAACCGGAATAATTAGGAATATCTCGTTAGAGCGGTCGAGAGCTTTCATTTAATTGTTTAATACGATAACAAGGACATAACAATGCTTGGGTAAGATCTGCCATATTTTTACAAACCCCCGAGGACTTTCTGACTACTAAACAATGTTTGTTGATGCTTTACAAATATTTTTCTTAACTGAACACTGCATGTTTGAAGAAAGACCATTTTGAAGTCATTTTTGTGCAACAGATTTATTTCAAACAAGACATGGTCATCAACATCCCCCGCCAAATTAGTTTTCATTAAAGCTGCCACCATTTTCCTACATGGGCCATAACTCTGTAATATTGCATAAATCTCAACAGAGTCCAAAAATAAATACCATGATTTTAGACGTACCCTTTTATTTTAATGACTTCAATTTAAATTGTTTAAATTTTTGTTACATATAGGTTTCAATATATCTCACATGCTTTGATTGTAATAGACAAAATTCAAATTACAAACAGCAAAGCTGAATGAGTTGTTTGAGTGGCAATCTAGAAGTTGATGGTATAAGGAAGACAAGAGTAATTCTATGGATGAACAACTTCTTTATTTGACAGTAGCGACGTTTCCATATATATTCTTATACAGTTTTCAAGCATATGTTGGTAGATTGAAATCTCACTGTGCTATCGATTTAAATTTCAAATTTAGGTGCTTTTAATCAAATATAACATGTCTCTGATTTTCAACCACATCTCTAGACTAACTTTAAGTCCCTGAAAAAAAGAGTTCTTTACTAATTTTATTATTTTGATTTTGTATTTAAAGGGGCAGTAGCACGTTTTATGGGGAATAAATGGTGATGTCAGGAAAAAGAAAATAAATGGTTCCAATTGAAAGACAATGTATTTAAACTAAATGGAACAGTAATAATTCAAATATATAATGTAAAGTTTAGCCATGCGATTCCTTTTTCTTACATAAAATGAATTAAAGGTGTTCACACAAAAATGGCCGCCTATGGATTTTATATGAATCTTCATACTTTGTCCTCTGACTATGGCTGATTGGCTTGTGTAATGAGATTTATGACACTATCAACATAATACATTTAGCATTAACATACAATAATCAGTGAAAATTTGAAAATATAAAATTATCAAAAAACGTGCTACTGCCCCTTTAAAGGAAATAAAAAAGGAGCCCTGAACAATACTTAATTTCAATCTGAGGCATTTAGACTTGCCAATATTTGTTTGAGGCTCCGTTCAATGTTTTTGTTTAGGGTCTGAAGAGCATACAGAAGTTATAAACTAAAACCTCACTGCGCTATTGGTTTCAATTTCAAATTTAGTCACTATCAATCAAGTATAACATGTCTCTGATTTTCAAACACACTAGGTGCATCACCTACAGAATGACAGTTCCATTGCAGATGTTGCATCAAAAAGTAACTATAATCTTCGTAATTCACACGATGTTTCGATCCCTTTCTCTAGATTAAAAGTTTCACAAAATTCATATTTTCCATCCACAACAAGACTATAGAACGAAATTCCTTTGGATGTTAGGAATAGCACATCCATCAATTCTTTTAAATTCAATCTCAAATCTTTTAAATCTATCAACAATCGTTATACTGCTCCAAAATATTATGATTATGGACCGAGAAACACCAACATTATTCTCACAAAACTATGTTATATGTGTAGTCCCCTAAATTATGATCTATTTGTGAGAATTCTTACCATTACTTGTTTAATTGTAAATTATATAATTTAGAAAGAACTGTCATGATGGCAAACTTACGCAGTGTTACCAACTTGAACATTACTTGTGACTTACTCTTGTGTGGCAATGCTGATCTGAATATCCATATAAATCAGAGTATATTCAAAATTGCTCAAACTTACATAAGTCAAACAAAAAGGTTCCTTTACTTATTGTATCAGTTTTGTATTTTATCTGTTCTCTTCTGTCTATCTTGTTAAACAAATGCAAATAATATTTAATGTACATATTAGGGAGAGGGTTTTCTAAGTTGTATAACTTGTACCCAATCCTTTTCTGATGAATAAAATATGTTTAAACTAAACTAGAGAATGTTCTGTGATTCCAACTCAAGTTCAATTAACACAACGTCAATGCAGTGACATCTTGTCTTGTCGACACTTTCAATAGCTTAATCTCGGCCAGTCAACGGAGCTATTGATATTATTTCATCTCTTGCGTTGAATATGTACGCTCTGAACAGCTTTGTCCTGTACAACACACCCCATTCAACAAAGCCAATATACACGCGAAACCATGAATAAAACTTCATATTTCCTCCGCCATAGCTTACACCTTACAATGAATTATCAAGCTTTTCCATTTTTTGAAGATATTGTATGATTTTAAAGTCCCTTTATTCCGTAACAACAAAAGCAAAGGTCACCAGTACTGTATGTTTTATCATTGATGATAAAGTTTCCAAAAAAAACCTTTCATCTTATGAGATTAGTTTTGGTTCGTTGGGAATTTTTAAAAACTTTGATTGAATTCATTTTCAGCCCATCATATAGTGATTTAATTGAATATTCAGAATGGAAATGTTTAAAAGGAAGTGAATTGGGTCGGGGTATAACACAAACTGAAAAACACTTTTGGCGTGAATTCATTTTAACCCCTGAACTACTGAAAGGAAACGAAAAACAATTGAGCAGCTCATCAGGCATAATATGATATACTATTCAAAAGAATTAAGGGAACACTCAAAAAGTACTTATCATTTGTGCCGACTTGATATGTCAAAAGGAAATTGATTGTTTTAAGTTTACATTTAAATATATGGTAAACATTTCTTGAATTTGTTTAACAAGCATTTATGACAGTATTTTTGTAAAATAAAGATGCAAATTTATTTAAATGCGTAAAATTTTCCCCGAAGAACAGAACTTTAGTTATTGGTAGAACAAAGTTTGAACCAATGACAAACCAAGTCTCCAAATGATTATGTTCAAAAACAGAAAGTTAAAAAACCATAATGATTGCAAAACAAAATTTGAAACCCAAAATTAAAACCAAGGTCCCCAAATTGACTTTGATTCTAAATCAGAAATTTAACCTGCCAGGCTCCTCTATAACAAATAATGAACACAAAGTCAAAGCCAAAGTCTCAAAATGATTAAATTTCCAAAATAAGCAACCTTGTATGTAAAACAAAGTTTAAACCAAAATTAAAGCCAAAGTTCCCTAATAGTCACCAAATGTTTTATCCAAATTCACAAATGATCTCTAAAGTCTCTTTAACATCTTTAAACCCCTTCCCCACTTCTTCAAACCACCCAATTCACACCACCTGATCTAACCTCGCTCAGCACCCGAACATGCCTCTGGTGTGGGAAGGATTAACACAACCAAAGTGCTGCCCTGTCATTACCATCAATCTCTGTGTCAAGTTTCTCAGATATTCCTCCCCTTCAAATCCACCTCTGGGAACAGAGTCTTCTCATACCCAATTTCAAAATCGTCTCAAGATATTTTGGCGTATTTCAGTTATTTCTGATTGTTGGAAAATTAATATAAATTTGTACAGAAATGTTATGTCCAAGTGAAATTGTAATGGAATGTTAAATCTAAATATCTGACTAAAAAGGAGATGAAGGAGCAGGGTAGCAATATTTAAAGTGAGTGAGGGGTTGGGGCGGGGATATTTGAAGGGGTGAGGGGGTTGGGGTGGTGATATTTTAAGGGGTGAGGGGGTTGGGGTGGTGATATTTTAAGGGATGAGGGGGTTGGAGGTTGGGGAAGCTTTATTAAAAGGGGGTGAGGTAGTGATATTTGAAGGAGATGAGAGGGCTGGAGAAGTGATATTTGAAAGGGGTGAGGGGGATGGGGTAGCGATATTTGAAAGGAGTGAGGTGGTGGGGTAGCAATATTGTAGAAGTAACAGGGAGTTTGGGTGCCTTTTCACCTGGAAGGAGGGTTCAGGGGGGAGGGGGAGTAACGGGGAGTTTGGGTGCCTCTTTACCTGGAGGGAGAGTTCAGGGGGGAGGGGGAGTAACGGGGAGTTTGGGTGCCTCTTCACCTGGAGGGAGAGTTCAGGGGGGAGGGGGAGTAACAGGGAGTTTGGGTGCCTCTTCACCTGGAGGGAGAGTTCAGGGGGGAGGGGGAGTAACGGGGAGTTTGGGTGCCTCTTCACCTAGAGGGAGAGTTCAGGGGGGAGGGGGAGTAACACGGAGTTTGGGTGCCTCTTCACCTGGAGGGAGAGTTCAGGGGGGAGGGGGAGTAACGGGGAGTTTGGGTGCCTCTTCACCTAGAGGGAGAGTTCAGGGGGGAGGGGGAGTAACGGGGAGTTTGGGTGCCTCTTCACCTGGAGGGAGAGTTCAGGGGGGAGGGGGAGTAACAGGGAGTTGGGTGCCTCTTCACCTGGAGGGAGAGTTCAGGGGGGAGGGGGAGTAACGGGGAGTTTGGGTGCCTCTTCACCTGGAGGGAGAGTTCAGGGGGAAGGGGGAGTAACAGGGAGTTGGGTGCCTCTTCACCTGGAGGGAGAGTTCAGGGGGGAGGGGGAGTAACGAGGAGTTTGAGTGCCTCTTCACCTGGAGGGAGAGTTCAGGGGGGAGGGGGAGTAACGGGGAGTTTGGGTGCCTCTTCACCTGGAGGGAGAGTTCAGGGGGGAGGGGGAGTAACAGGGAGTTTGGGTGCCTCTTCACCTGGAGGGAGAGTTCAGGGGGGGGGGGGGAGTAACAGGGAGTTGGGTGCCTCTTCACCTGGAGGGAGAGTTCAGGGGGGAGGGGGAGTAACGGGGAGTTTGGGTGCCTCTTCACCTGGAGGGAGAGTTCAGGGGGGAGGGGGAGTAACGGGGAGTTTGGGTGCCTCTTCACCTGGAGGGAGAGTTCAGGGGGGAGGGGGAGTAACAGGGAGTTGGGTGCCTCTTCACCTGGAGGGAGAGTTCAGGGGGGAGGGGGAGTAACGGGGAGTTTGAGTGCCTCTTCACCTGGAGGGAGAGTTCAGGGGGAAGGGGGAGTAACGGGGAGTTTGGGTGCCTCTTCACCTGAAGGGAGAGTTCAGGGGGGAGGGGGAGTAACACGGAGTTTGGGTGCCTCTTCACCTGGAGGGAGAGTTCAGGGGGGAGGGGGAGTAACAGGGAGTTTGGGTGCCTCTTCACCTGGAGGGAGAGTTCAGGGGGGAGGGGGAGTAACAGGGAGTTTGAGTGCCTCTTCACCTGGAGGGAGAGTTCAGGGGGAAGGGGGAGTAACGGGGAGTTTGGGTGCCTCTTCACCTGGAGGGAGAGTTCAGGGGGGAGGGGGAGTAACAGGGAGTTGGGTGCCTCTTCACCTGGAGGGAGAGTTCAGGGGGGAGGGGGGAGTAACGGGGAGTTTGGGTGCCTCTTCACCTGGAGGGAGAGTTCAGGGGGGAGGGGGAGTAACGGGGAGTTTGGGTGCCTCTTCACCTGGAGGGAGAGTTCAGGGGGGAGGGGGAGTAACGGGGAGTTTGAGTGCCTCTTCACCTGGAGGGAGAGTTCAGGGGGAAGGGGGAGTAACGAGGAGTTTGGGTGCCTCTTCACCTGGAGAGAGAGTTCAGGGGGGGAGGGGGAGTAACGGGGAGTTTGGGTGCCTCTTCACCTGGAGGGAGAGTTCAGGGGGGAAGGGGGAGTAACAGGGAGTTGGGTGCCTCTTCACCTGGAGGGAGAGTTCAGGGGGGAGGGGGAGTAACGGGGAGTTTGAGTGCCTCTTCACCTGGAGGGAGAGTTCAGGGGGAAGGGGGAGTAACGAGGAGTTTGGGTGCCTCTTCACCTGGAGAGAGAGTTCAGGGGGGAGGGGGAGTAACAGGGAGTTGGGTGCCTCTTCACCTGGAGGGAGAGTTCAGGGGGGAGGGGGAGTAACGGGGAGTTTGGGTGCCTCTTCACCTGGAGGGAGAGTTCAGGGGGGAGGGGGAGTAACGGGGAGTTTGAGTGCCTCTTCACCTGGAGGGAGAGTTCAGGGGGAAGGGGGAGTAACAGGGAGTTGGGTGCCTCTTCACCTGGAGGGAGAGTTCAGGGGGGAGGGGGAGTAACGAGGAGTTTGAGTGCCTCTTCACCTGGAGGGAGAGTTCAGGGGAAGGGGGAGTAACGGGGAGTTTGGGTGCCTCTTCACCTGGAGGGAGAGTTCAGTGGGGAGGGGGAGTAACAGGGAGTTTGGGTGCCTCTTCACCTGGAGGGAGAGTTCAGGGGGGAGGGGGAGTAACAGGGAGTTGGGTGCCTCTTCACCTGGAGGGAGAGTTCAGGGGGGAGGGGGGAGTAACGAGGAGTTTGAGTGCCTCTTCACCTGGAGGGAGAGTTCAGGGGAAGGGGGAGTAACGGGGAGTTTGGGTGCCTCTTCCCCTTGAGGGAGAGTTCAGGGGGGAGGGGGAGTAACAGGGAGTTGGGTGCCTCTTCACCTGGAGGGAGAGTTCAGGGGGGAGGGGGAGTAACAGGGAGTTGGGTGCCTCTTCACCTGGAGGGAGAGTTCAGGGGGGAGGGGGAGTAACGGGGAGTTTGAGTGCCTCTTCACCTGGAGGGAGAGTTCAGGGGGAAGGGGGAGTAACGAGGAGTTTGGGTGCCTCTTCACCTGGAGAGAGAGTTCAGGGGGGAGGGGGGAGTAACAGGGAGTTGGGTGCCTCTTCACCTGGAGGGAGAGTTCAGGGGGGAGGGGGAGTAACGGGGAGTTTGGGTGCCTCTTCACCTGGAGGGAGAGTTCAGGGGGGAGGGGGAGTAACGGGGAGTTTGAGTGCCTCTTCACCTGGAGGGAGAGTTCAGGGGGAAGGGGGAGTAACAGGGAGTTGGGTGCCTCTTCACCTGGAGGGAGAGTTCAGGGGGGAGGGGGAGTAACGAGGAGTTTGAGTGCCTCTTCACCTGGAGGGAGAGTTCAGGGGAAGGGGGAGTAACGGGGAGTTTGGGTGCCTCTTCACCTGGAGGGAGAGTTCAGTGGGGAGGGGGAGTAACAGGGAGTTTGGGTGCCTCTTCACCTGGAGGGAGAGTTCAGGGGGGAGGGGGAGTAACAGGGAGTTGGGTGCCTCTTCACCTGGAGGGAGAGTTCAGGGGGGAGGGGGAGTAACGAGGAGTTTGAGTGCCTCTTCACCTGGAGGGAGAGTTCAGGGGAAAGGGGAGTAACGGGGAGTTTGGGTGCCTCTTCCCCTTGAGGGAGAGTTCAGGGGGGAGGGGGAGTAACAGGGAGTTGGGTGCCTCTTCACCTGGAGGGAGAGTTCAGGGGGGAGGGGGAGTAACAGGGAGTTTGGGTGCCTCTTCACCTGGAGGGAGAGTTCAGTGGGGAGGGGGAGTAACAGGGAGTTTGGGTGCCTCTTCACCTGGAGGGAGAGTTCAGGGGGGAGGGGGAGTAACAGGGAGTTTGGGTGCCTCTTCACCTGGAGGGAGAGTTCAGGGGGGAGGGGGAGTAACAGGGAGTTTGGGTGCCTCTTCACCTGGAGGGAGGGTTCAGGGGGGAGGGGGGAGTAACACGGAGTTTGGGTGCCTCTTCACCTGGAGGGAGAGTTCAGGGGGGAGGGGGAGTAACGGGGAGTTTGGGTGCCTCTTCACCTGGAGGGAGAGTTCAGGGGGGAGGGGGAGTAACACGGAGTTTGGGTGCCTCTTCACCTGGAGGGAGAGTTCAGGGGGGAGGGGGAGTAACGGGGAGTTTGAGTGCCTCTTCACCTGGAGGGAAAGTTCAGGGGGGAGGGGGAGTAACAGGGAGTTTGGGTGCCTCTTCACCTGGAGGGAGAGTTCAGGGGGAGGGGGAGTAACGGGGAGTTTGGGTGCCTTTTCACCTGGAGGGAGAGTTCAGGGGGGAGGGGGGTAACGGGGAGTTTGGGTGCCTCTTCACCTGGAAGGAGAGTTCAGGGGGGAGGGGGAGTAACGGGGAGTTTGGGTGCCTTTTCACCTGGAGGGAGAGTTCAGGGGGGAGGGGAGTAACGGGGAGTTTGGGTGCCTCTTCACCTAGAGGGAGAGTTCAGGGGGGAGGGGGAGTAACGGGGAGTTTGGGTGCCTCTTCACCTGGAGGGAGAGTTCAGGGGGGAGGGGGAGTAACAGGGAGTTGGGTGCCTCTTCACCTGGAGGGAGAGTTCAGGGGGGAGGGGGAGTAACGGGGAGTTTGGGTGTCTCTTCACCTGGAGGGAGAGTTCAAGGGGGAGGGGGAGTAACAGGGAGTTTGGGTGTCTCTTCACCTTGAAGGAGAGTTCAGGGGGGAGGGGGAGTAACAGGGAGTTTGGGTGCCTTTTCACCTGGAAGGAGAGTTCAGGGGGGAGGGGGAGTAACAGGGAGTTTGGGTGCCTTTTCACCTGGAAGGAGAGTTCAGGGGGGAGGGGGAGTAACGGGGAGTTTGAGTGCCTCTTCACCTGGAGGGAGAGTTCAGGGGGAAGGGGGAGTAACGAGGAGTTTGGGTGCCTCTTCACCTGGAGAGAGAGTTCAGGGGGGAGGGGGAGTAACGGGGAGTTTGGGTGCCTCTTCACCTGGAGGGAGAGTTCAGGGGGGAGGGGGAGTAACAGGGAGTTGGGTGCCTCTTCACCTGGAGGGAGAGTTCAGGGGGGAGGGGGAGTAACGGGGAGTTTGAGTGCCTCTTCACCTGGAGGGAGAGTTCAGGGGGAAGGGGGGAGTAACGAGGAGTTTGGGTGCCTCTTCACCTGGAGAGAGAGTTCAGGGGGGAGGGGGAGTAACAGGGAGTTGGGTGCCTCTTCACCTGGAGGGAGAGTTCAGGGGGGAGGGGGAGTAACGGGGAGTTTGGGTGCCTCTTCACCTGGAGGGAGAGTTCAGGGGGGAGGGGGAGTAACGGGGAGTTTGAGTGCCTCTTCACCTGGAGGGAGAGTTCAGGGGGAAGGGGGAGTAACAGGGAGTTGGGTGCCTCTTCACCTGGAGGGAGAGTTCAGGGGGGAGGGGGGAGTAACGAGGAGTTTGAGTGCCTCTTCACCTGGAGGGAGAGTTCAGGGGAAGGGGGAGTAACGGGGAGTTTGGGTGCCTCTTCACCTGGAGGGAGAGTTCAGTGGGGAGGGGGAGTAACAGGGAGTTTGGGTGCCTCTTCACCTGGAGGGAGAGTTCAGGGGGGAGGGGGAGTAACAGGGAGTTGGGTGCCTCTTCACCTGGAGGGAGAGTTCAGGGGGGAGGGGGAGTAACGAGGAGTTTGAGTGCCTCTTCACCTGGAGGGAGAGTTCAGGGGAAGGGGGAGTAACGGGGAGTTTGGGTGCCTCTTCCCCTTGAGGGAGAGTTCAGGGGGGAGGGGGAGTAACAGGGAGTTGGGTGCCTCTTCACCTGGAGGGAGAGTTCAGGGGGGAGGGGGAGTAACAGGGAGTTTGGGTGCCTCTTCACCTGGAGGGAGAGTTCAGTGGGGAGGGGGAGTAACAGGGAGTTTGGGTGCCTCTTCACCTGGAGGGAGAGTTCAGGGGGGAGGGGGGAGTAACAGGGAGTTTGGGTGCCTCTTCACCTGGAGGGAGAGTTCAGGGGGGAGGGGGAGTAACAGGGAGTTTGGGTGCCTCTTCACCTGGAGGGAGGGTTCAGGGGGGAGGGGGAGTAACACGGAGTTTGGGTGCCTCTTCACCTGGAGGGAGAGTTCAGGGGGGAGGGGGAGTAACGGGGAGTTTGGGTGCCTCTTCACCTGGAGGGAGAGTTCAGGGGGGAGGGGGAGTAACACGGAGTTTGGGTGCCTCTTCACCTGGAGGGAGAGTTCAGGGGGGAGGGGGAGTAACGGGGAGTTTGAGTGCCTCTTCACCTGGAGGGAAAGTTCAGGGGGGAGGGGGAGTAACAGGGAGTTTGGGTGCCTCTTCACCTGGAGGGAGAGTTCAGGGGGAGGGGGAGTAACGGGGAGTTTGGGTGCCTTTTCACCTGGAGGGAGAGTTCAGGGGGGAGGGGGGTAACGGGGAGTTTGGGTGCCTCTTCACCTGGAAGGAGAGTTCAGGGGGGAGGGGGAGTAACGGGGAGTTTGGGTGCCTTTTCACCTGGAGGGAGAGTTCAGGGGGGAGGGGAGTAACGGGGAGTTTGGGTGCCTCTTCACCTAGAGGGAGAGTTCAGGGGGGAGGGGGAGTAACGGGGAGTTTGGGTGCCTCTTCACCTGGAGGGAGAGTTCAGGGGGGAGGGGGAGTAACAGGGAGTTGGGTGCCTCTTCACCTGGAGGGAGAGTTCAGGGGGGAGGGGGAGTAACGGGGAGTTTGGGTGTCTCTTCACCTGGAGGGAGAGTTCAAGGGGGAGGGGGAGTAACAGGGAGTTTGGGTGTCTCTTCACCTTGAAGGAGAGTTCAGGGGGGAGGGGGAGTAACAGGGAGTTTGGGTGCCTCTTCACCTAGAGGGAGAGTTCAGGGGGAGGGGGAGTAACAGGGAGTTTGGAAGCCTCTTCACCTGGAGGGAGAGTACAGAGGGGAGGGGGAGTTACAGGGAGTTGGGTGCCTCTTCACCTGAAGGGAGAGTTCAGGGGGGAGGGGGAGTTACAGGGAGTTGGGTGCCTCTTCACCTGGAGGGAGAGTTCAGGGGGGAGGGGGAGTAACAGGGAGTTTGGGTGCCTCTTCACCTGGAGGGAGAGTTCAGGGGGGAGGGGAGTAACGGGGAGTTTGGGTGCCTTTTCACCTGGAAGGAGAGTTCAGGGGGGGAGGGGGAGTAACAGGGAGTTTGGGTGCCTCTTCACCTGGAGGGAGAGTTCAGGGGGGAGGGGGAGTAACAGGGAGTTTGGGTGCCTCTTCACCTGGAGGGAGAGTTCAGGGGGGAGGGGGAGTAACGGGGAGTTTGGGTGCCTCTTCACCTGGAGGGAGAGTTCAGGGGGGAGGGGGAGTAACGGGGAGTTTGGGTGCCTCTTCACCTGGAGGGAGAGTTCAGGGGGGAGGGGGGAGTAACACGGAGTTTGGGTGCCTCTTCACCTGGAGGGAGAGTTCAGGGGGGAGGGGGGAGTAACACGGAGTTTGGGTGGCCTCTTCACCTGGAGGGAGAGTTCAGGGGGGAGGGGGGAGTAACGAGGAGTTTGGGTGCCTCTTCACCTGGAGGGAGAGTTCAGGGGGGGAGGGGGAGTAACGAGGAGTTTGGGTGCCTCTTCACCTGGAGGGAGAGTTCAGGGGGGAGGGGGAGTAACGGGGAGTTTGGGTGCCTCTTCACCTGGAAGGAGAGTTCAGGGGGGAGGGGGAGTAACGAGGAGTTTGAGTGCCTCTTCACCTGGAGGGAGAGTTCAGGGGGGAGGGGGAGTAACAGGGAGTTTGAGTGCCTCTTCACCTGGAGGGAGATTTCAGGGGGGAGGGGGAGTAACTGGGAGTTTGGGTGCCTTTTCACCTGTGAGGAGGGTTCAGGGGGGAGGGGGAGTAACACGGAGTTTGGGTGCCTCTTCACCTGGAGGGAGAGTTCAGGGGGGAGGGGGGAGTAACAGGGAGTTGGGTGCCTCTTCACCTGGAGGGAGAGTTCAGGGGGGAGGGGGGAGTAACGGGGAGTTTGGGTGCCTCTTCACCTGGAGGGAGAGTTCAGGGGGAGGGGGGAGTAACGGGGGGAGTTTGGGTGCCTCTTCACCTGGAGGGGGAGTTCAGGGGGGGAGGGGGAGTAACAGGGAGTTTGGGTGCCTCTTCACCTGGAGGAAGAGTTCAGGGGGAGGGGGAGTAACGGGGAGTTTGGGTGCCTCTTCACCTGGAGGGAGAGTTCAGGGGGGAGGGGGAGAAGTCGTTACAGGTATCTGGTGCTCGTAAATCACCTGGCTGATACAGGTGTGAATTATCAACCTCCGGTGAGATATCAAATTTGCAAGGGATTATCTCAAAACTACCCTGGCGGACTATCAGTATCAGGTGAGAGGGAAGATGTTTTAACTGTTTACCTTCTCATGCAGCAATATCAGAATATACTTTCTATAATACCCTCGCCAAACTTACATTATTCCCTGGCTGAATTATCATAATTTCAATATTTCAAGCAGGAATGCAGGAATGCAAGAATAGGGTTTGAATTAACCTCTGTTCTGCTAGGTTGAAATTTACCCTCACCGAACTTACATTATTCCCTCAGGAATGGTGCGTTAATATATTCAAAACAGGAATAGGGTTTGAATTAACCTCTGTTCTGCTAGGTTGAAATTTACCCTCACCGAACTTACATTATTCCCTGTGGAATGGTGCATTAATATATTCAAAACAGGGTGCTGCTAGGGTGAAGATTAATTCAAAAAGACTATCTTGAGCCAGTTGTTGATCTCTGAATATTCAATGATAAAGAGATATAGATGTTATTCCTGTAAATTTGCCATGAAAGGTTGACAGGACATGTATGTATATATAAATACATAAAGAAGAAATTCAAATAATATGGATTTACAACTTCTTTATTGCAAAGAGATGCAACGTTTCTATGAAGATACTACCCTCGTTTTCAAGCAAATGCATTTGCTTGAAAAATAGTGTTACGCTGCTTGAAAAAGGGTGTAATGGCAGTATCTACACAGAGTTTGTATTTGCTAAAACTACCACTGAAGTCATGTCAGTATAGACCTGAGAGATATTATCAAGATGGAGATATTTATTTACAGTTTCATCCAATTATTGCCTTCACAAATAAAAAGGCCATTTTTGTGTGAACACCTTTGATTCATTTTGTGTAAGAAAAGAAATCCCATGGCTGAACTTTACATTACATATTTGATTTTAACTGTTTCATTTAGTTTAAAGACATTGTCTCTCAATTGGAACCATTTATTTTCATTTTCCTCACATCTCTCTCTAAAAACATGCTGCTGCCCCTTTAAAGTATATAAAAAAGTTACTGAAGAATAAAAAAAATATAAATATTTTCAAGTCACATAGAACATGAGAAAATCACAGATTATTATTTTCAATTTTCAAGATGAGACAACGTTTATCACAACATTTCCCAGATTATGACAGAGGTGTTATTGTCGAGTATATGTGTCGTTTATGTGTCGACTGATTTCTTCTAGGCGTTAGGCTTGCGACACATCTTGAATGGATCCCACAATGCATCAGTGAAGATCTAAAGATAGTCAGCGTATTCAACAAAAAGACTTTTTGGGATGTCAGAGATTTCTGTCGTATCAGATCTCTGACAAGGGTTTTCGGTGACAATACTAACACAACAATGGGATTGAAATATACTCTGACTGACTTGCTGAGTGTAACCCAAACTTATATGTTGTATGTTTTGATTTTGATTTTTAGTCGAGATTACTGCAAATTTCTATAAAGTTCTACACAGTATTTTCTTGGATATGGAATCAGAGTTTTCTTTTAAAGCCTTTTCATTTAAAGCATAGCAGTATCATTCCAACTGTTTAACTTAAAAATCCAGTAGCACGTTTTTAGGGGAAATATAAGATGATCTCAGGAAAAAGAAAATAAATGGTTCAAATTGAAAGACAATGTATTCAAACTAAATGAAGCAGTAATAAATCAAGTATATGCAATACCTTTTTTCTTACACAAAATCAATTAAAGGAGTTCACACAAAAATGGCCACCAATGGACTTTATGTGAATCTATATAATTTCGTTGTTCTTTGACTTTGGATGATTGGTTTTTGTAATGAGATTTTTGACACTATTAAAATAATACATTAACCTCCAATTATCAGTGAAAATTTGAAAATATTAAATTTTCTAAAAACATGCTACTGCTTCTTTAAAAGATGAGTGCTTTCTCATCATCCTATCCTTAGATGCAGCTTCACCACAAAGCTGTGAGACATATTTCTTTCAAAACTACTTATTTTTTCACTGCAAGATATTACATTGCAATAGCAGACCAGTGTTATACCGTTCCGTGAATGATGTCATAGTGACAATTGTGATGTCACAATAACAGAACCTATCCAAAACTGCCTTTAAAGTAACTTCAAATATGATCATAGCATATATTAAATGTTTGCAATTTTCTTTTAAATTGAATAGATAATTATTAGCATTACCTAATATATGTACATTTATATTCAAATCATAAAAGATTTTGCATCAAATCCGTTTGTTTGATGAAACCGGTTGCAAATAACAGTTTTACACTCAAGCACATCAACAGTTCAAAATACATAAAGATGAGGATATACCACCTTTGATGCGAATATATTTGTTATCTGTTTTTTAATTTCATCCCTTCAATCCGAATGATAAATTATTTATCATAAATTCAAACAAATTGAAGTTAGCATTTGTTCTGTCTAATAAGTGATTCAATAAAAAAAAAAAAAAAAAAAAAAAAAAAAAAAAAAAAAAAGAATAAGTGATTCACAAGTGATAAAAGTGATAATCTTTTTTTTAGATTTATGACTGAAAGTAAAGCTCTCAATAATTGTAGAGTCTTTTCAAAGTGTGATTATTCAGACAAAGCAACATATATTGTACACTAAAGTTTGTATTGTTTTGTTTAATTAATAAATAATTAAATCATAAGTAACAAGAGTTAAAGCTGTATAAAATTAACCACTATGCCAGAAAGAGTATGTTCATAAGATTAATGACTGAGAGAAATGTCTCAAATATCACAACAGTGATATAAACAAATTTGAAAGAAAGCAAATGATGTAAAGTAAGGGATAACATATTATATATATATATATATAAATATATCTAATATATATATATAATATATCTCAAAAACTCTAGATGTATTAGAGACATAAATTTTACTTACCATTAAATCTGAGGTCACTGCATGACAAATCTGAAAGACAAAACAATACTTTTTTATTTACATGAATAATATAATAAATCTTAATATTATTATTAAAATATTACTAAAATATGCAAATAAAAAAACCTATTTAACATAAGCAAAAAGACAGAGGAAAGAAAACAGTTTTATCTTACTGTTGAATTATTCAAATGTTTGATTAAATTCATGAAAATCTTAAAAATCACAACTGTCAATCATGCCATCTGTCTGTCATAAAAAGTGAATACTGCTGATTTGAAGAGCCTGCTAATGGGAAAACTCCTTACACCATTGTCAGTGTGTAAAATATGCCTGCAGGACATGGGTTGGTGTTATTCAGAGCTTGGTGTGAAGAATCTGATAAGATCACTTCCTGTCGGAGTAATCTCCCTTGCTATCAGAAGCAAATCACTTGAAAAGTAGTGTTTGGTCCCTTTTTAGGCTAAAAACATTTTCTTAAGGTAATTGTATGGTAATGATTTTATGATATGAACCTAATTGATTCTAACTTCCAGCCATTGAAATAAAGGCATAACCTGGTTAACTGTCATATCATAAACAGGGGGAAAGCCTGCAACAAAACTGATGTTGTGGATTGCAGTGAAACTTGCAATCCTTAACTGAAAGATTAGAACCAATTTGCTGCAAGCAGCATTATCATACTTGAATCTGCAGGGTTCCTTCAATCCCCTGGTATCACTCAAGCCAAATACCTCGTATAGCTTTGAATAAACAAACCAATGAAATGATACACATTTAACAAAAGCAACACTTCTCGTCAGACAAATCTGTTTAGCTCAAGATGTTCAGTTTTTCACAGATCATTATCAATATTCATAATTTCAAAATAAAAAAAATGACATCAACTGACCCAATGAGACCGCCAGATATTTTATCTACATTACCAAAAAATTCCAGTACTTTTTCAGGACAATTAGTAAGCATTGTAACTTCAAGTACTTTTCAAGGCGTGTACGAATCATGAAGAATGAAAGAGTTTAGCAACTTTGTTCCACAGCACTCCATGCTCAGTGAATACCTCCTTTCTAGGCATTCAATATATGAATGAAATTCTGAAGTTTATATTTCTCAGGATAAGGACAAGGATATCTGTAGCCCCTAAGAATATTCAATTATATATGTATGTCATTTCCAGAACAGAATGGACTAGGAATATTTGATCTATAATGATTCTCTTTTTTTTTCAGAGTAATATCTATATTCATAATTTCAAAATTCAAAAAAATGACATCCATTGAGCCAATAATGGAACAACCATGATTATTGGCAAATTTCCGGTACTTAGCCTTTTAATGATTTCATAATCTTTTCAAATGTCATTTTACAGATGAAAATTATTGTGAGTGATTCATACCAAGAAAAACATTAACATTTTCAGAGCATGGCCCTTATAAATGCTTACTGAAGCACTTAAACACATCTACCTTTATCCACAGTGTGAATAACTTCAGTCAAAGTCAACTTTTTAAAAAAAATTTAAAGAAAGTTGGCGTCGACTAGATGTATTTTTATCATCTCTGTTTTGTAGATTATCATCGTATATACCTGACCTTCCACCGAAATAATTTGTCATTGTTACTTGGAGACCAATAAAAACATTGCACTGTTTTGCTTTGGGAAATGTTAGATCCCCATGTCAAAACGTTAGAGAGAGTTGGTGGGATAATTACCAATGTAAACATCGACCCCACAAGATAGTATGTTGTGGAAATATCGTTAGCAACGTGAACATCCAATCATAAATGTTTTTAGTGTCAGTGACTATTTTCATACACATATTTGAAATGACTTCTTTTTTTAAAAATTAAATATTTAAAAAAATTTATGAAGAAATATTACTTTCTAAGCCAAGTGTGAAATGATTTAAAATCGACTGTGAATTATCTTAAAAATCTTCAAATTCTTCAAAATATATATATCAAACTTTTAATCATATAGAAAGAGAATATATTTTATCAGAAAGGCACATTTTGAAAGGAAAAGAAGGATCTAACATACATTAAATTTGTAAGAAAATCCTCTCTAATCAAAACAATAATTTCATAAAAGACCTATCAAGTTCAATAAGTGTTCACACTAAAATGGCCAAATGCATTTATTGCTTGATACATGTCACCTTATTCTATGACTTAGATGTTCCGCAAATGATTTGACACTTTTCACCAAAACCAATGCCTTATTTTAGAAATGATCCTGATTGTTGTTGGTATAAAAGGTTATAACACCTCAGACACTCTCACACTCTGGAACTATCAAACATTAGTAGAATTGTCATACTTAGATTTTGATGCATTGCCTGCAATATCCAAATGATGTACCTTTACACATTACAAATGTTACGTATCGCGTCTTTCCTTTTGCGCAGTCGCTCGTTTTAATGTTGCTGATCGTCGCTTTAATGTTGCTGTTTCCTAAATTTTCGATGTGTGCTATTTTTTTATGCTATGTCGTGCATTAATGTGTACGTTTCACTGCTTTTCATAGCGTTTCGATTTTTTCTTGGGTGGGCCTGAAGTAGTGGAACAAGAAAACCCTGCCTTGCCTGCCTCTCAACTGAAGTAGTGGAACAAGAAAACCCTGCCTTGCCTGCCTCTCAACTGATGTAATGGAACAAGAAAACCCTGCCTTGCCTGCCTCTCAACTGAAGTAGTAAGGAACAAGAAAACCCTGCCTTGCCTGCCTCTCAACTGATGTAGTGGAACAAGAAAACCCTGCCTTGCCTGCCTCTCAACTGAAGTAGTGGAACAAGAAAACCCTGCCTTGCCTGCCTCTCAACTGAAGTAGTGAAACAAGAAAACCCTGCCTTGCCTGCCTCTCAACTGAAGTAGTGAAACAAGAAAACCCTGCCTTGCCTGCCTCTCAACTGAAGTAGTGAAACAAGAAAACCCTGCCTTGCCTGCCTCTCAACTGAAGTAGTGAAACAAGAAAACCCTGCCTTGCCTGCCTCTCTACTGAAGTAGTGGAACAAGAAAACCCTGCCTTGCCTGCCTCTCAACTGAAGTAGTAAGGAACAAGAAAACCCTGCCTTGCCTGCCTCTCTACTGAAGTAGTGGAACAAGAAAACCCTGCCTTGCCTGCCTCTCAACTGAAGTAGTAAGGAACAAGAAAACCCTGCCTTGCCTGCCTCTCAACTGAAATAGTGAAACAAGAAAACCCTGCCTTGCCTGCCTCTCAACTGAAGTAGTGGAACAAGAAAACCCTGCCTTGCCTGCCTCTCAACTGAAGTAATAAGGAACAAGAAAACCCTGCCTTGCCTGCCTCTCAACTGAAGTAGAGGAACAAGAAAACCCTGCCTTGCCTGCCTCTCAACTGAAGTAGTGAAACAAGAAAACCCTGCCTTGCCTGCCTCTCAACTGAAGTAGTGAAACAAGAAAACCCTGCCTTGCCTGCCTCTCAACTGAAGTAGTGGAACAAGAAAACCCTGCCTTGCCTGCCTCTCAACTGAAGTAATAAGGAACAAGAAAACCCTGCCTTGCCTGCCTCTCAACTGAAGTAGAGGAACAAGAAAACCCTGCCTTGCCTGCCTCTCAACTGAAGTAGTGAAACAAGAAAACCCTGCCTTGCCTGCCTCTCAACTGAAGTAGTGAAACAAGAAAACCCTGCCTTGCCTGCCTCTCAACTGAAGTAGTGGAACAAGAAAACCCTGCCTTGCCTGCCTCTCAACTGAAGTAGTGGAACAAGAAAACCCTGCCTTGCCTGCCTCTCAACTGAAGTAGAGGAACAAGAAAACCCTGCCTTGCCTGCCTTTCAACTGAAGTAGTAAGGAACAAGAAAACCCTGCCTTGCCTGCCTCTCAACTGAAGTAGTGAAACAAGAAAACCCTGCCTTGCCTGCCTCTCAACTGAAGTAGAGGAACAAGAAAACCCTGCCTTGCCTGCCTCTCAACTGAAGTAGAGGAACAAGAAAACCCTGCCTTGCCTGCCTCTCAACTGAAGTAGTGAAACAAGAAAACCCTGCCTTGCCTGCCTCTCAACTGAAGTAGTGGAACAAGAAAACCCTGCCTTGCCTGCCTCTCAACTGAAGTAGTGGAACAAGAAAATCCTGCCTTGCCTGCCTCTCAACTGAAGTAGAGGAACAAGAAAACCCTGCCTTGCCTGCCTCTCAACTGAAGTAGTGGAACAAGAAAACCCTGCCTTGCCTGCCTCTCAACTGAAGTAGTGGAACAAGAAAACCCTGCCTTGCCTGCCTCTCAACTGAAGTAGAGGAACAAAAAAACCCTGCCTTGCCTGCCTCTCAACTGAAGTAGTAAGGAACAAGAAAACCCTGCCTTGCCTGCCTCTCTACTGAAGTAGAGGAACAAAAAAACCCTGCCTTGCCTGCCTCTCAACTGAAGTAGTAAGGAACAAGAAAACCCTGCCTTGCCTGCCTCTCAACTGAAGTAGTGAAACAAGAAAACCCTGCCTTGCCTGCCTCTCAACTGAAGTAGTAAGGAACAAGAAAACCCTGCCTTGCCTGCCTCTCAACTGAAGTAGTGAAACAAGAAAACCCTGCCTTGCCTGCCTCTCAACTGATGTAGTGGAGCAAGAAAACCCTGCCTTGCCTGCCTCTCAACTGAAGTAGTAAGGAACAAGAAATCCCTGCCTTGCCTGCCTCTCAACTGAAGTAGTGAAACAAGAAAACCCTGCCTTGCCTGCCTCTCAACTGATGTAGTGGAGCAAGAAAACCCTGCCTTGCCTGCCTCTCAACTGAAGTAGTGGAACAAGAAAACCCTGCCTTGCCTGCCTCTCAACTGAAGTAGTGAAACAAGAAAACCCTGCCTTGCCTGCCTCTCAACTGAAGTAGTGGAACAAGAAAACCCTGCCTTGCCTGCCTCTCAACTGATGTAGTTGAACAAGAAAACCCTGCCTTGCCTGCCTCTCAACTGATGAAGCTTCACACAAATTGATAGATTTGTCAAATTTAGTTTAGATCATTTATGAAGTTCAGGATCTTGACCAATTGTTCTTGGGTGAGTGAGTGAATGCCTAACCCCGCAATATTTCAGCCATTAGCAGCAGCAATAGTTCGTGGAGTCAGGGTCATAAGTCAAATAACCCTGACACTCGGAATAATGGATTATGATACCCCGGGATGGCAGACAACGACTGATGTAACTTCACACCCTGTCCGGGGTCAAAGGTCAGGAATGTGGGTCTAGTAATGGATCTGTCTCCATCTCTTTCAACTTGATCGATGAACCCTTCACAAGCACAAACCCAAGGTTTCCTCCTTCCAGTTTATCCAACACCAACCTCTACACCCCCCCCCCCACCAAACATTATATCCAACACCAACCTCTACTGCCCTCCTCCCTCTCCATCCATCACTTCCCTCGTTGATTTCAGTGTTTTGAAAGTATTGATTTTAGTATCTCACAGAAATTAGATATATATAATCCTTTAATAAGAAGATGGTATTTTATTATACATATTTCACATCAAAAGTCAAATTTCATATTTTATGTATTTCTCACAGTTAGCACTATCTGATCAACAAATCACTGCGTACAATTTTAATACATTTTCAACAACTTTTGAAAGTAAGAAACAACACGCAGACCACTAAAAATTTATTCTCTCTCTTCCCTCTGTACGATCTCTTAAACTTTAACACTAGTGGTGATCATCTGCTTGAGAACGACACAAGAAACTGTGTCGAAACGTCGCATATCATGAATTAAGAAGTTGTCATCCATATATGTTTCCTCATTATCATCATTCCAACTTCTAAAATACCCCTTAAAGAAGTTAGTCCAGTGGTAATGTTTACTCAATTATTATAAACTCCTGACTGACTATATTACATTTTTACATATCTCTGTTTGATAACCATGTTACTACAAGCCATACACAAATCATGCAGTCGACTACAGGTTCAAGTAAAAACACAAGATTAATCATCCGTCTCTATACACTTGGCACTTTAATCATGTAATGAGTTGTTGATATGGAAAACGTACACCAAATGGATACCTACATGGTGACAGGTCTCAGTTTCCATGGCGATAAAAGCTCCCAAAATGGTAATAACCTACCCACCTTGTCTTGCCAGTGGAATAGGGATTATTAAGGTATTAACTTTGGATTACAAGTATGCAAGACTAGAAATACGATAGAGTTCCAAATTGTTTTTTCGAGAAAAAGAATACTGGTTCATGTTGTTGATCGTAAATCACCAATCCTGGACAGCTAAATGAGCGGACCCTGCCCTCCATTTTGAAAATGGACTCTTCTTTTACAATCTCAGTTTCCTTTGAATAGTGCGTGATTCCATTGTCTCCGTTCCCGAGTCCCTATTAATCATTGTGATTAAACAGGTACTTATTTTGAAATTTATTTCTTTAATTGTGTACAAATTTGTTAAACTTATTTGTTTTCACCTTTCAAGCAGTTTGTATTTTGATTCAAGTTGACATGTTAGCTAATTCAGACATTCAAAAATGATAGCTATACACTATCAGCTTGAGCGATTATCTATGAAAGCATTTCTATAGCTTATTTAGCTTTAAATCAGATATAAGCTTTCGTCCGGTTCAACTGATAAAACAGAGAGAAAAGAAAGATAAATCAGAAATTTGTAATTGTAGCAAAAATTTGTCTTTGAAGGGCAATTATAAGTGTATAGGTATGCATTGGTATAAATAAATAATAACACTTTATTGTCCTCAGTACATGCATACATATTGTTATAGCACCTGGCAGCCACGGTGCAGCGCCAGTTCATTGTGTTGTTCTGCCTTTACAGTGCTGAGTGTCAAGCAGGAGAGCTACAACTCCCATCTGTTAACGTCTTTTGGTATGAAGCGACCGGGAATCGAACCCCGGTCTTCCAGGTGACAAGGGGACACTCTACCACTGAGCTACGTCCCCGGTATATATTTATGTACTTTGTTTTTTGAATGAGTGAGTGAAGTGAGTGAATTTGGGTTGTCATGAACCAAGAAGTTGTCCTCAATATATGTCTCTTGATTATCATCATTCCAACTTCTAAAATGCCTCTCAAAGTAGTCTGACTATAAAACTACATTGATGTGACAGGGTGAGGTCTACTACTTCCTACTGGCTTCGGCTAGAGGGATATCTCTTTGGCCGAACAGGTAGGACTCTCAACTTGGAGGTCTCGGGTTCGAATCCCGCGTGGACATGAAAATATTGGATTTTCTTTCCTGCTACAATTATCGCCCAACGTCAGCCGGGACTATTCCTTAATGTCATATCACCTTTAAGTCCTTAATAGGTTTGTAAATCCTTATTGGTATGTAAATCTTTCATAGGCATATCTCTCGAATGCTTGACTCGAAGCCGAGTCACTTCGTGGAGGGGGTGAATGTGACAGGGTGAGGTCTACTACTTCCTACTGGCTTCGGCTAACCAATCACATGCCACCGGCAAAAGCCTTTGGTACCAAGCTAGGGGCAAGTAACTCCTGTTAACCATGCTTTGAACATGATCGCCGCCAGCGGTGTTATAAGCGAGATGATTTAGTTGGTCTGCTAACGACTGGGTTTAGGCTGCTCTTTACTGGTATTAAACATGCGTGGTACAGGGGTGTGGTCAGACCTAGTGTAGAGAATTCAATATCTCTGTGCAGTTAAAATTTTGAATATTTTTTTCCTCTGAACTAGATCAATTTTAATCAGACTGGCAACTTGCCCTGCTAGATAACCTAGCCAGTTTCATCAAGTATTACATCAGTACGGTAGTTTTGTATTAGTTATTAAGAGCTACATTACAAGCAATTGTTTAACAAATTTAATGGTGAAAAGATAACTTAATGTTACATAAACTAACAAAATTTAAATGTACTTATATGGCATAATTTTTTTTTTAAGATTTAGAAAATAAGGACATACTTCTCATTCCTTTGAATTTAATTCAAAATCATTTTTAATCCATAAATGAACTTTGAACAGGGTATTAATTATTTTTGCTACATCTTTGAAGAAAGTCTCTCAGCACATCATATTTCTAACTATTCTTGGAGTTTATCCATAAATGAACTTTGATTTTTTTCAAAAGTATTCCCTCACAAGTAACCTCAAACAACCCCTTTCACTAATCTATATAAATATGTTTCGTAAGAGTATAAGAACATATATCAAATATATACAGAGTCTTATGAATATTTGGCAGGAGAATGTAGATGGATGTATAAGCCTTAGAATCGGGTTAATTAAAACCATTCCAAGATGGCTGCCAAAGTGAACTCAGTACTCCATCTTCCTGAGCAAAATTGAGAAACAAGAAATTTTGCTTCGGTTTTCACCAATTTTCATCCAAGCATGGCTACACCTGTGGCGGTTTTGTAGAAGGCTGGAAATAGCCCTTAGCTCCATGTAAATTCATCCAAGTGAGGCAAGTCTAATTCAAAACATCAGGAGCCAATCGGCTTGCAGAACAAGGCCACTTCCTGTCATCTCAATCAAAAATTTGGCAAGGGAGGTAACTGCTTACATTGATTGATTGCTGACCACTGGTGAAATTAATCGTTTTCATTTTTTTTAAAACGGTGTCAAATTAGTTGAAGATTAGCATAAATCTAAGAGACTTGATTAATTTTTTCAAAATTTAAAAGAGAAACTCAATTTGATAAACATATTGCCAGTTCTGTATTTTTTTTCACACTCACAGACATACCTTTAAAAAAAAAAACATCGAAAATCATTTATATTTTAAATCATCACAGATGAAAACATTCTTAATTCCTCACCCAAAAGAATAGGTCACTTCCATAAACCTAAATAATTTCAAACATTCATTATTCATATATCTGAAAACAAATATGTCACAACAAAGTTTGGCACCCCTAAGCCCTCGCTGTAAATGAAATTCTGTTCCCAAACTTTCAAGTATGTAATTATGCAAACTACTTTCTTAATGGGCAATAAAGTCAGGTCTAGGCCTCTGGGATACATAATTACCTTGCCGTGAATAATCGAGAGTTGACCCGCGATCAGCATTATGCTGCATCACATTGTAACTGCTTGTGTATAGAAAGATCTTCTCCCATTCAGTACTGACCATTAGAAGGTAAAAGCTCTTAACCCTATACAAACCGAGGGCAGCCTAAGTTGCTGAAAACTATAATGATATGGCTATATGCTATGCCTTCTCCCTTCTTTAGTTGACTAGTCCGACACAAAGTTAATGATCTTAAATCTTATCAAACTGTAGGCAGTGGCCAAAATCTTTTATATTATATTTCTTACTCTCTTAATTAGCTGACCAGTGTGATTAGACTTTAATATCAGCGGCAAAAGTGGCCGTAGACGATCATGATATGGCCATATGCTATGCCTTCTCCCTTCTTTAGTTGACCAGTCCGACATTATAAGTTAAAGATCTTAAACCTTAACAAGCTGAAGGCAGTGGCCAAAATCTATTATATGACAATATATTTATTTCTCTTTTGTTTAGCTGACCAGTGACATTATACTTAGACATAGGTGTCAAGTGGTATAGTAATATTCTTTAGTTGACAAGTCACACATCTCTTCCTTTTTTTTATCACTTTATTTCTTTTTTAATTGGGTACAGCACGCTCATACATGTAATGCAAAAATATACAACATTTGACTACTGACGACACATTTACTTGTGTAATAATCTTTATTTGTTTTGATTTCTATAAAGCTCATCTCCCGATATGGCTATTTGGGATGAGGGTACCATGTATGTTTGAGGATATATTTTAATCAAATATTTCAGAAAATGTCTATGGTTGAACTATTTTTCACTCTTATCACTCATTTGGCACTATTGCTGAAATACTGAATAAATATTAAGAACATGTGTAATTTGAATGAATATTCCTAGAGATTACCATATAATAATTGCAATGTTGTCATTATGAAGATGTTTTAAATTGAATACTGCAGTTGAGATAATTACAATTTGCAAATATTTTATTTGTGCAAATCATAAGCAATGGTTTTATCGTTTTGGCACAAGGTTTAAATTTTTAAAATGATTTGAATTGTGACCTTGATTGATAGTTTAGAAGTGATTTGAATTGTGACCTCAGTAAAATATTACGTGGTGGAATTAATGGAGAAATTACGGTAGTCGTTTATAAATATTCTGAGGCGCCTACTACGAGTATATCCTGTCACATGTTTGACAAGGCTTGTTCAGCAAGTGTTAACCGTTTAACCCTTGGACTAATCCCTGTCATGTCTAAACTGTCACAAACACATTTACATTATATTCCAATGTTAAGTTGACTTCTAATGATATAAAAGGAAGTCGTAGGAACTCCAGCTTTTGTCAACTGGATTATGCTAATGATAATGCCACAAAATATTCTAATATTGAAGATTAATCCTAACCAGCTATTGCCAATGGATACAATGCTAAAGAGTCAAGTGGGTTACACAGATTTAATGCTAAGCCAATAAGATGCTGAAGAATTAACTGGCTATTTTCGGTTGATAAAGACCACTTTTTCAGGGATATTAATTTTTTCACACCAACATAAGTTACTTTTAATCAATAACTATCTATAGCAATGTAATTATCATGTAAGTAAACATATCTAGCTACATTTCTTTGCTACTAATAAACCAAACATGCACAATAATAAGATAATATTTGTTAGCTTTTATTAGATATTGCAATACATCTCAAAGCAGATGTTCACACTAACATTAGATACTTTTAATCAATAGTAGTGGGGTGGGGTGGGGTGGGGTGGAGTGGGGTGGGGTGGGGTGAGGTGAGGTGAGGTGAGGTGAGGTGAGGTGAGGTGAGGTGGGGCGTATTTCATTTCTAAGCTAGTAATATTGCAGGGAGAAAGCCCGCAACACCATTGTGGCTATGTATTGTGGTGAAACCTGCGAGCATCGGCTGGAACTAGCAACCATGGGTGGTACTGCGCTGAAATTCAGTGTAGCATTGCACCCAAACCTGACTGTGTGTAGAACAGTTCTCTACTGCAGACAAAGTTGCAGAGCTCCTGGCGGGATTCGAACCACAGACCCCCTAATGGGGTTTGAACCACACACAGCCTGGTTTGCCTCTTCTTCACAGTCTGATGGCACCCCCATTAGTTCTGACATAAGCTCAATTAGCCAATCATAAGGACGGTGGCAAAACCTATTGATATCAGAGCTAGGGGCAAGTAACGCCTGTGAAATCCATTTTTTTCATGATTATCCCGCCCCCCTACACCTAACAAACGGAAAGGTAGATAACTATATGGAGTGAGTGAGTGAGGTATTGTTTTACGCCGCTTGGGCAATATTTCAGCCATTAGGGAGGTGGGCCTGTGTGGAATTAAGGCTGTCAAGTAAAGGCCAGGCTAGTATTAAGTCTGATGTCCCTAGTCATTTAGACACCTTGTTATGTCTGTAGTAAAAAACAAAAGAGCAGAGAATACACCCTTGTCTTACACCTGTTAAGAAACCAAGAAATTGTGTGAGAACAGTAATACAGCACAAATAATGGGCAAAGAATAAAACCTACATTTAGTAAGATATTGAAAATGGTTTGATCATTCAAGCACCTTTTCACAGTTAAATCTTAAGAGAAAAAAATACATCATTTTCTTATTGCTCGTTCATGCAGTTATAAACCTATGCACCGTTGAAATAGAAAAGGAAAGAGAATATTCCAAATCATAATTTACTGATCTGAAATTAATCATAAAACTATCTAACATTTTCACAAAAATAAAAAGACAAAAAAGACATCCTTATCTATGAGAGGAACAAAATATAAGAGGTATATCTTTTGCCTCAGCTTTAAAATTGAAAAAAAAAGAATTTTGTTCTTTTTACATATATTTATCACATCACACAAACTACCTCAGATGAAAGACTGATGTTTTGATTATATTCTAAAAGGAAGAAATGACGCAAAGAAGAAATCAAATGAAACTATAATACATATATGACACATCACTAAAAGAGTTTTCAAAAGATTTAGTCAGTTAATATACTAAATTTCAAGCTTTTGATATTAATCTAAAATTTCCAAAGAGATACGGCAACATTAAAGTCAACATGTATACAAATATTTTTTTTACTATTTTATGACAAATATCCATCTGAGTAGAAAACCTTGCAAATACAAAATGCGATAAGCTAATGTAAAAATTTACTCATGTGATACAAAACTTAGTCATAATCTATTCACAAATGAAAATTAAATTTCAATGCAAAGAATCTTAATTGATCTCAAGAGCACGAATTCTTTTTAGAATTGGCTATGCAAAGTAAACGAACATACAAAACAGCGGGTAAATAATGTCAGCATTTTTTCAGCCATACAACATTTACAAAATGTCACAGAAACTTGTCACAAACTTTCTGTAACATTATGATAAAATTTCTATTCATGGATGCCCTTGGGGCTTAATGCATTCAAATTCTATGCATCAAATCCTTTCATTTCTACTGTAGGCAATAAAATAATGATTAACAATATTTCGGAAAGATATGAATATAACTCATAACGCAATACCTTCACCTGATGAATATAACTCATAACGCACTGCCTGCACCTGTAGGGACAAAATAGAAGAGGAAAAGATTTCAACGGGTGACAAAAATTTATTTCAAATTATTATATGCATCAGTTTGTTTCATCAGAAAAGGAATGCGCTGGACTAACTTGAACAAACATCCCCAAAACGCCCACTTTTCGAAGAAATGATTTGAAGTTTTCACAGGGTTCGCCATATGTATGGGAACATTGAAATCATTTGTCGTCACTTTTCACTTCTCATATTGAATATATGTTATCCCAAGGTGTGTTATTTTAAAGCTTTTACAAATTGTCAACTCAATCAAAGCCTTTTATATTCCGTTTATTCCAATGAACTGAATATGTGCTATTCTAAGATTTAATAACTTTTATTAAAAAACTGTTGATATTTGTTAACATTTTCTTTATTCAAATAGAAAATGTTGCTTATTTAAATAACCATATGCTTCAAAAGTAAATGCTGTATCAAAAATACACTTTAACTGAAGTTCGGGGTCATTCTCAAATCTTTTGCCCTTCTGATGAAAAAACATTTTGTATGATATAAAGGAAAATTAAAAAATAGAGCCAATAGCTCATCAGACTTTTGATGGAAAAAGGTTTTTAGCGTTTTGACTCCTGTGACCCCATTTGGGGTCATGGGGTCACGAAAACTACAATTTAGAAACCGCATTGGCCAAGGAGTCTAGACACAACTTTTCAGCTCTCTAGACCTTTTGGAACTGGAGAAGAAGATGAACATAGGATTTTAAGCTTTTTACCCCTGTGACCCCATTTGGGGTAATGGGGTCACGAAATCTACAATTTAGAATCCCAATTGGCCAAGGAGTCTGCACATCAAATTTCAGCTCTCTAGAGTCATTGGTTCTGGAGAAGAAGTCGAAAATGTGAAAAGTTTACGGACGGACGGACGGACGCCGGACGCCTTGCCATGCCATA
Source organism: Steromphala cineraria (assembly GCA_916613615.1). Lineage (NCBI taxonomy): Eukaryota > Metazoa > Mollusca > Gastropoda > Trochida > Trochidae > Steromphala > Steromphala cineraria. Next base: position 1,665,842 of record OU744737.1, read on the forward strand.
AGCCCATCGGGTCTTTCAGACCTGATGAGCTAAAAATTTAACCTATCCTTGATCCAGGTAAGACTTTTTGAATAATGACATTCAAATCAATCCAACTTGATGTTATTTAAGGTTTAACAAACTTTTACAGAATTCTCACAAAACAAATTTCCTCAAAGGCCATAGACCAACTTTTAATTAATGTGCACTATTAAAGAAAGTGAAGAGCTTGTTTTAATATATAATACTTTCCTAACAACAACATCTAGTATCATGACAAAACACGAATAAAGTTAATTAGCGTTGGCCTTGCCAAATTTCTAACTGGTCTCACATGTGCCGCGCCACGTATTTCTCATTTTTATTTTTGACCTCTAAGACTGGAGAGTGATTCTTTACGTTTTATCAGCGAGCTCTTGCACGGCTTGATTGTAAGTTTCATGTGATATATTATATCATCCGCTAACGAGCAGTTTCCTTTCTTCCCAGCCATGTCTTATGCGCTATATCCGACCTCTCCGTCATTAATAATCAAATTTCCTCATTAAATCCAGATTTTATTAGATATGCAAGTGTCTTTAATTAACGATTTTGTGCTCGTTAGCAAAAAGTTGACTTGTAATACTTCCCTTGTGTAACCAAGCCCTAATCATGGACTTGTGTACGTAACCTGAAGCCTTCAACATAAAATGTCTGTAATCAGTTTTAGGAAAGTAGCATCAGAATGTCATGTAGTCAAAAAATGCGTAATGTACACTTTTAAGAATCTTGGTGTCAACATAGGATGAACTGATAGATAGATCTTCAAAAACTATCCAGACAAATTTGTATTGATATTTTGGTTTAGAACTTCAATTGAGAACTTCCTAAACATATTTATCAAGTATTGAGCAAAAACTCTTATTGACCTGTTACTGATAACCTTTTTACTCTGAACTGTTATTCAAAATTGGTTCAAGTAGGTCTAAAACATCAGAATTTAATACCCGATTGCTTCAAATAGATTTACGTGGCTCAAGACGGACTTCATATCAAGGAAGTACAGTAACCTTCTGGTGTCCACTGCAAGGAAAGTTCAGCATTAACAGTGTGTAGAATTCGACAATAATTGAACCACATGATACTTTACAGAGGTCACAAATTCAAATCGCTTTAAAAAATTCAACATAGTGCTAAAAGTTATGTTCCTATGATTTAACTTTTGCGTCAAAATCATGAATTTGAAAATATATAAATATTGCACTATAGCTGCGTAAATATCTTAACTGCAAAATTCATTTCAGAGTCTAATTGTTAGACTAGGCTTAGATGTACATAAGTAAAACAGAATATGAGTTTATAGGTGAGGTCAAATGGGTTTAAAGGGGCAGTAGCACGTTTTTAGGGGGAATATAAGGTGATGTCATGAAAATGAAAATAAATGGTTCCAGTTGAAAGACAATGTATTAAAACTAAATGAAGCAGTTATAATTTGAATATATAACTTAAAGTTCAGCCATACGATTCCTTTTTCTTACAAAAATGAATTAAAGGTGTTCACACAAAAATGGCCGCCAATGGATTTTATGTGAATCCTCATATTTTGTCCTCTGACTATGGGTGATCGGCTTGTGTAATGAGATTGTTGACACTGTCAATATAATACATTTAGCATTTACTTACAATTATAAGTGAAATATTTAAAATTTATAATTATCAAAAAACGTGCTACTGCCCCTTTAACGCTGCTTTCAAGAGTATTTACCTTGGCTGTTAGTATTATTGCAGGGAGAAAGCCACTATTGTAACTGTATTGTAACTATGAATCGCGATGAAACCTGCAAGCATCGGCTGGAACTATCTAACCATGGGTGGTACTTTGCTGAAATTCAGTGTAGCATTGCACCCAAACCTGACTGCGTGTAGAATAGTTCTCTACTGCACACAAAGTTGCAGAGCCCCTGGCAGGATTCGAACCACAGACCTTCTGATCCAAAGCCAAACGCGCTAACCACTGCGCTATCCCGCCACACTATGAGTTTTTAAACTGGCAAAGAGCAATAATGGCAGTTTTGGCTCCATCATATGTAAGCTAATCTTTGGCACTACAGAGTAGATTAAAGAATTGTGGTGAGTCTTTAAAGGGGCAGTAGCACATTTTTTTATAATTTTATATTTTAAAATTTTCACTGATAATTATAAGCTAATGCTAAATGTATTGTTTAGACAATGTCAAAATCTCATTACACAAGCTAATCATCCATAGTCAAAGACAAAGTATGAAGACTCACATAAAATCCATTGGCGGCCATTTTGTGTGAACACCTTTAACTCTTTTTGTGTAAGAAAAAGGAATTGCATGGCTCAACTTTACGTTATATATTTGAATTATTACTGCTCTTTTGGGTTTCAATTGGAACCATTAATTTTCATTTTCCTGACATCACCTCATATTCCCCCTAAAAACGTGCTACTGCCCCTTTAAGATAGAGTTTTGCCTTCAGATTAGTAAGTATACCTCTTAATTGGAAATACCTTTCTATATTTTTCAATGTTTAAAAGAAAAATCAGCTTTACACAATATTTTGTCCTCAAACATTGAATCTTAAGAATGATCTAAATTTTCAGACATCTTTTCAGGTACGTTATTTTCCATCAAGTAGGAACTTCAGCTAAAGATCTTTTTCCAATAACATGTTGAATATACAAAACATATAATTTGAGAAAAAACCTAAACATTCTAAACAACTAGTAATTCATATTATTGAAACCGTGCCAAAGTTGGTAAGCTCAACTAAACAATTCAAAATTATATAAAATATTGTTGAAAAGAACACTATTCAGACAATTTACCCTGAAATAAAAACTAGACGGTCTTTCATATCATAACCGATTTCACAGGAGAATATCTCTCCTTATTTACGTCTTTGCGTACACTGATGAAGAAAAGATAAGCAAACAGAAGTAACAGGTGACTTTCTCTCCTCCTGCTACTAAAGAGCGACATATCTCCCATGATTCAAAGCAGCTGCATGTCAAAAACTATTTTCCTCAAGACTCCTTGAAGGATAAGCAAGTTCTCTGATAGCAAGACACATCACAATCAGTTAGTAGGGAAGAACATCTTCTCTTGATGACCCTATATACTGTTTCCCTAACAACATTGTCTTACTAATTCAAGACAGCTGATATATTGTGGAATGTATTTTGAAATATTTTTACAGAATTTGATGAAAATAGAGTATTTTTCATGAAAAACACTACATTTAGTTGAATATTTAGAGATAACTTATTTGGAAATCTAATTAACAGCCTTGAATACATGTATAGAGCTCATTAGCTCATTTAAGCTAATCTTGAATACTGTTTCCCTACAATAATTGTTCTAATAATTCAAGACAGCTGATATATGTTGGGATTTCTTTTTAAAATGTATGTTATTTCAAAGGGAAAAAGAGTATTTTTTCATTAAAATACAACATATTTTTGTATCTTTGAAGTTCAGTGTCTACTTATTTATTGTTAAAGGTCATAAACTGGCTTATCATCAAGTCATTGTGCTGTTCATGTTTATGATGAGATGTTCTATAACAATGTAGGTACATAATACAATCATATCTTAAATGGGCAATAATTTACATAATTCAAAATAATTTACAGAAATTTATGATTACTAATGGAAAAAGGAATATTTTAACAGTTTTTTTTTTCTAAAATATCAGATTTTCCTGTTGTGTTATTGTAGTTGATTTCAGATAAACAATGTCTGACAGTACTCTTCAGAAGATTTTGCACTGATTTCCTTTGTTTACATACACATCTGCTAAAACAATTGCCCAAAATCTGTCACGTCTTGATTTCTCATCACGAGCACTATAACTAGTAACATGGAAAGTAGCACTGATGTAGTTGTTGTCGGCCATTTTGTTTGATTGAATGAGTGTCAGAAACCCAACTGAGAAGCATTCAGGAAATAAGTGAGATCTATATATTCATCATCTGTTGTCATGACATGGACAACTAAATACTCTAATGGAACATAATTTGTATGCCACATTTTCAGACTTTCCACTGGGATACACATTTGTTTCATCAAATGTTTCCACTTAATAGATTTCTAAATAAGACACTTTAAAGGGAATCAACAAGCTAGCTTGTGAAACCAAATTGACCAGACGGGTAAAGGGGGTCACATGACACAAACTTGGTACTGGCTGTCAGCTGTAAGCGGTTCGTAACCAAGCGATTTCGTCCCTACCAAGCATTTACAAGTCTTTCGGGGCCCTGCTAATAAAACTCTTCTGGTTGCAGACCCCCTTTAAATCTTCAAGCCCACCTGATGGAAGGCATAGGACTATCCAAAGCCATGTTATTCCCTTCCACTTAAACTGTCTTTATCCTTTTTCCAGGTACCCATTTAAACAGCTGGATTGACTTGGTGTGATGAGGATGAAATGATATGATACAAGTGAGCATGAAAGACAGGTCAAAATCTTTGGTATCTTTTTCCAAGATTTAAACCCGGAGCGACAGGCTTCTAACAACTACATCACCAATTAACATCTTAATTCTCAAGGACTGAGATGTAGATGAAAAGTTTGTGGGACACAAGAAAACTTCAGCCCCCGGTCAAAACCCTTGGCATCTCAGACCAGGCTTGAACCCGGACCTTAGAAGTGAGGGTCCTCTAACCACAACACCACCGTGCCTCCGTCCTATTTAGCTCCCTTGGCAGTTAAAAGGTGGATTATGGCACCGTAATTTCTCTATTAATTTGACCCTACAATTTTCAAAATATTTTCAGAAAAGTTCTTTTGTTGAACTATTTTTCACTTTTGGTGAATCATTTGGTTCTCTGGTCTTATTACCAGGGACGTAGCTCAGTGGTAGAGTGTTCGCTCGTCAAAAGACGTTAAAAGGTGGGAGTTGTTGTCTTGTTTGACACTCAGCATTGTAAAGGCAGAACAATGCATTAACTGGCGCTGCACAGTGGCTGCTGGGTGCTTCGGCACAATCCGAATTTCCTTGTACTTAGGACAATAAAGTGTTTTTTAGAGATGATCCCAAAAAAATGCTATTATAATCAAGTTATTTTAATTAGATAACTGCAGTAAAGAAACTTACGCTTTGCAATCGTTATTTTTGGGTTTCTTTTGCCAATTAAACAATTATTTCAAGCAATGCATGAATCGTAGGAGCATAAAATTTTGGCACTTGGTTGAAATTGTAGAACTTGAAGAAGTGTAGCTTCAGAAAGATATTATGTGGTTGAATTATTGGAGATGTCGAATTAATAGAGAACTTATGGTATATAGTAAAAGGATTAGGTATAGAGTTTTCTCTCCAAGAAACCAAATTTCTCACATGCTTCTAATTACTACTGCACGTTTATACCAAATTTATAGGAAGCAAATTACCAGCCTATTAATTTGGAGGGGCAATTACCAGTATCTCGTTACATATTTTCTTCATCAGCTGCTAAGTCCACTTCTTGTTTACGTATCCAGTACATCGGGCTGATTATCGTTAACCAATTTTATCTCTTAAAACCAACAAATTCTATCGCCATAAAACCATGAGTTTAACACTCTAATAAACTTGGCGGAATTCATAACCGGGTGAAAAATGTTTCAAGTTTCTCTGCATATCGGCCAAACTTTTCTCCCAGCAAGCTCGGCATCACCTGTTTGGCCCATATTTCACTCCGGAGCCCCCTATGTCATAAACAATCTTAGATCCGCTCATTTCTGAGTAATATTAATAGCCCCTCATGTTCAGCCGCTCCAACTAATTTCTTGGTATGACAAAAACCCAACTTGAACTCAAAGTTTCCAATTTCCCCGCCTGACTATGAGAAGCTGCGGAGGAAACGAGATACTGATAAGGTTCCCCACTCCGTACCCTGCCGCTTTTTTTAACCACTTCTTTAAATTTCCCCACTTTGTAAACCTCATATTAGGTCTTCAGACCAAAGTCTTTTTCCTTCAAATGAAAAACCTCATATTTACTCTAGGTCTTCACACCAAATTCTTTTTCCTTCAAACGAAGGTTTAGTCCTCATTAAGTCTTTGGAATGACAGTTTCTATCACAATTTACAGAAACATCCTCACGTCATAAAACTTGTGAATGGTATCGGTATAAACTCGCTTTCACTCATTAAATACAAAACCCCTCATTCGTTTCATTAATATGTGATTAAACACTATGACATTTAATCTTCTCTATTTCTTTTTACTTTACCAAAAACCTCAGATTTCTCCACTCTAAAAACTTTTTTTTTTCACGAGTCCCGCAAGTAAAGGGTTAATTCAACTCTTCTAAATAACCCCATCTTGATTATCCCCAAATCTACGTAAATAATTTATTTCAACATTAACAGTTTTCTGTTTCTCATTAATCTGCGGATATCAAAAACATATTTCCAGTCGGCCATGATTGACGACTTATATGTAGAAACATCATGAATAATCATATTGGAATGTGCAATATATATATAGTGCTTCCTTCTGTAACAATTTGGCAAAATGCAAAGCTAGATATCTCCGCGTACATATCTCTAAAATCCCTTTAGCTAGTTTGTTACTGAACTATAACAGTATATTCTTGACTGTCAACCAAATAAACACATTGGCGGATCTTTCAGTATTTCACTTATATCGCGGCTGCTAGTAAATTGGTAGGGAGAAAGCCTGCAACACTATTGTGGCTATGCATTAAGGTGAAACCTGGCTGGAACTAGCGAACCATAAGTGGAACTGTGCTGAAATTCAGTGTAGCATTGCACTTAAACCTGACTACATGTAAAACAGTTCTCCACTGCAGACAAAGTTGTCGAGCAAATGGCGATCTCGGACCACAGACCTCTTGATGCGAAGCGGAACGCCCTAGCCACTGAGCTATCCCGCCCCTCCATAATTAAAGTGACCTTGAGGTTATGTCCATCTTATTATTACTTCGAGAACTATCGTTGCATGCTACCAAGTTAAAACTTGTTAAAAGTTAAAAAAGGCACCACATAACATAAAATGTATGGATAACATATACATATATAAGCAAATGATAAATCCTCTGATTTTTCAGATAGGCAAATAACAATCAGTATTGTGAACCAAAATGGTCGATTCATATATTGCTGCTTAGAAAGTCAAGGTGAAACTATAGATTAATAGCTCATTTGATATAAATTTGTAACCAAAAGCCGACATATGTACTAAACTAAGGCCCTCCCTACTAATGCATTACTTACCATTGAAATTATTTGATTAAAACATTAAGTTTGCTAGATAAACCTAAACGATATTTGAGAAAATAAATTACATTTAATTGACATTTAATAAATGGATATTTCTGGATTTATTTCAAACATCATGAGAAATTATTAGAGATGAAAAAGAATTGTCATTTTTTAAAATAAGATCGTTTATATAGCAGACATGAAAATCAACACATTTTTTACAATTTGAAAAAATATTCCTTTAGATATACAAGATGAAAGAAATACATTTTGGTAGAAAAACAAACAGTCATGAGGTATAACCACGGTTTGATGTACAGGTCACAAACTCGACAAACGTTGTACGTTTGTATATCGGTGAGGTCACAAACGGAAATGTTTGAACACGACAAAGGTCGTTCTCGTCTAGGTGCAGATGCCACGTTCGTCCTTTAACTGTGTGTTCCATAATGTTTACGTAAATAATTATAACTGCAAATTCGTGCGGCATAGAATAGATCGGAGAGTACAAGTGTCACTGCTTGAAATGAACGTCTCCATTCAAATGTTTCTGGTCACAGCTAAGCTTTGATATCAGCGTATGTCAAGTTTTCCCTTTACGATGGCCTCTTAAGGAAAACGACAGCACTTATAGAGTGGAATTTGCGTTGTTCACAAGACGTTCGTAACACGTTCAATTTATTTGACAAATATGATAAATGTCAACCAGCATGCGAACATGTTTAAATATGCTAATCTTTATTTGAGGACACGGCTATTTAGCTGACGATTGAAAGAAGGAGGTTGAAATCATGTTATCTGATTGAATGGATACCAATTCAGATGAAATTTGGAATGTCGCAACAAAAATACTGTTGATCAGAGGTCTATTACAACTGAATTTAACTACACATAAAATTGAATGATAGAAAATGTATCTGGACATAAAATAGTCCCCTTTAAAAAAAACTTTGATTAAAGATGAATTAAAGTTATTTTTAGTAAGGTTCTATAGTAAAAGAGTTTTTTCAAAATGTTCATCATTTTTTATAATTATAAAATTCAAGAGAATTCAATACGTCTAACCAAAAATTTCAAACTTTCTTTTTTCAATATCTAGATGGTTTCAGATAATGTTTCTGTGCATCTTCAAAAGGTTTGTCATGTAAAATAAAATAAAATAAAAAATTAATGAGTCATCAATTCCTTGATAAAATCTCTTTAACTCAAAAAGGATCTTGATGATTAAAAACATGATCGTTAAATTAACAACAAGCTGGCTAACGTTCTGATATCAAACTATACATGGTTCAAGGGAAACACTTCCTGTGTCATGAAAGCAAAGGGTGTAAAAACTGCTAAATTCATTAATTTCTAGATGAAAAAATAAATCTGATGGGATATATAATTATACTCTAAACTGCCTATGATCAATATTAAAAAATATTTCATCAAAAGCATATCATTTTCTTAAGTTACAAACCACATGTGTTCGAAACATGTTCAGCAGATTGGTGAACAGCTTTAAAAGAAGCAAAAAATATTATTTTAAAATTCAAAAAAATATTTAAAAATAAATTTTAATATTTTTTTTAAAATTGACAAAAAGAAAGATGATATCCATTTAAAGGATTAAAATATTCTGTTTTCAGAAGAACAACCAAACAATTTGTTTAAAAAGTTGCATTTTACCAAATTTGAATTTTATAACGGGATATAAGTATAAGTATTATTATAAACAAGAGTCATCAGAAGATGACATATCCCACCGGTTCCACATGATCGTAAGAAACCTTTGAAAGATAATTGTAAATTTTTCAATATAATAAAAGCTAATATATAAAAAATGAAACCTTTCATGAACAGAGTCCAAATAAGAGCCGTTTCCATGGAAATAATAAAAAATAAAATTTTCAGAAATGTGAAAATATCAAAAGGCACCACTTCAGTAGGTGGGCAATACACATGTAAAGTTTCAGAAACATATGTGGACTGGTTTTTGAGTTCTGCTCCGGAAACGAAACCTTTCATGAACAGAGTCCATATAAGAGCCGTTTCCATGGAAATAATAACAAATAAAATTTTCAGAAATTTGAAAATATCAAAAGGCACCACTTCAGTAGGTGGGCAATACACATGTAAAGTTTAAGAAAGATATGTGGACCGGTTTTATATATATGAAACCTTTCATAAACAGAGTCCAAATAAGAGCCGTTTCCATGGAAATAATAAAAAATAAAATTTTCAGAAATTTGAAAATATCAAAAGGCACTACTTCAGTAGGTGGGCAATACACATGTCAAGTTTCAGAAAGATATGTGGACTGGTTTTTGAGTTCTGCTCCGGAAACTAAACCTTTCATGAACAGAGTCCATATAAGAGCCGTTTCCATGGAAATAATAAAAAATAAAATTTTCAGAAATTTGAAAATATCAAAAGGCACCACTTCAGTAGGTGGGCAATACACATGTAAAGTTTCAGAAAGATATGTGGACCGGTTTTTGAGTTCTGCTCCGGAAACGAAACCTTTCATGAACAGAGTCCATATAAGAGCCGTTTCCATGGAAATAATAACAAATAAAATTTTCAGAAATTTGAAAATATCAAAAGGCACCACTTCAGTAGGTGGGCAATACACATGTAAAGTTTAAGAAAGATATGTGGACCGGTTTTATATATATGAAACCTTTCATAAACAGAGTCCAAATAAGAGCCGTTTCCATGGAAATAATAAAAAATAAAATTTTCAGAAATTTGAAAATATCAAAAGGCACTACTTCAGTAGGTGGGCAATACACATGTCAAGTTTCAGAAAGATATGTGGACTGGTTTTTGAGTTCTGCTCCGGAAACTAAACCTTTCATGAACAGAGTCCATATAAGAGCCGTTTCCATGGAAATAATAAAAAATAAAATTTTCAGAAATTTGAAAATATCAAAAGGCACCACTTCAGTAGGTGGGCAATACACATGTAAAGTTTCAGAAAGATATGTGGACCGGTTTTTGAGTTCTGCTCCGGAAACGAAATGATTACGGACGGACGGACGGACGGACATACAGACGGACAGGGCGATGACTATATCCCATGGTATTACATACCGGTGGGATAAAAATCTAAGAATTAGCATCGCCTTACAAAACCTACCAACCATGTGATATAAAACAGCTTTTTCATTGAAATGTTGTAAACATATATTAATAAGGGAGATACACTAATGAAAGATGTATCTCTTCTTTAAGGTTTGTGATTAAAAAATCTTTTAAACGTCTTATTAATAATCTCAGAAGAGAAAGTTTTTTTATATCAAGAAAGCTAACTACCATTTTGAATCTTGTGCTAATACACTACGCCCCCACTTCCTAAAAAAAAATTCTCAGCGCCAAAGGCCCTTATTACATAAAGTACAGCATTATGATAAAAGAAATCTGTCACATTTTATATATTCATGTTTTATCAAAAATCATTGGTTAAATTTTAATTTCAATTTTTATTCAATTCCTTTATGATATTTCTTGATGAAAAAATAACATTATCATTACATTTTTCAAGTATTAAATTTTCAGTGAAGAATACAAGTAAAATTTGTTGATATCACTACATCAAGAAATAAGCCATCAACCCTTCCGCCGGACTACTTGCCTAAAGATTGGATGCACTTACTCTTGTAAGGGCAAAAGAGTTCCCTCCGCTATTTGAGCAATCACCATTTCCCGTTAAAGTCTGCCCCCCTCTGTTTTTTGATTGGAAACATCAGTGCCTTATGTTCCTCGTGGATATCAGAGCTATTAATTTTAATTTTGTGGCTATTACCCATAAGGCCGAGCTATCAACTTGAGATATTAAAGAATTTTGAAATATGAAGTTGTTCACTTGAAGCTACAGTTGAAAAACAACAAGCTATTTTTATTTGAAGTTGCTGTGATAACGCATAACAAATGAAATTGAGGTTCTAAGGGTATATATAAATATATTTATGTGTCTGTAAATAATGACTCAATGTTTTTGAATTATATTTTATTCATAAATTTGCATGGATTTGAAATTGTTGTTGTTTAGTCAGATTAATTACAAGAGAACAATTTTTCATTTAAAGACAAGAAAGTTATCTGGAGTATCTTCAACAACATGACAATTACAAAAAAAAAGATTAAAACAAAGTTTTTTCTGTTACACATAATAAGAATTTAAAGATAAAGCTTCAACAAAGTTAAAATTAAAATCTTTTTACAAAATTTTATTTGACATTATTGAGTAAAACATAACAAGCTTTCGAAAACAGAGCAGACTTGTTTAAAATATGTGAGCCTCTCACAAACGTGATACTGTTTTCCTCACCACAGCTTGTGAGTGTTTTAGGAGGGATACTATTACCCCAACACCATGTTACAAGTTAGCAAGTATCTTTTAATACCCTTGTCTTGCTGTGATGTATTTATGTAAGTAGTTGTCAGACCGTTTCTATATAAACACTGTTGTAGCCATTCACAAGTTTACAACTTAAAAAGCCAAGTCGTAGGACTTTCTGTATAGCAAAAAATGTAGTAGTTTTGTCATATAAAGAATACACAACCTGTCAAATAGAATGTCAATGCCATTTACAAGTTCCTGTCTGAATTACACAAGTTTTTACAAACAAAGACGTGAAGATGTTTCTGTAAGTTATATATGATAGAAACAGTCATTCCAAAGACTTAATGAGAACTAAGAAATCTGACGAGATATCAATATCTATAACCTAGATGAATAAAAATGAATGTTAGAGCCCAGAACAAATTTTAATAAGAAGTTTTTCAGCCTCTATTTAACCTCATTGACGGAATGAGTGTTACACATTAATTAAAAACTTAATTAAAAATGCCAAACATTTATGATATTTTCTTAAAGACAAATTTATATAAAAATAACACCTTTAGCCTATGTTTCAGAGAGAATTAAAAACTATTCCTTTGAAAACCTTTTTATATCCACAAAATAAAGATTAAACTGTTCCTTTAAGAATTGTGCCTCATTATACTAGCGTCCTGACAGCAGATTTTTGCCAAGAATTTGTTTCATCACTTCAAGTAGTTTTTAGGGCAGTAGCATGGGTAATTTACAGATAGGATCTCTTATAAATAGGTGGTGTCAGGCAAACGCTACGGAGCTGGAAAACTGGAAAAATATCTGAAACCTGAAACTTGCAAAATGAAAACAAATTTTGGCAGAGTCGGTTTCAACCAAGCTGCCAATAAAATTAAAAACATCTTTGCCAGTTGTCACAGTAAGTTCATGGGCCAAATTCTGATCTTGATTTTGATTGGTCAAAAACCAAAACAAACCAAGAAAAGCATAAACCTAAGCCAGGCTAGACTATACATGTCAATCAACATCTGATATTTACACAAATAAAAGTGATGAAAATGTAAATTTGAAATCTTGTTTTAAAATTAAATTATATTCCTTTTGGAATCACTTATATCCATCTAAATTAGATTAGAAAATCATGTTTTTACAATTAACAGTTGAACATTGTTTTATAAAATTAGAAAGTGGTATCATTTTAGCTATCTAATTAATGACATCATTAGAAATTTTATACTTTGTAATATTGTACAAAACAGATTTCTAATACCCAATTAAATTTTGGTCAGAAGTGAAAATATTTGGTGGGTTGCCATCTCAAGTGACGAAATGTGGGTTTTCTTTATGGATAACAAGTTCACTTACAGAATTGGCAGTCAAACATCAACAAGAACCATAAGCTTACATTTTATTGTCAATTTTACTGATGCCAGAGATATATTTGTTAAATGTGAAGAATCATAATTTCAAGAAATATATCTCGAGATTTCGATGCGGAAACCATAATTTGAGAATTGAAACCGGAAGATGGGACAATACACCAGAAGAGGAGCGTTTCTGTGAATATTGCAAAACAACTAACAATTATGTTATAGAAAACGAAAATCACTTAATACTCAACTGCCCATTATATCATATCTATAGAATAAAATATCTCAATGATTATGAGTATCTGAACATTTCCATAAGTAGATGAATGTGAAAAAATAGAGCCATTGGCTCTGTAGCTCATCAGGCTTCATCATCAATTATGCTGTAGAGTGTGGCCAATAATACCCCCTTTGTAGAGGCCACAGGGGCACCAATAATAAAATTAAGTATATATAGGCGACAAGTTTCAGTTTTCTAGGCCTTATACTTCAGGAGAAGAAGATGAAAATAGATTTGAAGGACGTTCCTGTTGCCTTTATTAGGGGTCACAGGGCAACCAAAGCTACAATTTATAATCCTCACTAGCCAAGGAGTCTGTACACAAAGTTTCAGCTTTCTAGGCCTTATGGTTCTGGAGAAGGCGATGAAAATAGGATTTTAGGGCGTGGCCGCTGTGGCCCTTATTAGGGGTCACAGGGCCACCAAAGATACAATTCATAATCCTCACTAGCCAAGGAGTCTGTACACAAAGTTTCAGCTTTCTAGGCCTTATGGTTCTGGAGAAGAAGATGAAAATAGGTTTTTAGGGCGTGGCCCCTGTGGCCCTTATTAGGGGTCACAGGGCTACCAAAGCTACAATTTATAATCCTCACTAGCCAAGGAGTCTGTACACAAGGTTTCAGCTTTCTAGGCCTTATGGTTCTGGAGAAGAAGATGAAAATAGGTTTTTAGGGTGTGGCCCCTGTGGCCCTTATTAGGGGTCACAGGGCCACCAAAGCTACAATTTATAATCCTCACTAGCCAAGGAGTCTGTACACAAAGTTTCAGCTTTCTAGGCCTTATGCTTCTGGAGAAGAAGATGAAAATAGGTTTTTAGGGCGTGGCCCCTGTGGCCCTTATTAGGGGTCACAGGTCTACCAAAGCTACAATTTATAATCCTCACCAGCCAAGGAGTCTGTACACAAAGTTTCAGCTTTCTAGGCCTTATGGTTCTGGAGAAGAAGTCGAAATTCCACAAAGTTTACGGACGGATGGACGGATGGACGGATGGACGGACGGACGCCGGACACCATGCCATGCCATAAGCCCATCGGGCCTTACAGGCCAGATGAGCTAAAAATGAAAAACAAGCTTGGAAACTTGGCGCATTTATATTTTTTAGCTCCTTACTTAGAAAACAATGATAGAAAAAAATGAATAACCATCAAGAAAAGCATGTTTAGATATCATTTTGTATAAACGATGTATAAATCTTAATGACCAGAGTGTACATACAGTATGACTTATTGTATTTTTGACGTATTTATTTTATTGAATGGTACTTCTGTAATATGGGCTGAATGGCCTAATTCATGAATAAACATTGATTGATTGAACAAGTTCACTTTTTGTAATATCAACTAAGAGATTGAAAGTAGAAGTAATACAAAAGTTTGACAATCCTAATTTTTATATTCTTTCCTACTTAGCTGATCAAATAAACTTTCAAAAGATAGGTTATTAATTAAAAGTTTTTAAGGGTTTGTGTATATAATAGTCAGAACAAAAATAAAATGTTTTGGTACCACAAGGTCAGACAAAATGTCCGCTTTGAGACATGTTTACATAACATGAACATACGTTTCCTATCATAACAAAATAACGGATCATAACTGAGGAATTGTTTTTCATTTCCCATCATACTTCACAGACAAGATGGCCGCCATTCAATTCAAAATGAAAACAAAACCAATGAAACTTGATCTGAACAACAGTCAATCAGCACATGTAAAATTCTAAATTATTTTTTGCACAAAAAAACAAGACACAACCTGCGACTTATTGGTTGATTTTGAATCAGGGTAGAACTTTATTTATCAGAAGGTCATATTTATTCCTCCCGAGTTTGAGTAAATCTGACGTTGATCTCCACCAAATATCTGAATAATCATCATCACCTGTTTAGCAGCAGACAAGTTATAAATAAACAGATAAGATTCGGAGAAATAAACTTATCAGTTTTTGTGGCCGACAGAAAAAGTCAGTATTTTCATCCCTCTATCAACATTACGGAACACTTCGACAATGAATATGAATTCCAGAGATATAGTATTTAACATAATGATTCCTTACAGGATCTTTTTTTCCACTTGATTTCTTTTTGGGCAGGGTACAGCATTTACATATAAATTAACATGTCATATGCAAACCGACCAGATAAATATGTTCAAATTAGATAAACAAGTTGTGGCAAGTTGACCAAAATGTGATAAATTTATCATATTTATATTGCATGTAAGTATTTGATTTGTATAATTTATATTATAATTTGGTGAAATGAACTTATTAGCTCTTGTGGCCATTAGAAAAAATCTGTATTTTCATTCCTCTATCAATAATGGAACACTTTGTTGTGACAGAAAAAAAATCAAACATTATTATTTTCTCTTATTGTCATAAAAAATACTTCGACAATGAATATTAATTCCAGAAAGAAATAAGTATTTAACATGTAATTCTTGAGAGAAAAATATCAAATGTCATTTATTTTCTCTTATTGTCATAAAAAATACTTCGACAATGAATATGAATGCAAGAAAGAAATAAGTATTTAACATGTAATTTTTGAGAGAAAAAAATCAAACGTCATTTATTTTCTCTTATCATCATCAAAAAGTACTTCGATAATGAATAAAAATTTTGACGAGATAATTAAATTAAGCAACAAGACTTGATACTTGACAGAAAAAAATCAAACATCATTTATTTTCTCTTATAAAACAAAATACTTCGACAATGAATACGAATTCTGACGAGATAGTTCAACAAGATTTGATACCTGCCAGAAAAAAATCAAACATTATCATTATTTCCTCCTATCCCTATAAAACAGCCCCCGACAATGAATACGAATTCTGACGAGATAGTTCAACAAGATTTGATACCCGACAGAAAAAAATCAAACATTATCATTACTTCCTCCTATCCGTATAAAACAGCCCCCGACAATGAATACGAATTCTGACGAGATAGTTCAACAAGATTTGATACCTGACAGAAAAAAATCAAACATTATCATTATTTCCACCTATCCGTATAAAACAGCCCCCGACAATGAATACGAATTCCAGAGGCAGCCACGAGATACGTTCTTCCTTTGTTATAGGGCCAAACACTTGTAGGTTTCCATCACGCCATCTGTTTATAGGCATTACATGTAACAACACTACTGCAGTTAGGTAAACTATTAAAGACATTTTATGCATTTTTGGATGTACTGTTCTAATCTGGAATGATTTTTCTTAGGAATTTAAAGGGGCAGTAGCATGTTTTTTGCTAATTTTATATTTTAAATTTTTCACTCATAAGGCGAGACCAAATTAATTAGTTGATTTACGGATCAGCCGACTACGATTTTGGCAATTTCCTAAAATAAAAAATGTTTATTTGAACCCCGCTCAATAAAAAATGTTGCATTGCCGCTGGAAAAAAATCTAAAATCTAATATATTACGAAAATACGAACAGTAATAGGGAGTCAACTCCAGTCCAGTTGCCTTTAAAGCGCATTCTAAACTTGGAAGTGTGACCCAATCGATGTCAGACAATCCAGTTAGCGATGTTTACACCGGAAGCAAAATACACAAGTTTACATCGATGTCATTTCTTGAAAAAAAAAAATACATTGTCCTGTTGTTGTCTTTAATGACTATATACATTGTAAATTAATGTAAAATAAAATAATATATTGTTTTTTAATATTCATGCATCATTAACGTACTGTTAAATTTCAGCAGAAATCCCCCCCCCCCCCCCCCCCCCCCCCCCCCACTCCAACCTTATCCCTACTCCCTGCCCCTGAAATCCCACCCCTCAATATCCTTTCCCTTGAACCCACCCACTACACCCTCCTCATCTCATCCCCCCCCTCCCTCCCTCAGTTCACCATACGCCACTCCAACCTCATCCCTACTACCTGCCCCTGAAAACCCCACCCTCAATATCCTTTCCCTTGAACCCACCCACTCCAACAACCTCATCTCATCCACCCCCCCCCCCCCCCTCACTTCACCATACCCCACTCCAACCTCCTCAACCTTATCCCTACTACCTGCCCCTGAAAACCCACCCCTCAATATCCTTTCCCTTGAACCCACCCACTACACCCTCCTCATCTCATCCCCCCCCCCCCCCTAACTCAGTTCACCATACCCCACTCCAACCTCCTCAACCTTATCCCTACTACCTGCCCCTGAAAACCCACCCCTCAATATCCTTTCTCTTGAACCCACCCACTACACCCTCCCCCCCCCCCCCCCCCCCCCCCCCCCCTTCTCAGTTCATCATACCCCACCCCACCCCAACCCAACCCCCTCAACCGTATCACTACTCCCTGCTCCTAAAAACCCCACCCTCGAAATCCTTAATCTTGAACCCACCCACTACACCCTCCCCCCCTTCTCAGTTCACCATACCCCACCCCACCACAATCAACCCCTACCCCTCCCATTTCTCACACTTACTACCCTTCTTTAGATTATGAACCCTCTCCCAACAACCCACCCACTACACCCTCCCCCTCTCATCCACCCCCAGCCCCAATCAACCCCTACCCCTCCCATCTCTCACACTTACTACCCTTCTTTAAATTATGAACCCTCTCCCAACAACCCACCCACTACACCCTCCCCCTCTCATCCACCCCCAACACCAATCAACCCCTACCCCTCCCATTTCTCACACTTACTACCCTTCTTTAAATTATGAACCCTCTCCCAACAACCCACCCACTACACCCTCCCCCTCTCATCCACCCCCAACACCAATCAACCCCTACCCCTCCCATCTCTCACACTTACTACCCTTCTGTAGATTATGAAACCTCTCCCAACAACCCACCCACTACACCCTCCCCCTCTCATCCACCCCCAACACCAATCAACCCCTACCCCTCCCATCTCTCACACTTACTACCCTTCTTTAGATTATGAAACCTCTCCCAACAACCCACCCACTCCCACCCTCCCCCTCCCATCTCTCACACTTACTACCCTTCTGTAGATTATGAATCAAGATATGCCCTAATGATTCTGATAAAGGAAGTATGAAAGCGGATACAAGCTAGAAACATGTGCAGCTTTTCATGAAGTACTTGCGTGAACTCGAGAGCTCAAAGATATCACCCTTCAATAACTTCACAGCCTTTTTATCGACAAGATTTCCCTTAAAACAGCAGATGATGAGGACATATTTGCTGGCGGAAATCTAATTACGTGATATACATGTACTCACAGACATTGAACAGAATATTGGTCGCAATGAAATGGTTAAATGTTTTACCCCTTCCCTTTGAGTTTACAGCTCAATAATGCAACTCGTTATGTTTATCATCAGTTTATAGCTGCGACTCTGCAAGCTCGTTACCGTGATCAGCTGACTCAGTTTATGGTCGTACATCGTTAGAATATGTATACAATCGAGAAAATATTCATTTGTAACGATATAGGGTAGTTACGGAGATTTCCATTCCTGTAAGATACTGCTTCTTATTAGGGGACTTGCTTTGGGTATATATAGATGATACTAAACGACCTTCCATGTAATACTATTTTTTATTAAACGAGTTAATGATTGTGTATAAAACGAGCGAAAGCGAGTTTGATACCAAATCATTCACGAGTTTAATAAAATAGTATTAAATGGAAGAGAGTTTAGTATTCTGTTTATTACTTGCCCTCAAAATCCAGCAAATCTGGCGACAGTTTGCTGAAACGAACTTTTCCGCAACTCAGCAGCCATTGTGACGACGCGCTTCCACAATGACGTCACAAGCACACACTACTTTGACGTCATACTTCAATTGTGTTATTTCACTAGTTTAATATTGCCTTATAAATATTACACTGCAATATCTTACACGTGCGAGTAATAAATATTTATATCCATTTACCCGGGTTTGTTAGGACAATCTGTACTCTTTATTGCATGGAGGGAGACTGTTGACATAATTGGATTCTTGTGATTGTGATAGTCTATCTAAACATCCTATTGCAATGGCGAGAGACAACTGACATTGCTTTGCAATAGTTTGGGTTCAAAACAGAAATCTATGTTAACAATCATTTCAAAAGATTAAAAGGTACAACAAATTGATTAGATAGATTTCATTTTTTTTTTTTAAACCCGTTATTGTTTGCATATAATCATTTGTTACATTCAAAGCTCAGGCTGCATATAATATTTTGCTTATTAGGGGCCACAGGGCCCTCAAAGCTTTAAAATTATAATCCTCACTAGTCAAAGAGTCTGTACACAAAGTTTCAGCTTTCTTGGACTTATGCTTTTTGGATAATTAAAGAAGTAGAAAATGCCAAGTTTATGGTTTTCCTCCTATGAATAAATTTCTGTAGGTCATAAAAATCAAACACCCAAAGGGTAAAAATCACTTTCGGCTAAAATTGCTAAACACGATTTGCATATATTCTGAGCTGCTAAGAATATTTCTCTGTTTAAATAACCAATTTTGACCAAAGCTGCATAAACATCTGCATACTTGCTGAGCTGAGCTCAGAATACATCTCTGAAGATATCGAAAACTCTGGAACCAACAGGATTTACCAAGTTTAGTTTCAGACGGCAAACACAAATTGTGGAGAGAGAGAAAAATCAGTACCCCAAGGCTTAAAACCAAGTTTAGTTTCAGACGACGGACGTGCAGACACAAATTGTTGAGAGCGAAATAAATTAGCACCCAAAGGGTTAAAACCAAGTTTAGTTTCAGACAACAGACTTGCAGAGACCAATTGTTGAGAGAGAAATAATTAGCACCCAAAGGGTTAAAAACCAAGTTCATCAAAACTGCTGTAAAACACCAAACTCTCTTAGCAAGAAGGAAATATCTGCAGAAAGCCGACAAGTTAGATCCGCGGTGCACTTGACAACTAATAGACCAAAACGACTTGAGTCCATGCCTAACTTCATTGGACAAGCCTCTCCACTCGGTGTGAAACCCTATATCCTTATAAAGACGAGATCGAGCGCAGTTCTTGAGAAGTTTCTCCTTGGAAAACTATCATAATATCTCACATCTGCACGAAGGGATTTAAATCTCGCAGCCATCTTCCATATCTGTCTCTCCTTGACTGAAGAGTTCCAAAACATTTACGTTATATATTGAGCTGATACTCTATCTACATGTTGAATTTCTCGCCTTCAAACTTCAATCACGATTTGTTAGATTGGATTTCAGGCGGTTTAATTGAAATTTATATAAACTGGAACAAAATTGTAAGTGTCATTATACATACTGTAATTAATATTACTTCATGAGGTCAAAGAAAGATGAATAGATATTAGAATTTCAAAAATTTCCTATTTCCAAATCTAAGTTTTTTTTAAAGTCCTACCTATAAAATATTGAATATATATACATACTGATTAAGTGATACATTTCTCATTTCAAACATCAATGGAGATCGTTCAATTTTAAAACAAAGTGAGGCAGCGAAATGTTTTTGAAAAGCTGAATTATCATCATACAGGATGAACAATTATTTCTCTACAAACTATTCTTTCCTCTGCACTAATTAGCCCTCAAGATATCAGTGAAACATTCTCTGAAAGCTAATGAACTATGAATAAACGCGCATTCATACTTTTTAGGTAATATAAAGATGAGTCATTCCCCAGATACTTACAAACAGCATATAAGAACTAGATAAATACACCCACAGACTCCAACATCTGAGTGTAATGTTTTCTCTAAGACAAAGATTTTACCTAATTTATCATATTACTTTTACTGCACTAAGATGCATACAGACAACTCTCATAAGACAAGCACCAAACACTGTATCTAATTTCTTCCAAGTCAAAATACAAAAGAATTAATTTAGAAATCAAATAACGATACTTGATTAGAGGTGATAAATATTGCGATTTTATCATTGAATTATTAATTTTTCCTAAAAACAAAGGGGTTTGTTAAGAAAAAAATTGTTGCAAATTTTACTGAAAAAGGGCATGTGACATGTATCATATATATATCAAATCTTTCTTTCCAAGATAAACATCCTTTATCATAAAATGTACAAATATAAAATACATAATTACAGTTATCAACCTGGGTTAGTAAAAAATGTCAACTGTCCTTTTTTACATTGAAAAGTCTTGAATTCCTCTATGTTCACAGAAAAACAGTTGCATAAATAGAGATTATTACCCGAGGAAGTGTGTCATATGACTTTTACGAAACGAGTGTGATTTTTTTTATTACCCGAGTGAGAGCGAGTGTTCTACACAAATTTGCAAAACATAACACCATTGTTCATGACATCGCTATAGTCCGCCGACTATAGTGATGTCATGAACAATGGTGTTATGACGTAACAGACGATAAATATTTTTATATGATTATGTATCTTACAAATTTACCACTTTTTCTCCAAAATCCTAGTACTTTATGCAGATTTTCTCAAAATTGTTACTCATGACTTATTATTATATCTTTCTTTATTTCCACTACGAATTTGAATGGAAATGGTTGATTAGTTACAAAGTTATGAGTTTATATAAAGGACGAACGGACAGGACCAATTTTAATACCCCCCACAACTTCGTTATTGCTGGGGATAAAAACATATTGAAAATATGTCACTACTTATTTTCAACCGTATGGGTAATATTATATATTATACAGCATTGTGTTTTCCCAGTTCATCCATAGAATTACTCTTGTCTTCCCAATATTACCCTAAATATCACGCATCACAAACTATCTGAATAGTCTTCCATGAGTTGTGCTGTTATGAACAGTATTGAAGTTAACCTCAAATGTTTTCAACTTTTCCATGTGTATTGCAGCCCATACAGTCTTTATCATCATTCACAAGCATACCGTGATACCTTTAAAGGGGCAGTAGCATGTTTTTTGATAATTTTATATTTTAAATATTTCACTGACACTTGTATGTTATTGCTTAATGTATTACTTTGATAGTGTCAACAATCTCATTACACAAGCCAATCATCCATAGTCAGAGGACAAAGTATGTAGATTCACATAAAATCCATTGGCGGCCATTTTTGTGTGAACACCTTTAATTCATTTTGTGTAAGAAAAATGAATCACATGGCTAAACTTTTTGCTATATATTTGAATTATTAATGCTCAATTTAGTTTAAATATGTTATCTTTCAATTGGAACCATTTATTTTCATTTTCCTGACATCACCTTATGTTCCCCCTAAAAACGTGCTACTGCCCCTTTAAGAGGCAAATTAACACAACAAAAGAAGAGAGGTGAATTGGTACAGACAAACATTCTATCAGTCTTGTCGTCTTTGGAAGTCAGCAAAGCTCCTCACAGCATTGTGTTTTCCCAGTTCAATGCTTAATAAAGGAGTTTTTGCTTGTTGACGATGCAAGGAGTTTAAGTGCTGTCTGCTCCTTAGCAACAAAAAACATTGTTGAGGTGAAAAAGTGAATTGTTAAAACATCAACACAAATGGTTAGTTTCCTTTGAGTTACTGTAGGAAAGAGACTGATAAAGATCTAGCAACTATGATTTATACTTATATTGTATTTATCTTTCTTAGAGACACTGTAGTACATTTTCTTAGGAAAAGCAGGGATCTTACGAAACATAACCAACCGACAGACAATATCATTGCAATGTAAGGTTTTTTTTAATGAACCTACCAGTTGCATATCAAGAATTTGACATAATGAAACAATGGTATGAGGTAACAAATCATCAAATGATGTCATACTACACAGGTGACTTTACAGTACAAGTAGACATTACCTTTAGATTGTCCCCTTTCAACTATGAGACTGCTAAAATTGATACTAGTAGACAAATTAGCTTTGATGTGCATTGAGAATACTGTATTACAACCACTTTACTGTGCCAGCTCGACGGCCTGATGCACCTTGACTTTAAAGTACAACCAGACATTACCTTGACAGGGTCACCTATATGGTGGTGCTCTAATTAATACAAATTGACCAAGTTAGTTTTGTAGTGCAATGTGAATATTGTATTACAATCACTTAACTGTGCCAGCTCCAATGCCTGATGCACCAGGACTTTAAAGTACAGCCATTACCTAACTAATGGTTCTACAATTCTACCACAAATACTGCTGCATTATAGCAAGGCTTAAGTCAAAGACATGCATGAGTAAGTCTAGTTAGGGAAGTTATGAATCCCCATGCCCCTTGGAAATATTTTCAATTATGTTCAAACCTTACTTGAAATTGTGAATATGACACAAGGTAATCAAATCTTACCTTCAATAAATTCTCCTTGATAACAAGCCCATGGTTAAAGTGCAGAAATAGGAATGTTGTTTCACATGATGTGAGCAATTGTTGATTTTTGGAGGTAGTTCGGGTTTCCGGAGTATCTACAATAAAACATAGAAATGGGGAAAAGTGTTTTTCATTAAGTTATAGGTGACAGAATGTATTGAAACTTCTTACACCGTTTGATCCACCATTTAGACCACTTTTCATAAAAAGAACAGAGTTTCAGTGATGCGCGGAAAATAATTACGAGCCTCGAACAGAGAAAAGTCTTAGTGCAGAAAAATCCGGGATTCGCCTACAGTGCTTACAGTCAATGATAGCACTATGGGGAAAGTTGGTTTCCTCTATCCGGGGTTCATCTAGAGGGCTTACATTTATTATTCCATTTTATTCTCCAATTTAATATCCAGAAAATGCCCTGCTTCCCTTGTGACGGCCGGCCACAGTGATGTCAAGAACAATGATTTTATGACGTCACAGACGTAAATATACGGGGAGTCTCGCTACAACAATCGTTGCTAGGCAAAAGTGATATGTGCACATGTGCTCATATTGAAAATATGTCACCACTTATTTTCCACTCTATGGGTAATAAATGTTGGATATATATGGACTTAACAACTTGGCAACTTTATACATATACATCAATAGCTCAGACAGTATTCTAAATAAGAAACATGTACCTATAATCAAGGTACAAAAGAATTCTTTTATCAAATAATTGGTCATTCTGAAGGTAGGCTAATTACAGAGCTTCTATAACCCTAAACCACCAGCTTCATCTGTAATACATTATAACACAATACACATCTCTTCTATAACCATCTTGAATGTGCCCCTTACCACAACACAAAATCAAGGGGGATAACTACATCCTGTACATTGTTAAGACCGAGAATGTCACCTATAGACTGAAAGTTACCCTGTAATTTACTAGATTATAGTCCCTGGGTTGATAAATTTGTGTCTATCGTGAAATAATTGCCGGTTTTATGCTTTCTGAATTAGAGATTGCATTGGCCCATGCTCTAATGGGAGAGGATACGAGCTAGTGTAGAAAATTGTTTATAGGAGAGTGTGACGCTTAATTATCTAACAACTATATTCTATACTTATTATAGACATAAACAAGATGTGTTTGTGAAACACGAATGCCCCCGGATGCATCCTGCTCGCTGTGTCAAGGTCAAGGTCACAAGGTCAAATGTCATGGTGTCATCTGAAAGGTCTCATCACAAGGGATCCATATGTCAAGTATCAAAGACCTAGCTCTGACCAATCAAAAGTTATGACCAAGGTTAAAGTTTTTGTGGACAAACGGACAGACGGACAGACAGACGGACAGGTGAAAAACAATATACCCCCGGAATCTCCGATTCGGGGGCATAAAAATAGAGCCATTGGCTCTGTAGCTCATCAGGCTTCATCATCAATTATGCTGTAGAGTGTGGCCAATGATACCCCCTTTGTAGAGGCCACAGGGGCACCAATCATAAAATTAAGTATATATAGGCGACAAGTTTCAGTTTTCTAGGCCTTATACTTCAGGAGAAGAAGATGAAAATAGATTTGAAGGACGTTCCTGTTGCCTTTATTAGGGGTCACATGGCAACCAAAGCTACAATTTATAATCCTCACTAGCTAAGGAGTCTGTACACAAAGTTTCAGCTTTCTAGGCCTTATGCTTCTGGAGAAGAAGATGAAAATAGGTTTTTAGGGCGTGGCCCCTGTGGCCCTTATTAGGGATCACAGGGCTACCAAAGCTACAATTTATAATCCTCACTAGCCAAGGAGTCTGTACACAAAGTTTCAGCTTTCTAGGCCTTATGCTTCTGGAGAAGAAGATGAAAATAGGTTTTTAGGGTGTGGCCCCTGTGGCCCTTATTAGGGGTCACAGGGCTACCAAAACTACAATTTATAATCCTCACTAGCCAAGGAGTCTATACACAAGGTTTCAGCTTTCTAGGCCTTATGGTTCTGGAGAAGAAGATGAAAATAGGTTTTTAGGGTGTGGCCCCTGTGGCCCTTATTAGGGGTCACAGGGCCACCAAAGCTACAATTTATAATCCTCACTAGCTAAGGAGTCTGTACACAAAGTTTCAGCTTTCTAGGCCTTATGGTTCTGGAGAAGAAGTCGAAATTCCACAAAGTTTACGGACGGACGGATGGACGGACGGACAGATGGACGGACGGACGGACGGATGGACGGACGGACGCCGGACACCATGCCATGCCATAAGCCCATCGGGCCTTACAGGCCAGATGAGCTAAAAATGACATTACTTGTTTACCAAATACTCACAGTTTCCTAATAAAGGGACAGTGATTTCGGTTTGTTTTTTGTGGAAACGATATTCAAGAGGATGCAATGATGCATACAATTCGTGGTGAAATTGTAAAATCTAGAACAACTTCAATATTTTCTTTGTGAGGCATTTTAGAAGTTGGAATGACAATAATGCTGAGGAATATATGGATGACAACTTCTTTGTTCATTCATGAAGTTTCAACACAGATTCTTGTGTCCAAATATTCCTCTGCATTATTGTCATTCGAACTTCTAAAATGCCTCTCAAAGTTCTAATCATAAAACAAGAAACTCAAAGTTTGTCAATTTCACACAGAAAGAATTCAAGCACGTCGAGCAGCCATGTGTCTCATTTCAAACCATAATAAATTCCCTTAATGGCTACCGAACATAAAAAGATGAGAAATATGTCCTATCCTGGCTTCTAGTATTAAATGCGTTGCTATCCAGTACATTGTATTGAGGACTACGATAATATGACAAGTTTACACGATAAACGCCCCATTAAAGATTTCATAGTGTATTACCCTCACAATGAAGAAACTCTAAAGCCCTAATAACGACTTTTTACCCTTAAAAGCATGTGGCATAGTTTGCTTAAAATCGTGCTATAAATCAACATCATGAAAGTTTCTTGGAGACTGCATCTCAAACAAATAAAGCTCTTCTATACACAGTTAATGGAGGCTGAAGCCATCGCATATTACTTATAGAATAACTTAGATGGACCATGAAGATAAAATTGGTCCCACATTCATAATTACGGAATTTCGACGTACCATCCGTGCATAATTTGAAAATTTGTTGTTCTATTCATATCACTAGATTTAAACATGGTTCAACCTAAAGGATAATTATAGTTTAGTTTATAGACTGGAATTCTAAGAGATTTGCAGGTCTTTACATTGCAATTTTTCTTTTCAATGTCAGAACTTTAAACCTTTTAAATTTGACTTTTCAATGTAAACATGAAAACTTTTTAAAACATTTGTGCAGTTTTGAAAGAGATTTAAAGGAATTATATTCCTTTAACTGCTTTTGAAACAAAAATATCTGAATATTTCTAGGGACATAAAATTACTACCTAATAGATAACAACATTCTGTGAGATTTGTTTGAAATCCCTTAATAAGATAATAAAATATGTCAGCATCAATATTGTAAACTTAATTTTTATCAGAAAACATTATGATAATCCATCACTTTGTATTACCTTATAGGTACTGTGACTAAATTAATTCAATTTCCAGGTCAAATTTGATATCTAGCATTCAAAAGTGCTTGTATATGCAGTTTACAAATCTAAAATGCATTTAAAATATGGAATATACAATGATTAACAGAAAGGAAGTATAGTTTCCCCTATTTAGATCTGCTTTAGATATTCAAGACACTAGAATACTGACGAAATAAAATAATAATAGAGATGATATTTCAGGATAATTCACAATTTTATCTGATTGTTCATTTATATTTGCTGTGTATCATTTGATCTATTTGTGATTAATATCTTATGTAACAGAATCATTAAATGAAGTTCAGCATCAAAACATGAAATACACAACTCTTCTAGTTTCTCTCTTAACATTTAAAACTTATATGAAATCAATTCATATTTTCCTGTACACTTTGTGACAAAACACAAATTCATTTCATATCAAGTAAATTTATATTCCAAATCATTGCCTATACTGATTCCTAAAGAACTGCAACAGGTAAGAAAGATAATTACATTAAAATAAACTTATGAAAATACCTTCATTCCTCATTATAATTGAATTACTCTGAATCGCTCTGTCCGTTGCTCGGAACATTTTTAAACTCAAGCACATATTTTCATATTTTTTAAAGTCTTTTATCCTTTGAAACCCCAAAGCATTTTCTCTGTCGTCAAAATGTTCTAAAGTTGTAACTGAAAGATACCTCCATAGAAAACCGTCAAGGCATACGAAATTAACACCTATAGATTCAGGTACTGTGACGAGGCTGGATTGGGTGTCCGCGGTATAAACCATCCAGTCGACTTATCGGAGTGTTTGTGACACAATTGTGTGAAAAGTCAATGCCGCTGTTACAGAGATGTCCATTTTTGTATTATATACATCTTGATGTTTGAATAAAAGTCTTATTTTAGAAGTCATTGCAATGGTAGACTTGAGGTACGTTAATGAACTTTGTGATAAAGTGTGAATTGTCCATCTTGCTCCTACAGAGATGTCCATTTTTGTATTATATACATCTTGATGTTTGAATAAAAGTCTTATTTAGAAGTCATTGCAATGGTAGACTTGAGGTACGTTAATGAACTTTGTGATAAAGTGTGAATTGTCCATCTTGCTCCTACAGAGATGTCCATATTTGTATTATATACATCTTGATGTTTGAATAAAAGTCTTATTTTAGAAGTCATTGCAATGGCAGACTTGAGGTAAGTTAATGAACTTTGTGATAAAGTGTGAATTGTCCATCTTGCTCCTACAGAGATGTCCATTTTTGTATTATATACATCTTGATGTTTGAATAAAAGTCTTATTTTAGAAGTCATTGCAATGGCAGACTTGAGGTACGTTAATGAACTTTGTGATAAAGTGTGAATTGTCCATCTTGCTCCTAAAAAGATGTCCATTGTCTTATACATCTTGATGTTTGAATAAAAATCTTATTTCATAAGCTTAATAATAAGGTGGTACACTTGAGGTAGCTAAATAAAATATACCGGGGAGTTAATAAATATATATGATATATAAAAAAATAGTTAATAAAATTTGTGATTAAGTATGAAATGTCAATCTCGCATTTACTGAGATATCCATTTTTGTCTTTCTTCATGTTGATAGTGAAAAAAATTCTTATTTCATAAGTCAATGAGATGGTATACCTGAACTTACAAACTTTGTGATAAAGTATGAATTGTCAATCTGCCTCACAATATCCATTGTTGTTTTTATACATCTTAATGTTTTAAAATAAAATCTTCTCTAAAATGAGAATTCTGACCCAAATTTTTTTATTCATTTATCATAAATCAGTCATTAGTGTTGTAAAAAGAGAAAATCTTGGCCAAGAATTTTTAATTATTCACTTTTCATGACAAAACAAGATATTTTGTAAGTCTTCAACTTGTCATAGTTTCAAAAAAATTCATAATCCATCATGAAGCAGTCATAACTATTGGAAAATAGAAAATATTAGCCAAGAATTCTTTATTATTCACTTCTGATAAAACATTAGTATTGTAAAAAGAGAGAAAATTGTGACCAAGAATTCACAATTATTCACTATTTATGACCCAACAAAATAGTTTCTATGTCCTGAACTTGCCATATAGTTTTTAAAATATTCATATTCCATCAAAAAAGTATGTGTTCTAAAGTGGCAAATCTTGGCCAAGAATTTTCAATTGTAACATGACTTCGGTAAAAACTCGTTTCTGATTGGTTGATTTGAAGGATTTCCCAGTGTTGAATGGCAATGAACACCCTCAAATTGGCTGAGGCGAATCACCGTGAACGGTTACATTATTCTGTCCGGCTCAACATTAAATTGTTCTGATTCATTTTCCATCAAAAATGGAAAATGGAAACCAAGAATTCTTAACTTTTCACTATTCACGACACAAAACAAGACAGTGAGTAAGTCTAGAACGTGTCATGTATGGAGGAATGTCAAACGTTGAGTATTAATTAACTAACGTGAATGAAAGTCAACGGCAACAAGAGCTGTATCATCGCCTCCTTCTCCTTGCAATAAAAGAAATTTGTTGACATGACAAAGTGTGAATACCTTTCGAGCTGGCTTTTGAAATTAGGGGATTAGTCTTAACAAAAGCATCCAGGGGGAATAAGATTGAGGCCATAATTGTTATTATGGAGAATGTGACATTATGGAAGAAGGCTGATGGTGATCTTAAGGATGGGTGTGATTCAACAGTCAATAATTTTAACAATTTAAATTGTGATTTTCCTTTGTGGTTTTTGAATAACATGTTTCCTGTTTAAAGTTGTTTTAATATAGTTGAAATTGTTGCATAAAATTAACTCAAATTATACCAAAAAATATTTTTTGGGGTTTTGCCAAATATATCAATGTTTTGTCTATAATATCATATTTTTGAATTTTAAAAAAAAATGGATTTGTTTAAAAAATTATTTAAGAAAGTAATATCAATAAAACTTGTTTTAAGCATAAACATTTTAACTTATTGATCAAGTTTAAAACAATATGATTTGATAAAATATATACCTCTCATGTAAATTGTAATAGAATTAGTTAAAAACACATAAACTGTCATACCTTATCAATTATTCACAAGATGCAAGTTAATTCAAAACAAACAATCTATACAATTAAGATTTAGCGCTACTGAATATCTTCTCAAATCAAATCAAGGACATTGTTTTCTCAGAAATCTTAAGAACTTTGTTTCATTTTTAGGAAAAAGAGTTAAATTGTGTCCTTTCGTTGGCAAAAATGATATGAGAATTTGTTAAACTTAGATTTCTTAAATAAAAGCAACTATTATAAAGATACATATTCATTCAGTTTTCAGATACAAGCAACCACTGCATAAAAATGTTATGGCCAAAATTTACCATAACTTATTCCTCATTGGTCAAGAAAAGATAAAATATTAAATTGAGATCAGCTTTCATATCTTCTTTGAAAGGAATTTTATAAGTTGGAATGACAATAACAACACAGAGGAATATATGGATAAACAAAGAAGTTGTCATACATATATATATATATCCATCTGCATTATTATAAGCTTTCATATCTATAAGTCAGCAAAAAGCACCAACAAAAGTAGACTAGACAAAAACTAATTCACATGTTATTCAGATGTGAAATGACAAACACATTTCAAAGAGATTTCCTGTAATCCTACAATATCAGGAGCTTGATGTGTCAAAATATCTTCTTTATGAGCGATATGAAAGAAACTGCATTAACCAGAAAATACAAAATGAATCCATCATATCTCGGCACCTTGCGTCTTAATAAGGGATAAATGAAGATGCCGTATTTACTTTGAGCACCAACTAAAAATATGGTATCAAGAAATCTAAATGAGGTATAAATCCATGTTTAAGATGAAAAGGTGGCTGCGCCCAAACTTAATATGCCATAAGTGCTCGCAAAGTCGATCCACTAAGGAAAATAGTTGCAGTTGATATTCATTATACTTCTCGATTCAAACTTTCAAAAGTTTTATAATGAAGATGACATGATAACAAAGATGGATGGGATGCTTAAGTGTGATTCTTAAGTGGCACTTTACTGTTGAAGTTCATCTTAAGCTTTTATCTTGTAAGAGGAAATATGCAAAATGTTGAGACAATCAAATTGATGTGTCATCTTTACTTGGATTTATTTTCGACTAGTTTTTAATTATGTAGCAAGGTCATATTCAAATGACATTTTGTTTGAAATTTCATTTAACGTTATTATCTATATATAATCACCTTATTTTATATAGAGAGACTATTACATGAGGAAGTGTGTCATATGACTTTTATGAAACGAGTGTAAATTTTTGTATTCAAAAGCATATAGAACCCACTCATGAGGGTAAATATTTCTTTGTTACAGATTTTATCCCATTCAATATATAAATATCCATGACAGCTGGCTACAGTGACGTCACAAACAATGGTGTTATGACATCACAGGCAAAAAAATATGGTTATCGCGTTACAACAATAGTTGCACGACAAGAACAATATCTGCACATGTGCTAATATTGAAAGTATGTCACTTATTATTTTCATGGGTAAAAAAATGAATTTATCATAACTCATAATTAACAAGGCCGCAGCATGTGTTTCTGAATTCATTTCCTCAAACACTCTCCCTAATATATATTATCTATATATTAAACTGCATATCTTCAGAGGACTATAACCATTGCAAAACTCAAGAGAATGATTTTTTGGATTAATCAAGCTTTCATTTAAACCTGTTAAAAATTTGGCAGCAAATTTTGTGCGAAAAAGGAAAGAAAAAAGATATCAAATTTCAAATTCAGAACATTTTGAAACAATAATTGAAATCCATGTCAAAAAATATTTAGATTAAAATAGAAGTCCATGTAAGATTTCTAAACACCTTGCAAAAATATCCTTCTAGGCAAAATTCTAGAGAGATTCTCAGGTTCCAAAAGATTTTGTAAATTACAGTTTACAGGCAGGAGAGGATTTTTATCAAAGTTGTCTGTCACTGTGTGTTGAGCCTGGCAGAAGCATGGAGAACCATATTTATAATGATTTATTTTCTTGCAACCTACATTCATCTTCCTCTGCATTCTACAGGAGAGTCCATTCAGGTTGTAGGGTGGATTGGTTGGACATAATTTTTGAAAAGATTACATTTAAGCATTCACTATGAGTGCACTACTTAAATTATACAACAAAGTTAACTCCTGTCAGGCAGACCCATACTTTATAGTTATGGAAATGATTGGAAATATTATATTAACCAAATTAACTATCTCCCCATCTTCATCATTTTGGTGTACAGGGTTTAGTGGGTTTTGAATAATTTTCACAACAGTCCATATTTTAAAACTATGGACGGACGTATTGACAGAATACATCACTCTTAAAACATCACTCAACCATAAGTTACGCTTATAACTTACAAGTACAGAATTAATTCAATCCGAAAAGAACTCTATTCTAACTTTTAAACATGAATCTCAAATCATAAACCAAAATGTAATTATAGATTTTTGCATTTCAGATAAATATATATTCACACCAAAAAAATCAACCAGCCTAAAATTGAATATTTAAGAATGACATGGACATTTTAAGTGTTTTTTTCAACTTCTTTGTTGAGAATATGTTTCTAATCGACTGCCTCTGAAAGCCAATCTTTGTGGATAAATACATGTTTCAAACTGACAACCTTTGGAGTCATACAATTTCAATTCAGACAATGACTTTAAAGAAAATTTCACATGCAAAATGAAAATGCTTACACATGCAAACCACATGTCAGACACATAAAGGGGCATGCAGGAGTATACAATTGAGTTCGAATATTTTACGTTGATAAGTGGGTTGAGAGCGAAGACACGACAGGAAGACAGTGGCGCCACCTAAAAAAGCCATTAGTCGTAGACATCAGTGATTAATGACTTTAACATCCAACCCCTGTGGAAGGGAGGAAAGATGCATAATGTGACTGTTTACTGATAGTTTCCTAGTCACTCTCTGGGCAGCTTGGATGGACCATGGCACACAGGGGGTTAATGTTGTCTTATCATAAATCGATCCTCTAAGTTGAATTTGTTATTGTTACAGATTTACTTTTCTTGATAGGATGACTTAAATAGTTTTACTATGAGTACTTAATTTTTTTTAATTTTTACATTTTGGTTTGTTAGTGTTCTTCAACCCTGTCTGAATGTTCTAACACCTCTGGGAGCCTTTCAACTAAGGTCTTATTACGCATCTTCTGTAATCCAGGGCTGTCTACAATCTATCATCCCTGGGAATTTTCATCAGGAAAGCCTTTCAACTAAGGTCTTATTACGCATCTTCTGTAATCCAGGGCTGTCTACAATCTATCATCCCTGGGAATTTTCATCAGGAAAGCCTTTCAACTAAGGTCTTATTACGCATCCTCTGTATTTCAGGGCTGTCTACAATCTATCATCCCTTGGAATTTTCATCAGGAAAGCCTTTCAACTAAGGTCTTATTACGCATCCTCTGAAATCCAGGGCTGTCTACAATCTATCATCCCTGGGAATTTTCATCAGGAAAGCCTCACAACTAAGGTCTGTCAAGTACCCATCCTTGATCTGGTGAACAAGCTATATTGATTTGATCCAGCAAGCTTCCAAAATCATGATACAAAATATTTTAGTCTTGAGTTAAGGAAATCTGCTTTTATTTCTAGTTCTTTGTGTTCAGAGCTAACCATTCGGCAAAGTGTCTTTCAAATTTCGAATTCAATTCCCTGAGCAAAATGCCCAATAAATGTTATAAAAACTGATATACTGGGATGTTTTTGCATCATATCATGTCATGATATATCATAGGTTATTGATTCGTAACAAGACCAAAGGGCGGGTAATTTGCATACAAGTTTTCCTGATGAAACACCCAAGGGAAGTTATATTGTAGAGAAACGGTAAATTAAGTCCTGAGAAACCTAAACAGTTTCGATAACTTATGGTCGGGTATTTATTTGTTTATTCCTACCATATGTAGGCTTAGCGTTAATTGGCCAATCAGAATAGCTTATCAGTCAGTAATTCAGAAGTTTGAAATATTTCTAAATGTTTAAGAATTTTAGCCTTGTAACATGTTTTATATAACTATATTTAAATCATTTCAACAATTGGGACTATCATATTTTGTTACCATTTTGCAACAATTTCAAGTGAATTTTGTTCAATATTTGAGACAGAATTCCAAAAACGCTTATTCATATAAAACTAGAGATTTTGTAAATAAAGGCTTTAATTCTAAATGATATTGAAATTTATTATATATATATATATAATAAATGATGAAAACTTTAAATTATCCTTCAATATTTGAGACAGAATTCCAAAAACACTTATTCATATAAAACTAGAGATTTTGTAAATAAAGGCTTTAATTCTAAATGATATTGAAATTAATAAATATTGAAAACTTTAAATTATCCTTCAGTAAAAATTCCATCTGGAATATACATTTTTCCTAACTATATATATAGTATTCATTTGTGAATAAAAGATCTATTTCTTTGTGCTAAATAAACATTTACAGAGACAGGACTCACCTGAGTGACACTTAACCCCTATCAAGAAGTCCATACCTATAACTTATAACACCACCCTGGGCTTCTAATTAGAAATACCTAAAGTTGAAACATTTCCCTTTATGAAAAAGAATTGACTGAACCTAAAGCTGTCTAATACATTCTCAAACACAGCTCACACCTTCTTGAGTATTCCGATCACAGCACGGAGGCACCGAATGGGACGTGAACCCAGACCAGAATCCATCTCCAGCTGACAAGCTATTGACTGGGCCACATGAGCCGGGTATACGATCTATTCCTGTAGTAGTGTCTGTCACACGTTCTCATCATCGCCCCAGTTTGTCCCCAATAATGGATGTCATCCGCAAAATAATACAACCCTGCTGGGCTTGTAATAGGGGTTAAAAGGCACTCTGTGTACCGAATTGAAATTGAGCAGTGGAAAAAAGCCTGCAACTGTTTGTGAATGAGGTTTGTGATGAAGCCTGATGAATTTTTTTTTGTCTTATCACAATCTTATTTGGCTTGTTATCGAGGGTTAAAAGGCACTCTGTGTACCAAATTGAAATTGAGGAGTGGAAGAAAGTCTGCAACTGTTTGTGAATGAGGGTTGTGATGAAACCTCCTGCAACTGTTTGTGAATGAGATTTGTGATGAAACCTGATGAAAAATGTTTATCTAATAAAGGCTATTATACAATCTTTTGGAGCTAATAAATGTGGCAAAAATTGTGTACATAACTCATTAATCAACCAAGAATGATAAAAATGGCTGCATTCAGTATTCACTTCACTTGATACCCGATACCTCATACTATCATTATGGATACTTTGGTTGATTTAGTTTATATATTAGCCTACTGAATGAAAAATATTGCATAAACTTATATAATTTGAGGAAGATTTTTCGGCAGTCTAAGTAAACCTAGCCTCAATATTATCCGTTTCACTCCTATACTGAGTCCAGAAAGGCTTAGTAGAAAGTTGCGTCAGCCAACGTATCGAATTGACCAATCAGAACTCATCTTACCAAGCCGCAATAGTGTGCCTTCGCACGTATAACGTTGGAGGGTCATAGGTCGCAGAAAGGTCGGCTGACACGACCCTCTATCTGGCCTTTCTAGACTCAGTATAGGAGTGAAACTGATAATATTGAGGCTAGGTTTACTTAGACTGATTTTTCGGAAATATAATTTTTAAAAACATGCTACAATGCCTTTAATTGTACACATGACATGAAGATATCTGTAGAATATGGGTTAACTGTTTGGACACATATATTGCGAAACATTCCTCCAACATTTCTCCAAAACAAAATTTTCGTTAAAAATAATAGTACATTTGCACAAAGATTTGTACAAAAAATGCTCACCAACTTCAACATTGTCGACACATTCAGGGCATATTAAAATAAACTAACAATGTTGCCGAGAATCCCAACGTTTCACTTCACATTGGTTGCACGTTGCGTCCCGTGAAAACAAACATGCCACTCGTCCATTAAGGTACATATGTCCAGGATAAATAGGTTTTTTTGTCTTGTGCATTAGACATTGTATATAAAACAACTTTGATATTTCCTTCATGAAATAAAGCATAAAAGTACTTTTTCCTGAAACCGAGTACAAAGTTTTTGAACACATGTGACATGATTTTAAATTTCTTAGGAAAACAGTCCCGCTCTACAAGAAATAAGTGTTATAGGAGAAAGATTTTTAATGTATATTTTGAGAAGAAATAATTAACTTACACAATTTAATATATTTTTAATCTTGTAGTCAAGCTGAATTGATAATTGACAAAGCAAAGCAAATTGTTTTTATTTTATAAAACTTCACGAATATCGGTACAAACTTCAAACTGTGTTCTGAGCAAATTATAAAATATTTTGAAATTAAAAAAGACATTTTTAATTAAAGGAATATTTGTTTTTAAATTTTGTAAAGAATTAACATTTTTATAAATAATTGAAAGAAAGGGACACGACTTTATGGAAAAACTTCTGTTATGTCATGTACTCAAAGTTACATCTGTGCCTGTTGTGGCTTTTCAAAATCAATCTTGATTTCATACAATTATCCAAACATCAACCTTCAACCTGTTGTGCAGTGTATGAAATAATTTTTCAAGATCACTAGCAAACCGGGCTAGAAAGTTTTCAAAGTTACTAGCCCCAAAGAAAAATTTCTAGCCCAATTAAGTAAAGATACAAAATGTTTTCTGACATTCATTGATTAAAAATCAAACACATATCTGCTCAAGAGGTGGCATGTGATGGGGGGTGATCGGACACTGACAGAAAATAATTACAAAATTGAATGAAAAGTAGTCAAGATATTTTTGATATACCAATTCACATTAGCCAACCGGGCTATCATTACATTTTATCTACTAGCCCAGGCAAATTTCAACTAGCATCTGGTTACCGGGCTCGTGGTTATTTCGGACACTGCTGTTGTGGCTTTTCAAAATCAATATTGATTTCATACAATTATCCAACCATCAAGCCTCAACCATCAAGCCTCAACCATCAACCATCTACCATCAACCATCTACCATCAACCAACTACCATCTACCATCAAGCCTCAACCATCAAGCCTCAACCATCAAGCCTCAAGCCTCAACCATCAAGCCTCAAGCCTCAACCATCAAGCCTCAAGCCTCAACCATCAAGCCTCAACCATCAACCATCAAGCCTCAACTATCAAGCCTCAACCATCAACCATCAACCATCAACCATCAAGCCATCAACCATCAACCATCAACCCTCAACCCTCAACCATCAACCACCAAGCCTCAACCATCAACCATCAAGCCTCAACCATCAACCACCAAGCCTCAACCATCAACCATCAAGCCTCAACCATCAACATCAACATCAACATCAACATCAAGCCTCAACCATCAACCATCAACATCAACATCAAGCCTCAACCATCAACCATCAACCCTCAAGCATCAACTATCAAGCCTCAACCATCAACCATCAACCATCAAGCCATCAACCATCAACCCTCAACCATCAACCATCAACATCAACATCAACATCAACATCAACATCAAGCCTCAACCATCAACCATCAACATCAACATCAACATCAAGCCTCAACCATCAACCATCAACCCTCAAGCATCAGCATCAACATCAACATCAACATCAACATCAAGCCTCAACCATCAACCATCAACCCTCAAGCATCAACCATCAACCATCAACATCAACATCAACATCAACATCAACATCAAGCCTCAACCATCAACATCAACATCAAGCCTCAACCATCAACCATCACCCCTCAAGCATCAACATCAACATCAACATCAACATCAAGCCTCAACCATCAACCATCAACCCTCAAGCATCAACATCAACATCAACATCAACATCAACATCAAGCCTCAACCATCAACCATCAAGCCTCAATGACATGTATACATATTTATACGACTGACACCAATTAAAAAATCATAAAATAAACAAACATGCTCCTAAACTGCTTCCGAGAATGTGTTGTAATATTGATACGGGCATTCTCTCAAATAGGCTGCACTTGCAACACGATGGAAATACAATATACAACAAGCTCCACGATTTATTATCATTACAAGATCATAATAATGATGGCAATAAACAAAAGATATGGCACCCTCTGGAATGCGATAAAGCACATGCATAAAATACGGGCTGATATTTCCCAGCCTACAAATGTCAATTCCCAGTAACATGTATGAAACTCTCCTGAACTAGAGATGTATATAGACTACCTCCATGTTTATACGCAAGCAAAACAGACGTTGTGTTTGCACTCAGGAGAATCCTACGATTGCTAACATATGCCTAACTATCTAACAATAAAGCTCGGGGTGACATTTCACCAGTCTGTTAACCTACAAGGGATAAACAATAAATAAATTAACGCATGCCGAATATTTTCGTAATTGTTTCGTGCATGTTTCTTTCACAAGGGAAATAACTCTTGTTAAAACACTTTCTGAAACCTTCATTTGAATATGAATATTTTATTTTGACTTTGACTCAAAGTGTATCACTTGAGAATTTAAAAATTTTAATAAATAATAAAAATTTTATCTATTAAAAAACTATTTTATCTATTAAAAAAGATTTTAAACTTACAGATAAATTTAATATAATAAATTCATTAGCATTTGATTTAATTATTCAAATTTCAAATCAAAGCATTTAATTAACGTTTTAAAAGCTAGTTCATAATATGTATGTATACTGGAATAATATAGTATTTGTAGGACTTTTCTAAAAAATAATTTTTGACACGATTGTTTCAAACATAAATATTATCATATGTATGTTGAATCCTGGCATCAGCTACCCACACTGTAATATTGTACAATGGGTTAAAATAATGTTGGTACTGTCATCAATTTTAAAAGTAAGGTCAGAAATGCTAGAAAAATGCTAATATTCAACCTTGAATTATATATATAAATATATAGATATAAATTATCAGCTGAGGGGGTCATTTTGGCCTATTCTGAGCTATCAGGACCCTTTGCAAGGGTAGAAGTATCCTACTTCTCAAAATATCTAGGGGACACCAAGCCAAAAGGGTGGGCAAATGTCCCCAGGACCCCCTCTAGGAACAACACTGCATGATATTTATAGTTTTCCTTAAGGGGATTTGTTTATTTTCTCAGAGTATTATGCTTATTTTTTGTCTAACTAAATAATCTCCAAAAAGCATTTTTCTAACATTTCCGACAGGACTTTAGTCACCATGAATGTCTTTATAAACATTCAGCTATATTAATGTACAGAAATTAGTTAGAAATAAGAACTAAGACTTTACACTCACTGTTTGGGGCAGCGGCAGCTACATGAGTCTTTTTAAATCTGAAAACAATAAAAATAATTTGCAAATGTTTTATTGAAACAATTAAAGTATATTCAGAACAATTCTTGAGAAAAAATCACATGAAAATATTATGACACTGCAAAAGTAAAACAATTTTTTTGTAATACTTTATACCTAACATATAGGGTTACTCTTTTTATTTCCAGTAAAAATGTATTCTCATAAGAAATAACGAAATTGAAAATATTCAAAAATAAATGGTTGCCATTCATCCCATTATTCAACAACCAACTATGACTGCTGTAACCAGGGAGGCATCTTCCTACGCAGAGCCTAAAAGGCCAGTTTTCAAACTGTCATTTTATGCCTTGCTGCTGCCCCTTTACTTTTCTGTGCTGCTATAGTGCCCCTACAGACTAGCGAGCAAGCACAGAAAACTCAAGGGTCAGCAGCAAGGCATAAAACTGGCCTTTTAGGCTCTGCGTAGGAAGATGCCAGTGAGGTTGGTGAGGCAGAAAGGGTCATGAGCTTTTTAACAATATTGAAATCATCTATTGCAATTAAGGTTTTACCTTCGAAGAAAAGGGTGTAAAGAAATAAATCAAGAAAAACTTGGTGTGCTTTACTATAAAGATAAATCATTTTGGTGGAGTTTTAGACACATGAGCGTTTTTGATTAGCAGTTTTTATCCAAGCTTAGTATGAATAATGCTTAATGGGCGCGAGTTCCTGTTGTTTTATAAAGTTTAATGATGATCTTATTGGTGTGTCACGTGACCCACAAATCTAGTCTAAGCGTACACCGTTCAGTAGGGAGATATATTTTTATGGAAAACAGTTTCTTTGATGATAGCAACTGGATTGAAAATCGGCTTACTTTTATTGGTATATATGGAGTTGGATGTATATTTGATGCATGTTTGTGTCGATTTTATCGGGAATTAATTTTCAAATATCTCTCATCTGGAAAAACATTTGGTTTTATTGGGTTCATTTATGCTGAGTAACAGAATGAATATTTATTCAAGGTGTCGTTTTTTTCAGAAAAAAGGGATATTAAGTTAGTTTTAGATTTAATAGCCTTGTAAGGGAAATGCATAGAATATCTCACCAGTTATTATTTTCATAGATCCTTAAAGTCTATTGTCATGGTATTCATAAAAAATAATCATTGTTCTTATCTTTATTCTATTAAATCTTGTCCAACTACTAATGCAAATTGTTTGAAATTGAAAATAATTTAACACTCATTCATTCACAGAGCACCGACGACACAAAAGTAAACATTCCTTAAAACCTAAAATGAATTAGCATGATCAGATAACCTGATAAAAAAACTTTCCAACAATTCTTCATTTTTTTATATGGATGCATAAGTAAAACCTGAGGATGTCCCGCAAAATTGAAATTGTCAACTTTTATATTAATATGTAAGGCTTTTGCAGGAGCATTAAATTGTTCATTTATAATTTAAGAATTTTTTCATTAAAATATTGCTGACATATGCAAAATCATTTTCTTTACGAGTTTTTATGAGTATTGAGTAAAATATAGACTTGCTGAAAGAGGACCTAGAGTGTATATAGAGGATATTATATGAGTGTCCATGACATACTATGTTTACGACACGAGTGACTAAATATTAGTATTTCCCAAGCGAGAGCGAGGTATATACTGATATTTAGGCACGAGTGTCATAAAAATAGTAGGTCATGGGCATGAATATAATATTCTGTTTATTAACGTAGTCCAAAAATAAAAGAAAATACTCAAAAATTACTTCTCAGCATAGGTGGACTAGCCACCGCCGGCCCTTAGAGATTGTGACGTCATAGGTGAAGCGTGACGTCAAAGCATTGTTTATTACGTGACGTCACAATGCAAAAGTGATATTTTGCCCTAGGGCAACATATGAAAAATATGAACCTCAATATGACTGCACTCGTAGGTAATAAAACAGTCTCCTATTATCTTTTATGTAACACTAAGACAGTTTCGATGATATTAATTTTCTCTTAAACATAACATCAGGAAAAGCAAGTCTACAAATACTGAAATAGCAATATGTCAGAGGCTCCTTTTCTATTTTAAAGGTGCAGTAACACGTTTTTTGATAATTTTATATTTTAAACATTTCACTGATAATTGTAAGTTAATGCTAAATGTATTATTTAGACAGTGTCCAAAATCTTATTACACAGGCCAATCATCCATAGTCAGAGGACAAAGTATGAATATTCTCATAAAATCCATTGGCGGCCATTTTGTGTGAACACCTTTAATTCATTTTGTGTAATAAACAGGAATCGCATGTCTGAACTTTACATTATATATTTGATTTATTACTGCTCCATTAAGTTTTTAAATAAAAATATATTGTCTTTCAATTGGAACCATTAATTTTCACTTTCCTGACATCACCTTATATTGCCCCTAAAAACATGCTACTGCCCCTTTAAAATAATGATCGATTAAAAAATTATTATTATTTCAGAGACAGACTGAATATTAGTCTACTATTTTGTAATGACTAGCAACGATCACCTTGCATTAAGAGGACAGATGTTTTATTTCAATCGTACACGAGCTGAATCTTCAAGTGAATCTTGTTTAGAGAGGGATATCTCGTGTCCATCTTTCATCCGATATCCTTGTCTTTCCTCACAGATTCACAACAAACCATCAAGCTCACGTGTTATTGTTTCCGCAGCCAGTCCGCTAGAGAGAACTCATGCTAGAGAGGAATGTTTTGTATTTTAAAACAATGACAAAGTTTATCAACATTGAGTTGGAATATCACAACTTGTTCAGCTGTTTTAGCTCATTTGAGTTGATTTGAGTTGATTTGAGTTGATTTGAGTTGAGTTGAGATGATTTGAGATGATTTGAGTTGATTTGAGTTGAGTCAAATTGAGTTGATGCAAGCTGATTTAAATGGATTCAATTATTTGCTTAATTAGTTGATTAGAATTTACTTTTGTTTAGTATGAATTGATTTAATATAATTGATTTGAAAACAATGATTTCAAATGATGCTGTCAAAATGAGTGCATTAGAGTTGAATTTTCTTTGCTGAATTGAGTTTAGTCGATCGCATCTGTTTGATTTGAGATAAATTAATTTGTGTTGGTAAAAGTTGATTTGGGTTTTAGCAATTGTAATACACTACCATTCAGGTAAGCAATAAAGATATAATATTTATACATTTTAATGAGGTCCAATTTACCAGAATTTTGTTACTTAACTTTAATACTGAAAAAGTTTAGATATGGACAAAAGAAACAAGAGTCATCAGAAGATGACATATCCCACCGGTTCCACATGTTATCGTAAGATGTAAACCTTTGAAAGATAATTGTAAATTTTTCAAGCAAGGTTCATAATAGTATAATCTAATATATATGAAACGAAACCTTTCATGAACAGAGTCCAAATAAGAGCCGTTTCCATGGAAATAATAAAAAATAAAATTTTCAGAAATGTGAAAATATCAAAAGGCACCACTTAAGTAGGTGGGCAATACACATGAGAAGTTTATGAAAGACATGTGGACCGGTTTTTGAGTTCTGCTCCGGAAACGAAACCTTTCATGAACAGAGTCCAAATAAGAGCCGTTTCCATGGAAATAATAAAAAATAAAATTTTCAGAAATGTGAAAATATCAACAGGCACCACTTAAGTAGGTGGGCAATACACATGAGAAGTTTAAGAAAGATATGTGGACCGGTTTTTTAGTTCTGCTCCGGAAACAAAACCTTTCATGAACAGAGTCCAAATAAGAGCCGTTTCCATGGAAGTAATAAAAAATAAAATTTTCAGAAATGTGAAAATATCAAAAGGCACCACTAAAGTAGGTGGGCAATACACATGTAAAGTTTCAGAAAGATATGTGGACCGGTTTTTGAGTTCTGCTCCGGAAACGAAATGATTACGGACGGACGGACGGACGGACGGACGGACGGACGGACGGACGGACAGGGTGATGACTATATCCCACGGTATTACATACCGGTGGGATAATAAAAAGGAGAGAAAGAGAGGTAATAAATAGATTTAATGAGAAATTTGAAAACACAATTTGGTTTGCATCAAATTTACATTTTGTAATGTCAAGGTATTTTTTAGGAATGCCCTCATTTTGCCTACACCTCATTTCGCCTACATATAATATAAATAGAATTAATATCAAATTGTATTGAAATCTGAAAAGTATCGACTTATAAAATTTGAACCAAAACATTTACTTTATTGTCATTACTTCATAAGTTGCTACTGATTTCCCCCTGATATGTTGAATTACAGCTAGATTTGAAGTCATACAACAGGGTGTATGTTTATTATTGACTACTATTTCCAGTGTATAAAATAGATTGAAAACCTAGCCTTTCCATAAAATTATGATGTCAATTCCTAAGGGGAAAACAAGAAACTTTTGAAAAGTTACCAGTCCTGGCAAAAAGTAGCCAATTTAAGGACTGGCGGACGGGCTGTATTTTAAACACTGCGATTTCAAATAAAGACAAAAATAAAACTTGAAAAGATAAAATGAATTTACTAGAGAGAATTTAATCAGATATAAAATATACAGCAGTGGTTGAAACCCAACCCTCCCTCTTGGAAAGTTTACACACACACGAGAGCAGGCCCAGGTCTGTGTATCTAATTCACAGGATGCAGTTTCCGTCTTATTGAATTCTAAACACATGAGAGTCCATTCAAGGGAGATTACTCTTCTTTGATTTTTTCCATTTATTTTTTCAAATATTCAAATATTTTCCTTGTGCTGTAATGGTTCGCCCATCTGGCATTATT
Source organism: Steromphala cineraria (assembly GCA_916613615.1). Classification (NCBI taxonomy): domain Eukaryota; kingdom Metazoa; phylum Mollusca; class Gastropoda; order Trochida; family Trochidae; genus Steromphala; species Steromphala cineraria. Next base: position 1,709,949 of record OU744737.1, read on the forward strand.
CAAAATGGCCGAAGCTAAACAGATGTTTGTTAGTAAACGTTGGGAGCTACAGTTCCTGGCAATATTTCAATCTCAAAATCACATCTTTTCGGAAGTTTACAAAGAAGTTTTGAATCTGATTAAGTTTTGTTGAAGTTTTTTACCGAAATCTTAGCAGCACCTGCCGTATTAATATCGCAGACGTTAGATCTGTGACTATCATTAGCGCTATCATGCACGATGTTCGAAAAGAGCGCCCCCTATTGAGTTCGCAGTAGCATGTTAAAGCTTGTTTTTATTACAAACTCTTACATAAGATTTCTGTGTTTTCATTTCTTTCGTTTTCCAAGCGGAACAAAAAACATAAGAGTCATTACTTCGATTACAATTACAGCAACCAACCATTACCAGTCTAGACTCCAACGTAAGCAAGAATTCGGAAAATCTAGGAAACATTTCGCGGTAAATGTTTGATTGAGACGAGATGATCCTAAACCTTGCAAAAATACTCAAGAACAACAGAGACAGATTTCCGGAAATACCTGCAGATTATTTGGCTGACTTGATAACTTTCCGACGAGCACCTTTTAAAAATATATATTTTGATTTCTTATGAAATAACTGCAGATTATGTGGTGGACTTTTTAAATAGGCATTTGTCAGGGTTTTCAATAGAAAATAGACTTGTCATTATTCCTATAAAATGTCCCATCTGAAAATAATTAGACATAGAAAAATTTTCTTCTCAAAACAAAATCATTACATATGACATAGAACATTTTTCTTTTCAAAACAAAATCATTACAACCATGTTACTTACATGTCAAAAGAAAATACACTTGTCACTATTCCTATAAAATGTCACATGTGAAAAGAATTAGACATAGAACACTTTTTCTTTTCAAAACAAAATCAATACAACCATGTTACTTACATACAAACTTCAAACATAACAAGCTCCCATAAGACAAAAAATCATCATTCATAATTTTGGAAAATGATTTTTCAGCATAGACCGCAGTCAGAGTGCGTCAAAAAACATTTCACAACTTAATTACCTTTTGATCAAACGATAGTCAATTAACAGAATGCATTAGACTCGCTTTGTCGTAACATTTTTTGGTAAAAATTAACAGGAGTCTCTAGCGCCGAGTTGATCTAATTAAAGTCAAAGTTCTTTGTGCAACGGGAGGCAGCATTCTTCACAAGACCTCAGAAAGAAAAGTCATTTGTGCGATATGACTTCAACTTCTTGATGAATACCGCGTTGTACGCAAGACGACGAACATTCTGCTTGGAGTGCTAATGAGGGAGAGGTAGACCAAATTGATAGAGGGCTGTTGGCTCACCCAAACACAGTGTAAATCTATTTTTGATGTGCTTTCATCATGAGGCAGACTTCTCCCACTGTTACCATGAAAAGATAGGGATAGAACTAAGCCCCCGGGCGAACTCCTACGGAACTGTTTTTAATGTGAAATAGATTCGATGGCTGGCAGCCAAGAGGCGAATGATGATGGACTAGCGATATGATATGGCTGTCAGTTAGGAAAAGGTGTTCCAAACCTCTTAAACCAACAGAAATTGGCCCTCCAATTCGCATAAATAACCTCACAAGACATTAAGCAAGTTGAGGCAATTTCATAAAATCATGAACAGGGCCTGGAGTTAACTCTGGAACTCTGTAGGATGGCTGATGGGTTTTTTGTTTGTGTTAGACAGGCTATTTTGTTACAAACTACGTAAATATCTGCAGGGAGAGTAACCCAACTCATGTCTGGTGACGAGAGGGGGGCGGAGCTTGCGCCACATAAACGTCAATTCCTAGTTCCGAAGTGGGTAAAAACTTGGCTCGGAACGGTGCTTCGGTTGAAGAAAACATTAGAACAGAGACATGCTCATTGATCAGGTTCATAAAGCTCAACAAAATCAGCAAACGCTCTTCTTTCAAAATTATACCCGAATTGTACTATTCCTCAAAAGTGAGTGGTTTAAATGTATATATTCCATGAAATGATACATGGATTGGTCAACAAGCTCGTGTGAAAATTGAGTATTGCACTGAACACTAATTCAACAAAATCTACAACTGAGATGAACAGGAAAACAATTTCTTGTGCCAAACCTGGTAGAACTGTGTCATTAAAGGGGCAGTAGCACGTTTTTTGAGAATTTTATATATAAAAATTTTCACTGATAATTGTATGTTAACGCTAAATGTATTACTTTGATAGTGTCAAAAATCTCTTTACACAAGCCAATCATTCATAGTCAGAGAACAAAGTATGAAGATTTACCTAAAATCCATTGGCGGCCATTTTTTTGTGAACACCTTTAATTCATTTTGTGTAAGAAAAGGAATCGCATAGCTAAACTTTACATAATATATTTGAATTATTACTGCTCCATTTGGTTTGAACACATTGCCTTTCAATTGGAACCATTTATTTTCATTTTCCTGACATCACCTTATATTCCCTCTAAAAACGTGCTACTGCCCCTTTAATATCACAACTGCATAAAACAAAAGTTAAACAAATTCTACGACCAGAAAGGCAAACAGTAACATCTCTTCGAGCAAAAAACATGCCAGGATTAAAGAGTGCCCTAAAAGTGACCACTGTATTTCAGAATAATCTCATAGAATAAACCTAAATATACAAAGTATGAAGATTCATACAAAATCCATTGGCGGCCATTTTTTTGTGAACACCTTTAATTCATTTTTTGTAAGAAAAAGCAATCGCATGGCTAAACGTTAGGTGATATATTTCAATTATTACTGTTCCATTTAGTTTGAATACATTGTCTTTCAATTGGAACCATTAATTTCCATTTTCCTGACATCACCTTATATTCCCCCTCAAAACGTGCTACTGCCCCTTTAAAACAAGTCTAACACATCCTTCAATTGAATAGACCACAAAAAAGTCTCTTGTGAGAAAATATACCGCATTAGTATCATCCCTTCAAAGTTAATACTGCTTAGAACAGAAGTCAAATATAAATAAAACAATAAACAATGTTTTGTGTCAAATATACCCTGCTAGAATCACGTTTGAAGGGGGAATATAAGGTGATGTCAGGAAAATGAAAATAAATGGTTCAAACTGAAAGACAATGTATGGAAACTAAATTGAGCAGTAATAATTCAAATATATAATGTAAAGTTCAGCCATGCGATTCCTTTTTCTTACACAGAATGAATAACAGGTGTTCACACAAAAATAGCCGCCAATGGCATTAAAGTGAACTTTATAATTTGTTCTCTGATTATTGATGATTGGTTTGTGAAATGAGATTTTTGACAACATCAAATAATACATTTAGCATCAATTATAAGTGAAAACCAATATAAAAAAAAAATTATAAGTGAAACATTTGAAATATAAAATTTACAAAAAAGATGCTACTGCCCCTTTAAAGTTAACAGAGCATAGAACAGCAGTCCAACAGATTAAAGCACGGGAGAGATGTAAACACTATTTTATGCTAGAGGGCTAATCTGCTATTGTAGCCAGAAACACAATATTGCCGTGAATGTACTTTAGGAGTTAATTTATAAACCGTCGATCACTCGTACGCTTCTAACAACGTTGACAGTTATAGCTAAAGAAATCGTCAGCAAGCATGTTACGACTCTTATATGGAGGAGAGTAAACAGTGGACTGTTAATCTCACAATAAGGATCCGAGAGCCCACAATGAGGCTGGTGAAGTTGACAATGAGGCTCTAAGACTCGACAATAAAAACAGTGTGTAACGCCTTTTCTGTTTACACGAGATGATAACACAGTGAGCTGGTGTCTGAAGCAAGTGTGTAGAATTTGAAACAGATTTAAAGTTTGTGAAATTTATTTAAGATATTCATGATTCCTTGTGAGGACAGTTTAATCTCTTTTTGAAGAGAATTTTTTTCCGATACAATTTGATGCAAGAAATATTTGTTAATACTTTGTATGTTTCTTAGTCTGAAATTTAGAATAAGTACAATTTAACTTCCTTGAATGACAATAATTGTTTTCAAAGTTGGAGACAGATCTCAACAATCATCATGAGTGATATTCAAATTTCAGTCTACAATTTTCTTCAGAATTTTAATCATAGACATATTTTTAAATAAGCTGTACTCAACAGCCAGGAATCTCTTTAAAATGAAAAAGGCATTAAATCCATTATAATGAGTTTTCCCGATAATTTCATCCGAGTTCATTAAAAACAGTTTACCACAGATCCAGTTGGAGTTCACAAGCAACATGCTACAAGAGCTCTAGTGTCCGATAATGGATGTTCTCATTATTATTCTAAAGTTGATACTTATGAAATATCTAATATGTCGGGACGTTTTCAAAGAAGTTAATATGAGGCAATATGGTGTCCTGCTGTGTTCGTCGTGAAATATACGTTAGAGGATGCAATGATAAGCAGACTATCAGTATACTAACTTAATGTAGCGGAGAGCTGTTTTGAAGTACTTTCAGACTACACCCGAGCGCATGTAAAACTCGTTACCGTGGAAACACGCCTGGCACCGACAACATTGATAATTCCTTATTTCTCATATTCATATTTTATATTCAGGAAGCCGAGGATAATTAATTATAGCAGTCAGGTCAGTGAGCAAAACGCAAACCTCATCAAAAACAGCTGACGTTAAACATTCGCATCATCTTCAAACATATCAAATATGAAATGTTATCCAATGGTCTCGCGGGATACTCTGGGGAAGGTGAAAATCATTATGCACTGTCAAAATATGTAGACGCGAGAGATATTAATGGATCAGGTTACAAGCTCCATACATCCGCCCAAAAAGAACTTATCTAAGGCTGAAAAAATTATCTCCGAGCTTTGGTTTAAGCACCTGCTGGTAATGTTAAAACATTCGTGGCTCGGTGAGTCCATACGAAAACTGTTTTCAATCATATTTTCAAATCATCTGTAATCTGAATATTTTTTCATCGGATTAATTCCCAACATACTCGGTTAACTTTCCAGCGGATTATTAATTTTGTACAATAAGCTTCTTCAGTTGAAATTCGTGAATTAAATGTGTATTCTACTGTATATGTTCTTTACCTGTCTCAGGCCTATAGAAAGAGGTTTGTATAGTCTTTTGTCCCCTACATCTCGTCTGTGACATAAATCTTCTCTCTACCAGAAGTCAAAAGCCATTTGACAACGCCATTGATAAACTGGCAGAACAAGTTTATAGAAAAACACATACAAATCGTGTTCACGGAAATGTAATCTGCCAAAAATATGATTTTATTTCAGATTTTATTACAGAGATAAGTCTTTAATTTACCTGCCATCTACAAATGTTATTTTATTATGAGGGACTTTGTCTGAATCAGAATATCACACCTTAACTCTCCGGGTAAAGAAAGTTTCCCTAACAGAACTCCTCAGCTAAGATGCTATTTAACTTCCAAAGCATCTTTTGATTATTATATTTAAGGATCTTTTAAATTCAAATTTGATGAACCCCACTATACATATATATATATTTAAACTCTGCCTAACTCTAAGAATTCTCTGCCATTGAGTTTGAACATTCTTTGTGATATTTCTACATATATGTATATACACACATTGTATATATACATTTCTTATACATGTCCTCTGCCACTATCGCTCAAAAAACAAAAGTTCTACTGTCCCTTTTACCAAAATGTACAGTTAGCAATCTTCAACTTTTTAACTTGTTTTCAACTTTTTTTAAAAAGATGAAACTCTCACACAGCTCAAGCTTATCCCCCTTACAGTTTCTGAGCACAAAGGGATATATATACATTTCTTATACATGTCGTCTGCCACTGTCGCTCAAAAAACAAAAGTTCTACTGTCCCTTTTACCAAAATGTACAGTTAGCAATCTTCAACTTTTTAACTTTTTTTCAACTTTTGAAGAAGACAAACTCTCACACAGCTCCGTCAAGCTGTTCCCCCCTTACAGTTTCTGAGCACAAAGGGATATATATACATTTCTTATACATGTCCTCTGCCACTATCGCTCAAAAAACAAAAGTTCTACTATCCCTTTTACCCAAATGTACAGTTAGCAATCTTCAACTTTTAAAAAGACAAACTCCGTCAAGCTCATCCCCCTTACAGTTCCCGAGCACAAAGGGAAGTACCGTACTCGGAGCACTAACCACAGGTTTTGGCATGGCTATTAGGTCTTGCCAAGGCCTAGAAACCCTAAATCCATTTACAAAAGATGAAAGGAAAGAAAGGGAGGAGAAATGTGAATGATTAATGAGGAGAAATAAGTTAAACACACCAGGTGAGCTTTCAGTAATAGCCCTCGCTTGTCCAACATGGAACATTAGGCAAGTAGGCCATAGTCAGGGAACCTTTTCCAACCCCTTTCTTTTAACATTCCTTTAACCCTTAACATGCTATGTTAAAGTTGGAACATTTGGCAAGCATAGTCAGGGAACCTCTTCCAACCCCTTTCTTTTAACATTTCTTTAACCCTTTTTTATTTCATAACTTCAGTTTTTCCCAAATATATTCATATTTTTGGTGACAAGCCATCTCACATGCCTATTGGGCACATAGGGGTAGTATTTGTTTGGTATGATGAGAGTCACAAGTGATGTACATCTTCGGCCCTTTGATGATTAATGGCTTCTAAAGATATGTCAAACCTCTCTCTCATCCATCAAATATTTTTACATTTAATTCCTAGTTTGACTTAAAAGAATAAATAAACATGTGTTCCTTGACAAGAGCGACTCAAACAGTAGTTGGTCCTACTGAAAATCTTTGATTATGAATTGTACACGTTAATAATATCTAAACATCTGATCTGTTATCAAGAGCGTTTTGTCCTTCGGCACCTCCATTCTTGACCCCTGACCTCATGTGAGGTCAGAGGTTAGGTAATTTAAGAACATGAAAACAACCATTGTTAAAACTGTTGGGAAAATATTTTTGCTGGCTTGGAAAATAGGAATGATAGAGTATAATCATAGAATTTGGGGGGTATTGATTGACAGCTGGGATTAACCAATCAGAAAATAGCCAGCATTCTGTGCGGTAGAGTATATAATTATAGAATTGGGGGGTATCTCAACCTGTTATGGATATCATTTTCATGACCGTTTTTTTTTTATGCAATTGACAACCACTCATTTTTTTCATAGGATATATTTTTAAAAATATATTTCAGTTTTATGGAAGATGTTATTAAAATTATTCTATAAAAGAATTATAGAGCTAATTTCTTTGCTTTGTTGTAAACAATTAACAAAAACTATCTATTTTCTCTATGTGCAAAACAACATAGGCATTTTCCTTGCCAAAAAATACAAAAATTATTTATTTCCACAAGAAGTATAATGGCCAAGGCAAACTTGTTTGTTTATTTCGCTAGCAAATAAAACAGGAATCGACATAGATTTGTTTCCACTACACGTGGCCGACAGGTTTCTAACTTCTCAGCAGACGGCTTCACAATGCGTGCCATTAAAGCAAAAATCTCCACAATATGGCTAAAAAACAATGGGAAACAATACCAGGCATGTCTATGAAGAAAGCCTCAATATTCCCCCTTGAGACAATGTGTAAAGTTATTTCAAAACTTGCCCATTTGGGAGGATTTAATGAATTCGTTACAGTTGGGGTCGCCAGAGGTCATCCATTAGGGACCCGAAAGCTGTCAGCATGTTGTTCAACGCTTTTCAAAAGTGGCATTTGACATTATACACGATGGAATTTTTTATTGTTTTGTATATTCAAATTTTGACTCAATGCAATGTTGTTGAATTTTTTTTTAAACTGTGAAATTTTACAAAAATGATAAGAGGTTAGATTTTTTAATTGCAGTATGAACACATAAATCAATGCTTTATCCAACTTACTGTCTATCACATAAAAAATTCTTGAAAATATAACATTGAAAACAAGCTCAATATGTCATGTTTAATTTCCTTAGCCACAAAGCCTTAAAACCAGAAGAGAAGTCCCTGTTTTATCTGCATGATGAGTCATATTATTAACTAACTTATTACATTTCTGTTCCCTATTATTTAGGGATTTAAAAAAATTTTGATTGTCACATTAATCTTCCTTCATTTCCATACATTTCACATCTCATCATATCACATGCTTATTTTCCTATATTCAAGTTCATAATCAACTTCGCATATTCCTCATATTCCATAGTCCATAATTCCATAATCACTTCTTCAGATCCTTCTTATCTGATCAATATTCATTATCTTATATTTCATATTCAACATCCCAAATACCATATCTCATTTTTTCTTCTGTCATATCCCATATCTCATCTTTTATATCATATGTCTCTGATATCATATTCATTATCTCAGATTTCATATTTCACATTCTTCATATCGTATATCTCATCTTAATATAATGTCTCTGATATCATATTCATTATCTCAGATTTCATATTTCACATTCTTCATATCGTATATCTCATCTTTCATATCTTATGTCTTTGATATCATATTCATTATCTCAGATTTCATATATCACATTCTTCATATCCCATATCTCATCTTTCATATCCTATGTCTTTGATATCATATTCATTATCTCAAATTTCATATTTCACATTCTTCATATCCCATATCTCATCTTTCATATCTTATGTCTCTGATATCATATTCATTATCTCAGATTTCATATTTCACATTCTTCATACCCTATATCTCATCTTTCATATCTTATGTCTCTGATATCATATTCATTATCTCAGATTTCATATTTCACATTCTTCATATCCCATATCTCATCTTTCATATCTTATGTCTCTGATATCATATTCATTATCTCAGTTTTCATATTTCACATTCTTCATACCCTATATCTCACATTACATATTCCATATTTCCCTGAGTACACCAGCCTGGCTTCAAAACCGATTAAACTCATAAGCGTTATGTTTGCTTATTCCATCTGGGATCCATCAAAACAGCAAACTGTAATTAATAAATTCAGCCGGGTCTCGGGTCAGGGAGAATTAGAGCAATTACACTGATTAAAACAGAAACTCGTTATTACGATATTAATCCACGTTTCATCACTTTCAGGAAATGGGGTAATTATCCTGGCTAGTTTCCATAGCAACTCATGCCATATGTTTTTGGGAGCATAACTTCTCAAGTATATCATATCAAAATTACAAGTCATTTATGATATAAAGTTTTCACCCAACAATGTTTTCAGTTTCTTTGTTATTTGCCTCAAATAAACATATTTCTATAAAATAAACACATTTTAATTTCAACAGAATTTATTTTGAGATTTCATAGATTGGGCAAGACTTCATTAGATTTTAACCCTTTCCCTACAGCTCCAGAAGTATCACAATTTCCAGGGATTTCAGCTTGTTTCATTCTCTTGCCAATAGCTGTTGTGGAATGATTTTTAAGAATTTAATCTCTCCCTCATAACTTGGACTATCAGACAGAGTCAGAAGCATGTACACGTTATCAAATAGTCTAACATGCCGGTATAGAGATTATTACCCAATGAAGTGTGTCATATGACTTTTATGAAACAAGTGTAAAGTTTTGTATTACCCGAGCGAGAGCGAGGGTTATATACACAAATTTGCACCAGTTTTTTAAATGTCATATGACACACTTTGTCTGGTAATAATTTATTTATTACCGATTCTATTCCATTTTGTTCCATTTTGTTCTCTTAAAAATATCCTTGCGACGGCTCGCCTATGATGTTACGGTTCTATCTGGACCAGCGGCAGCTTAATTGCCTATGCGGAGAAGTACATCTGAGTATTTTTCCTTAATTTCTTGACTTTGGTAATAAACAAAATATAATATCTGTGCCTATGACATACTTTGTTTACCAAACTCGTGTTAAAATATCAGTACATCCTTAGCTCTCACTCTATAACTTAAAAATAAACAAAGTATTTCTTGGACACTCATATAATATATCCTCTATTAAAGGGGCAGTAGCACGTTTTTTGATAATTTTTATTTTAAATATTTCACTGATGATTGTAAGTTAATGCTAAATGAATTATTTTGACAGTGTCAAAAATCTCATTTCACAAGCCAATCATCCATAGTCAGAGGACAAAGTATGAAGATCCACCTAAAATCCATTGGCGGCCATTTTTGTGTGAACACCTTTAATTCATTTTGAGTAAGGAAAAGGACTCGCATGGCTAAACTTTACGTTATATATTTGAATTATTACTGCTTCATTTAGTTTAAATACATTGTCTTTCAATTGGAATCATTAATTTTCATTTTCCTGACATCACCTTATATTCCCCCTAAAAACGTGCTACTGCCCCTTTAAATTATTGGCACATCAAGAGTTAACATAGATGTCCATGTAAATATTTACTTCCTCAACCTACACAAAATTTAATGTTCACAACATTTCAGAGTATAACTTTTTTAAAAAGATATAAATTCTCTTCTCCCATAAAACATATTTCAGCAGTAATTAAAGTACTCAGATGGGTAATCGTCGAAGTTTATTCTCTGGATGAAAGACAAATTTCCTTTTAAACTTTTCTGAAGTTAGTTTTTTGTCTCAAATTTTGTATGCTGTATGGCGCCAAATGAAACTAATTTATGTCTTTACGCCAAGAAAACACCATCACAACATTCTACCTACAAGATTATACACCAAAAACGGTGCACTCAAATAATAAAAGTAATAATAGAGGTAATTAAAAATTCAAGCGTAATTTATAACCATCATTAAAAGGGTTCTGAAGGCTTGAACATTTAAAAAGCTTTACCTTCAAATACTTAAAGGCATCAATCGATCGGCTTTTATCCGCCATCTTGAAATGTTAGCATTATAAGAAACAAATGTGTTGTATTATGCTAATTCATTAACAAAATTAAGAAAAAACTACTTGATTGATAGAAGAGAAGCATATTTACAAAAAATTCATAATAAAAGTTATCAGTTACGACAGCATTTTGTCGTAGTAATGCATCCCACGATCGTAGCTTCGATGATTGGTTTCATTCCACGATGTTTTTATTTCTTAAACGATACACTTTATTCTTTGTCAAATTCTTAAATCTTGAACAACTGAAATGCTAACCTCACAAACATATTTGAAATTAAGTCTGAAATTATAATGTAAAAATCCTATATAAATATAAACAGAAACTTAGTTTCCATAAAAAATACCCCGCTCGATTGGTCCCTTCAAACCAATATAATAAATAAATATTAAGTATCTTAATGGGGCACGATTTTAGGGGAATATAAGGTGATGTCAGGAAAATGAAAATTAATGGTTCCAATTGAAAGACAATGTATTTAAACAAAATGGAGCGGTAATAATTCAAATATATAATGTAAAGTTTCGCCATGCGATTCCTTTTTCTTACACAAAATGAATTAAAGGTGTTAACACAAAATGGCCGCCAATCAATTTTATGTGAATCTTCATACTTTGTCCTCTGACTATGGATGATTGACTTGTGTAATGAGATTTTTGACACTGTTAAAATAATACATTTAGCATTAACTTACAATTTCAGTGAAAAAATGGAAATATAAATTATCAAAAAACGTGCTACTGCCCCTTTAAGTACAACAAGTTTCTTCAGAATGCTCCACATGGGAATGTACATATACCCTAATTTTTCTATTAATTCAACCCTCAAATTTTCAAAATATTTTCAGAAATTGTTTATGGTTGAACTTTACCATAATTTCTCACTTAATCAACCCTTAAATTTTCAAAATATTTTCAGAAATTGTTTATGGTTGAAATATACCATAATTTCTCTATCAATTCAACCCTCAAATTTTAAAAATATTTTCAGAAATTGTTTATGGTTGAACTTTACCATAATTTCTCTATCAATTCAACCCTCAAATTTTCAAAATATTTTCAGAAATTGTTTATGGTTGAAATATACCATAATTTCTCTATCAATTCAACCTTTAAATTTTCAAATGATTTTCAGAAATTGTTTGTGGTTGAACTATAATGTAATTTCCTTATTAAATCGACATCAAATTTTCAAAGCTAGGATTTTCAGAAAGGTATTTATGGTTCAACTATACTTCACTTTGGATTGCTCATTCGGCACTATGGTTGAAATATTAGATACATTTCAAGAACAAGTATATAATTCTACTGCATAGTTTTTATAGATAACAAAATAATAATTGCAATGTTATCATTAATACGTTTTTTTTATTTTTTTTACTGCAGTTGAGCTAATTATTCTATCCAAATATTTTTTCAGCAATTAAACAATGGTTTTAAGAAATAGATGAATCATAGGAGCATCAACTTGAAGTGAAATGAATTTGATGTGATTGGAATTTGTGACCTCAGTAAAATATTATGTTGTTGAATTATTGGAAAAGTCGTTTTAATGGAAAATTACGGTGATACTCTTTACAGATATTTTAAACATATTCTGAAACCAATGCAATTTAAAATATATTGGTTAGCAAGAACATATGGAACAGAAAATCACAAATTCATCTATTGCATGGTAATGCATGAAAGTATTACAAAATAAATAATTAATTTCTGGATTATTTTAAGTCTTTTTTTAAAAAAAACTCAAATTCACCCAAAATATGAAATGGGTGCTAACATAGAGAAAGTGACACATTGAACTAATCAATGGATGTTTGATACTCCCCAGTTCCTCGGAATTACACATAGAGGGAAAAATGTGAAATGTCAAATTTATCGGTGGTTATACAAGACTCAAAGACAATAAGGGTCTTGTGTTACGCCTCAATTTGTCAGGTGGGGCTTGTGTTCACGTCCAAACATTTGTGTAACATTTTCCCTAATGAATATGGAACGCAACATGACCCAACCTGCCCTCACAATGTGGTCAACATATTGTATCGGCCTCTAAAAGCATCGAAACACCAATGTTTGATAAGTCAAAAAAAAATATTTATACACTTTCTAATGGGTGCAACCAAAAATATGAACTTTTTAGGAAAAGGATAGCCGAAAAATGTTACAAAGTATGTTTGCATAAAAGTCACAGAGAGAAAAGACAACCTTGCGGCAGTCTCTTTTGTTGTTGGAAAATTACAAAAACATGTTATTATCGGAAGTGCAAAGGTAAGAAAAACAGGGATTTGATAATACCAAGTTCATTACCTGCCAAAATAAATCAAAATTAACGGCAAACACATTTTCTGTTTGAGTTCAACATGTGCTGATATAACCCTAAGACTTTTCAGTTAATAGACACAGTGTTACATAGGACCTTTGTACCTCGATACCTCACATTTAACCAATCAAAGCTGATATTACACATTGTTTCAGTGCAGAACTCGGCGGCACCAACACGACATTAAGCATGCTAGTACTGAGTCACAAGTTTACATTAGATCATGATTGTATCAATTAACAGCAACCATTTTCTTTGTAAAACCTCCATTTTTTACATTGTGCATTGAAAGGGATTTTTTTTTAATTTTTTAATTTGTCATTTCTTTGAAATTGAAATTAACAATAAATTACTTTTCAATTTTTCTTAAAGATTTCTTTCTTAACCTTTCCTTCTTAAATGATCTTAGATTGAAATTGGGGTTTTTTTAGGGAAAGGGAATTTTTTTTCATTTTTGAAATGTGTCATTTCTTTGCAAGTTGAAACTAACAAAAAACTATTATGAGTTTTTTTTAAAGATTTCTTTCTTAACCTTTCCTTTTAAATGATCTTACATTGAAAGGGTTTTTGTTTGCATTTTTTAAATGTCTTTCCTTTGCATAAAGCACCTAACAAGAACCACTGTTCCAAGTTTTCCTCTTTTTCTTTTCATGTCTCAATTAATGGCATACAATCGCCTTTGTAGTAACAAAGGTTCCCATTAAATTCCAAGATAAAAGATTGTTACATAATCAACTCCTGTAAGTTTAAGGTTCCAAGCTATTGTTTCAAATTCTCAACTACAGGGTATATACATGTGTTAAAAATTAAGTTCTTACGATTTTATCAAATCTACAAAAGAGTGCAAAGTTGACAAATTCTCAATGATAGCCCTGTGCTAATATCAAATCTGATATCAATACCTTTGAATCAATCTGTTTCAATTTCTTCAGATCTATTTGTCATTTTAAAGAACCATTCTATATATCCATACATAATTACTTGCCTTTTATACAAACCATATGATGAGATGTATTTATCATATGGGTTATTTCAATTTGAACCATATTTGAATAATTGAGAATAATCAAGATCACCATATATAGCAATAAGTTTTCATTAAGCAAAATAACATGACATTAAGTAATATCATTTTTGTTGGTATAATGCTCAGTTAAAAATTGCAACTTCCACAGGTGCCGCCGGGTTTGAATTTAAAATGACAAAATCTGCTTTTCCTTTATTGATAATCTTTTGCAATATTACCCCGCAATAGAATATCGTTATCACAACAGTCCCTTTGTGGTCAATAGTCACCCTTTATGCTGGTATGTATACATATCATACATTGCTGCAAGTTATTGCTTAAAACAGGGTTGGATACAGCAGCAGAATTTTACCAAGCAAAGGGAGATAACTACATTTAACTTCACATCAGCCATGCACATAGCCTAAGTTAAGTATCACAATGTAACACAAGTTATCCAGAGGAGATTAAGTCCAAACCCATTAAAGATTCTTTACATTTTTTGTTAACGTAAATCAATTCTCATGATCGCTCTTCTATTTTCAATCTGTAACCTGCTTCGCAAAAAACATTTTTTTAGTTACTTGATCATCAAAGGGTTTTTTAACCATGAAGATAAATATATATACAGACAATAAATATTATCTAATAATTTCTACTAACAGGCAATCATTTTTGGATTTATAAATTTGATACTAACCTCTTTGCAAAATATCTCTAAACAATTGACACGTGATATATAAACATAGTTTTGACATAAAATGTTGAGGTCCAAATTCATCAATGGCCAGTAATCCACCAATTATATGCTTGGAAACTTCGAAAGTAAACATAGTAGAGACTGTATTTTGGCAAATAATCTTTTGTTATTAGATTTGGTGGGTTCCGCTGTTGAAATTATTAATTCTTGCGCCTGTTCATAATTCCTGCCACTAACTGAAGAATTGTCTTTGCTCTTGGTTCCTGAAACTGTGGCGGGAAGATTAAAAGAGTTACCTCCCTTCACCATTTCATTTCACCCTTTAAACAAATACATATCGGTATTTGAAACAGGTACTTTAAATCAAAATAACAATTGAGCAACATCATTGTATACATATTAACATTCGCAAAGTTTAAACAAATTATAATGCTGCATGTAAAATTTAACAATTGCATCATTTTTATTCAAAGTTGTTCTACAATGTTTGAAATTGTTTTGAAGATTACATAAACAAACGAGTGACATTGATGTCAATGTTTCAAAATAACTTTTTTTTAAATCTAAAGTTAAACTTGGATAATGTGAATACTTTATTATATGAATGAAGATTTCATAGATTAAATACCTCTTAGAATCAAAGATTAACATGTATTATAAATAAAAAGGGATTCAAATTCTTCTTTGCAAGATTTATTATTAACTTAACAATCATGCCTTCCTATATCTATCTTATATCTTATGAAAGAGAGAGACAAGTTTCAAAACAAAAAATAAATTAACTCTTTTGCAAAAGATCCAGTTTAGAACATGCATTCTCTTTTTCCTCTTCCAGTATATTAACCATCATGATGCTGATATATATATTTTTGCTCTACGAGCCCCCGTGGCTGAATTTTCTTGTACGGTGCCAGCCACTGTTATATGCTGATTAGCACCGCTGGCTGAATATTTTTCTGTAGCGAGTCGCGTGCGTTTTTACAACAATATGTGTATATCTCTTTCGCGGATCCCGGTCTTTGTCCCGGACTATTACTCGACCCGCATCGTAAGGGTTAAACTGCATTGACCAGAGTGATAAGATTGAAAACAAACAGAACAAAATAAATTATTCATAATCCTTTTGCATTAGATTTAGTCTTAAATCACACGTTCTGTTCCTATCTAGTATTTCCTTGAAAGAAATGGCGAGGTTTAAATCGCTTTGAAAATTGATAGGCAGGGGTCAGCCAGGGAGGATATTTATCCCCTATTCCTTTGCTGATTAATTCACAGAGAGATCGTCGGACTGAGTGAAATGCTTACAAATCCAAAACTAAACATCATAATAGATAGAATAAACAGTTCTCTCTCTTACGTTGTGTCTCATATCTCTTGTATAAACATGATAACCCAAAAACTCTGCACAGGAAATGAATGTCAGATTTGTTCCTTAGCCTTTTCTCCCATCAAGATGAAGGAAATTATTTCTCCCTCCTTCATGCTGTTACTGAATAATTCTGTCAGATAATGATTATAATATCATAATTTTCTTCGGAGTTGGTTTTCGTATTCTCTAACTTACTGGATGTCAGATAGTGATTATAATATCATAATTTTCTTCGGAGTTGGTTTTCGTATTCTCTAACTTACTGGATGTCAGATAGTGATTATAATATCATAATTTTCTTCGGAGTTGGTTTTTGTATTCTCTAACTTACTGGATGTCAGAAAGTGATTATAATATCATAATTTTCTTCGGAGTTGGTTTTCGTATTCTCAACTTACTGGTTGTCAGATAGTGATTATAATATCATAATTTTCTTCGGAGTTGGTTTTCGTATTCTCTAACTTACTGGATGTCAGATAATGATTATAATATCATAATTTTCTTCAGAGTTGGTTTTCGTATTCTCTAACTTACTGGATGTCAGATAATGATTATAATATCATAATTTTCTTCGGAGTTGGTTTTCGTATTCTTTAACTTACTGGATGTCAGATAGTGATTATAATATCATAATTTTCTTCGGAGTTGGTTTTCGTATTCTCTAACTTACTGGATGTCAGATAGTGATTATAATATCATAATTTTCTTCGGAGTTGTTTTTCGTATTCTCTAAATTACTGGATGTCAGATAATGATTATAATATCATAATTTTCTTCGGAGTTGGTTTTCGTATTCTTTAACTTACTGGATGTCAGATAGTGATTATAATATCATAATTTTCTTCGGAGTTGGTTTTCGTATTCTCTAAATTACTGGATGTCAGATAATGATTATAATATCATAATTTTCTTCGGAGTTGTTTTTCGTATTCTCTAAATTACTGGATGTCAGATAATGATTATAATATCATAATTTTCTTCGGAGTTGGTTTTCGTATTCTTTAACTTACTGGATGTCAGATAGTGATTATAATATCATAATTTTCTTCGGAGTTGGTTTTCGTATTCTCTAAATTACTGGATGTCAGATAATGATTATAATATCATAATTTTCTTCGGAGTTGGTTTTCGTATTCTTTAACTTACTGGATGTCAGATAGTGATTATAATATCATAATTTTCTTCGGAGTTGGTTTTCGTATTCTCTAACTTACTGGATGTCAGATAGTGATTATAATATCATAATTTTCTTCGGAGTTGTTTTTCGTATTCTCTAAATTACTGGATGTCAGGTAATGATTATAATATCATAATTTTCTTCGGAGTTGTTTTTCGTATTCTCTAAATTACTGGATGTCAGATAATGATTATAATATCATAATTTTCTTCGGAGTTGTTTTTCGTATTCTCTAAATTACTGGATGTCAGATAATGATTATAATATCATAATTTTCTTCGGAGTTGGTTTTCGTATTCTTTAACTTACTGGATGTCAGATAGTGATTATAATATCATAATTTTCTTCGGAGTTGGTTTTCGTATTCTCTAAATTACTGGATGTCAGATAATGATTATAATATCATAATTTTCTTCGGAGTTGGTTTTCGTATTCTTTAACTTACTGGATGTCAGATAGTGATTATAATATCATAATTTTCTTCGGAGTTGGTTTTCGTATTCTCTAACTTACTGGATGTCAGATAGTGATTATAATATCATAATTTTCTTCGGAGTTGTTTTTCGTATTCTCTAAATTACTGGATGTCAGATAATGATTATAATATCATAATTTTCTTCGGAGTTGGTTTTCGTATTCTTTAACTTACTGGATGTCAGATAGTGATTATAATATCATAATTTTCTTCGGAGTTGGTTTTCGTATTCTCTAACTTACTGGATGTCAGATAATGATTATAATATCATAATTTTCTTCTGAGTTGGTTTTTGTATTCTCTAACTTACTGGATGTCAGATAGTGATTTTAATATCATAATTTTCTTCGGAGTTGGTTTTCGTATTCTCTAACTTACTGGATGTCAGATAATGATTATAATATCATAATTTTCTTCGGAGTTGGTTTTTGTATTCTCTTACTTACCCATGGATGTCAGATAATGATTATAATATCATAACTTTCTTCGGAGTTGGTTTTCGTATTCTCTAACTTACTGGATGTCAGATAATGATTATTATATCATAATTTTCTTCGGTGTTGGTTTTCGTATTCTCTAACTTACTGGATGTCAGAAAATGATTATAATATCATAATTTTCTTCGGAGTTGGTTTTCGTATTCTCTAACTTACTGGATGTCAGATAATGATTATAATATCATAATTTTCTTCGGAGTTGGTTTTCGTATTCTCTAACTTACTGGATGTCAGATAGTGATTATAATATCATAATTTTCTTCGGAGTTGTTTTTCGTATTCTCTAACTTACTGGATGTCAGATAATGATTATAATATCATAATTTTCTTCGGAGTTGGTTTTCGTATTCTCTAACTTACTGGATGTCAGATAGTGATTATAATATCATAATTTTCTTCGGAGTTGGTTTTCGTATTCTCTAACTTACTTGATGTCAGATAGTGATTATAATATCATAATTTTCTTCGGAGTTGGTTTTTGTATTCTCTAACTTACTGGATGTCAGATAGTGATTATAATATCATAATTTTCTTCGGAGTTGGTTTTCGTATTCTCTAACTTACTGGATGTCAGATAGTGATTATAATATCATAATTTTCTTCTGAGTTGGTTTTCGTATTCTCTAACTTACTGGATGTCAGATAGTGATTATAATATCTTACACCCCTTGGGCGGTTATATCCCTTCTTTTTTCAGTTGATTTTAACTCATAACTACCTTCTTATAAGTGTTTATCCCTTACACCCCTTGGGAAGTTATTGCCTTTATTTTAGTTGAATGTTCTATGCCGTGAGCTCCATCCGCGAAGGTTGGTTATCTCATAACCACCTTGGTCGGTTATAATATTGTAAACAATTGTAAACAATTGGACTTGTAAAATTCTGATTTTTAATCAAACAGGAAAGTTAAGATTTATGAACAACGAAAGTGGGATTCGAACCAGGGACCTCTATGTTGTCAAGCAGCGCTTGTACCTGTTGAGCTACCGTGTATCCATGCCAGTTGATGTAAATTTGTGTGTGCCATGTTTGGTTTTTTATTTTCCCCTATAAATATATATAAATATTGCAATAAAATAGTTTTTAATGTAAGGAATCAAGCTTTTAGTTCTAAAACGCTTAGCAGGTGGGATGGTAAGTAGTCCAAAATAGTATTCTTATCAAGACATATCAAACCCGCAAAATGGATCACTAAAACGTTTTTCAATCATTTGTATGTAAACCAATTTAGTTGAAACACCGTAATAAAATAGTTTTTATTGTAAGAAAACAAGTGTTTATTTCTAAAACCCTAATATGGGGGTAATTTAAATTTTTTTTTATCAAGAAATGATAATGCCGCGAATGATATCAGTAACACGTTTTTAAATTAATTGGTTATAAACAAATTAAGTTTAAACTATTGCAGGAGTCTTCCGCGGGAGTGTAAGTCAAATAATGACCCGTTTGCCTCGGGTTATGGAAATAACCTCTGCTCGGGCTACGCCCTCGCGAGGTTATTTTCCATAACCCCTCGGTACCGGGTCATTATTTACTACATAATTTTCTTCGGAGTTGTTTTTCGTATTCTCTAACTTACTGGATGTCAGATAGTGATTATAATATCATAATTTTCTTCGGAGTTGGTTTTCGTATTCTCTAACTTACTGGATGTCAGATAGTGATTATAATATCATAATTTTCTTCGGAGTTGTTTTTCGTATTCTCTAACTTACTGGATGTCAGATAATGATTATAATATCATAATTTTCTTCGGAGTTGGTTTTCGTATTCTCTAACTTACTGGATGTCAGATAGTGATTATAATATCATAATTTTCTTCGGAGTTGGTTTTCGTATTCTCTAACTTACTGGATGTCAGATAGTGATTATAATATCATAATTTTCTTCGGAGTTGGTTTTTGTATTCTCTAACTTACTGGATGTCAGATAGTGATTATAATATCATAATTTTCTTCGGAGTTGGTTTTCGTATTCTCTAACTTACTGGATGTCAGATAGTGATTATAATATCATAATTTTCTTCTGAGTTGGTTTTCGTATTCTCTAACTTACTGGATGTCAGATAGTGATTATAATATCATAATTTTCTTCGGAGTTGGTTTTCGTATTCTCTAACTTACTGGATGTCAGATAGTGATTATAATATCATAATTTTCTTCGGAGTTGTTTTTCGTATTCTCTAACTTACTGGATGTCAGATAGTGATTATAATATCATAATTTTCTTCGGAGTTGTTTTTCGTATTCTCTAACTTACTGGCTGTCAGATAGTGATTATAATATCATAATTTTCTTCGGAGTTGGTTTTCGTATTCTCTAACTTACTGGATGTCAGATAGTGATTATAATATCATAATTTTCTTCGGAGTTGGTTTTTGTATTCTCTAACTTACTGGATGTCAGATAGTGATTATAATATCATAATTTTCTTCGGAGTTGGTTTTCGTATTCTCTAACTTACTGGATGTCAGATAGTGATTATAATATCATAATTTTCTTCTGAGTTGGTTTTCGTATTCTCTAACTTACTGGATGTCAGATAGTGATTATAATATCATAATTTTCTTCGGAGTTGTTTTTCGTATTCTCTAACTTACTGGATGTCAGATAATGATTATAATATCATAATTTTCTTCGGAGTTGGTTTTCGTATTCTCTAACTTACTGGATGTCAGATAGTGATTATAATATCATAATTTTCTTCGGAGTTGGTTTTCGTATTCTCTAACTTACTGGATGTCAGATAGTGATTATAATATCATAATTTTCTTCGGAGTTGGTTTTTGTATTCTCTAACTTACTGGATGTCAGATAGTGATTATAATATCATAATTTTCTTCGGAGTTGGTTTTCGTATTCTCTAACTTACTGGATGTCAGATAGTGATTATAATATCATAATTTTCTTCGGAGTTGTTTTTCGTATTCTCTAACTTACTGGATGCCAGATAATGATTATAATATCATAATTTTCTTCGGAGTTGGTTTTCGTATTCTCTAACTTACTGGATGTCAGATAGTGATTATAATATCATAATTTTCTTCGGAGTTGGTTTTCGTATTCTCTAACTTACTGGATGTCAGATAGTGATTATAATATCATAATTTTCTTCGGAGTTGGTTTTTGTATTCTCTAACTTACTGGATGTCAGTTAGTGATTATAATATCATAATTTTCTTCGGAGTTGGTTTTTGAATTCTCTAACTTACTGGATGTCAGATAGTGATTTTAATATCATAATTTTCTTCGGAGTTGTTTTTTGTATTCTCTAACTTACTGGATGTCAGATAGTGATTATAATATCATAATTTTCTTCGGAGTTGGTTTTCGTATTCTCTAACTTACTGGATGTCAGATAGTGATTATAATATCATAATTTTCTTCGGAGTTGGTTTTCGTATTCTCTAACTTACTGGATGTCAGATAGTGATTATAATATCATAATTTTCTTCGGAGTTGGTTTTTGTATTCTCTAACTTACTGGATGTCAGTTAGTGATTATAATATCATAATTTTCTTCGGAGTTGGTTTTTGAATTCTCTAACTTACTGGATGTCAGATAGTGATTTTAATATCATAATTTTCTTCGGAGTTGTTTTTTGTATTCTCTAACTTACTGGATGTCAGATAATGATTATAATATCATAATTTTCTTCGGAGTTGGTTTTTCGTATTCTCTAACTTTCTTGATGTCAGATAATGATTATAATATCATAATTTTCTTCGGAGTTGGTTTTCGTATTCTCTAACTTACTGGATGTCAGATAGTGATTATAATATCATAATTTTCTTCGGAGTTGGTTTTTGTATTCTCTAACTTACTGGATGTCAGTTAGTGATTATAATATCATAATTTTCTTCGGAGTTGGTTTTTGAATTCTCTAACTTACTGGATGTCAGATAGTGATTTTAATATCATAATTTTCTTCGGAGTTGTTTTTTGTATTCTCTAACTTACTGGATGTCAGATAATGATTATAATATCATAATTTTCTTCGGAGTTGGTTTTCGTATTCTCTAACTTTCTTGATGTCAGATAATGATTATAATATCATAATTTTCTTCGGAGTTGTTTTTCGTATTCTCTAACTTACTGGATGTCAGATAATGATTATAATATCATAATTTTCTTCGGAGTTGGTTTTCGTATTCTCTAACTTACTGGATGTCAGATAATGATAATAATATCATAATTTTCTTCGGAGTTGGTTTTCGTATTCTCTAACTTACTGGATGTCAGATAGTGATTATAATATCATAATTTTCTTCGGAGTTGGTTTTCGTATTCTCTAACTTACTGGATGTCAGAAAATGATTATAATATCATAATTTTCTTCGGAGTTGGTTTTCGTATTCTCTAACTTACTGGATGTCAGATAATGATAATAATATCATAATTTTCTTCGGAGTTGTTTTTCGTATTCTCTAACTTACTGGATGTCAGATAATGATTATAATATCATAATTTTCTTCGGAGTTGGTTTTCGTATTCTCTTACTTTCTTGATGTCAGATAATGATTATAATATCATAATTTTCTTCGGAGTTGGTTTTTCGTATTCTCTAACTTTCTTGATGTCAGATAATGATTATAATATCATAATTTTCTTCGGAGTTGGTTTTCGTATTCTCTAACTTACTTGATGTCAGATAATGATTATAATATCATAATTTTCTTCGGAGTTGGTTTTCGTATTCTCTAACTTACTGGATGTCAGATAATGATAATAATATCATAATTTTCTTCGGAGTTGTTTTTCGTATTCTCTAACTTACTGGATGTCAGATAGTGATTATAATATCATAATTTTCTTCGGAGTTGGTTTTCGTATTCTCTAACTTTCTTGATGTCAGATAATGATTATAATATCATAATTTTCTTCGGAGTTGTTTTTCGTATTCTCTAACTTACTGGATGTCAGATAATGATTATAATATCATAATTTTCTTCGGAGTTGTTTTTCGTATTCTCTAACTTACTGGATGTCAGATAATGATATAATATCATAATTTTCTTCGGAGTTGGTTTTCGTATTCTCTAACTTACTGGATGTCAGATAGTGATTATAATATCATAATTTTCTTCGGAGTTGTTTTTCGTATTCTCTAACTTACTGGATGTCAGATAATGATTATAATATCATAATTTTCTTCGGAGTTGGTTTTCGTATTCTCTAACTTACTGGATGTCAGATAGTGATTATAATATCATAATTTTCTTCGGAGTTGGTTTTCGTATTCTCTAACTTACTGGATGTCAGATAGTGATTATAATATCATAATTTTCTTCGGAGTTGGTTTTTGTATTCTCTAACTTACTGGATGTCAGATAGTGATTATAATATCATAATTTTCTTCGGAGTTGGTTTTCGTATTCTCTAACTTACTGGATGTCAGATAATGATTATAATATCATAATTTTCTTCAGAGTTGGTTTTCTTTCGTATTCTCTAACTTACTGGATGTCAGATAATGATTATAATATCATAATTTTCTTCGGAGTTGTTTTTCGTATTCTCTAACTTACTGGATGTCAGATAATGATTATAATATCATAATTTTCTTCGGAGTTGGTTTTCATATTCTCTAACTTACTGGATGTCAGATAATGATTATAATATCATAATTTTCTTCGGAGTTGGTTTTCATATTCTCTAACTTACTGGATGTCAGATAATGATTATAATATCATAATTTTCTTCGACGTTGGTTTTCGTATTCTCTAACTTACTGGATTGAATAACCTTTATTTCCTAGAATGGAAAGGAGGAAATAAGAGTGTCAAATCAAAGGACCGACTTCTCTGAATAAAATCAAAATAACCACCATGCTATCTAGACTAATTTGTTATCAAGACCCTAAAGCAAAAAAAATTAAAAGAGCCTTCTGAAGTCTAGAAAATGTTGGAAGTCTAGAAAATAAGTAAGGACTCGTTTATATTCTTTTAAAAAAAATTATAATAATCAAAAAAGTCATAAACTGTTTTTCAGGGTTTAGATTGAGCTGAAGACTAATGTATCAAAACATCACAACTGTATAGAGCACCCGTAGTTCAATATAACAGTTAACACTATCAATGAAGTTCAGCAACAATGTACAAGCTCCCTAGATGGATGGGTGACCCACTCATTGCTGGATATATTCAGTGTTTGAAGGGTTTATTTCTTGCTCTAAAACAAGACATGAGTTGACTATCCAAAAGGTGCATTAATTCATCGAGCACTACAATTGGGTACCCAGTGTTGAGGTGAGGGCATTAAAGTAGCTAAATAGACTGTTGGTTTGCATAATCATATGATGTTGAGAATTAAAAATAGAGCCATTGGCTCTGTAGCTCATCAGGCTTTATCATCAACTATGATGTAGAGTGTGGCCAATGTGATTCCCCCTTTGTAGAGGCCACAGGGTCACCAATCATAAAATTAAGTATATATAGCAGTGTATAAAATAGATTGGAAATCTAGCCTGTCCTGAAAATTCATTGGTCAATTCCTTTGGGAAATTTAAGAAAAAAATCGAAAAGTTACCAGTCCTGACCAAAAAGTTACCAGTCCTGACCAAAAAGTAACCAGTTCTGGCAAAAAGTAGCCAGTTCAAGGACTGGCTGACGGGTAATATTTTAAACACTGTATATAGATGACAAGTTTAAGTTTTCTAGGCCTTATACTTCAGGAGAAGATGAAAATAGATTTGAAGGACGTTCCTGTTGCCTTTATTATTACTATAAAGCTACAATTCATTATCCTCACTAGTCAAGGAGTCTGTACACAAAGTTTCAGCTTTCTAGGCCTTATGCTTCTGGAGAAGAAGATGTAAATAGGTTTTTAGGGCGTGGCATATGTGGCCCTTATTAGGGGTCACAGGGCCACCAAAGCTACAATTTATAATCCTCAGGAGTCTGTACACAAAGTTTCAGCTTTCTAGGCCTCATGGTTCTGGAGAAGATGAAAATAGGTTTTTAGGACGTGGCATATGTGGCCCTTATTATGGGTCACAGGGCCACCAAAGCTACAATTTATAATCTTCACTAGTCAAGGAGTCTGTACACAAAGTTTCAGCTTTCTACGCCTCATGGTTCTGGAGAAGAAGATGAAAATAGGTTTTTAGGGTGTGGCCCCTGTGGCCCTTATTAGGGGTCACAGGGCGCCCAAAGCTACAATTTATAATCCTCACTAGCCAAGGAGTCTGTACACCAAGTTTCAGCTTTCTAGGTCTTATGGTTCTGGAGAAGAAGTCTAAATTCCACAAAGTTTACGGACGGACGGACGGACGTCGGACACCATGCCATGCCATAAGCCCATCGGGCCATACAGGCCAGATGAGATAAAAACAATTATGTGGCATATTTTGTTCTGTATTAAAGATCTCATCTATGGTGTAATATAAAATGCAGATTTGTTCACACATACTGAGGGAAAATAACTACCATTTCGTAGACACGTAGCTATCATAACCACTGCTGTCTTTCCCTTTTCACAAAGACGAGGAAAATTCTGCTCTATAGCTGCAAATAAGATAAAGTTTCTTGTTAGCGGCGTATAACCTGCTTCTGTCCATCAACTTTAATCGTACACTGACTGAGAAAATTCTCCGACATATTATCCACAACTTGATCTGGCAGAGTTACTTCCCTTGTCAATCATGGCAGTAGACTGCAAGACGTAACCAACTAAAACATTTTAGATGTCCCAGGCAAACTGGGTTTTATTTTTTAACCAAAGACAAATAGTTCATTCAAATTTTGTTTTAAAAAGTGAGTTTTTTTTCCAAAAGTCCAATTCTTTTACTTTGTTAAAAACTTTGTTCATTCTCTTGAAATTTTAAAAGATGCCTTGTAAATGGATAGTTTTTAATTCTCTTGAAATTTTAATAGAACCCTTGTAAATGGATAGTATATTAATTCTCTTGAAATCTTAAAAGAAGTCTTGTAAATAGATAGTTTTTTCATTCTCTTGAAATCTTAAAAGAAGCCTTGTAAATAGATAGTTTTTTCATTCTCTTGAAATCTTAAAAGATGCCTTGAAAATGGATATTTTTTTTAATTCTCTTGAAATTTTAATGGAACCCCTGTAAATGGATAGTATTTTAATTCTCTTGAAATCTTAAAAGAAGCCTTGTAAACAGATAGTTTTTTCATTCTCTTCAAATCTTAAAAGAAGTCTTGTAAATGGATATTTTTTTCATTCTCTTGAAATTTTAAAAGAAGCCTTGTAAACAGATAGTTTTTTCATTCTCTTCAAATCTTAAAAGAAGTCTTGTAAATGGATATTTTTTTCATTCTCTTGAAATCTTAAAAGAAGTCTTGTAAATGGATATTTTTTTCATTCTCTTCAAATCTTAAAAGAAGTCTTGTAAATGGATATTTTTTTCATTCTCTTGAAATTTTAAAAGAAGCCTTGTAAACAGATAGTTTTTTCATTCTCTTCAAATCTTAAAAGAAGTCTTGTAAATGGATATTTTTTTCATTCTCTTGAAATCTTAAAAGAAGTCTTGTAAATGGATATTTTTTTCATTCTCTTGAAATCTTAAAAGAAGCCTCGTAAATGGATAGTTTTTTCATTCTCTTGAAATTTTAAAAGAAGCCTTGTAAATAGATAGTTTTTTCATTCTCTTGATATTTTAAAAGAAGCCTTGTAAACAGATAGTTTTTTCATTCTCTTCAAATCTTAAAAGAAGTCTTGTAAATGGATATTTTTTTCATTCTTTTGAAATCTTAAAAGAAGTCTTGTAAATGGATATTTTTTTCATTCTCTTGAAATCTTAAAAGAAGCCTTGCAAATAGATAGTTTATTCATTCTCTTGATATTTTAAAAGAAGCCTTGTAAACAGATAGTTTTTTCATTCTCTTCAAATCTTAAAAGAAGTCTTGTAAATGGATATTTTTTTCATTCTCTTGAAATCTTAAAAGAAGTCTTGTAAATCGATATTTTTTTCATTCTCTTGAAATCTTAAAAGAAGCCTTGTAAATGGATAGTTTTTTCATTCTCTTGAAATTTTAAAAGAAGCCTTGTAAATATATAGTTTTTTCATTCTCTTGAAATTTTAAATGAAGCCTTGTAAATATATAGTTTTTTCATTCTCTTGAAATCTTAAATGAAGCCTTGTAAATAGATAGTTTTTTCATACTCTTGATATTTTAAAAGAAGCCTTGTAAATAGATAGTTTTTTCATACTCTTGATATTTTAAAAGATGCCTTGTAAATGGATATTTTTTTCATACTCTTGAAACCTTAAAAGAAGCCTTGGATGTCTTCGTTGGTTCTTTGTATTGTTGATTTTGATTTTTGTTGAAATTTACACAGGATTTTCTAATTTACATTAAACTGTTAATGTAATTTATTCCTCATTTTTAAGAGTTTATGAAACTTTGTTCAAGTGATTTTGGATGAAAACTTTGTTTAGAATAGGATAAGTACTTATGGATAAAGACTTCATTCTTCCAATTTACAAAAGTTTATATTTTCAACTTCTAAAATTCCACTTTAGGACATTTTCATGAGTGTGTCTCAAATAACATGAATCTGGAACAATTTCACGAGGTTTTTGAATTGCAAATAATCTAGGACTAGACAAAGGTTGAAAAGGAACTAAAACATTCCCCTCAGAAGAAACAACTCCTTCTTGCAGTTTCTAAAGAGCAATTGATAATCGTAATGGATTCTTTTAGATTTGGCAAGCATTGATTTTCAGAGAAAGTTCAAAGGTCAAAAGGTCTTCTTGATCATTGAGATCAATCTTTTTTAGACCCTGAGAAGATACAGAATGTCAAAGGGGGATAACTTGTAGGTTCTCTAAAGGGGAGGTAGTCTTTCACACAGACGCTTGAGCATAATTATAATTCACCCCATGGAAGCAAGTCTAGATCTGGGCTGCTCTTCAAATCTCCATTTGTCTGAGGCTCTTTTTAAAAATTTAATAAAATAAGATTTTTACTAAAAAAAATTTCAGAGACTAAATATAAGTCTTAGAAGAGGAGGGGGTGTTTGGTGGTAATGTAGAAACTATTTGGGAAGGAAAATCATAAACCATTTCTTTAGTTGTACAGTACAGTAGAACATGGATATAGAGAACAATCAGATATAGTGAACAAATTTTTTAATTCTTTGGTCCCTTGGAGTTCATTATATCGTGTTAACGTCTACTGTATTGTATACAGCATTCTGACAAAACTTTTCCTTTTCTTTTATATAATATTTTATCAACTCATTTTATAGTACTCTGGTTTAAAAAATGTGTTTTATTTGTACTTATATGATTTTATTCTGTTTATGGAATTTATCCTTTTTTTTACAGAGACATAGCAAAGTATTTACTTTCAGTACATTTTAAATTTCATGCATATCAATCTATCATCTTTGTTCGTGCAAGAGATTGCTCACTCTAAACTCTGGAATTTCAGTTCTTTTTTTATTTCACTTTAAAAATTTAATTTACTTTAGTTAAAGGAATTCTCCTTAGGTCTTTAATTAGCATGCATTTTTTTTAAAGAAATTTACTTTATTCCTTCATAGTTGTTTATCATTAATTCAGTTTTTCATTTTATAACCATTTATTTCTTTATCTAATATATTGATACTCACAAATCATGATTCAGATACAAATTAGCTAAAATATAACACATTCTACTAAAAAACAATGTTAAACAATCATTTTTTCACAACAAAAAGGAAAACTATAACAGCCAAAACCAACCATCTTGTTCAAAAAATGCTATTCAAATAACTGTTATTTTAGTTTCAAACTATGTAAATAATAAGCCTTCTTTAAAATCAAATTCGTCTGCATTGATACCCTTCCTCGCATGAACAATCTGCCTACCAAGATATTCATTTTATTTGCCAGCCAAAAAAAACAAAAGCCAACGAAAAAACATTTTCGCCGCGTTTTCAGTAACGTACCAGCCTCAAACCTGACAAGCGAAAACATCTTTGCGCGTTAATAAGCATATGCTTATCATTAGAGCAGGATTCCGCCAATTACGTAAGCCAACCAGGGTAAACCTGTCATATTAAATCATGTACAGATATTAAAGGAAATACTAAATTAAGTTGTTATTCTGGGCTGGTGATTTTGAAGTGAAGGCAAACTTCCGAGTCACAAAGAAGCCTCTTTATAGCTCATGCACATTGACGTCCAAGTGTCACACATCTCAATAGCAATACATGGTGGAAAAATCAAAATCAGGCATCCAGAATAATAGGCGACATTTTTACAATTTCTATTTTCAGAAATTTGAAACACCCTATACTTAAGTACATTGAGAAGGAAGAAGAATTCAAATTCTTTTCAAGGAGGGTAGCTTTTGTGAATTTTTTTTATCATAACGACACTCCTAATTTGATTTAAATTTTTATAAATTGAAAGTATGGCTTGATTCTAACTTCTCTAAAGGTGGGTAGATTAAGTGCACAAATGACTAGTGTGTATAGGAATGCTGAGAGAGACAACCTCGAAATTAAGAATAACTAGAAATATGTGCATGTGATGCACTGTGATGTCCCCAGTGTCCGAAATAACCACTAGCCCGGTAGCCCGATGCTAGTTGAAATTTGCCTTTGGCTAGTAGAAAAAAAGTAATGATAGCCCGGTTGGCTAGTGTGGATCAAAAATATTTTGACTTCTTTCCATTCAATTTTGTAATTAATTCAGTTACTATTTTGTGTCAGTTTCCGATCACCCCATCTCATGCCAAGACCTTTTTCTTTTGGGCTAGTAACTTTGAAAACCTTCTAGCCCGGTTTGCTAGTGATGTTGAACAATTATTTCTATTTCATACACTGGATGTCCCTGCCCAAATTTTCAAACAAATCTCATCATCTTAGAAGATAAGTACAAAATATTGAATTGTGTTTGGGCTATGGCCCGGAAATGGACGCTTCTCCAAATGCAAATTCTATCAATCCATCCATCATTTATCAATCCATTTCATCCTTAATTCACTATTCGATACATCCTTCTTATGTCCATCCCAACATCTATACACACACACAGAAAGAAGAAATAAGTTAGGTTAGTCAACTTCTTTGTTTCTTTGATTGGCATTCTAGAAGTTGGTGTGATGATCAACAAGGAAGATTATTTTATGGATAATCAACTTCTTTATTCTTTGAAAGCGACGTTTTGACATAGATCCTAATGTCGTTGTCAAGCAAGTGATGGTGGTCTAGTTACTATTTAATTGGATCACTCAAAAAAATAGTTTGAAAGCACTCATCACTGCCAATCGAAGAATCAAAGTAGGGAGGTGACACTAGATATATCACAAAAAAGTGTAACGATAGCTGCAATAACAGAAATCCTCCTAATGATTTCTAGATAAAAAAAGTTCAGGCCTACCATAGGAAAAATCAAATTGTACCAAAAACAGCGAAACGTACAGATAAATAGAAAATCAATAAATTAAATCTTATCATGGCATTAAAAGTCAAGAAACAACATCATTCAAGCGATGATCAGCAACTTGAAAACGCAGCAGCTAAATATATACACTCTTGCTTGGTTTAACGCACTGATCTAAGAGTCATGAAAAATCAAATTGTACCAAAAACAGCTAAATGTATAAATAAATAGAATATAAATTAAATCTTATCAAAAAGAAGATATGGGTATTAAAAGTCAAGAAACAGCATCATTCAAGCGATGATCAGCAACTTGAAAACATAATGGCTAAAAATGAAACACTCGATATGCAACACTCTAAACACACTGACCTAAGTCAGTGAAGCTTGACTTAGTTTTCTTGGTTCTAGCACATTAAGTCATATTTTTCCTCTTTTTGTTCATATTACAATGTTATTAACATACTTGAAGGTATTTTGCCACTTCTTGGATTTATTGTTGCTATTGTGTTTCATTGTAATTCCAATATCAATCAACATGACTGTATATACCGTATTTCCTTAATTACACGCCGGGCGTCTATTATTTTCAAAAGGTCTACATCATAGGCGTCTATTTGAGGCAGGCTTCTATTCAAGGCAGGCGTCTATTTTGAAAAAGCAAAACTGTTAAGACTTTTTTGTAAAAAAATCAGATAATTTAACCAAAAAGAAGGGTTTTTATATATTAAACTTGGTGTACGCTGCGTTTAATTAAGGCAGGCGTTTATTATTTTCAGAAAGTCTTATGCAAGAGCGTCTATTCAAGGCAGGCATTATATTAAGGAAATACGGTATATGTCTTATGAGAGACAACCATTAAATCAAATTCGGTGAAAGCAAAACATCATGACTGAACCCTCGATTGCTCCTTGCACTAATCGACCGTTGTTTTTATCTATTTTCATTGTTGTTGGATACATTGTACTTAATTTCATATTTAATTCACATGAAATAATATAAATATGAATATGAATTTGTATGAATGGTGGTGATTCTCTCATGTAGGAGATAATCCATCTCACTTTGACAAGATATCAGATTTTCTACAAGCATTATACAATTTTACTCAATCTGTTGTATTTTTAAGGAGTTTATGTTAGATGAAAATGCAAACATTAAATATTCTCCTTTATCATAGATCCAAATTCACATTAATTTACTAAGTGTAAGGGCTAATTAAAAATACTTTAATAAGTTATCTAACTTCAAATCATCCCAAACTCAACAAATAATTTACTCGATTCCAAAAAATGGTCATGACAATTTTAAAAATTTATTCCATAGAATAAACTCAAGGTCACATACTTCTTGCTAAGTGTGGGAAAGTGCATTTTATTTTCAGGCTCTTATCAAACCCAAATTCCTTCAACTAATTATCCCTCTCTTCTCCTTCACCTAAGCCTCGTTCTGTTAATTTAGCTAATTATGGTGGAACCGTATCTATCACTTGTGTTGTATATAGATTCCCGAAACTATTACAAGGATCTACATCAACTGAGACTGGGCCATTAGTACTCATAGCACAATACTCCATAAAGCCAATATCTGGTCTAAGGGAGGTAACTCTAGCCAAGCTATCACCACGCATACCACAAATCACACCAACTAATCATCAGGGCTAGGTAATTTCTCAGCTACACTGATTTAACTACCAAGCAGCCATATCTGGTAGCCATGGCAACGGGATATTTTCTAATTCACACCAGATCAGATTGTGAGATATCTGGCAGATCATGTTTATTTTGCTCAAAGGATCGCTGCCTTCCGTAACATTACCGCAGATTTTATTATCACAAGGTCATGAGTGTGACCTTGGGGTCAAAGTTCAAAAGGAACACATGTAAACTAAGGAATAACCAAAGTGAAGTGTACAAAACAGAGCTCTTAGCACTCTTGCCTCGCTAGTTCCCTGTGAGGAGTTTAGCCATTTTAGACGAGAGGTACTTGAAGTGTTTAATACAAACCATGCGGCCAGTGAAGGCAGTTGCTGGAGCAGGATCATTAAGAGCTGCATGGGGAGGAATCACTGCAGTTTGCTAATGAGGATGTTCAAAAGTTGAGAACATCAAAGAGTTGCTTAATGAAAATGATAAAGAGTTGCTTTGTGAAGAAGATAAAGAATTACTTTAGGAAGATGATAAAGAGTTGCTTAA
This sequence comes from Steromphala cineraria, assembly GCA_916613615.1. Lineage (NCBI taxonomy): Eukaryota > Metazoa > Mollusca > Gastropoda > Trochida > Trochidae > Steromphala > Steromphala cineraria. Next base: position 1,742,823 of record OU744737.1, read on the forward strand.
TGAAAATGATAAAGAGTTGCTTTGTGAAGAAGATAAAGAATTACTTTAGGAAGATGATAAAGAGTTGCTTTAGATGATAAAGAGTTGCTTTAGGAAGATGATAAAGAGTTGCTTTAGGAAGATGATAAAGAGTTGCGTTAGGAAGATGATATAGAGTTGCTTTAGATGATAAAGAGTTGTTTTAGATGATAAAGAGTTGCTTTAGGAAAATAATAAAGAGTTGCTTTCGGAAGTTATAAAGAGTTGCTTTAGGAAGATGATAAAGAGTTGCTTTAGGAAGTTATAAAGAGTTGCTTTAGGAAGATGATAAAGAGTTGCTTTATGAAGATGATTAAGAGTTACTTTAGATGATAAAGAGTTGCTTTAGGAAGTTATAAAGAGTTGCTTTAGGAAGATGATAAAGAGTTGCTTTAGGAAGTTATAAAGAGTTGCTTTAGGAAGATGATAAAGAGTTGCGTTAGGAAGATGATAAAGAGTTGCTTTAGATGATAAAGAGTTGCTTTAGGAAGATGATAAAGAGTTGCTTTAGGAAGATGATAAAGAGTTGCTTTAGGAGGATGATAAAGAGTTGCTTTAGATGATAAAGAGTTGCTTTAGATGATAAAGAGTTGCTTTAGATGAGAAAGAGTTGCTTTAGGAAGATGAGAAATAGCTGCTTTAGGAAGATGATTAAGAGTTGCTTTAGACAGATGATAAAGAGTTGCTTTAGGAAGATGATAAAGAGCTGCTTTAAGAAGATGATAAAAAGTTGCTTTATGAAGATGATTAAGAGTTGCTTAATGAAGATGATAAAGAGTTGCTTTAGGAAGATGATAAAGAGTTGCTTTAGGAAGATGATAAAGAGTTGCTTTATGAAGATGATAAAGAGTTGCTTTAGGAAGATGATAAAGAGTTGCTTTAGATGATAAAGAGTTGCTTTAGATGATAAAGAGTTACTTTAGGAAGATGATAAAGAGTTGCGTTAGGAAGATGATAAAGAGTTGCTTTAGGAAGATGATTAAGAGTTGCTTAATGAAGATGATAAAGAGTTGCTTAATGAAGATGATAAAGAGTTGCTTTAGGAAGATGATAAAGAGTTGCTTTAGATGATAAAGAGTTACTTTAGGAAGATGATAAAGAGTTGCTTTAGGAAGATGATAAAGAGTTGCTTTAGGAAGATGATTAAGAGTTGCTTAATGAAGATGATAAAGAGTTGCTTTTTGAAGATGAGAAAGAGCTGGTTAAGCAGATTATTAAGAGTTGCTCAAGTTGATCGAGTTGCATTATGAAGCAGTAAAAGAGAAACTTAAGAAAGATTATAAAGTTAGTAAATGATTATCATCATCAAAATGCTTTTGCAACCTTCAGGTGATATAAGAACATGTCACAAATTTCAGAATTTTATTTTTTAAGTATGACAATGATGACACTAGATTCCCAAGGCAGGTGAGAGAGTATGGGATATTTCCTATTGGGGGTTACTCTCATAATTCTTTATTGACAGAAAGGAGAACCAGTCATGGACATCTGTCTCCAGTTTCATCTAAATCCACAACACAAACAGGGTATCTGTCAACCAGGCAGGATTCACACTAAGTCACCCATCACAATCTAGACTGGGACATTTCTTTGAGAGGCATTTAGAAGCTGGTTGATGAAGAAGAACAATTTATTATGGATAGTTAACTTCTTTATTGCATGAAATGCGACGTTTCAGTATAGTTACTAACACCGTTATCAGAAAATGATATCATTTGCTTGATAAGTGTTAGTGTCTACACCATAACGTCGCATTTTATGCAATAAAGAAGTTGACTATCCATTATAACTTGTTCTTCTTTAGACTGGGACAGTTTGCACAAATGTGTTTTAGTACTAAGCAATGGCTCCCAAATACAGGTTTGGACAGTTCTCTCTAATCTGTCTTACTATCAAGAGATGAATTTCTAATGTAGGCTGTGACAATGAGCATTAGTCTTAAAGGGGCAGTAGCACATTTTTAGGTGGAATATAAGGTTATGTCAGGAAAATGAAAAAACATGGTTCCAGTTGAAAGACTTTGCATTGAAACTAAATTGAGCAGTAATAATTCAAACATATAACATAAAGTTTAGCCATGCGATTCCTTTTTCTTACACAAAATGAATTCAAGGTGTTCACAAAAAAATGGCCGCCAATGGATTTTATGTGAATCTCAATACTTTGTCCTCTGACTATGGATGATTGGCTTGTGTAATGAGATTGTTGACACTGTCAATATGATACATTTAGCATTAACTAACAATTATCAGTGAAATATTTGAAATATAAAATTGTCAAAAAACGTGCTACTGCCCCTTTAACTAAAGTACAAAATGTTGACTTTCCTGAACGGCCTTGGACAACATTTCCAAATCTATGTAATAACTATATTTACTACTAAGGATGCGCGGTATTATAGATTTATCGGTATATTGCAATACAGAATTTGAGATATGATGTGATACGAATGGTAACAAGTCTGAAAATATCCAATATATCCAATGTTATAAATTGAACAATTTCCATCTAAAATTGCAGAAAACACAACTAAATAAAATGTGATGTTATGGACATTTTTTAACGAAGTGTAACATTGTGCTGTGAAAAACCACCAATATGTATGCAGGTCATAAACAGTGACTGATGATTATCATTCGTAACGATCATATTTAGACAAAATAGCATGCAAAATGCTGAAAAGTACCACTTTATTAACAGTTATTATTTACGCTATGTACGTATCAATTTATACGCTTTTCCATATCACATCATGTTGCTATGCAGACATGAGGAACGATACCCATCGTTATTTATTACTTCAGTACACAAACTGTATTATCAAGTTCACAATAAACTTCAAGAAGGACGACTTGATATAACCTCAAACTCATATGAAGTTCCTTTCTCTAAAACTTTAAAGGGGCAGTAGCATGTTTTTTTTAAATTTCATATTTTCATTTTTTCACTGAAAAATGTACTAATCTGACAGTGTCAATACTTTGACAGTGTCAAAAGTCTCATTACACAAACCAATTATCCATAGTCAGAGAACAAATCATAAAATTCACATAAAGTCCATTGGCAGCCATTTGTGTGTAAACGCCTTTAATTCATTTTGTGCAAGAAAATGAATAGCATGGCTGAACTTAAAATCATTTTAATTTATTACTGCTTCATTTAGTTTAAATATATTGTCTTTCAATTGGAACTATTTATTTTCATTTTCCTGACTTCCCCTTATATTCCCCCTATAAACGTGATACAGCCCCTTTAAACTCATATAAAATCCCTCTAAAAATTTAAAATCCCATTCCAAGTATCCATATCAATGCTTACTCACAAATAAAAAGATGACAAGATAGTACAAAGAGAGCGTCAAATCAAAAGATAAATAACACAGTGAAACCCTTGGCTTAAAACGGTATGAAATGCCTCCTATGTACTGCTTTGAGCTCAGGGCTGTTAGTTTTGATAACAAATAGACGAATGTGATATACGTAAATTCTGTGTTATCTTTCACAGGTGCTTGTGCCTCTTTCTCGTGTTCACGTTAATCCATACGATCCTATTCTTCACACTCCCCTAATTTGTATGCGCAATGACCTTTCACCTCTTGAGGCTGAACTCTTTCATCAGGTAAAAAAAGATTTTCAGAGTTTTTTATTCTTGCGTAATTTTATTTTCATTACCTTTTTCCTGTGAAATCAAGGATTGGATCTTGAAACTGAAATTCATATTCTGAAATACTGACGAATTAGACAGCCAAAATCTTTGCAGAAACGTTTTTTCTTCATTAGCTTTTTGTAAATAAGACTATAAACAAAATCCCTTTTATTTCACAGCATCCCTGATTAAAAACTTGACCTTTGACCCAGCCAAAAAATCACCAAAAAGTCACATTTTGTTCAAACAACAAAATTAAACTGTCAACAACAGGAAAATCAAATGATAAAGTATGATAAAGTAGTTGAATACTTCACAAATAAACAATATCAACCATTTCTAAGTAAATAATATACTAAGACTATTAGTGAGTGAGTTAATTCTTAATGCCCCTTGAGCAATATTTCTGCCATTAGCGTCGACCTAAAACTATTAAACAACGGAACAAACTATGAAATATAGAGTGCTTGATTAGCCCTAATTTCATCAATGTTCTTTTATTTTATTAAAAAGAAGAATAGAGTACTTGATTAGCCCTAATTTCATCAATGTTCTTTGATTTATTGAAAAGATGCTTTATCAAAGCAACAACAACATAGCTGAACTTTAAATTATGTGTTTGAATTATAAATGTTTTATTTAGTTTATATACATAGTCTTTCAATTGGAACCATTTATTTTCATTTTCCTGACATCACCTTATGTTCCCCCTAAACGTGCTACTGCCCCTTTAAACAACACAACAAACTATGACATATAGAGTGGTCGATAAGCCCTAATTTCGTCAATGTTCTTTGATTTATGATGAAAAGATGCTTTATCAAAGCATGTATACTAAAAGTATTTTACATACACAAGAAAATCTGAACGAGGTTCAAGCGAGTACCCTAAACCTGGTCAAGGACTCTATATCCCGTCTTCAACAGCGTCTCTACATGTCGATGGCTTTACTCCGCAAACATTGACAACAAAACCACAAATCCCCATTTCTTCCTGTACGCCAGCGCTTCATACCAACCCCGACCCGATGAATAAGAACTGAAATTAGAGCTCCGACATCAAGCCTGCTCAAACAAAACGGATCAAACTCGTTGAGAAGCCTCAATTGACTCATTCGAAGAGAAATTCACGTAGAATACCACGAACTAAATCACATTACCTAGGATCGGGAGCATGCTACTGGTAGAGCTATAACATAATCACAGGACAGCGCTTTGTCCGGAGTGTCAAACAGTACGGGAACTTTTCATGACGGAGACGTTGATTCATGGAACTATTATGTCAACAGCGGTTGGCTAGTCAATAGACAGTTCTTTATGAGCACGATCGTACTATTGTATATAGAACGAGTGTCATCACGAGATAACAGTAAATACTTCATTAGGGCCGATGTGTGAAATGTTCACACCATTTGTATGATAATCTTGTTGTTGGGTTAAAAGTATGTGTTGAATATACACGCAACTACGTGATGATTCTTTTGTTGCTTTCACACGTGAATTTGTTCTGTTTCCCTTTACAAAACAGGCTACAAATAGCAGTATTTCTGTGGGACACTATGAACATCTGACTTTATTTTTTACTTTTACTTTATTTTTTACCAGCTTTTACAGACTCCTGTGAATTTTGTTTTTAAATAAAGATGAAACAGCATATATTTTTACAAAAATTAAGAATCAAACATAAAACATTCTAAATTATTCTCACAAATATCTTTGCAAAATTTAAAGAAATCGTTTATAATAAATATAATCATTGCACATAATCTATACATTTATCGTAAATAGCACAGAAAAAAACATTGATATCATAAGCTAGACTTAGTTCAAGTCTTGAAATGAGACTACATCTTACAATGCAGCTATTCATAAAATTGAAAAGAGCCCATTTTCAGGAGCTGCAGTGATCTAGACTTGCTACAAAAATGTAGACTTGCGGGGGTCTGACTACCATGAGACATTTTCTACCCAAACAACTAGACCTAACATTTAGTCCCTGAAAAAAGGAGTTCTTTACTAATTTATTTATTTTTATTTCTTATTTAAAAAGAAACAAAAAGGAGCCCTGAACAATACTTAATTTTCCTAAAGCTGAGGCATCTAGACTTGCCAATGTTTAGGGTTTTGACAACAGACTAGTCTAGATAGCATGGTGGTTATTTTAATTTGATTCAGAGAAGTGGGTCCTTTGCTTTGACACTTTATTTCCTCCATACCATTCTAGGAAATAAAGGTTATCCAATCCAGTAAGTTAGACTTGCCAATATTTTCTTGACTTAAAGGCTCCTCCTTTTTTTGCTTTAGGGTCTGGATAACAGACTACCAAACAACATACTCTAGTTACTGTTATTGTACTCTTTACTTATATATATATATGCCTCTACATCATTACTCTTCCTCTGCTTGAGAACGGCACAAGAATCTGTGTCGAAACGTCACATACAATGAGCAAAGAAGTTGTCATCCATATATTCCTCAGCATTATTGTCATTCCAACTTCTTAAAATGCCTCTCAAAGAAGTTACTCTAGTTGTCACTTCAAAACAAGAAAATTCTTGCAAGCTTTTGCATTTGGATGGACATACCAGTCCATAAACCTTCTGAAACAAAACCCTGTCTGCATATCATAATTCAGATTCTCTAAACACAGTGATGTCAATAGAGCAACCTGTGACATTTACATGATATTTCCCAGACAACTTATATCATGATTTGCTAACATAAACGGATGCTGAACAGATAAATAATAATCATTGTGGCAAGATGTAGATGCTGAGAGTTATTGGAGTAGAACAAGATGGAAGTTTTGGTCTTGTGAAAACAATTTTTAATTTCTCTTTTAAAAAAAGTGCCAAAGAGGATGTATATTAGTTAAAGGACCATAGCACGTTTAATAATATAAGGTGATGTCAGGAAAATGAAAATTATGGGTTCCAATTGAAAGACAATGTATTTTTACTAATGAAGCAGTAATAAATCAATATTTAAAGTTAAATTCAGCCATTTTCTTACACAAAAACTATTAAAGGTGTTCACAAAAAAATGGCTGCAAATGGACTTTACGTTAATCTTTATAATTTGTTCACTGACTATGCACGATTGCCTTGTTTTATGAGATTTTTGATATTATCAAAATAATACATTATGCAAATATGTACACTTATCAGTAAAAACTTAAAAATAAAGTCTTTTTTCAAAAATCATGCTACTGCCCCTTTAAAGTACAAAGTCAAGCTTGAAAAATGTAATTGTTATTCTAGAAGTCAGAGAAAAGGTGAGGTAATTTGGGGTTTTACACCGCTTTCAAGGGTATATATACTTCACTTTTATCAAAGCTGCTACTTTTATTGCAAGAAGAAAGCCTGCAACACTAGTGTAGTTATGTTTTGCGGTGAAACCTGCAAGTGTTGGAAAACGCGGACAGCTATTCACAAGGGCCAACACTAAGATATCTTCAGGTCCTTACAGTCTCACAGTTTGTTCAACGTGATACCTTCCTCACTGTACCTTTATTCTTACGTAACTTGACATATTATCTAGCTAAAACTTCATTACCATCACTCAAGACTGACAACAGTGTTGTATTACTCCAAAACAACATGTAGTAGCAGGAAAATAGCATAATCAAAAAATGTCGTTTCAATGTCCAGCAATTCACTTTCCACTGTCACTATTACTAGAAAACAAAATCAACATAACAATTTACTTGTTAATAACAATATGATATATCTCTTTTAAACAACTTATTGAATGCTTTCTGAAAGTAGTTGCAGGGAAATAGCATAATTTCAGTTCCAAGAAGACACTGTGCACTGTCAATATTACTAGAAAACAAAATCAACATAAATTTACTTGTTAATTACAATATGATATATCGCTCATAAACAACTTATTAAATGCTTTCTAAAAGTAGTTGCAGGGAAATAGTATAAGAAGATTGTTTCAGTTCGAGGAAGCCACTGTGCACTGTAAACAGTTTCAGTGTTATGACCAAAACATCCCTGACCTCTGTGGCAGAAAACATGGCTTGGAATACCATCATTGTGTATTTATAGCAGATTTCAGCAACACAGGGGAACTTGCTCAGAGGAAGTTTGCTGCTAATCGGTTATCAAGTGAAAGCTATCGAGAAGCTGATCAAACTATACACAGATTCTTCTTGAAAAAAAGATGATTTATTAGATGATGCTTATTTAAAGATGAAAAAAACAGGAAAAAATTAAGATTTAAATTCATAAAGGAGTTTTTGGAAAGATATAATATATTATTACACGCCTGTGTAAGATACCGCAGTGTAATATTTATACGGCAATATTAAACTAGTGTAATATCACAATGCAAGTATGACATCACAGAAGTGAGCTCTTGTGACGTCACAATGTAAGCGGTTCGTCACAATGGGTGCTGAGTCGCGGAACTGTTAGTTTCAGCACATTTTCGGCAAGTTTGCGTGATTTTTAGGGCAAGTAATAAACAGAATACTAAACTTGCTTCCATTTAATACTATTTTTATTAAACTCGTGAATGATTTGGTATCAAACTTGCTTTCGCTCGTTTTATACAAAATCATTCACTCTTTTAATAAAAATAGTATTAAATGGAAGGTCGTTTAGTATCCTCTATATATGATATAATATAGGTGTTGAGTTCCGTATTTTGGGTCGAAGTAACAACAAGCCACATAAGTGAAGAAGTCTGAAGATAAATGTTTCATCATTATGTTAAATCATTATAACAAGGACTTTCAAACATGAAATATTTTCACACATTTGGCCGCACAAGGACAGTACATCATCATTACTGGTTTTATAATATCCTCGCGAGCAAAAGACCACCCCCCTTTTTTCAGGGTTGAACAGGATGGGGCCATTCTGTTTAAAGCCCCAATTTCAGTCAAATTGGACAAAGTGTAGAGGACGTGTGAGATCTGTCAGATGAGCAAGATAGCGTCGAGTCCACACCGGAAGCAAAATAAAATGCATGAACATCCATGTCGTTTCAGTATTGAACTTGTAAAATAAAGATACCTTTGTATTGTTGTTGACTGTATATATTGTGGAGAAGATACTAATAAATTAATATATTGTTCTAAAAGGTTCATGCACCGTTCACATTCTGTTAGATTTCTGCAGAAATCATGCATGACATATGGCTTCGGCTTCATGATCGGGAATTAAAATATCTGATTTTCAAAATTTTATCAAGAACTATCACTTTAGAAGGCTTGTTATCAATCTTAAAGAATTAATATGACATATTTCCAAACTTATTTTTCATATTTTATCGAAATCCAAACAAATCTTTGTAAAATATACTTTGTACGTTGTACTTGGAATCTAAATTGTAATTTCTTGACGACAACTAATATTATTAATATTCTTTCGTGCTCATTATTATCATTTTAAAAGTTTTTCTTCGAATATTTATATATGTAAATATTGCAATTAATTGCATGTTGTTTTTTTGAAAAGGTAAAAAATAAGAAAATGCTTCAATGCAATTGCCCCCTGGTCTAAAATCTGCGATACCATAAGCGAGATTTGGGCACACAAGGACAGTAAATCATCACTACTGGTGTTATAACAAGGAAGATTTGACAGGGAGGAGGGAGATATTGCAATACAGGGGGGCTGTATATCTCCCCTGGTGTTATAAGGAGGGAGATATTGCAATACAGGGGGGCTGTATATCTCCCCTGTTGTTATAAGGAGGGAGATATTGGCACACAGGGGCTGTATATCTCTAATGGTGTTATAAGGAGGGAGATATTGGCACACAGGGGTTGTATATCTCCGCTGGTGTTATAAGGAGGGAGATATTGGCACACAGGGGCTGTATATCTCCACTGGTGTTATAAGGAGGGAGATATTGGCACACAGGGGCTGTATATCTCTACTGGTGTTATAAGGAGGGAGATATTGGCACACAGGGGCTGTATATCTCCACTACTGGTGTTATAAGGAGGGAGATATTGGCATACAGGGGCTGTATATCTCCTCTACTGGTGTTATAAGGAGGGAGATATTGGCACACAGGGACTGTATATCTCTACTGGTGTTATAAGGAGGGAGATATTGGCACACAGGGGCTGTATATCTCCACTACTGGTGTTATAAGGAGGAAGATATTGGCACACAGAGGCTGTATATCTCAACTGGTGTTATAAGGAGGGAGATATTGGCACACAGGGGCTGTATATCTCCTCTACTGGTGTTATAAGGAGGGAGATATTGGCACACAGGGGCTGTATATCTTCTCTACTTGTGTTATAAGGAGGGAGATATTGGCACACGGGGGCTGTATATCTCCTCTACTGGTGTTATAAGGAGGGAGATATTGGCACACGGGGGCTGTATATCTCCTCTACTGGTGTTATAAGGAGGGAGATATTGGCACACAGGGGCTGTATATCTCCACTACTGGTGTTATAAGGAGGGAGATATTGGCACACAGGGGCTGTATATCTCCACTACTGGTGTTATAAGGAGGGAGATATTGGCACACAGGGACTGTATATCTCTACTGGTGTTATAAGGAGGGAGATATTGGCACACAGGGGCTGTATATCTCTACTGGTGTTATAAGGAGGGAGATATTGGCACACAGGGGCTGTATATCTCCACTACTGGTGTTATAAGGAGGGAGATATTGGCACACAGGGGCTGTATATCTCCACTACTGGTGTTATAAGGAGGGAGATATTGGCACACAGGGGCTGTATATCTCCACTACTGGTGTTATAAGGAGGGAGATATTGGCACACAGGGACTGTATATCTCTACTGGTGTTATAAGGAGGGAGATATTGGCACACGGGAGCTGTATATCTCCACTACTGGTGTTATAAGGAGGGAGATATTGGCACACAGGGACTGTATATCGTTACTGGTGTTATAAGGAGGGAGATATTGGAACACGGGAGCTGTATATCTCCACTACTGGTGTTATAAGGAGGGATATATTGGCACACAGAGGCTGTACATCTCCTCTACTGGTGTTATAAGGAGGGAGATATTGGCACACAGGGGCTGTATATCTCTACTGGTGTTATAAGGAGGGAGATATTGGCACACAGGGGCTGTACATCTCCACTGGTGTTATAAGGAGGGAGATATTGGCACACAGGGGCTGTATATCTCCACTACTGGTGTTATAAGGAGGGAGATATTGGCAAACAGGGGCTGTACATCTCCACTACTGGTGTTATAAGGAGGGAGATATTGGCACACAGGGGTTGTATATCTCCGCTGGTGTTATAAGGAGGGAGATATTGGCACACAGGGGTTGTATATCTCCGCTGGTGTTATAAGGAGGGAGATATTGGCACACAGGGGCTGTACATCTCCACTGGTGTTATAAGGAGGGAGATATTGGCACACAGGGGCTGTATATCTCCACTACTGGTGTTATAAGGAGGGAGATATTGGCAAACAGGGGCTGTACATCTCCACTACTGGTGTTATAAGGAGGGAGATATTGGCACACAGGTTTGTATATCTCCGCTGGTGTTATAAGGAGGGAGATATTGGCACACAGGGGCTGTACATCTCCACTACTGGTGTTATAAGGAGGGAGATATTGGCACACAGGGGCTGTATATCTCCACTACTGGTGTTATAAGGAGGGAGATATTGGCATACAGGGGCTGTATATCTCCACTACTGGTGTTATAAGGAGGGAGATATTGGCATACAGGGGCTGTATATCTCCTCTACTGGTGTTATAAGGAGGGAGATATTGGCACACAGGGGCTTTATATCTCTACTGGTGTTATAAGGAGGGAGATATTGGCACACGGGGGCTGTATATCTCCTCTACTGGTGTTATAAGGAGGGAGATATTGGCACACAGGGGCTGTATATCTCCTCTACTGGTGTTATAAGGAGGGAGATATTGGCACACAGGGGCTGTATATCTCTACTGGTGTTATAAGGAGGAAGATATTGGCACACAGGGGCTGTATATCTCCTCTACTGGTGTTATAAGGAGGGAGATATTGGCACACAGGGGCTGTACATCTCCTCTACTGGTGTTATAAGGAGGGAGATATTGGCATACAGGGGCTGTATATCTCCACTACTGGTGTTATAAGGAGGGAGATATTGGCACACAGGGGCTGTATATCTCTACTGGTGTTATAAGGAGGAAGATATTGGCACACAGGGGCTGTATATCTCCTCTACTGGTGTTATAAGGAGGGAGATATTGGCATACAGGGGCTGTATATCTCCTCTACTGGTGTTATAAGGAGGGAGATATTGGCACACAGGGGCTGTACATCTCCTCTACTGGTGTTATAAGGAGGGAGATATTGGCATACAGGGGCTGTATATCTCCTCTACTGGTGTTATAAGGAGGGAGATATTGGCATACAGGGGCTGTACATCTCCTCTACTGGTGTTATAAGGAGGGAGATATTGGCACTCAGAGGCTGTATATCTCCTCTACTGGTGTTATAAGGAGGGAGATATTGGCACACAGGGGCTGTATATCTCCACTACTGGTGTTATAAGGAGGAAGATATTGGCACACAGAGGCTGTATATCTCAACTGGTGTTATAAGGAGGGAGATATTGGCATACAGGGGCTGTATATCTCCTCTACTGGTGTTATAAGGAGGGAGATATTGGCATACAGGGGCTGTATATCTCCTCTACTGGTGTTATAAGGAGGGAGATATTGGCACTCAGAGGCTGTATATCTCCTCTACTGGTGTTATAAGGAGGAAGATATTGGCACACAGGGGCTGTATATCTCCTCTACTGGTGTTATAAGGAGGGAGATATTGGCACACAGGGGCTGTATATCTCCTCTACTGGTGTTATAAGGAGGGAGATATTGGCATACAGGGGCTGTATATCTCCTCTACTGGTGTTATAAGGAGGGAGATATTGGCACACAGGGGCTGTACATCTCCTCTACTGGTGTTATAAGGAGGGAGATATTGGCATACAGGGGCTGTATATCTCCTCTACTGGTGTTATAAGGAGGGAGATATTGGCACTCAGAGGCTGTATATCTCCTCTACTGGTGTTATAAGGAGGGAGATATTGGCACACAGGGGCTGTATATCTCCTCTACTGGTGTTATAAGGAGGGAGATATTGGCACTCAGGGGCTGTATATCTCCTCTACTGGTGTTATAAGGAGGGAGATATTGGCACACAGGGGCTGTATATCTCCTCTACTGGTGTTATAAGGAGGGAGATATTGGCACACAGGGGCTGTATATCTCCTCTACTGGTGTTATAAGGAGGGAGATATTGGCACACAGGGGCTGTATATCTCCTCTACTGGTGTTATAAGGAGGGAGATATTGGCACACAGGGGTTGTATATCTCCACTACTGGTGTTATAAGGAGGGAGATATTGGCACACAGGGGCTGTATATCTCCTCTACTGGTGTTATAAGGAGGGAGATATTGGCACTCAGAGGCTGTATATCTCCTCTACTGGTGTTATAAGGAGGGAGATATTGGCACACAGGGGCTGTATATCTCCTCTACTGGTGTTATAAGGAGGGAGATATTGGCATACAGGGGCTGTATATCTCCTCTACTGGTGTTATAAGGAGGGAGATATTGGCACTCAGAGGCTGTATATCTCCTCTACTGGTGTTATAAGGAGGGAGATATTGGCACACAGGGGCTGTATATCTCCACTACTGGTGTTATAAGGAGGGAGATATTGGCACACAGGGGCTGTATATCTCTACTGGTGTTATAAGGAGGAAGATATTGGCACACAGGGGCTGTATATCTCCTCTACTGGTGTTATAAGGAGGGAGATATTGGCATACAGGGGCTGTATATCTCCTCTACTGGTGTTATAAGGAGGGAGATATTGGCACACAGGGGCTGTACATCTCCTCTACTGGTGTTATAAGGAGGGAGATATTGGCATACAGGGGCTGTATATCTCCTCTACTGGTGTTATAAGGAGGGAGATATTGGCATACAGGGGCTGTACATCTCCTCTACTGGTGTTATAAGGAGGGAGATATTGGCACTCAGAGGCTGTATATCTCCTCTACTGGTGTTATAAGGAGGGAGATATTGGCACACAGGGGCTGTATATCTCCACTACTGGTGTTATAAGGAGGAAGATATTGGCACACAGAGGCTGTATATCTCAACTGGTGTTATAAGGAGGGAGATATTGGCATACAGGGGCTGTATATCTCCTCTACTGGTGTTATAAGGAGGGAGATATTGGCATACAGGGGCTGTATATCTCCTCTACTGGTGTTATAAGGAGGGAGATATTGGCACTCAGAGGCTGTATATCTCCTCTACTGGTGTTATAAGGAGGAAGATATTGGCACACAGGGGCTGTATATCTCCTCTACTGGTGTTATAAGGAGGGAGATATTGGCACACAGGGGCTGTATATCTCCTCTACTGGTGTTATAAGGAGGGAGATATTGGCATACAGGGGCTGTATATCTCCTCTACTGGTGTTATAAGGAGGGAGATATTGGCACACAGGGGCTGTACATCTCCTCTACTGGTGTTATAAGGAGGGAGATATTGGCATACAGGGGCTGTATATCTCCTCTACTGGTGTTATAAGGAGGGAGATATTGGCACTCAGAGGCTGTATATCTCCTCTACTGGTGTTATAAGGAGGGAGATATTGGCACACAGGGGCTGTATATCTCCTCTACTGGTGTTATAAGGAGGGAGATATTGGCACTCAGGGGCTGTATATCTCCTCTACTGGTGTTATAAGGAGGGAGATATTGGCACACAGGGGCTGTATATCTCCTCTACTGGTGTTATAAGGAGGGAGATATTGGCACACAGGGGCTGTATATCTCCTCTACTGGTGTTATAAGGAGGGAGATATTGGCACACAGGGGCTGTATATCTCCTCTACTGGTGTTATAAGGAGGGAGATATTGGCACACAGGGGTTGTATATCTCCACTACTGGTGTTATAAGGAGGGAGATATTGGCACACAGGGGCTGTATATCTCCTCTACTGGTGTTATAAGGAGGGAGATATTGGCACTCAGAGGCTGTATATCTCCTCTACTGGTGTTATAAGGAGGGAGATATTGGCACACAGGGGCTGTATATCTCCTCTACTGGTGTTATAAGGAGGGAGATATTGGCATACAGGGGCTGTATATCTCCTCTACTGGTGTTATAAGGAGGGAGATATTGGCACTCAGAGGCTGTATATCTCCTCTACTGGTGTTATAAGGAGGGAGATATTGGCACACAGGGGCTGTATATCTCCTCTACTGGTGTTATAAGGAGGGAGATATTGGCACTCAGGGGCTGTATATCTCCTCTACTGGTGTTATAAGGAGGGAGATATTGGCACACAGGGGCTGTATATCTCCTCTACTGGTGTTATAAGGAGGGAGATATTGGCACACAGGGGCTGTATATCTCCTCTACTGGTGTTATAAGGAGGGAGATATTGGCACACAGGGGCTGTATATCTCCTCTACTGGTGTTATAAGGAGGGAGATATTGGCACACAGGGGTTGTATATCTCCACTACTGGTGTTATAAGGAGGGAGATATTGGCACACAGGGGCTGTATATCTCCTCTACTGGTGTTATAAGGAGGGAGATATTGGCACTCAGAGGCTGTATATCTCCTCTACTGGTGTTATAAGGAGGGAGATATTGGCACACAGGGGCTGTATATCTCCTCTACTGGTGTTATAAGGAGGGAGATATTGGCACACAGGGGCTGTATATCTCCTCTACTGGTGTAATAAGGAGGGAGATATTGGCACACAGGGGCTGTATATCTCCACTACTGGTGTTATAAGGAGGGAGATATTGGCACACAGGGGCTGTTTATCTCCTCTACTGGTGTTATAAGGAGGGAGATATTGGCACACAGGGGCTGTATATCTCCTCTACTGGTGTTATAAGGAGGGAGATATTGGCACACAGGGGCTGTATATCTCCTCTACTGGTGTTATAGGGAGGGAGATATTGGCACACAGGGGCTGTATATCTCCTCTACTGGTGTTATAAGGAGGGAGATATTGGCACACAGGGGCTGTATATCTCTACTACTGGTGTTATAGGGAGGGAGATTGGCACACAGGGGCTGTATATCTCCTCTACTGGTGTTATAAGGAGGGAGATATTGGCACACAGGGGCTGTACATCTCCTCTACTGGTGTTATAAGGAGGGAGATATTGGCACACAGGGGCTGTATATCTCCTCTACTGGTGTTATAAGGAGGGAGATATTGGCATAGAGGGGCTGTATATCTCCTCTACTGGTGTTATAAGGAGGGAGATATTGGCACACAGGGGCTGTATATCTTCTCTACTGGTGTTATAAGGAGGGAGATATTGGCACACAGGGGCTGTATATCTCTACTGGTGTTATAAGGAGGGAGATATTGGCACACAGGGGCTGTTTATCTCCTCTACTGGTGTTATAAGGAGGGAGATATTGGCACACAGGGGCTGTATATCTCCTCTACTGGTGTTATAAGGAGGGAGATATTGGCACACAGGGGCTGTATATCTCCTCTACTGGTGTTATAAGGAGGGAGATATTGGCACACAGGGGCTGTATATCTCTACTACTGGTGTTATAGGGAGGGAGATTGGCACACAGGGGCTGTATATCTCCTCTACTGGTGTTATAAGGAGGGAGATATTGGCACACAGGGGCTGTACATCTCCTCTACTGGTGTTATAAGGAGGGAGATATTGGCACACAGGGGCTGTATATCTCCTCTACTGGTGTTATAAGGAGGGAGATATTGGCATAGAGGGGCTGTATATATCCTCTACTGGTGTTATAAGGAGGGAGATATTGGCACACAGGGGCTGTATATCTTCTCTACTGGTGTTATAAGGAGGGAGATATTGGCACACAGGGGCTGTATATCTCTACTGGTGTTATAAGGAGGGAGATATTGGCACACAAGGGCTGTATATCTCCTCTACTGGTCGGTGCATCTGTCAAATTCATCCACTGTTTCACTGATACTGTTACTTGTATGTAGGGACCATCTCAAAAGATTTTTTTATTTATTTATATTCTTTTCTAAGCAATCCTTGTTCAGTTTGTTCTATTCTAAGGGACAAGCAACGTTAAACAGTTACCAACTTTCTCACTCACTTTATTCTAAGGACCAGTAAATAATAAAGTAAATGAAGATGACATCAATGAAATTCTAATATTTGTATTTTCTACGTTAGAGATAATGTAAGGGAGATAATCAAGTCTTGGTTATCAGTGGACCACTACCAAGCTTTACTCCAGTTATGATGCAAGTGTGGCCATTATTCACCAATGGAGATTCCAGAATTCTTCCTCATTATCAAAATACAGAAACGTTAGTGGTTCAAGACCCTGAAATAAGATCAAATCTTAATCGAGTCTTTAAGAAGATTTAAGACTCTGATTTTACATAACATGTAAATGAAGAAATCTCATTTTACATTTCATTTCAGATATCATTATAGTATATATATAATCCCTATAAATAAAGAAGTTTGTACACAGGCTTTCATGTTTCTTTTCCTTTTGCTTATGTGGAGGACAAAAATATACTTTTAAGGCATGGCTCATTAGGTCCATATTAGGGGCCACAGGGTCAACACAGCTACATCATATAATACCCATTTGCTAGGACACCTGTACATAAGGTTTCAGCTTTCTAGGCCTCATGGTTCTTGAGAAGTAGTCGAAAATAGATTTTAGGGTGGGGCTTCATTGTTAGGGGTCACAGGTCCACGAAATCGACAATTCATAACACTCACTGGCTAAGAGGTGGCGTTCGCTAATGCCCACATGGAAGAATGCCTACAGTCTTATCAAAACATCTTCATGCACCAGTGGCTTGAAGTCAAAGAACAGGCTAAGATACCTGTACATAACGTTTCAGCTTTCTAGGCCTTATGGTCCTGGGGACGAAGATGAAAATGTAAGGCTGAGGCTTCTGTTGACCTTATTATTATTCATTTTGTTTGGAATTTTCTGTTAGCCTGAAATGTATCGTCATTATCATAAGCTTATCAGCTAAGAAACGAGTCTTCGTGACAATATAAAGTAGAATTGGGTTAATCTGTGTGATTATTAAAATTACCTATCATCATAATTAGTGTTGAATTACAAATGTTTTTTTTAAATATCAGGAAAATCATAAGACATATATTTTAAAGTAGCTTAATATTACATCTTAAACTAAACGTAACTTCATTCTTGAGTAATTACTTGTCAAAGATGTCTTCACTTTTCTTGATAATATTGATAAATAAAATCAGCAGTATCAAATCAGAGAGTTTAAAGTGACATTCAAATATCTCAACCTAAAATGGTGCTTTTTTTATTCATATATAAATATATTCATTAAAATCCAAACACAACACAACAAGAAAAAGAAAATGAGGGTCGAAACAAGTTGTTTCCTAAATAAGAATGGTCAGGCAGTTTCAGCTTTGATACAAGCCCCGAATTAATTGATTGGTTTCAGCTATAATACGCCCCCCAAATTAATTGATCGGTTGCAGCTTTGATACAACCACCGAATTAATTGATCGGTTGCAGCTTTGATACGACACCCGAATTAATTGATCGGTTGCAGCTATGATACGACCCCCGAATTAATGGATCGGTTGGCATCTGGGCCTGGAATTCAGCTTTTTTCTCTGAGACGGTGGCATCATATTTTCAATTGGGGTAAAAAACAGATCCATGGTTTGAGACAAAGCACCAGTTTGTTTACAAACTAGGTCAAATGAATGTGCTCAAATATACTTTCTTACAAACAATTGAATGTGCTTGAATATACTTTCTTACAAATGAATGTGCTCAAATATACTTTCTTACAAATGAATGTGCTCAAATATACTTTCTTACAAATGAATGTGCTCAAATATACTTTCTTACAAATGAATGTGCTCAAATATACTTCTTACAAATGGATGTGCTCAAATATACTTTCTTACAAATGAATGTGCTCAAATATACTTTCTTACAAATGAATGTGCTCAAATATACTTCTTACAAATGGATGTGCTCAAATATACTTCTTACAAATGGATGTGCTCAAATATACTTTCTTACAAATGAATGTGCTCAAATATACTTTCTTACAATTGAATGTGCTTGAATATACTTTCTTACAAACAATTGATTGTGCTTGAATATACTTTTTTACAAACAAATAATTGTGCTCAAATATACTTTCTTACAAATGAATGTGCTTAAATATACTTTCTTACAAATGAATGTGCTTAAATATACTTTCTTACAAACAATTGAATGTGCTTGAATGTACTTTCTAACAAACAAGGAAAGTGCTTGAATATACGTTTTTACAAACAATTGAATGTGCTTGAATATACTTTTTTACAAACAATTTAATATACTAAAATATACTTTTTTACAAACAAATAAATGTGCTTTAATATACTTTTTTACAAACAAATGAATGTGCTTGAATATACTTTTTGCAAACAAATGAATGTGTTAAATTCAAATATACTTTCTTACAAATAATCGAATGTGCTCAAATATACTTTTAACAAATAAAATGAATGTGCTTAAATATACTTAAATATACTTTCTTATAAACGGTACTCGATCTCTGTTATTTCGAAATCTCACAGTCCAAAAAAAAATTTGGCATGGAGGTGAGGTGATGTTGGGTTTATTGCCGCTGTCAAGAGTATTTCACTTACATCGCGGCTGCTAGTATTATTGCAGGGAGAAAGCCCGCAACACTATTGTGGCTATGCAGTGCGGTAAAACCTGCGAGCACCAGCAAGCATTGGCTGGAACTAGCAACCATGGGTGGTACTGCACTGAAACTCAGTGTAGCATTGCACCCAAACCTGACTGCATGTAGAACAGTCCTCTACTGCAGACAAAATTGCCAAACCACGGACCTCCTGCACTATCCTGTCCCCTTTGAAAAAGTATCCTTCCTCTAAATTTTTAAAGGGATACAGAGCCAAAAGGTGGCCAATATCCCCTGGCCCCCTTCTAGGTGAAACACTTGATAATGAACAAATATGACAAATTATGATAATGTTATATTAAAAAAATATTATTACCCATGTGGTACCTCGTAAAGGGGTTTCATTACAATTTGTTATGACACATATGATATTTTAGTTATGATAACTGCTATATCGACACACTTTCATCTCTTGTGTATACATCGTGAGTATAAGTTTGTCTTTTAACGCCATAACTACTCAATATCGGTTGTAATGTAAATTTTATC
Source organism: Steromphala cineraria (assembly GCA_916613615.1). NCBI lineage: Eukaryota > Metazoa > Mollusca > Gastropoda > Trochida > Trochidae > Steromphala > Steromphala cineraria. The sequence goes on from OU744737.1 coordinate 1,762,708, forward strand.
AAGCAACTGTAGGTCTAGGCAATTGTTCAATATATTACTTGGTAAACAAAGATATGATTAAAGCTCAATTGGTCATTTTTACTAAAAATTTCTTGAAATAATTTTTGATTTGATGTTGGACAGAAAATTTAAAGCAGTTCTGGTGAATGTTCACACGACTTGAAAACGTTCACACAAGTATGAACACTTTTTTGTGAGTTCATGAGAAAATGAATCGATGAAACTTCGATCACATGACCATGCCCTAGACCAATCAACGTTCGAGAATAAGTGTAAACTACAGAGTGATAATTAAAGAAAGATAACTCTACCCTCTTTTGATTTTATTTTCACATACGCTTTGTTCATGACAATTGCTCATTTCTTACATTTTACAAGGCAACACACTATGAATTAACATACGATAGAATTGAAAAGTGTGAATATTTAATGTTGTAATATTATCATCTTTGAGGCTGTGACGTGATTCGATATTCATCCGCCGTTCTCCTTTATAGACACAAAAAAAAGTTGTTTAAAAAAGCTATAAATCATGTGAAATACAAGATGGTAATAAACAGGATACATAACTCGTTCTTGTGGCAAAACAAAATTATTTCACTTGGGACATAAACTTGATATGAAAGGGGAAGCGCATTAGATATCCTATAACTACTGGTGAATATTATTTATTATATTATATTATATTATTTATCTGTAACTTGGAAGAAATGACCTAAATATATAAGTCATAATAAGAGAGAATATTGTGGCAGATGTATTGATTTGTAAATTATGAATATTCTATCTCTTTTTAGCTTTATAATTACCAGGTACATAAGGGATTCAGTCTTTAGAGTTTGGCCCTAGTGAAATATCATCATATAACTGCCCAAGCCATGACGCTTCTCAGCTAATTGGTCTTACTAACTTCTTGTACATTTCAAGTCATTCTGCACAGCTTTTGCACACTGATAAGACAGAATTTACAGACAGACAGAAAATAAAGAACTTGAGGTTAGTATATATATATATATATACATAGTATAAAGTAATATTGCATTTAACCTTTGAAGTATATATATATAGTTTAAAGTAATATTGCATTTAACCTTTGAAGTATATATATATAGTTTAAAGTAATATTGCATTTAACCTTTGAAGTATATATATATAGTATAAAGTAATATTGCATTTAACCTTTGAAGTATATATATATAGTTTAAAGTAATATTGCATTTAACCTTTGCTGTATATATATTCATAATATAAGTATATCTATTTATCATATTCTAAATTGGTATTTATCAAGTACAGCACGTTCGTGTGCTATGCATTATCTTCTTAGTGTAATGCCCAAAACATAAAGTACATACTACTAATCTATTCTTAACTTTTCTATCCCTTTTATGAGAGTTTGAGATATAGAGATTATTACCCGATGAAGTGTGTCATATGACTTTTACGAAACGTGTGAATTTTTGTATTACCCGAGCGAGAGCGAGGGTTATACACATATTTGCACGAGTTTCATAAAAGTCATATGACACGTTTCCAAGGTTAATAATTTCTTTATTACCAATTCTATTCAGTTTACCATCTTAGAAATATCCAAGGAACGGGCCGCTTCCCTTGCGACGGCCGACTACAGTGACGTCACGAACTATGGTTTTGTGACGTCACAGGCAAACAATACGGGAAATCGCGCTACAACAATCGTTGCTAAGCAAAAGTGATATGTGCACTAGTGCTCATATCGAAAATATGTCACCACTTATTTTCAACCGTATGGGTAATAAAAGAGAATTTGTTTTAATAAAGTTGCTATATTCTAAGTATGAAATTGATAGGTGTAATTATAAAGGATGTGGAATATAAGCTTTCTTCATTATTGAAGCTATTTCAAATTTATTCCACGTAACTATTATTTATTATTGTATAATTTAACAACTACCTTCCAAAAGCAAGTGCTGTTTCGGGTATATCTCTGTACTACCCACAGGTTATGTTTGCACCTATATACAGTAGAACACGGATATAACAAACTTCAAGGGACCAAAGAATTGAGTTTGCTATATCGGTTGTTCCCTATACGCATATAATTTTAATGATATTATATTGGGACAGGACTTGAAAATTTGTTCCGAGTTCGCTATATCCGTGTTCTACTACCTTCTACTACATTTATATATTATTATAAATAGAATCATCACTTAATGTGTCATGATGTGGTATGTAAGTATAATACCTATATCAATTATCATGACGCCATATGTATTATGTAACAGCACATCATATTTCCAGAGTATGTTTTCAATATCATAATGTTATTCATGGTATGAGTTATCATTAATCATCACTAAGGATGGATATCATTCCTCATTTCTGTATTGCAATTTATCATATACTTGCTTATAAATACATAGATTTTGAATGTACGATACACCCTCCGTCAAGCACCCTGTATCAGCCCGCAGGGCAGATAACCTGTATCAGCCCGTCGTCAAGGACAAAAACCTGTATCAGCCCGTCGTCAAGGGACTTGAACGTGAAACCCTAGGCAACGAACGCAAAAAATAGATCGAAGTCGCGAGGACTTTAGAGTTGTCTCCCTTTGTACAGCTGACGTTTTAACGTGGCCGACATCGCGAAGAAAACGCTGCAGTCACTTGTGGATTTGTCAGCTTGATACAAACTAATTTTCCTTTTTGGAAATTCAACCCGAGAGAAAAATTAACTCAAAAGTCGCATGAGGCGTAGGCTCAGGAGCTTTGATTATCGGTATGTGTCAGTTCACGTTAAGCAACATTGATACCATCAGCCACTCAGTTAATGTTATGAATTAAAGTTTTAAAATGTTACATTTATTTTTGTTGTTTCTTTTGTAAATATATATGATAAAAATAGCATGACATGGGTAATTTCATATCACATTCTGAATCAGCCCTCGACCAATATCAGCCCTCGAGCTAAAGCTCTCGGGCTGATATTGGGGTCTCGGGCTGATACAGAATGTGATATGAAATTACCCATATAATACTATCTATGTATCACGTTGTTCCTGTTTTGCAATATACCTATATATCAATAATACAGCGCATCCTTAATCCTCACCATATTTATATTGCTGTGTATTGAGTAAATATGTAATGTGTATCAATATGTATACTATTGTGTGATGTATATTATATTATCATATTTGTTGTTACAGGGTGTCGAATCATATGTATACACCATCAACAGAAAAAGAAGTTCCCAGACCCCACCGGAGAGTTGTCATCCACGTAACCCCTGTTACAATATGATATTGGAAAGGTTAAACATTGTGTTGTTAAAGCTTTTGTATTGTTAAAAATATCCTAGATTCATGCTTAACAAATTTTAACAATTGATAAAACTGTTTGGCATTATGTATGTTGCCCGTAGTCTGTATTTTGCAAATGATTCACATAATTTCAGTTTGAATGACTTGACCATTATTTAAGTGACACAAAGTATCTTTCTTCAAATTTATTTGGTTTTGATTAGCTACAAAATATCTTAAATGCTGATTGAAGTTCATATCTCATCACTGGACTTGCAAATCTATCCATCTATGCTTAATATCTCTAAAATGCTTTATTTTATCTTAAAATCAAATAAATATCTAGAATAGGTTTAATATTCGAAGTAACCCATCAAATTAACCTACCTATTAGTTACAATACTTAATAAACACTATCGAATCGAATATATCTTCCTGTCAGCTTATGACAAGGTTTCAAAATTACGTTTGGCGAATTTGCGCGAGCCACTCGAGCCACATTGTCCGGTTTTCGATCAAAATCCCGACTTTGAATGGCCGTATTTTCGCTCAAATGTACTGATTGACCTTTAGCTTGTTATTTTCAGTAACAGTTAGTGGTTCCCGATGTAATAACATCGATTTCAAAATTTGACATATGTGATCCTATCAACATACTCTGTGTCTCTTTAAAAGAAACCAGTAAAAGTCCTTCCTCAAAGAAATATGCAAACAAGCCATCATCAAATTGGTTGTTAAATTTCAAACAGCAGAAGTCAGAAGAATTTTTTTTATCTTTACAAGTGCTATAAGTGTTAACTTAATTTTGTGACTAATTGAAGATTTGGTATTTTCAATAAAAAAATTTAAAAATTATATTTTATTATGATTAGAACTGGTTAGAAGAGTAGATAAGACAACAGATATATCTCAATGAATTATGAAATGAGTTTTTAGCATGTGACAATAATATATGCAAAGGGCTAATAAGGAAATTATTGATCACTTATCCTAAATATCAGCTTTTTCTTTTTATCTAATTTTCATCATAAAACCTAATCATATTTCATTAAATCAACTTTTTAAAATCATTTCAACTCTTTGACATGTTTATATACAAAGATTCATTTAGTTATGCTTTCAAAGGGCATGTGGTTTGCTACTGAAAAGTTTTCAACATTATTAGAAGCGGCGCTAAAATTCCCAGTGTTTTGGTTTTGTCGTTGCGCTCACTGTGCGATGAAAACAATGTAAAACAACGTTATCGTTAAGTTCATAACTCCCGAATAACTATAAGAACGTGAAGATATCACCTATAACCACCAATGTTTTGATAATTCGGTAAAACAGTGAACAAAAACTATCTATTTTGGGGCAACGTCTTTTTTACACGATTTTGACAGCCCCATTTCGATACATTGATAGTTTCAATGACTTACAAGGCTTCGGGTCACTTGAGGCCATTATTTGATGTTTAGAGGCACAATCTGAACACTTGGACACCCCGGACACTGTTAGGGGCGATAAATGGGTTCAGGAAATGTTGGAACAAGGGGGATGGGGGAATAAATTCGGCACCATTTCCGCCATATTTGTTTCTTATTTACGTACGAATCCCGAGATTTTCGCTCCACGCGCGGGTCACAGCGACTCGGGGCGATCGATATCACACGTCAAACACCCAAGAAAGAAAAGTTTACTCACGTGCATTCGTATTATCCAATCATAGTGATGAAAGTAGATGAAATTCCACGTGCATTTGTACTGATAACATAGCTCTTTTATCTTCTTTAGCTCCTGTACATGTTTCCGAGCTTAGAAACACGCCGCTCATGACCTAGCTAGGTCAAAGGTCATACATATGCAAATCTGTGGAGTTTTTGGGGGAAGGGGATTGCCTTACACTCGAGGGGGAGCGTTTTTGTGAATATTATAAGTTTTTTTTTAAACTTCATTTAAAGGACAAAAAAAGGAGAAATGTATTTTTGTAGCGAAAAAGACTAAACAGGTGTATTTAGGGGAGAAAACATTATTTTCCTGGAACATTTTTTTTAGTTTTTCAAACATCAAACAAGCCTAAGTTTCTCAGTAGGAAAATAGTAGATATGTTCAGTTGATGTAAACTTATTCTCCGTGTTACAATTATTTTAGTCTCAGTTTGAGAAATAAGTTGTTTAAAATACTTTTGAAGAAAGATTTAAAAGAAATACATTCATCAACTTAAGTAACGTTTCTATTCTATAACGTGAGATAGGTATTGGAAAAATAAAGATATTTAACAAATGCACTGTTTTACGGTATTGCTTATAATAGTAAAAATATACACATGAGTAAAAGTAAATTTGCTTTGCGTTCATGCTTGTTTCATTTCTCTGCAAAGTGGTTTCCAACTCTTTTAATATATGAATTCAGAATAAGTAAAGCTACATAAAAAATGTCAATGAATATTTCTATGACGAAAACCCTCTCAATAATTGATTGATTGATATCTATAAACGTTTGTGTCACTGTATCGCTAGTCTAACTCTGAAATGAATTTTGTTTCAATAAATTTATAATTTGAAGACATATTAACAGTGTATAAAATAGATTTGAAACCTAGCCTGTCCTGAAAATTAATTGGTCAATTCCTAAGGGGGGGAAATAAAAAAATTTAAAAGTTACCAGTCCTGACCAAAAAGTAACCAGTCCTGGCAAAAAGTAGCCAGTCAAGGACTGGCAGACGGGCTATATTTTATACACTGATATTAATCAACATGATGAAAAAGGTACTGAAATTTCTTCATTTTCCTAAAATTAAGTTCTCAAGTCTTAAGCGCCAGTAGCACGTTTTTTTAACATTTTATATTTTTAATTCTTTACTGATAATTGTACGTTGTTTATGTACTATTATTGTCAAAAATCTCATAACACAAACCAATCAATTGAGAGAATGTGGTAAGCAGTGTTCGTAGGTTATCATTTGCAAGAGGGGAATTCCCCTGTACAATTGAGAGAATTTGGTAAGCAGTGTTCGTAGGTTATCATTTGCAAGAGGGGAATTCCCCTGTACAATTGAGAGAATTTTGGTAGGCAGTGTTCGTAGGTTATCATATGTAAGAGGGGAATTCCCCTGTACAATTGAGAGAATGTGGTAAGCGGTGTTCGTAGGTTATCATATGTAAGAGGGGAATTCCCCTGTACAATTGAGATAATTTTGGTAAGCAGTGTTCGTAGGTTATCATTTGTAAGAGGGGAATTCCCCTGTACAATTGAGAGAATGTGGTAGGCAGTGTTCGTAGGTTATCATTTGCAAGAGGGGAATTCCCCAGTACAATTGAGAGAATTTTGGTAGGCAGTGTTCGTAGGTTATCATATGTAAGAGGGGAATTCCCCTGTACAATTGAAAGAAATTTGGTAGGCAGTGTTCGTAGGTTATCATTTGCAAGAGGGGAATTCCCCAGTACAATTGAGAGAATTTCGGTAAGCAGTGTTCGTAGGTTATCATATGTAAGAGGGGAATTCCCCTGTACAATTGAAAGAAATTTGGTAGGCAGTGTTCGTAGGTTATCATATGTAAGAGGGGAATTCCCCTGTACAATTGAGAGAATGTGGTAAGCGGTGTTCGTAGGTTATCATATGTAAGAGGGGAATTCCCCTGTACAATTGAGATAATTTTGGTAAGCAGTGTTCGTAGGTTATCATTTGTAAGAGGGGAATTCCCCTGTACAATTGAGAGAATGTGGTAGGCAGTGTTCGTAGGTTATCATATGTAAGAGGGGAATTCCCCTGTACAATTGAGAGAATGTGGTAAGCGGTGTTCGTAGGTTATCATATGTAAGAGGGGAATTCCCCTGTACAATTGAGATAATTTTGGTAAGCAGTGTTCGTAGGTTATCATTTGTAAGAGGGGAATTCCCCTGTACAATTGAGAGAATGTGGTAGGCAGTGTTCGTAGGTTATCATTTGCAAGAGGGGAATTCCCCAGTACAATTGAGAGAATTTTGGTAGGCAGTGTTCGTAGGTTATCATATGTAAGAGGGGAATTCCCCTGTACAATTGAAAGAAATTTGGTAGGCAGTGTTCGTAGGTTATCATTTGCAAGAGGGGAATTCCCCAGTACAATTGAGAGAATTTCGGTAAGCAGTGTTCGTAGGTTATCATATGTAAGAGGGGAATTCCCCTGTACAATTGAAAGAAATTTGGTAGGCAGTGTTCGTAGGTTATCATTTGCGAGAGGGGAATTCTCCTTACAACTGGAAGAAATTTGGTAAGCGGTGTTCGTAGGTTATCATATGCAAGAGGGAATTCCCCTGTACAATTGAGAGAATTTGGTCAGCATGCAGTGTTCGTAGGTTTTCATATGCAAGAGGGGAATTCCCCCGTACAATTGAGAGAATTTGGTCAGCATGCAGTGTTCGTAGGTTTTCATATGCAAGAGGGGAATTCCCCCGTACAATTGAGAGAATTTGGTCAGCATGCAGTGTTCGTAGGTTATCATTTGCAAGAGGGGAATTCCCCCGTACAATTGAGAGAATTATGGTAAGCGGTGTTCGTAGGTTATCATATGCAAGAGGGGAATTCCCCTGTACAATTGAGAGAATTTTGGTAAGCATGCAGTGTTCGTCGGGTTTTATTTGCAAGAGGGGAATTCCCCTGTACAACTGGAAGAAATTTCGTAGGCATGGCGTGGAAAAAACAACGCTTCAGGGATAAACACTACTTATCTGATATATTTTAAGACACGAGGAAAGCCACTGAGTCACTTGAGTCAAACCAACGAGAAATATTGAGGGTTACTGAAGAGTCTCATTGATAATGTAGTTATCAGTGACAATAAAAGAACCCAAAAGTTCAGGATTAGATCGAAAACTGCACAGTAGGGTAACATGGGGCAAGAAGCCCACTCTAAAGAAGAGCCAATGGCATTACCATCTGAACAGATTCTGGCTGCTTCTTGGAATTTAATAATATACGATCAATTTTTTTATTTGAATGGAAATTGAACGTGTGATCTCTGCTTTTTGTTTTTTTCAAAAGTTTTTCATGAAGTACTTAAAGTTTAAAACATGTCATTTTTCATATAAATGATATGAAAAGTGACATTTTGTTACCTATTTATCATATATCAAACTTTTTTCTATGCGAAAATTTAGTTTTAAGAAAAATAATGGATTAATTGCTTTCGAAATTAAATGTATGGTTATAACAAAACGATCATGCATTTACGATTCTCTGAGCAGCGCCACTTATTCAAATTATTAAAATAACTATTCATTTGATGTTTTTTAAAGATAATTTACAGTTAAAGCGTCAACAACATCGTTTTGGGTGAAGTTAACGCACAACTCACCATCTACGGTATGCAGAAAATGACGTTACACTGCAGAGGAAGATAACTCTAACCAAAAGTCCCCCGGGCTGATATTGATATGGATTTGCGGACCGGTCTGATATGGCTGATATGGATTTGCGGACCGGGCGGCAATATGGGTTCTGTGTCCTTGCCCCTATCACACATGCAAAACCCCCCTATATTATTGTTAGATATATGATAAAAATATTTATCATATATTTGAAAATTTTGATATTTTGTAGCACCATAAATGTATCTGCCATGTAAAGTTGGTATCAAGCCAAACAATATGTCATGAATTTACCGAGTGACTCTTTAAAAGGACAGTCACACATTTCAAAAGGAAATAATGAGAAAATAAATGTTGCCAATTGTAAGAAAATTTCTTTTGTAAGATGAAAGGAGTTTTATCAAGAACGTAGGCGTACCAAGTTAGACAAAGCAAACCAATTCTCTTTCTCGAATGGTTAAAATGTGTTCACATCGAAATGGCCACGTGCAGTTTTCGCGACAATGGACTAAGGACAATTGTGGCAGTGGATAATAGGGTCATGTGACGAGATATTTAACCTAAATAAATTAAGCTCAACATTGTCTTATTTTGTCTTGTTAGCAAATATGGAACTGTCGATCTAAAATATTTTCTAGAATCATTATGTTAACTTAAAAACACGTGCATGCTATTGCCAATTTAAAGGGGCAGTAGCACTTTTTTTTTAAATTTAATATTTAAAATGTTTCACTGATAATTGAACTATAATGCTAAATGTACTATTTTGACAGTGTAAAAAATCTCATTACACAAGCCAATCATCCATAGTCAAAAACAAAATATAAAGATTCTCATGAAGTCCATTGGCGGCCATTTTTGTGTGAACACCTTTAATTTATTTTGTGTACGAAAAATGAATGCTTGGCTGAACGTTACGTTACATATTTGATTAATTGCTGTTTCATTAAGTTTACATACCTTGTCTTTCAATTGGAATCATTTTTTTCATTTTCCCGACATCACCTTATATTCCCCCTAAAAACGTGCTACTGCTCCTTTAAAGGGACAATAGCACGTTTTTTGATAATTTTATATTGCAAAATTTTCACTGATAATTGTAAGTTAATGCTATAAATGTAGTATCTTGACAGTGTATAAAATCTCATTACACAAGCCAATCAGCCATAGTCAAAAACAAATTATAAAGATTCTCATGCATGAAATCCATTGGCGGCCATTTTTGTGTGAACACCTTTAATTTATTTTGTGTGCGAAAAAGAAATGCATGGCTTAACCTTACGTTACATATTTGATTAATTGCTGTTTCATTAAGTTTACATACCTTGTCTTTCAATTGAATCTTTTTTTTTCATTTTCCCGACATCCCCTTATATTCCCCCTAAAAACGTGCTACTGCTCCTTTAAAGGGGCAGTAGCACGTTTTAGGGGGAATATAAGGTGATGTCAGGAAAAGGAAAATAAATGGTTCCAATCTAAAGACAATGTATTAAAACTAAATAAAGCAGTACTAAATCAAATATATAATGTAAAATCTAGCCATGCGATTCCTTTTCTTACAGAAAATGAATTAAAGGTGTTCACAAAAAAATGGCGGCCAATGTATTTTATGTCAATCTTCATAATTTGTCCTCTGACTATGGATGATTGGCTTGTGTAATAAGATTTATGACACTATCAAAGTAATACATTAAGCATTACCTTACAATTATAAGTGAAAAATTGAAAATATAAAATTATCAAAAAACGTGCTACTGCCCCTTTAAGGTTCGCTTAACGCTCTCCACAATATATGCCAAGCACTTGAAGGTCTAGACGTGGCGGCTAACAACACGGATTCTCCGTGACCATGAATAGGGGGGAAACAGGCATATCAATTGGACAAATAATATTATTTTCAAAGATTATGGCGATAAACTGGATAAATAAAACTAGGTAAACCCACGAGATACTTTCAATGGCCGTATAACTTGTATCGATAACATTAGAGTAAACTTTGATACCAATTTGCATATTTATACATACTGTTGTTGTGTATGATATGGTATTTGAACAGAGTAGATTATCATTTAGACACTTATAACAGTGAATTTTATTCAATGGATTGACTTTTTGTGCACATTTGATATGTTGATTAAAATCAATACTGAGAAAGATTTTATTTAAATCATATCATATAACGTTACCTTTTCTTTTCGCGCTATTAATGGTGTTTCCGAATTTTTTTAAAACGTTATAACAGTAAAAAATCATTCGATATAAGGCAAAATAGATGTTGATGATCTTTCTTTTAATATTGTGCAGTCCTAGACAATATTCTAAAATTTGAACAAAATCGGAACTGAAATAGATATACTAGTACCCTCGAGAAGTTTTCGTATTTATTTCTACATGATTCATTTTAAAGGGACAGTAACACGTTTTTTGATAATTTTATGGGTGGAATTCAAAATTGGTAGGATTTTCAATTTCTCATAATGGTCAAATAAACTCCTCAAAAAGGATTATTTTTTATTCAAATAAATTGGCAAACATTTGATTATGAGAAAATACAAACAGTCAGGCTCAAGTGTACCAATTAAAATTTTAGTGGAAACATAATTTATTAAACGGGAGGGAAATGTCCTGACCGTTACCGTTTCTTAATCAGAAATTTTTTTTTTAACTAAAATTTAGAAAAATCTTTCAATGATGGCATTTACATCTTTTACATTGTATAAATGACACTTGAAGGTAAAAACTGTTGTAATTAATCTTTAAAGTCCTTTTTTTGTATCTTTTCATTGTTTAACACAGTTTAATAGCATTTTTCTCAGAAACTTTCGTGTTTATAGTTTTCAATAGGTGAAATTATCTCAAATAAGCATCTGCTGCTAATCCGAGAACACGTTTAGATGACATCTATGTAAAGAAGAGAGCTTCGTGTATTATCATGAATTAATTAGAGAAGTCAATTAGCTCCAGTAACGGCTGGGACAGAACTGGTAACGGTCTGGACATAAGTCTTCTTCAATTCAATTCACTATAGAGACATAACATGAAAGATAAAAATAAATATTCTTTAACTTTATTGTTATCTCTATTTTGAACAAAAAGTGAAATGTGAATTAGAAATGGTAAATTTTAGATTGTATTGCATATTTTATTCACTGCCATGGTAACGGTATGGACATTTGTTATGAAATCAACAACAAAACTTGTAAATAAATTTGTACCTTTTAATATTAACAGATTAAAGCTTGTAAAGAATACAAATACACATTGTCTTGATTTTGACACCTAATTATTATTGAAAGAAAAGTGTTTTTGGCAATCAAGTAAATGAGGGGTAACGGTCAGGACATTTTTGGTAACTGTCAGGACATCTGTGTAAATACCAAGATTTTTTTCCATTGTATAACTTGTAAAGAATAGAATTCTGAAAGATACTGCAACAACTATCAAACTGCACACTGTGACAAATGATTAAGCTACACAGGCAACTGCATTTATTGCGGATATTGTTCCATACAGTTTGCACATTTTGTCAAAACCGTTACCATATAGTTTTCTTTGTCAATTATCTCATAAAAATTAAGACATCTATCAGAAATATATGTAGTGGTTTCTGCTATTAATATTCAATAGATAACTAAAAATTCACTAACTAACCTCAGAAAATATTCTTCAAAAAGAAAATTTATTTGACATATGTCCATACCGTTACTATTTATTTGTCCTGACCGTTACTTCAAAACTTTTATTTTAAAATCACTTCATTAAAACTACTCTGAACAGTAAACTCCCAAGCCTAAACAATTTATGATCTTAAAATAATTTCATTATTAATATTTCTTAAAATATTTATGAATAACTTAGTTAGTTTCTCCAAATAAAAATGTGTTTGTCCTGACCGTTACCAGAACTGTCCTGACCGTTACTTTGTAAAAAGGTAACGGTCAGGACCGGTAATGGTCAGGACAATTTGTAAATAATTTAAAATAACACAATGAATGATCCCTTAAAGATGTCAAAGGACATGCCTTCCACATCTTCCAGTTCTGAGCAACAAAGCTCATTATTATTGAGACAAAGGGAGAATACAAATGCACAAAATCCAACGGTAACGGTCTGGACATTTAGGGTGACACATCATATTTATACCTGCTTGTTGGTGTCATATTTCTGCAAAATGTACCGAATCCTTTTATTTCACTAACTGTCATATGCAAAGAGCATTTGTCAATCAGACACAGCAAATAGAATTCCAATCCAGTTCCAGGGGGAAATTATTGAAGGAAATATCTACATGGTAACGGTCAGGACACAAAATCTCAGGACAGGCATGTTTCAATTTGTAGAATTTTTATTTTTGAAATCAATACAAATTTGAATGCAGTTTGTACATGCATGATCAATGGTTATAAGAATAAAATATTTTTTTTTGTTTGATTATGTTTATTTGTATGATATTTTGGCAAAGTTGTATGAGGACTGTCACCTCAGGACAGAGTAAATATGCCAAATTTGACCCTAAAATGTTATCAAATTAAAAAATTTAAATGGAAAAATTAATGGTTGATCACGAAAATGTACTTGTCAATGGCTTAATATATTTTCTAGAAGAAAAAATCCCTAAAAGACACACTATGTTTTTTAAAAATTGGACCGGACAGAAAAACCTACCAATTTTGAATTCCACCCTTATATTTTAAACTTTTCACTGATCATTGTTAGTTAATGCTAAATGTATTATTTTGACAGTGTCAAAAATCTCATTACACAAGCCAATCATCCATAGTCAGAGGACAAAGTATGAAGATTTACATAAAATCCATTGGCGGCCATTTTGTGTGAACACCTTTAATTCATTTTGTGTAAGAAAAAGGAATCGCATGGCTAAAATTTACATTATAAATTTTAATTAGTACTGCTCCATTTAGTTTAAGTACATTGTCTTTCAATTGGAAACATGTATTTTCATTTTCCTGACATCACCTAATATTATCCCAAAAACGTGCTACTGCCCCTTTAAAATTTAAACAAGTTTATCACATTCAGTTATATCTCAACGTGGATAATATCAAAAGACTTTTTTTGTAAATAATTATCAAATCGTCCGCTGTATTCCATACAATATCATAAAATCTAATCAAAATATGATTCTTAATTCTAAAAGACAAAATCGAAACTGAAATATATTAAATCGTATGCTCGAGAAGTTTTAAACATATATTTCTACGCTATGCTTCTTATATAGATCGATCTATAATTTGCGTATGGAAATGAAGGAAAGTTATAATCTTTCTTTAATGATATAGGGATGATTCCACAAACAAAGGGTATAAGTAGATATCCGCCAGTTGATGAGTTTGTGAAATATAATCAACTAGAGAAACAGGCTGCACGTGCAAATGCGTGCATGACATTCATAGTAAAGAGACATAACCATTCAGTTTCCACGTATTATAGAAATCATTTTATGGGCATTATATGCTGAAATGTCATCTAGTGTTTGTGAAATGAAAACAAACGGTGGCCAAATGAAAACAAACGGTGGCCAAATGAAACTGTTATTGAAATAAAAAAGAACAGTGCTGAAAAAAATGTAATAGTGCTAATCCACTGCGTTGTCTTTTCTTCGCCTCATGCAGGAGTGGGCCCATTCTCTCCCCACAGAGGCAGATCAAGTCATGAAATGTTGATACATTCTCTCCCCACAGAGGCAGATCAAGTCATGAAATGTTGATACATTCTCTCCCCACAGAGGCAGATCAAGTCATGAAATGTTGATACAGTCTCGATCTGTTCTAATTACACCGACTTTGTGGGAAAGAATGGGAGATGCCTGGTTGGAGGCAACCAAAGTGAGTTGTGCAATCAGCGACGCTGTTCTAAAATCATCATGTTGGCTCCTGAATCAAGGCGAAACCATTGTGATATGAACCACCCATTCCATGCGAGAAGCGTTGTCATTTGATAAAAATATTCAAATGGATTGTGGTGCAATTTTTTTTCCGCCAGGGGAAACTGTCCGAACCTACGGACTTCGGCGTAATATTAGAGAGGCTGTATCATCATTTCATGACTTGATCTGCCTCTGTTGGGAGAGAATGGAGTGGACCATCCCATTCATCAGATAGGTAACAGGTATGACTCTTGATGTGGACCATCCCATTCATCAGATAGGTAACAGGTATGACTCTTGATGTGGACCATCCCATTCATCAGGTAGGTAACAGGTATGACTCTTGATGTGGACCATCCCATTCATCAGATAGGTAACAGGTATGACTCTTGATGTGGACCATCCCATTCATCAGATAGGTAACAGGTATGACTCTTGATGTGGACCATCCCATTCATCAGATAGGTAACAGGTGTGACTCTTGATGTGGACCATCCCATTCATCAGATAGGTAACAGGTGTGACTCTTGATATGGACCATCCCATTCATCAGATAGGTGACAGGTATGATGTACACTAATCAATGCAGTTGGAGTGCGACAATGGGACCTTTAACTAATGGCATGATACCCTGAAACGTACAGGCTTCGGTTAATATTAGGCCTATATAGGAAAATTTGGAAATAGTGCATTATCAGAACTTTTAACAGCCTGAACTTTTGACGTATTAACTTCTTACCAGATATTGTATTCTTATGTCAGTTCTTATATCCCGTTCAAAATCCAACTTCCACCTCCTCGTGGTGAACGGGGGAAACAGATCAAATCTGGCTAACGGAAGTGGTGTGAGTGAGCGAGTAACCGAGTAGGGCTTAATGTTCGAGTGAGAAGGTTATAAGCTGGTTTCAGCGTGTGCGCAATAGTTATAAAAGTTGGTGCGCAATAGTTATTTTTTGTGTGCGCAAAAGTTATATGGATGTGCGCAAAAGCAATGTTAGTTATATAGCTTTAGAAAACTTCACAGGATTAAAATTGTGGGTCTTTTATGGCAGAAAGAGAAAAAGATCAATAATTACTGCAAAAGATACATGAAGCATTCGTAAAATATCTATTCTTTGACTTTCTCATTCGAAATTTGTGTTGATTTTTGATAACTTTGTAACTTCTAAAATATAGGTTATCAACACCGGTAGATGGAAGCGATTCATTGTATTACGTCATGTATTGCAAGTTGCGAGCCTGGGAGATGTTTCGAATAACTTCACACTCTGTAACTATCGAACTACATAGCAGAGACCTGTAATATAAACATATAATTGATGATATATATTTTTCTAGCGAATACAATGTACAAGTTCACAAAGTTGTTAGTTTTTATTCCTCTTGTGTCCCATTTAACTTCAAAGGTGTTTAAGAAGTTCAAGCCGAACTATCTATGAACAAAAAAAGAGTTGGATTTTCTTCAAAGAGTGTTGAATTTGTAGGGAAATTTTTTAATTTAATTTAATTTTTAATTCTATATTATTTAACAAGTCAAGGAGTCTGTACACAAAGTTTCAGCATTACACAATAATAAAATGCCTCAGTGCGTCGTCTTGAATTTCAATTCCATAAAAATACCCCGATAGGACTGTCCCATAGGGAAGTAAAACAATAAAGCGTGTGCTAAGAACTGTCCCTTCCAAACACAAACAGCCGAAACTTGCGTTCTTATCTTTTAAAGGGGCAGTAGCACGTTTTTAGGGGGAATATATAAGGTGATGTCAGGAAAATTAAAATAAATGGTTCCAATTAAAAGACAATGTCATTAAACTAAATGGAGCAGTAATAATTCAAATTTGTAATGTAAAGTTTATCCATGCGAAATTAAAGGTGTTCACACAAAAGGCCGCCAATGGATTTTATGAAAATCTTCATACTTTGTCCTCTGACTATGGCTTGTGTAATGAGATTTTTGACACTATCAAAATAATACATTTGGCATTAACTTACAATTATTTTATTTTATTTTAAAAATGTGAAATACAAAATTATCAAAATACGTGCTACTGCCCCTTTATCTCAATATTGGTAAAATTAAAAAAAATTATCCATGCATTTCATAGCAATAGAAAACCGAAAGTAAAACAACATACACATACATACTTTTTGAGATATATTGTTTCTCTCGTTTGAATGTAATGAATTAGAATGAAACTATTTTCTCCTTGGTGGTATGCGAATGTATTAAGGGAGATAAGTAGCCTATAGGTGGCGTTGTTATAGGTATATAAGTGGAGGGAGTTTCGAATGTCGTCTCTCTCGCTCTAGACACGGCAGAGATCACACTATTAACTTTAACCGTGTTTGATTAATGTATTTTTTTCATTCCTATGTAAATATCTCACATTTTGTTTTATGTTGCAGGTGGTGATTTGTTTCACCGTGATGAAGTGAAAAGCATTGTTCTGTGACAGTGAGCATTGTTTGCTGCCTGTATTAAATTGTTTTTGGCCTGAATCTTGAATTCAATTTTACCAAGTCTGGTATGTAGAGCTGATTTGCTCGCTGTTACACTGCCGCTTATGGCGTGGCTGTAGAGCCTTTATAATACAGTAAAGATGTCTCAAATCTTTAATCAACAGGCTGTGGAGTCTTTATAATACCTCGTTTATGCGATTTTGATTTTGTACGATAAAGATGTGAATTTAGGCTGCAGAGCCTTTAGAATACTTGCATATTGCTGTTGAGGCAATGCAGTTTACATGTGGGTATCATGATGTATACTATAAACTTCCTAGTATGAACTAAGCATTCGTTGGAAGGGCACAGTTCCAGAGTTTTTTCTCATGAATGAGTTGTTATCTCTGGTTTATGTGGCGGGCTAGTTCTATTCACCTTGATGCTGTTGCGCATTGTATGTGTATGTGTTGTCGGATGCTTTACCGATGGATTTGTATTTGTATGTGGAATGTGTTTGTTGATATTGAAATAAATCTGCCATGTGTCGCCGAGCGGCCGTTCCAATGTTCTGAATGTGTTGTGTTTTAATTTGGAATGAGCTCCGGGGGAAGGAGAAAAATTCTTGACTTGGCAATTAAGATAGATTTTACAGTCTTATCATGTTTTCCAAAGGATGGGCTGAAAAGACAGACAGACAGACAGACAGAAGATCTTTATTTCGACTTTTCGACCTTTAAAGGGGCAGTAGCACGTTTTTTTGATAATTTTATATTTTAAAAATTGCACTTATAATTGTAAGTAAATGCCTAATGTATTATATTGACAGTGTCAACAATCACATTACACAAGCCAATCACCCATAGTCAGAGGACAAAGTATGAGGATTCACATAAAATCCATTGGCGGCCATTTTTGTGTGAACACCTTTAATTCATTTTTGTAAGAAAAATGAATCGCATGGTTAAACTTTACGTTATATATTTGAATTATTACTGCTTCATTTAGTTTAGATACATTGTCTTACAATTGGAATCATTTATTTTCATTTTCCTGACATCACCTTATATTCCCCCTAAAAACGTGCTACTGCCCCTTTAATGCCCCTCATTGGTGTGGGTGTGTCATTTGGGTGTGGCTATACATGGCTATACATGGGGAGGAACTGACTTGTATAGTTGCTCACAACGTTTCTCATTACATAAACTAATATATCTACTAATATTAATAACTCTTCCGTCACTGCTTCTCTGAAAGGGTCTCTGTATTCCTCATTCCACCTATAGTGTACAGTCCTATGTCCTTGTCTAGTTGTGTTCGTATTCTCAGATACACTGCATGATTCCTGCCACGGTGAAGCTAAGAGGTGCATGGTCACTGTACTCATTGAATTTATGAACGGTAAAATCCCTGACTGGTCCAATCCCTGATTCAGGAAGAATAAGATAGTCAATTACTGAACTGCCATTCCTGTTATAAAACGTGTATCAGCATCGCCTCTCAATCTCCCATTCCCTATACGCCAGTCTAAGTAAACCTAGCCTCAATATTATCCGTTTAACTCCTATACTGAGTCTAGAAAGGCCTAGCAGAGAGTCTCGTCAGCCAACGTATCGAATTGACCAATCAGAACTTATCTTACGAAGCCACAATAGTCTGCCTTCGCACGTATAACGTTGGAAGGTCATAGGTCGTAGAAAGGTCGGCTAACGCGACCCTTTACTAGGCCTTGCTAGACTCAGTATAGGAGTGAAACGGATAATATTGAGGGTACTAGGTTAACTTAGACTGCCTTTACGCAACCCTGATGCTTTGCACATGTCCAATAGCTGTGTTCCGAATCCATTCACTGTGCTTTCATGGGACTTTTGGTCAGAATGATCATCTGGTATGTATGTTGTCTTGTCCACGTTTATATCAACGCCATCATTTACGACTAAATCTGCTTGATTACCAACTCTTGAATTGAAATCGCCCACAAAGTAGACATCACCATAGTTATTAAAATCATTAAATACACCAAGTAACTCATCAAATTAATTAACATTATGTACCATGTAAGCAGATGACCCTTCTGGCCATATGTAAACAAGTAATAGTTACTAGCAAAGTAAATGACATGCTTCGGATAATGGCAGGGACACTTTGTCCGAGAGGCCAGTCCGAGGCGGAGCCGAGTACTGGCTCGAGGACAAAGTGTCCCTGCCATTATCCGATGCATTACATTTACTATGCTAGTAACTGACTTACATCTAACTTGGTCCGAGTACAATCAACCACAAAATTGATAGTTTTAAATAAAATTTCAATGTTCGATAACCTTCCAAGATCCCCTTCACTGTTTTATGAATCAAGTGTGTAGTACTATGAATGGTGCACGTGCTTTTTGCGTGTCAAAGCGCGAGGCACGAGTTTCTTGCGTGTCAAAGCGCAAGGCACGAAGTAAATGTTTTGGGCTTGCAGACTTTGTGCACTCCATGAAAATGAGTCTGTTTCAAGACAAAGTTTCACAGGTTGTCCATTTCGGTTTTGATTTTGAAGGTATAAGACGCGTTATTAGAGTTCTCATAGACAGTTGAATTTTGACAGTGGTTTCTATTTATGAAACGTTTCCCTTGGATTTCCAATAAATAGGTAATTTAATCATTCCCGTAACAACTTTAGCCAAAAATAATTTAAATTATCCTACCTCATGTAAGAATCTCGATCTCTGATTGGTCCACGTGACCCTGAATAAATACTGATATCGCCATCTTGACCGGGGTAATAAATCATTTATACCTCGGCACATAAAATGCATGAAAAAAGCATGCAGATTGAGCGTCTTGAAATGTACAATGCATGTTACCTCGAACACATGATCAAGATGGTTACTTTTGATCAACCGATATGTAGCTTTGAACAAAGTTTAGTAAAATGATTTACGAAGTTCTAACTCTTTATCTTCATATTATATGCGTTTTGTTTAAACATTCGGTAAAATGAATTCGTTATACCATTCAGACACGGGGTATACGGGGAAATATCCGCCTCTAGCTAGGTGTTATGCAACTCGCCTTCGGCTCTCCCCGGGAACCCCGCCTCTGAATGGTATAACTTATAGTATCTCCACTGTTCCGTTTAGCCTTTCTGTGAACGAACTTTCTGTGAAATCTGAGGGAATGTTAAGTGTCTACATCAACACAGCTGTCTACTTCTGTCCACGTGAAAAGAAGTCGCTATTAAAGGTAATCAACAAACTACCTTGTAAAACCTAATTGACCATCGTTAATAATAGCGTTCAGGTAAGGGGGTCAGTAGTGACCCAAACTTGGTACTGGCTGTCAGCTGTAAGCGGTTCGTAATCAAACGATTTCTTCCATACCGAGCAATTACGACTCTATCGGGGCCCTGCTAATAAAACTCTGGAAGTTAAAAATTGGGGTTGCAGACCCCATTTAATTAATGTCGCAATTATAAGATAGGCGAGTATTTTTCAATATCATATCTTGATCACAGGGATTTGCCTACTTGAAAACAAGTCCAATTTTCTCAAGGTTGACGCAAGATATTGTTAAAAAAAAAAAACGAATTAATACAGTAAAACATATTTCCCAAAATATTACAATTTAACGACAGTTTCAATATGAATGTTTAAGGAGCTTGAGTTGACGATCAAGTATACCAGTTACTCAGTTGCAGTCTCTCAGGATATACATAACGGTATATATATGCGATATATTCCTCTCTCGTATACCGGCAATTTTTTTTTCATTTCAACGGTGCCGTAGATTCGGTGTTTATTCAAGGATTTACGGTAAGTGGAAGCTCAGCGCATATAACATATATAATGATTTATTGTACCTATATACAGCGGTTGCAAGATACAGCGAACGCCGGTCATGTAATTGTGCGTATGCCATTTGCTACAATCAAGTAGAGTTAAATAGGAATTGCAGGTTTGAAAGGCAAAGTCAAAACGGAATCCCAATCGCAACATTATTCGTAAGTATGTCAGCAACAGCGCGAGTGAAGCGTGCATTGTTTTACCTTATCGAGAAAGCATTTTAGTATAACCATCGAAGAGGTGCATCTGTGACCTTGCTTATAAACCTTGCCTACGCCACATGGCGACATACTGTGCCTTATATCTGGTATCAAAATTCTGACAAATCTTGGTTGCTAAATGGCCAGCTGCAAAGTCTATAAGTTATTTGTTTGTGCAGACAAAATCAATTTCAAGCACTCTATATTAATCGGAAATGTGAGATACAGGGACTTGCGTAGCCAGGTCAGTCTGATCTGACTGAGTGCCGGGATGTTGCAGGAATACTATCCGATAAATTTTCTCGCGTCTAATTCGACATGCTTTCTCTCATTATGATCAAATGTGAAGCAGAACTATTTCTTTTGTATGACGTCACACGTTATGTGACGTCATAATGTATTCTTGCGCTGTTCAATGTTGATGTGTTTAATACTTGATATAAACCCATATGATAGTCTCATGCCTATATTGCCTGCTTATGTGAACTATGCAAGATAAGGTATACATGATAAAAATACATTTTGAACAAACGGTTTCTTTTTTAGTCACACCGTTGATTCAAGACTGACCAGTTTTAGAGATCGTCCCAATGACCTTCCGTGTGCAAATTAGGACCTCGCGAATTGAATATTAACGTGACACAGAGTATCTTTCTTAAAATTTTATTTGGTTTTGATAAGCTACAAAAAATATCTAATATGCTGATTGAAGTTCATATCTCATCACTGGACTTGCAAATATATCAATTTATGCATAATATCTCTAAAATGCTTGATTTAATGTAAAAATCAAGAAAACATCTCAAATACGTTTAATATTCGAAATTATGCATCCAATTAATCTACCTATAAGTTACAATACCTAATAAACACTATCGAATCGAATATATCTTCCTGTCAGCTTATGACAAGGTTTCAAAATTACGTTTGGCGAATTTGCGCGCGCCACTCAAGCCACTTTGTCCGGTTTTCGATCAAAATCCCGACTTTGAATGGCCGTATTTTCGCTCTAATGTACTGATTGACCTTGAACTTGTTATTTTCAGTAACAGTTAGTGGTTCCCGATGTAATAACATCGATTTCAAAATTTGACATATGTGATCCTATCAACATACTCTGTGTCTCTTTAAGTTTCCGCATGACGATGAGTTACATAGTTACACAGAGAAGGTGTGGTCAGAAGTAACATATGGTAGCCTATGGCCTTTCTCTTTAACAGTGTGGGGAGTTATCTCCCCTTGCATGCAGTGTTTTTTAATTATTTACATATATCATGCTCTGACTTTGTGATAATTATTCGAACGTCAGTATCTGTGCAATGATCATTTGTCATTGACAACTAGCAACATCGCTAAACCAATTTGGTTATTCTGATTGTTATGCATATAAGTTACTATAAACTTGCAACCAAGTCAGCTACAGGGCCAATTATTGTCCTCTTTTCCAAATGGAGATACTGTAGCTATGGTGAATCCGAGATCAGTACCCATAATTTACGTCAAATTTTACAACCGAAACCAAACCAAAGGCTCCGTCTTTTAAAACTCTCTTTTGCTTTTGTTAGACAGATCAGAGATGGAAGCCACGAATGCAGATCTGATGGAGATGATGCAAAATATGATGGACAAAATGACGACCAAGTTTGACGAATGCACAAACAGAGTAGACCAATGTTCCAAGAAAGTGGACCAGCTCGCAAGTCGACTCTCATACCTCGAGAAGAACGTTGAGGCGATGAACCACCAGCTTGAAGACAAGGCTACCCACAAGTCAGTTCACTCAATCGTGGAAGGGTTCAGTCAGAACACCAGGGCACTCATGTGCTTCAACAACCTCTACCATATAGTATTCTACGGTATCCCAGCTCAACCTCCACTGCCTGTTGAAGAGCTCTTCAGAAGGTTCCTGATACAAAAGCTGCACATCGATGAAGCACATGCATTCAACATGCCTATGATTGTCCAGAGGTTTTCCAGTATGAGCCGAACAGAGGCCAACCCTTTATGTGTAATCGTCCGTTCTCCAAAGGATACCAACTTGATTCAAATGAAGGCCAAGGCGGCTCACAGGCAACTGCTCAAAGAAGGGATCTGGGCTAAATGGGCTGAATATGTAGGGCACGGCATGCTGGGACTCAAGAAGAGCACTAGGTGATTATCGGGAACATATAAATCCAACAACGTGATATATAGGCCTACTACGCAACAATAGTTTAGACTCACCATCAAATGATCCTATTAAAGGGAATCAACACCCTAGCTTGTGAAACCTAATTGACCATCGTTAATGAGAGCGTCCAGACGGGTAAGGGGGGTCACATGACACAAACTTGGTACTGGCTGTCAGCTGTAAGCGGTTTCTAACCAAATGATATCTTCCCTACCAAGCATTTACGACTCTCTCGGGGCCTTCCTAATAAAACTCTGGAAGTTAAAAATTCGGGTTGCAGACCCCCTTTAAATTGTAGTATTGGCAGTACAACTGATTTATGCTTGCTCAAGTCTCAACTTATTTCCAACGTGTCATGCATTTGTCATTATTTCACCTTTATTAACATGTGCATCATTAAACTGTACAGACAAATGCTCAGGATATGTCCATGGACATCGTTGAAATGCAAGTTGTTAAAGTCATTATGACGCCCTTTGTATCGAGGACAGTGTTTCATTATTGGGATCGAATGAAATTTTCAAGTTTTCCTTACTTCAAGGTAACTGGGTTTTATTCTCAAAAATGAAGAAAAAAAGTGTTTGAAGATATTTCCGCTAGAAAATAAGACGTTACATCCTGCACTGAGTGTATACCTTTCTCTTGTAATATATATATTCACACCAAGTTCGCGAGAAGCAAGCAGGAGTCGACCAGTTACTAATATGTTACCGGCATGTTTTGTATGTAAACCAGAGTAAAGGTTTATTTCTAACTGCAGCCCGTGGACACCGAAATGGCTTTTAATTCTTCCTTAGAGTTCAGAGTGGGTCCAGTCATTGTGGTATCCGCAGTGCTGTGTCAAAGAATCTTAACTTAAGTAGAGTTTTATTATTAAATCCCTTGGAAACCATTATAATCTTCTTTATTAAGCATTTAGGACTTCAGTTGATGCTCCAGTCACTAAGGTTACTTAAGTTAAGTTCGGTGATCAATCTACAGATATGACTCTCTGAGTCAAGGGACTCGCTACCAAAAAGTCTTGTGAGTCCAAGCTGATTTAAATGAGTCATTTAATAGGTAAGAACATTGTAACACCGAAAAACTATGCATCCCAGGACTCGCAGCTTAAATTTCTATGAGTCTTTTCTAAATTTTATGAGTATTTGAAGCAGGATTCGTAGGTAAATTTATCACTGTAAGTTGAAATATTAAACTCTGTTATGGTAACTTTTTCCTTAAACAGTCCTTTAAATACGCTTGTTCTTCTTCTCGAAGCACAGAAGTGATTTAAGATCCCGAGCCATCCTGTCTCAGGGTACGAACGTTACGCTAACTCCACTACTCTCTACCCTGGGTTCAGAAGCTAGATTTGCTCGCACAGCCTGACTTGGGATACAGCCAATCAAAACATTTTCTCGTTGAATTATTTTAGAGAAGGTCGCTATAAAATGATTTGATTTGGCTATATCCCAAGTTGGGCTGCGTTGCGTGAGCGAATCTAGCCTCTGAACCTTGAATAAATGACACGAATAGCCTGTATTTAAGAGCAGGTGTTGATGTCAGTTTTCACTGCCATTATTTGTTGATGAATTGATACTAACGTATTTACATAGTGAACTCTCGTTTCTTGTTCTGCCAACTAAGAAATCATAACAAATTGTTTACAGCTGATTACTAAGTTCACATTTGTACCATTGCTCACAAAGAGAGCGTGCACTTGAATCGAGCAGTGCAAGTGGATATTTAAGGGCATATGCGAGACAGAATTTTGGACTGCAAGTCGCAAAATTGTGTCTGGCTGAAACGTTGCTCAATTGATTTTTAAACATGATTACTAGAAAAGAAGAATCTAATACAATCTGAACTCAGATCAATTATGTATCATTCCTGCAACTTGTGTTTGTAACAGGTGTACTGCTGCAAAGGGTTCTGTCAGTTGTTATTGACCTTCAACCCCCTACATTCTAACATTCGACCACGGTGTAGCCGTTGCACAAAATACTAAGGTGACCTTAAGTCACTCAGGTAGCCTTAGTGCAATGTTAAAAGATGGCACTAAGGTTAACCTTGGTGCATCCTGTTTCAGGGTACAAACGTTACACTAACTCATATAATCTGTACCCTTGGCTCAGAAGCTAGATTCGCTCACGCAGCCCGACTTGGGATATAGCCAATCATTTCTCTATAAAAATTCAACGAGAAAATGATTTGATTGGCTGTATCCCAAGTCAGGCCGCGCGAGCGAATCTAGCTTCTGAGCCCAGGGTACAGATTAGTGAAGTTAGCGTAACGTTCGTACCCTGAGACAGGATGACCTTAGTGTTAAGTCGTTTTGTGCCCCCAGAAACGAAGGGAAGAGGGGTTTGATTTCAATAACATTGAATGATAGACTGTTCCAAACGCTAGAGTGTGCATTTACTCATTCATGTATACTCTGTCTTTCCTAACTGACATGTAGATGCAATAGTAAATGTAACCATTGAACATGTTCAATAGACCCTCTGGAAAGGTCATGTCATCGTTTATTGTTTATTGATGTTTATTTTAATCTTTTCGATGAAATACTCAATTATTTAATTCTGTATAATGTTAAGCATGCATTGTGCAACCATAAATTGCCTTCTTCCATGTTGTGAGGAGTATGATAATACACTGCTGATAAATTTTTCAGTGAAATAAAGCCATTTTGGACGATGTTAATGTTATTTTATTGTTTTTATCAGTGATATGAAATGTTCAATCAAACGTCATGAAAATATGATTACCTTATTAAATGAATGTCATTTATGATAAACGTCGTGAGATGTTGGATTCACATGGTGTGAAATTTGTTCATAAAATTGAAAAGGACTTACTGATTCTTGAAAGTATAAAAAGCAACTTAATTCTAAAAGAAATCTTAACAGCCACTTGTCATGGTTGCTCTCATAAACAATTATCAGTGTTAATTCAAGAAATGTTATAAAGAGCCCAATCATTTCAAAAGTCAGTGTAATCGTTTTGCATTAATGAAACTATCATATGTCAGGATTTTACGAGATCTTAGCATGCAATCGTTGTGAATTGCAACTAGCGCCGGTCACGTGTATACACACATGTATATGCTGTTTGCTGTAGAGCCTATGATATACGAGAAGAAAGTCTGACAAAATCGGAATTATCAGCCTGGTAAACGTGAGTAGATAGGTTTCATTACGATCAAAACATGCATTGCTGATCTTAAACACGTTGGAGGTAAAGTAACTGCCAATTACACATGAAATATAGCCGTCATTTGACCTCAATATTCATATATAGGCTTATATGTACGTATGTGATATATATACTCTTGACACTACAAAAGGGCAGATTAAACTTGGTGTTGACCATGCCAATTTTTTAATATGAATGAAAAATGTCAATATACACTGACACGCCAGAGTAAGCACATAAAACTTCCCAAAATACGCAAACTCTGTGACCCCCGACTATTTAAGAATACTCACTCAAACAAATTAGAAAAATTACTGATGAAAGGGCCATATCATGTCATGAAGCGCAGGTGCAAGTTACTTACACCATTTTAAAGACAATTTTAAGGCCTTTACGTAGATACTTTCAGATATAATATAGCATGTATGTGTAAAGAGTTATGAGGCCCGCAAAAAAAGAGTGGTTAAATCGGCCTAAAATTTGAAAAACTACAAGTCAGTGTGCTATTTGCAACATCTTTTGCGGGACGTCTAGAACGTTCACGATGAGGCGCATATACATGTAACTTACATCAATTTGAAGACCATTTAAATGCATTTATGGCGATATTTTTGTATTTGATATAACTTATCTGTGAAAAAAACTATGAGGCTCGTAAAACTCATTTACTCTGATACTATTGTGTTGAAATGTATTTGCGACATCATGCCATCAGCGTTCACCATGTATTGCGCATGCATGTTACTTATATGGTTTTAAAGAAATGTCAAGGCCCTTACGACGATGCTTTTTGATTTGTTATAGCATGTCTGTGTAAAAAGTTATGAGGCCCGCAAAAAAGGTGGTTAAATCGGCGTAAAGTTTGAAAAACTACAAGTCTGTGGGCCATATCTTACCTCTCCATGAAATAAAAAAAACATTTGTCTCCAATGTAAACAAACCTAGAAAATAATACCCCACAATACCCTACTATTTCATCATTTCCTTCTCTCCCACAACCACTACCGGGTCAAAATTACTCTGACCTGAGGTCAGTTTGCATGAATACTAGTCGATAAATTCTACAGTGATCAATGCGAACGTTGAGGCGATGAACCACCAGCTTGAAGACAAGGCTACCCACAAGTCAGTTCACTCAATCGTGGAAGGGTTCAGTCAGAACACCAGGGCACTCATGTGCTTCAACAACCTCTACCATATAGTATTCTACGGTATCCAATCTCAACCTCCACTGCCTGTTGAAGAACTCTTCAGAAGGTTCATGGTACAAAAGCTGCACATCGATGAAGCACATGCATACAACATGCCTATGATTGTCCAGAGGTTTTCCAGTATGAGCCGAACAGAGGCCAACCCTTTATGTGTAATCGTCCGTTCTCCAAAGGATACCAACTTGATTCAAATGAAGGCCAAGGCGGCTCACAGGCAACTGCTCAAAGAAGGGATCTGGGCTAAATGGGCTTAATATGTAGGGCACGGCATGCTGGGACTCAAGAAGAGCACTAGGTGATTATCGGGATAAATCCAACAACGTGATATATAGGCCTACTACGCGACAATAGTTTAGACTCACCATCAAATGATGCTGTTAAAGGGAATCAACAACCTAGCTTGTGAAACCTAATTGACCATCGTTAATGGGAGCGTCCAGACGGGTAAGGGGGGTCACATGACACAAACTTGGTACTGGCTGTCAGCTGTAAGCGGTTTCTAACCAAATGATATCTTCCCTACCGAGCATTTACGACTCTCTCGGGGCCTTCCTAATAAAACTCTGGAAGTTAAAAATTCGGGTTGCAGAACCCCTTTAAATTTTTTGTATTGGCAGGTATTTTACAACTGATTTATGCTTGCTCAAGTCTCAACTTATTTCCAACGTGTCATGCATTTGTCATTAATTGACCTTTATTAACATGTGCATCATTAAACTTTACAGACAAATGCTCAGGATATGTCCATGGACATCGTTGAAATGCAAGTCATTATGACGCCCTTTGTATCAAGGACAGTGTTTCATTATTGGGATCGAATGAAATTTTCAAGTTTTCTTTACATCAAGGTAACTGGGTTTTATTTTTAAAAATGAAGAAAACAGTGTTTGAAGATATTTCCGCTAGAAAAAAAGACATAACATCCTGCTCGGAGTCTATACCTTTGTCTTGTAATATACATTTACACCAAGTTCGCGAGAAGCCAAAAGCAGGAGTCGACCAGTTACTAATATGTTACCCGCATGTTTTGTATGTAAACCAGAGTAAAGATGTATTTCTAATTGGAGCCCGTGGACACCGACATGGCTTTTCTTCCTTAGAGTTGAGACTGGGTCCAGTCGCAGTGCTGTGTCAGAGAATCTTAACTTAAGTAGAGTTTTATCATGAAAGCCCTTGGAAACCATTATAATCTTCTTCATTAAGCATTTAGGACTTCAGTTGATGATCCAGTCACTAAGGTTACTTAAGTGAGTTAAGTTGAAATATTCAACTCTGTTATGGTAACTTTTTCCTTAAACAGTCCTTTAAAAACGCTTGTTCTTCTTCTCGAAGCACAGAACTGATTTAAGATCCCGCGCTGTCTCAGGGTACGAACGTTACGCTAACTCCACTACTCTGTACCCTGGGCTCAGAAGCTAGATTTGCTCGCGCGGCCTGACTTGGGATACAGCCAATCAAATCATTTTCCCGTTGAATTTTTATAGAGACGGTCGCTATAAAATGATTTGATTGGCTCTATCCCAAGTCGGGCTGCGTTAGCGAATCTAGCTTCTAAACCCAGGGTACAGCTTAGTGGAGTTAGCGTAACGCTAACTCCACTAATCTGTACCCTGGGCTCAGAAGCTAGATTCGCTCACACAGTCAGACTTGGGATATAGCCAATCAAATCATTTTATAGCGACCTTCTCTATAACAATTCAACGAGAAGAGACAGGATGACCTTAGTGTTAAGTCGTTTTGTGCCCCCAGAAACGCAGGGAAGAGGGGTTTGATTTCAATAACATTGAATGATAGACTGTTCCAAACGCTGGAGTGTGCGTTTACTCATTCATTTATGCTCTGTATTTCCTAACTGACATTTAGATGCAATAGTAAATGTAGCCATTGAACATGTTTAATAGACTCTCTGGAAAGGTCATGTCATCGTTTATTGTTGATTGATGATTATTTTTATCTTTTCCATGAAATACTCAATTATTTAATTCTGTATAATGTTAAACATGCATTGTGCAACCATAAATTGCCTTCTTCCATGTTGTGAGGAGTATGATAATACACTGCTGATAAATTTTTCAGTGAAATAAAGCCGTTTTGGACGATGTTAATGTTATTTTATTGTTTTTATCAGTGATATGAAATGTTCAATCAAACGTCATGAAAATATGATTACCTTATTAAATGAATGTCATTTATGATAAACGTCGTGAGATGTTGGATTCACATGGTGTGAAATTTGTTCATAAAATTGAAAAGGACTTACTGATTCTTGAAAGTATAAAAAGCAACTTAATTCTAAAAGAAATCTTAACAGCCACTTGTCATGGTTGCTGTCATAAACAATTATCAGTGTTAATTCAAGAAATGTTATAAAGAGCCCAATCATTTCAAAAGTCAGTGTAATCGTTTTGTATTAATGAAACTATCATATGTGAGGATTTTACGAGATCTTAGCATGCAATCGTTGTGAATTGCAACTAGCGCCGGTCACGTGTATACACACATGTGTATGCTGTTTGCTGTAGAGTCTATGATATACGAGAAGAAAGTCTGACAAAATCGGAATTATCAGCCTGGTAAACGTGAGTAGATAGGTTTCATTACGATCAAAACATGCGTTGCTGATCTTAACCACGTTGGAGGTAAAGTAACTGCCAATTAAACATGAAATATAGCCGTCATTTGACCTCAATATTCATATATAGGCTTATATGTACGTATGTGATATACATACTCTCGACACTACAAAAGGGCAGATTAAACTTGGTGTTGACCATGCCAATTTTTTAATATGAATGAAAAATGTCAATATACACTGACACGCCAGAGTAAGCACATAAAACTTCCCAAAATACGCAAACTCTGTGACCCCCGACTATTTAAGAATACTCACTCAAACAAATTAGAAAAATTACTGATGAAAGGGCCATATCATGTCATGAAGCGCATGTGCAAGTTACTTACACCATTTTAAAGACAATTTTAAGGCCTTTACGTAGATACTTTCAGATATAATATAGCATGTATGTGTAAAGAGTTATGAAGCCCGCAAAAAAAGAGTGGTTAAATCGGCCTAAAATTTGAAAAACTACAAGTCAGTGTGCTATTTGCAACATCTTCTGCGGGACGTCTAGAACGTTCACGATGAGGCGCATATACATGTAACTTACATCAATTTGAAGACAATTTAAATGCATTTATGGCGATATTTTTGTATTTGATATAACTTATCTGTGAAAAAAACTATGAGGCTCGTAAAACTCATTTACTCTGATACTATTGTGTTGAAATGTATTTGCGACATCATGCCATCAGCGTTCACCATGTATTGCGCATGCATGTTACTTATATGGTTTTAAAGAAATGTCAAGGCCCTTACGACGATGTTTTTTGATTTGTTATAGCATGTCTGTGTAAAAAGTTATGAGGCCCGCAAAAAAGGTGGTTAAATCGGCGTAAAGTTTGAAAAACTACAAGTCTGTGGGCCATATCTTACCTCTCCATGAAATAAAAAAAACATTTGTCTCCAATGTAAACAAACCTAGAAAATAATACCCCACAATACCCTACTATTTCATCATTTCCTTCTCTCCCACAACCACTACCGGGTCAAAATTACTCTGACCTGAGGTCAGTTTGCATGAATACTAGTCGATAAATTCTACAGTGATCAATGCGAACGTTGAGGCGATGAACCACCAGCTTGAAGACAAGGCTACCCACAAGTCAGTTCACTCAATCGTGGAAGGGTTCAGTCAGAACACCAGGGCACTCATGTGCTTCAACAACCTCTACCATATAGTATTCTACGGTATCCAATCTCAACCTCCACTGCCTGTTGAAGAACTCTTCAGAAGGTTCATGGTACAAAAGCTGCACATCGATGAAGCACATGCATACAACATGCCTATGATTGTCCAGAGGTTTTCCAGTATGAGCCGAACAGAGGCCAACCCTTTATGTGTAATCGTCCGTTCTCCAAAGGATACCAACTTGATTCAAATGAAGGCCAAGGCGGCTCACAGGCAACTGCTCAAAGAAGGGATCTGGGCTAAATGGGCTTAATATGTAGGGCACGGCATGCTGGGACTCAAGAAGAGCACTAGGTGATTATCGGGATAAATCCAACAACGTGATATATAGGCCTACTACGCGACAATAGTTTAGACTCACCATCAAATGATGCTGTTAAAGGGAATCAACAACCTAGCTTGTGAAACCTAATTGACCATCGTTAATGGGAGCGTCCAGACGGGTAAGGGGGGTCACATGACACAAACTTGGTACTGGCTGTCAGCTGTAAGCGGTTTCTAACCAAATGATATCTTCCCTACCGAGCATTTACGACTCTCTCGGGGCCTTCCTAATAAAACTCTGGAAGTTAAAAATTCGGGTTGCAGAACCCCTTTAAATTTTTTGTATTGGCAGGCATTTTACAACTGATTTATGCTTGCTCAAGTCTCAACTTATTTCCAACGTGTCATGCATTTGTCATTAATTGACCTTTATTAACATGTGCATCATTAAACTTTACTGACAAATGCTCAGGATATGTCCATGGACATCGTTGAAATGCAAGTCATTATGACGCCCTTTGTATCAAGGACAGTGTTTCATTATTGGGATCGAATGAAATTTTCAAGTTTTCTTTACATCAAGGTAACTGGGTTTTATTTTTAAAAATGAAGAAAACAGTGTTTGAAGATATTTCCGCTAGAAAAAAAGACATAACATCCTGCTCGGAGTCTATACCTTTGTCTTGTAATATACATTTACACCAAGTTCGCGAGAAGCCAAAAGCAGGAGTCGACCAGTTACTAATATGTTACCCGCATGTTTTGTATGTAAACCAGAGTAAAGATGTATTTCTAATTGGAGCCCGTGGACACCGACATGGCTTTTCTTCCTTAGAGTTGAGACTGGGTCCAGTCGCAGTGCTGTGTCAGAGAATCTTAACTTAAGTAGAGTTTTATCATGAAAGCCCTTGGAAACCATTATAATCTTCTTCATTAAGCATTTAGGACTTCAGTTGATGATCCAGTCACTAAGGTTACTTAAGTGAGTTAAGTTGAAATATTCAACTCTGTTGTGGTAACTTTTTACTTAAACAGTCCTTTAGAAACGCTTGTTCTTCTTCTCGAAGCACAGAACTGATTTAAGATCCCGAGCTGTCTCAGGGTACGAACGTTACGCTTACTCCACTAATCTGTACCCTGGGCTCAGAAGCTAGATTCGCTCGCGCGGCCTGACTTGGGATACAGCCAATCAAATCATTTTCCCGTTGAATTTTTATAGAGACGGTCGCTATAAAATGATTTGATTGGCTCTATCCCAAGTCGGGCTGCGTTAGCGAATCTAGCTTCTAAACCCAGGGTACAGCTTAGTGGAGTTAGCGTAACGCTAACTCCACTAATCTGTACCCTGGGCTCAGAAGCTAGATTCGCTCACACAGTCAGACTTGGGATATAGCCAATCAAATCATTTTATAGCGACCTTCTCTATAACAATTCAACGAGAAGAGACAGGATGACCTTAGTGTTAAGTCGTTTTGTGCCCCCAGAAACGCAGGGAAGAGGGGTTTGATTTCAATAACATTGAATGATAGACTGTTCCAAACGCTGGAGTGTGCGTTTACTCATTCATTTATGCTCTGTATTTCCTAACTGACATTTAGATGCAATAGTAAATGTAGCCATTGAACATGTTTAATAGACTCTCTGGAAAGGTCATGTCATCGTTTATTGTTGATTGATGTTTATTTTAATCTTTTCGATGAAATACTCAATTATTTAATTCTGTATAATGTTAAGCATGCATTGTGCAACCATAAATTGCCTTCTTCCATGTTGTGAGGAGTATGATAATACACTGCTGATAAATTTTTCAGTGAAATAAAGCCGTTTTGGACGATGTTAATGTTATTTTATTGTTTTTATCAGTGATATGAAATGTTCAATCAAACGTCATGAAAATATGATTACCTTATTAAATGAATGTCATTTATGATAAACGTCGTGAGATGTTGGATTCACATGGTGTGAAATTTGTTCATAAAATTGAAAAGGACTTACTGATTCTTGAAAGTATAAAAAGCAACTTAATTCTAAAAGAAATCTTAACAGCCACTTGTCATGGTTGCTGTCATAAACAATTATCAGTGTTAATTCAAGAAATGTTATAAAGAGCCCAATCATTTCAAAAGTCAGTGTAATCGTTTTGTATTAATGAAACTATCATATGTGAGGATTTTACGAGATCTTAGCATGCAATCGTTGTGAATTGCAACTAGCGCCGGTCACGTGTATACACACATGTGTATGCTGTTTGCTGTAGAGTCTATGATATACGAGAAGAAAGTCTGACAAAATCGGAATTATCAGCCTGGTAAACGTGAGTAGATAGGTTTCATTACGATCAAAACATGCGTTGCTGATCTTAACCACGTTGGAGGTAAAGTAACTGCCAATTAAACATGAAATATAGCCGTCATTTGACCTCAATATTCATATATAGGCTTATATGTACGTATGTGATATACATACTCTCGACACTACAAAAGGGCAGATTAAACTTGGTGTTGACCATGCCAATTTTTTAATATGAATGAAAAATGTCAATATACACTGACACGCCAGAGTAAGCACATAAAACTTCCCAAAATACGCAAACTCTGTGACCCCCGACTATTTAAGAATACTCACTCAAACAAATTAGAAAAATTACTGATGAAAGGGCCATATCATGTCATGAAGCGCATGTGCAAGTTACTTACACCATTTTAAAGACAATTTTAAGGCCTTTACGTAGATACTTTCAGATATAATATAGCATGTATGTGTAAAGAGTTATGAAGCCCGCAAAAAAAGAGTGGTTAAATCGGCCTAAAATTTGAAAAACTACAAGTCAGTGTGCTATTTGCAACATCTTCTGCGGGACGTCTAGAACGTTCACGATGAGGCGCATATACATGTAACTTACATCAATTTGAAGACAATTTAAATGCATTTATGGCGATATTTTTGTATTTGATATAACTTATCTGTGAAAAAAACTATGAGGCTCGTAAAACTCATTTACTCTGATACTATTGTGTTGAAATGTATTTGCGACATCATGCCATCAGCGTTCACCATGTATTGCGCATGCATGTTACTTATATGGTTTTAAAGAAATGTCAAGGCCCTTACGACGATGTTTTTTGATTTGTTATAGCATGTCTGTGTAAAAAGTTATGAGGCCCGCAAAAAAGGTGGTTAAATCGGCGTAAAGTTTGAAAAACTACAAGTCTGTGGGCCATATCTTACCTCTCCATGAAATAAAAAAAACATTTGTCTCCAATGTAAACAAACCTAGAAAATAATACCCCACAATACCCTACTATTTCATCATTTCCTTCTCTCCCACAACCACTACCGGGTCAAAATTACTCTGACCTGAGGTCAGTTTGCATGAATACTAGTCGATAAATTCTACAGTGATCAATGCGAACGTTGAGGCGATGAACCACCAGCTTGAAGACAAGGCTACCCACAAGTCAGTTCACTCAATCGTGGAAGGGTTCAGTCAGAACACCAGGGCACTCATGTGCTTCAACAACCTCTACCATATAGTATTCTACGGTATCCAATCTCAACCTCCACTGCCTGTTGAAGAACTCTTCAGAAGGTTCATGGTACAAAAGCTGCACATCGATGAAGCACATGCATACAACATGCCTATGATTGTCCAGAGGTTTTCCAGTATGAGCCGAACAGAGGCCAACCCTTTATGTGTAATCGTCCGTTCTCCAAAGGATACCAACTTGATTCAAATGAAGGCCAAGGCGGCTCACAGGCAACTGCTCAAAGAAGGGATCTGGGCTAAATGGGCTTAATATGTAGGGCACGGCATGCTGGGACTCAAGAAGAGCACTAGGTGATTATCGGGATAAATCCAACAACGTGATATATAGGCCTACTACGCGACAATAGTTTAGACTCACCATCAAATGATGCTGTTAAAGGGAATCAACAACCTAGCTTGTGAAACCTAATTGACCATCGTTAATGGGAGCGTCCAGACGGGTAAGGGGGGTCACATGACACAAACTTGGTACTGGCTG
Organism: Steromphala cineraria; assembly: GCA_916613615.1. Taxonomy (NCBI): domain Eukaryota; kingdom Metazoa; phylum Mollusca; class Gastropoda; order Trochida; family Trochidae; genus Steromphala; species Steromphala cineraria. The sequence continues at coordinate 1,798,320 of OU744737.1, forward strand.
TCAGCTGTAAGCGGTTTCTAACCAAATGATATCTTCCCTACCGAGCATTTACGACTCTCTCGGGGCCTTCCTAATAAAACTCTGGAAGTTAAAAATTCGGGTTGCAGAACCCCTTTAAATTTTTTGTATTGGCAGGTATTTTACAACTGATTTATGCTTGCTCAAGTCTCAACTTATTTCCAACGTGTCATGCATTTGTCATTAATTGACCTTTATTAACATGTGCATCATTAAACTTTACAGACAAATGCTCAGGATATGTCCATGGACATCGTTGAAATGCAAGTCATTATGACGCCCTTTGTATTGAGGACAGTGTTTCATTATTGGGATCGAATGAAATTTTCAAGTTTTCCTTTCATCAAGGTAACTGGGTTTTATTTTTAAAAATGAAGAAAAAAGTGTTTGAAGATATTTCCGCTAGAAAAAAAGACATAACATCCTGCTCGGAGTCTATACCTTTGTCTTGTAATATACATTTACACCAAGTTCGCGAGAAGCCAAAAGCAGGAGTCGACCAGTTACTAATATGTTACCCGCATGTTTTGTATGTAAACCAGAGTAAAGATGTATTTCTAATTGGAGCCCGTGGACACCGACATGGCTTTTCTTCCTTAGAGTTGAGACTGGGTCCAGTCGCAGTGCTGTGTCAGAGAATCTTAACTTAAGTAGAGTTTTATCATGAAAGCCCTTGGAAACCATTATAATCTTCTTCATTAAGCATTTAGGACTTCAGTTGATGATCCAGTCACTAAGGTTACTTAAGTGAGTTAAGTTGAAATATTCAACTCTGTTGTGGTAACTTTTTACTTAAACAGTCCTTTAGAAACGCTTGTTCTTCTTCTCGAAGCACAGAACTGATTTAAGATCCCGAGCTGTCTCAGGGTACGAACGTTACGCTAACTCCACTAATCTGTACCCTGGGCTCAGAAGCTAGATTCGCTCACGCAGCCCGACTTGGGATAGAGCCAATCAAATCATTTTCCCGTTGAATTTTTATAGAGACGGTCGCTATAAAATGATTTGATTGGCTCTATCCCAAGTCGGGCTGCGTTAGCGAATCTAGCTTCTAAACCCAGGGTACAGCTTAGTGGAGTTAGCGTAACGCTAACTCCACTAATCTGTACCCTGGGCTCAGAAGCTAGATTCGCTCACACAGTCAGACTTGGGATATAGCCAATCAAATCATTTTATAGCGACCTTCTCTATAACAATTCAACGAGAAGAGACAGGATGACCTTAGTGTTAAGTCGTTTTGTGCCCCCAGAAACGCAGGGAAGAGGGGTTTGATTTCAATAACATTGAATGATAGACTGTTCCAAACGCTGGAGTGTGCGTTTACTCATTCATTTATGCTCTGTATTTCCTAACTGACATTTAGATGCAATAGTAAATGTAGCCATTGAACATGTTTAATAGACTCTCTGGAAAGGTCATGTCATCGTTTATTGTTGATTGATGTTTATTTTAATCTTTTCGATGAAATACTCAATTATTTAATTCTGTATAATGTTAAGCATGCATTGTGCAACCATAAATTGCCTTCTTCCATGTTGTGAGGAGTATGATAATACACTGCTGATAAATTTTTCAGTGAAATAAAGCCGTTTTGGACGATGTTAATGTTATTTTATTGTTTTTATCAGTGATATGAAATGTTCAATCAAACGTCATGAAAATATGATTACCTTATTAAATGAATGTCATTTATGATAAACGTCGTGAGATGTTGGATTCACATGGTGTGAAATTTGTTCATAAAATTGAAAAGGACTTACTGATTCTTGAAAGTATAAAAAGCAACTTAATTCTAAAAGAAATCTTAACAGCCACTTGTCATGGTTGCTGTCATAAACAATTATCAGTGTTAATTCAAGAAATGTTATAAAGAGCCCAATCATTTCAAAAGTCAGTGTAATCGTTTTGTATTAATGAAACTATCATATGTGAGGATTTTACGAGATCTTAGCATGCAATCGTTGTGAATTGCAACTAGCGCCGGTCACGTGTATACACACATGTGTATGCTGTTTGCTGTAGAGTCTATGATATACGAGAAGAAAGTCTGACAAAATCGGAATTATCAGCCTGGTAAACGTGAGTAGATAGGTTTCATTACGATCAAAACATGCGTTGCTGATCTTAACCACGTTGGAGGTAAAGTAACTGCCAATTAAACATGAAATATAGCCGTCATTTGACCTCAATATTCATATATAGGCTTATATGTACGTATGTGATATACATACTCTCGACACTACAAAAGGGCAGATTAAACTTGGTGTTGACCATGCCAATTTTTTAATATGAATGAAAAATGTCAATATACACTGACACGCCAGAGTAAGCACATAAAACTTCCCAAAATACGCAAACTCTGTGACCCCCGACTATTTAAGAATACTCACTCAAACAAATTAGAAAAATTACTGATGAAAGGGCCATATCATGTCATGAAGCGCATGTGCAAGTTACTTACACCATTTTAAAGACAATTTTAAGGCCTTTACGTAGATACTTTCAGATATAATATAGCATGTATGTGTAAAGAGTTATGAAGCCCGCAAAAAAAGAGTGGTTAAATCGGCCTAAAATTTGAAAAACTACAAGTCAGTGTGCTATTTGCAACATCTTCTGCGGGACGTCTAGAACGTTCACGATGAGGCGCATATACATGTAACTTACATCAATTTGAAGACAATTTAAATGCATTTATGGCGATATTTTTGTATTTGATATAACTTATCTGTGAAAAAAACTATGAGGCTCGTAAAACTCATTTACTCTGATACTATTGTGTTGAAATGTATTTGCGACATCATGCCATCAGCGTTCACCATGTATTGCGCATGCATGTTACTTATATGGTTTTAAAGAAATGTCAAGGCCCTTACGACGATGTTTTTTGATTTGTTATAGCATGTCTGTGTAAAAAGTTATGAGGCCCGCAAAAAAGGTGGTTAAATCGGCGTAAAGTTTGAAAAACTACAAGTCTGTGGGCCATATCTTACCTCTCCATGAAATAAAAAAAACATTTGTCTCCAATGTAAACAAACCTAGAAAATAATACCCCACAATACCCTACTATTTCATCATTTCCTTCTCTCCCACAACCACTACCGGGTCAAAATTACTCTGACCTGAGGTCAGTTTGCATCAATACTAGTCGATAAATTCTACAGTGATCAATGCGAACGTTCAGGCGATGAACCACCAGCTTGAAGACAAGGCTACCCACAAGTCAGTTCACTCAATCGTGGAAGGGTTCAGTCAGAACACCACGGCTGTCATGTGCTTCAACAACCCCTACCATGTTATATTCTACGGTATCCAATCTCAACCCCCACTGCCTGTTGAAGAGCTCTTCAGAAGGTTCATGGTACAAAAGCTTCATTTCTGTCAAGCGGATGCGTTCAATATGCCTCTGAACGTCCAGCGGATCAGGAGAATGAACCAAACAGAGCCCAACCCGATATGCGTTTCTCTAAGGTCCCCAAAAGATGTCCTTGCCCTTCAACAGCAGGCCAAACGGTTTCACAGTGTCCTGTTGAAGGAAGGCATCTGGGCTAAATGGGCTGAATATATCAATACAGGAATATTAGGTCTCAAGAAGAGTACCAAGTGATACGTATGCACAGAGCAGATGCCTTCAAAACCGTTCTAAGTAAAGGGGGTCTGCAACCCGAATTTTTAACTTCCAGAGTTTTATTAGCAGTCATCAATAACACTGATATGTACGGTGGCCCATAGGGGACATAAATCTTGAAACTGTCGTAAAAGATGTATGTCCCCTATGGGCCACCGTAGATATCACCTTAATGTGAATTTCTTATGTGAAACCAATTTAAAGCAAGAGTTGCTTCCCTTAGTTTTCGTATTAGGGTGCAGGAGTTGTCTCCCTTTAAAGGCTCCCTCCGGATTGCCCGGTTTTTAGTAGCTTGGCGGTAACGTAACATGGCGGGCAGCAGTTTTTTTCCCACCTCCACCCCAACTCCACCTTTCTACATTATCTATATCATCTCCATTTGCCTAACAACTCCTTATCCCTTTTGAATTTCCGCTTACCCTTATCACTTAAAGCCTTGCATAGTATAGGCCTATTATTTGCATCTGCTTAATGAGGGTCTTCATAATGTCTTTGTGTCTTTTCATTGTGTGGGGGGGGGTTAACATATCCTCTTTTTAACAAGTTTAATGTCTTTGTCTCTGAATAAACATGAGACCCTCTTTTCCTCCAAACAGTGTGTTATTGTTGTTCTTATTAATGATGTGGTTTAACACCTCCTAGTCCGTGTTTGAAACCTCCCCCAATCACATAATTTTATAGCGACCTTCTCTATAAAAATTCAACGAGAAAATGATTTGATTGGCTGTATCCCAAGTCAGGCCGCGTGAGCGAATCTAGCTTCTGAGCCCAGGGTACAGATTAGTGGAGTTAGCGTAACGTTCGTACCCTGAGACAGGATGACCTTAGTGTTAAGTCGTTTTGTGCCCCCAGAAACGCAGGGAAGAGGGGTTTGATTTCAATAACATTGAATGATAGACTGTTCCAAACGCCGGAGTGTGCATTTACTCCTTCATTTATACTCTGTCTTTCCCAACTGACATTTAGATGCAATAGTAAATGTAGCCATTGAACATGTTTAGTAGACTCTCTGGAAAGGTCATGTCATCGTTTATTGTTGATTGATGTTTATTTTAATCTTTTCGATGAAATACTCAATTATTTAATTCTGTATAATGTTAAGTATGCATTGTGCAACCATAAATTGCCTTCTTCCATGTTGTGAGGAGTATGATAATACACTGCTGATATATTTTTCAGTGAAATAAAGCCATTTTGGACGATGTTAATGTTATTTTATTGTTTTTATCAGTGATATGAAACTTTCAATCAAACGTCATGAAAATATGATTACCTTATTAAATGAATGTCATTTAGGATAAACGTCGTAGATGTTGGATTCACATGGTGTGAAATTTGTTCATAAAATTGAAAAGGACTTACTGATTCTTGAAAGTATAAAAAGCAACTTAATTCTAAAAGAAATCTTAACAGCCACTTGTCATGGTTGCTCTCATAAACAATTATCAGTGTTAATTCAAGAAATGTTATAAAGAGCCCAATCATTTCAAAAGTCAGTGTAATCGTTTTGTATAAATGAAACTATCATATGTCAGGATTTTACGAGATCTTAGCATGCAATCGTTGTGAATTGCAACTAGCGCCGGTCACGTGTATACACGCATGTGTATGCTGTTTGCTGCAATCAAGTAGAGCCTATGATATACTAGAAGAAATTCTGACAAAATCGGAATTATCAGCCTGGTAAACGTGAGTAAATCTTCTCTATAGGTTTCATTACGATCAAAACATGCATTGCTGATCTTAATCATGTTAAAGGAGGTAAAGTAACTGTCAATTACACATGAAATATAGCCGTCATTTGACCTCAATATTCATATATAGGCTTATATGTATATATATAATATATATGTATATCTATCTGACATGTAAGGTTAAGGTCGAAGAATTGGCCTTCGTTTCGCCAGTAACTCAGTTTCTGACAAATCTGGGTTGGTTAGTGGCAACTTATTTATGTGGATATTGTGTGCAGACGAAATCTGATATCCAACAATCTTCATGCAACAAGTCATTGTTACTAGCGAGTTCAGAAGTTTTGCATGAATACTAGTCGATAAATTCTTCAGTGTCTAATGCGACATGTCTTTATCTAAGTCTAAGTAAACCTAGCATGAATATTACCCATTTCACTCCGATATTGAGTAAAAAAAGGTCTAGTAAAGGGTCGCGCCAGCCGACCTCCCTGCGACCTGTGACCCTCCAACGTTATGCGTGCGAAGGCAGACTCTTGTGGCTTGGTAAGTTCTGATTGGTGAATTCGAAATGTGGGCTGACGCAACCCTCTACTAGGCCTTTCTAGACTCAGTAACTTCTGTACATTTCATAAACGAGATACCAGCCATCCAATACTTTTACTTTTACTGCCATAATAGGCATAATATTGTACCTTACTTATTATATTATCATTTGTTAGAATTGATAAAAAGAAATTTAGAAATCACTTCAAATCAGACTAAAATGTCATATGCCAACAGTAATCTTTAACAGGCAATACAAATTCTGTTTGTGCTGTCTTTTGTCACTAAGCATTGGCAACTCGTCTTGGATTACATGAGCCATTTTAGAAATTTTCTGATATTTGATACACGGACCTTTTTGACATAAAATCAATTGAGGCTTTTGCACCTTATTTATGAGCCCCGCGAATAACTTTTCATAAAATGTCCTGATAATAATTGGTATCTGGACTGTTTTCGAGTCAGACAGTTTTGGAAAACAATTCTGTAACTTACTGGATGCATCAAATATCATTTATCATTGTTTTGTTTTGATTTTGTTTGCAGGATCCAAGATGGCGGTAACAAACACTGATATAATGGAGGCCATGAACAAGATGATGACTAAGTTTGACGAATGTTCCCAGAAAGTGGACCAGCTCGCAAGTCGACTGTCATACCTCGAGAAGAACGTTGCGGCGATGAACCACCAGCTTGAAGACAAGGCTACCCACAAGTCAGTTCACTCAATCGTGGAAGGGTTCAGTCAAAACACCACGGCTGTCATGTGCTTCAACAACCCCTACCATGTTATATTCTACGGTATCCAATCTCAACCTTCACTGCCTGTTGAAGAACTCTTCAGAACGTTCATGGTACAAAAGCTTCATTTCTGTCAAGCGGATGCGTTCAATATGCCTCTGATCGTCCAGCGGATCGGGAGAATGAACCAGACAGAGCCAAACCCGATATGTGTTTCTCTAAGGTCCCCAAAAGATGTCCTTGCCCTTCAACAGCAGGCCAAACGGTTTCACAGCGTCCTACTGAAGGAAGGCATCTGGGCTAAATGGGCCGAATACATCAATACAGGGATACTAGGTCTCAAGAAGAGTACCAAGTGATACGTATGAACAGAGCAGATGCCTTCAAAACCGTTCTAATTAAAGGGGGTCTGCAACCCGAATTTTTCACTTCCCGAGTTTTATTAGCAGGGCCCCGAAAGAGTCGTAAATGCTCCGTAGGGACAAACTTATTTGGTTACGAACCGCTTACAGCTGACAACCAGTACCAATTTTGTGTCAAGGATTTCGTCTCTACCGAATATTTACAACTATTTCGGGGCCCTGCTAATAAAGCTCTGGAAGTTAAAAAATCGGGTTGCAGACCCCCTTTAAACCTAGCCTCAATAATACCCGTTTAACTCCGATATTGAGTCTAGCGATGATGTAATTTTAAACACTGCTTTCGTTTGACTTTTTATGTTTCCAAACGTTGTTGATATAATGAGATTTTCCTAGTCATTATTGATTGTTATATGATTATTTGCAAATGTCATCGGTGACTGTAAAACGGTTTTGTGCCTTTGATTCTTCCATTATTTTGTCATAATGTATCATTTATTCCGTGAAATGTACAGAAGTATATTTGACGATAAATTAGATTAGACAAAATAGAGTTATGGCCAATGTAGGAACATTTTTTTGAGTTTTAATTAAAACTAATTTTGTGGGGGATGTTGATGACTATGTCTTCTTGTTTATAATTGCCATCCTTCTATTCATATTAAATGACTGCAGCTATTTATAGTTAGTCACTGCTTTTCCTTTAAAGTTTACATTACTTAGCCTTCGGCTTCCTGTTGCAAATACTTGATTTCCTTTATACCTTCCCCAAGGTTCTACATATTCAATTCACATTCTGAAATATGTTTTGCTGATCGACTTTAATCCCGCCTGGCCATATACTCACAGCTTTTATCGGGCCAAGTTCAATTTGTGATGTTTCGGTTGAGTTCAGCAGTTTGACATGAACCTACCGTCAATCCTCCCGTTGTCAACTCTGTAGGCATTCATCAACTACTCGCCTCATCTGCACACCGTAGGAACGTGTACGCCTGGAATTTGTTACACAACGGGAAGTGAACAAATTACTCTGCGAGAGCACCGTTTGTTTTTGTGCATTTGGTGTAGTTTTTGGTCGATAAGTCGGTTTTCAGGTACTTATGAGAAAAAATATTTCGGGCTGTAAAATGGTAGGCACCGGTGAAAGTATAGGCGAAAATTTATGTCATTATGTGCCCTCGGGCGGCTGCTACATCACATTATAGGAGGAAAACTTCGCATCTGAAACTTACATGTGTCCGATACTATCTTATTTTCAAAACATACATAAAAATATTCAAATATCTTTTTACCATATTGTTTACCATTCATTAATCGACAAATGTGTCAAATATAAAGACATATTATTGTCAAATAACAAAATTAGAACCCTTAAACTAGACATGGTGTCAAATCAGAGTGAACGAATTACAGTCGGGGGTGGTAAACGAATTACAGTCACTTGGTGTTTCAGCTAGTGAACGCCTTCCACAACCGTCAATATGAATGATATTTAGCAATTTGTGTTTATTTTTGCTTACATAAAGTGCAATATTGACAAATGTAATTTTTAACCGTTATCATTACTTTCATCAATAAGTTAGAATCGATTTGTGCATACAATCCTTGGCCAAAAGTGAGTCATAATTTGCGAAATTGCATGCTATTTACCTTTTACTAGAATGATTTATGAATTGTGAAAACGTCATTATCTTGTTCAGTTTAGAACACAAAGCTACGAAATTGTTTTGCTCACGCTTACGTAATTATTGTTCATCTTTAAACATATAATATAAAACTTTTAAAGCGACTGTCCCATTGGCCACCATGTCGAATCTGATAAGTTTGCTGCTTTCACAGGAAATATTTTAATGTGATCTATGTCGAGTTCAGGACAAAATAACAAAAACAACCATAAGAAACCCATCTACGGGCCAGGACAGCCATAAGCTTGCGATTGTGGTGCCCTGTTTCAATGTCGGTCTTCCCTAAAATAATGTCAAGATGCCTCTTCAGGAAGGACACTGCCTAAAGTTTCCTTAAATGTTTTCCTTTCATGAAACAAGTGAAATCATATGCTTTATTTCAATTTTCACTGAATAGTATTTAGTAACCTTTTTATGTACATCAGTTTTGCTTTTATTGAAAAAAAAATAATAATCTCAGCATGACGTTGCTCATTCTCTCCCCACAAAGGCAGCTCAGTCATACCCGAGTTAGCCTTTGTTCTATAACGCCAAGATCCTGGGGTTCCGGCAGATTGTCCTAGCGGCAAAAGTTGTAACTTGAGATATCTCCCTTATTTGCAGCCAATGAAAACACCTTTTGGATAATATTATATATCCACGACTTCGGAAATTCTTAACGGTCGTATAGTGACAAGGAAAGTATCATGCCTTTATGTTTATTTTTCATTAACAGTGTGAGAGGGAAATATTTGAAAATCAGATATGGATAGAGTTTTGCATTAGAAAGATACTGTTTTATATTTGTGTTAATTATTATTTGTTTTATGATACATTTTATTTTACTAATTTACCAAATAAAAACTAATGAGAAGGTAAAAAGCGATGTTTTGTAGAAGGATAACTCTCCTGAATGTTAAATTTCAACGATGGCTTTGCCGAACCACACGGAAATAGCCGAGGTTTTGCAAATTGCCACTATGAAACGGCGTCGCTGATTGCACAACTAACTTCGATTGCCTCCAATCAGATTTCTACCTTTCTAATTCATGTATTAGCCGTAATAGAACAGAGGCTAACTCGGGTATGACTGAGCTGCTTCTGTGGGGAGAGAATGGAGGTTGCTTGAAATTTTCAAAGTCTTATATTTATATTTTGAATATAAAAAACATTAGACTTAAAGGGACAGTAAAAGGTTTTTTTTAAATTGTATATATCAAATGTTTCGTTGATAAGTGTACGTTAGTGCTAAATGTTTTATTTTGATAATGTCAAAAATCTCATAACACAAAACAAATCATTCACAGTCAGAGAACAATTTTTTTGTGTGAACGCCTTTTATTCTTTTTATTTTTGTCAGAAAAGGGAATACCATGGCTGAACATTACATTATATATTTGATCAGTTATTACTGCATTTAAAAAAAAAATACATTGTCTTTCATTTTCCTGACATCACTTTATATTGCCCATTAAAACGTGCTACTGCCCTTTAAATGTCGATAATAAGTTCGTTTTAAAGATAAAACTAACAACGCAACCTTGTAAGTCCCCTTTAAACTCATCCATTGAGTTCGTCTGTTCGAGTTAAAGGGAACAGCTTTTCTCAGAAACTATTTAGATAGGAGAACCAAATTTGGTATTCACCTTCAGGGTAGCAATACAATGATGGAATTTTAAAATGATAAACCCGCAATAGTTTTTTTCCGAAGATATTGATGATGTCTGATGTGAGAAAAGATCTTAGTCTCATTTCGTTGTAGTCACGGATACTTTCGTCACCATGGTTGAATCCCTATAGTTTATACTTTACAATGAAGCACGATAATGATTTAATTGTCCATAAAGCGTACATTGAGGTCACAATCCTACACGGTAATTAAACAATGAAATATTTAAGGAAAATATAACCGCAGTATGCATCTTTTCTCTGGAATGAGATGTCATTTGTGAGCTCAAATGTGTTTTTCACGTTGAATCTCATGACAAACTGCATCGTTGTCATAAATTGATGCAAAATGTCAGTAGGACATTGTTTGTTTAATGAAAAACATAACTTTTAACCATGCACCCTTACATTATTGCTTAAGCTTAATACACAAATGTTGACTAGTATATGTTGTTGGAATACTCGTTTTATAAATGGCAAGATTGATTATTCTTTGTCCTTAATGCTGTTCGGAAAAAGCTTTTTGTTATGAAAAATGTACTTCAGATACAATAATGACGGTTCTGCCTGTTAATTTAACCTATAATATACATATCTTTAATCTATTGTAACATAGTTCATTGTTCAAGTGACTTCACTGAGTTTTAGTTTTGGAATTGTTATACGTTGAGGTGAGTGTTCGTTTTTCAGGTTTTGAATGACGCCGCAGAAGCTTTTGTATAATTACTAGCAATAACCATGTGCATACGGCTCCATTTGGAAGAGTTTCCTGAAACATTCAGAACAGATTATAGCATTTGATATGTGTTTTGATAAAGAACTATTCTTAAAGTTGACCCTGTAACTCGTTCACTAAAGAAAATATAATTCGTTCACCACTTCGCAGACGTCTCTTTAGTAACGCGTTCACCACGATTTCATACCAGCTGTCTTTGAATGTAAATATCTCGGCGACTATAATTTGAATTTTGATAAAATTTTGGACTTGTGATCAATATGTATCAGTGTTTAAGAAAATATGATTAGAAATACTTATTTATTCATATAAAACAATTAACCGATCGTTTTTATGGGCACTTATCTTTTTGCAGCATGAAACCTCACTTAAATGTGCCTCTTATATCCAAATGCTGACCAGCTTCTCATTTCTAGAACCAACATTGTGTTAACTAAAGTCTACAATTTTACAGCCAGAAACATTTTTTCTCATAAGTACCTGAAAACCGACTTATCGACCAAAAACTACACAAAATGCACAAAAACAAACGGTGCTCTCGCAGAGTAATTTGTTAACTTCCCGTTGTGTAACAAATTCCAGGCGTACACGTTCCTACGGTGTGATCTGATAGTCGGACCATTTATACCGGCTTGGTCACACAGCTTCTTGACCTTTGTCGTGTCAAATTTGTGAAGTGTCTGCATGTTTTGGACATCATTTGGAATGGATATCTACTTGTGATCTGACCATTGTAATCTCTGTACCTCTGTTCACATTTACTGCCCGTCCGTAACTCAGACCATTTATATCGGAGGGGTCATCTTCTTGACCATTGTCGTGTCAAATTTGCAGTCTGATTAAAATCGACCGTACTCCGAGGAATAAAATATCAAAAATATTGTCTCTATTGGGGTTCGAACCAGCCAGAACATCCTATATCCGTCTCGTGAATGAGAGGAAAGCCGGGCTGGTTGAATTTCAAACCGCACTAGAGGCAATATTTTATAACTTTTTTTTACCTCGAATCACAGTCGATTTTAATCAGACTGGTCAAATTTGTTACGTATCTGGTTGGGACATCATTTGGAATGTTTATCTACTTGTGATCTGACCATTGTAATAATTGTACTTCTGTTCACATTTACTGCCCCGTCCGTTATTCAGACCATATATATTGGGATGGTCCTCTTTATTTGGCCATGGCCCAGTTCTAGTGTGTGACGTATCACGGCTGACCTAGTTACACCCTGGTTCCCTGGCTCAGTGCCGCTGCGCAACATTCCTCACTGCGCTGAAGCGCAGCGCAACTGAACCCGGGGACCAGGATAACCTAGTTATAGACAAGTACTTCCTGTTGTGACGTAATAAACCATTATCGATATACATCTTCAGTGTTAACCTTGTCCTACTCTGCACTCTCAGGCGATCACCAAAAAAACAAAGAAGACTCATTTCTCTATCTCTGCTTGAGAACGACACAAGAATCTGTGTCGAAACGTCGCAACAAAGAAGTGGTTATCCATATATTCCTCAGCATTATTGCCATTCCAACTTCTAAAATGCCTCTTAAAGAAGTTAAAGAAGACTTGGTTCGTCGTTTCCATTTATAATATGGTAATTGATAGATTGCAAATACCCTGTATAAAAAAATGACATTACATACACGTTAAAAACGTACTGCAACACCTGATTTTTTCCGAATTAGTTATGAAAGTGAAGTTTACTGATACTCTGTTGATAAGTAACTAATTATAGCAAAGTGCTTGTTTTAGGTTGAACCATGCCTGCAGTCATGAAAAGCAACAACCCTTAAGGACAAAGAAAAAAAAAGTCATCGAAGTGACCCATCGAAAAAAAAAATCCCTTGGACGAAATTGGTGTATTGTGTCATCAGTATTCATCAGTATTTACTGACATTTACTAAGGTTAGGTATCGCCCCTCATTACTGTATTGCAATATATAGAGGATATTATATGATTGTCCATGACATACTATGTTTACGACACGAGTGGCTAGAGCGAGAGCTAGGGATATACCGTACTGATATTTAGACATAGCATCTATCGTTGAATAAAACATAGCAGGGAGCATAAAACACGAAGGGCGCAGCCCTGAGTGTTTTATGCTCTCTGCTATGTTTTATTCAACGATAGATGCACAACAACGAGTTTTCTATTTCTTATATGAGATATCCTTAACAATAACTCGCTTTTAATATAAAATCAGTTGAAAATTATGGTAATTATAAAAAATAGAGCCATTGGCTCTGTAGCTCATCAGGCATCATATCAAGTTTGCTTTATACAGGCAGGATGAGCTAAAAATTAAACTGATGTTACCTATTGCAAGAAAACCTATAACAAAAAGTACAAAACAAATGTAACGATTTCGGAATAAATGTCCTTACCCAAATGATTTATTATTATTCAACACTTTCTAGATCGTCAATATCAGACAGTGAAAGAAGTCCACACTAAAATATCCAAGGAGAAATAAATTTGCCATAGACTGTCATCTAATGGAGAAAAATAGGTTTTTAAGATTGTGACCCCTGTGACCCTATTTGGGGTCATATGGGGTCACAAAACCTACAGTTAAGAAACCCATTTGGCCAAGGAGTCTACATGCAGTCTTTCAGCTCAATAGACCTTTAGGAGCTAAAGATGATGATGAAAATAAGTTTTTAGGGTTGTGACCCCTGTGACCCTATTTGGGGTCATGGGGTCACGAAATCTACAATTTAGAATCCCCATTGGCCAAGGAGTCTGCACATATAATTTCAGCTCTCTAGAGACCTTTTGGAACTTGAGAAGAAGATGAAAATAGTTTTTAAGGTTGTGACCCCTGTGACCCTATTTGGGGTCACAGGGTCAACAAAGTTACAAATTAGAATCCCCATTGTCCAAGAAGTCTGCACATATCAATATTAACTCTCTAGACCTGTTGGAACTGGAGAAGAAGATGAGAATTTGTTTTTAAGGTTGTGACCCCTGTGACCCTATTTGGGATCATGGGGTCACGAAATCTACAATTAAGAATCCCGATTGGCCAAGGAGTCTGCACATATCATTTTCAACTCTATAGTCCTTTTAGAACTCGAGAAGAAGCTGAAAATAGGTTTTTAAGGTTGTGACCCCTGTGACCCTATTTGGGGTCACAGGGTCACCAAAGTTACAAATTAGAATCCCCATTGTCCAAGGAGTCTGCACATATAATGTTTAACTCTCTTCTCCTTTTGGAACTGGAGAAGAAGATGAAAATAGGTATTTAAGGTTGTGACCCCTGTGACCCTATTTGGGGTCACAGGGTCACCAAAGTTACAAATAAGAATCTCCATATGCTAAGGTACCTGTACACAAAATTTCAGCTCTCTAATATGTATGGTTCATGAGTAGAAATCGAAAGTGACGGACGGACGGACGGAAAGAATGAACGCTATATACACCCGCTTACGCTGTAAGGCGGGGGTAAATTTTTCCATAGCCAGGGAACAAATTGGCTGCCATTTTTATGTGAACGCCTTTAATTCATTTTGTGTAAGAAATGGGAATCGCATGTCTGAAAAATACATTATTTATTTGATTTAGTACTGCTTCATTTTCTTATAATATATTGAATTTCCCATAATTTTCATTTTCCTGACATCATCTTATATTCCCTCTAATACGTGCTACTGCCCCTTTAATGAGAATGTTAGTCTTTTCAGCCGTCTCTTTCATTCCATGAGTAATTCTTTTCTTAGAAGACCTCCGATTGTATTTCGACACCCTGATGTGTTTAGAATACCCGTAAGACATTCGTATTAATAAAGACAATTTATTTTGCAATACTTTTTTCCGGGTTTATAATTTTATGAATTTTACAGATATATTATCCAATACATCGTGATACATCGTGCAGCATATGGAGCATATGATTTTAATAACGTGGTCGATCAACAAACTCAAATGGATTGTTTCACAACAACAAAACAAGTTCAGTATTCTGAAAGAAATATTTCATTGAATGATAACTAGTTTTTATCATCCTGAATAAATCACAATTTTTTTAAAGAGACATAGAGTATGTTGATATGATCACATGATTACGGCCTAATCCGTCGAATTTTCAAAATTGAACTGTACCTATCCGTCGAATAACGCTTGAGTGATTTTGTACCGATCGGTCGAATCTTGGCGAGCATGAGACCCTACGTAGGAGAATCTAAGTTAATTAATGAAGGGGTGTACGGGTTGTTTACAAGCATTACGATTGAGCACTTGAAATGAAAGAAGTTGCTTACATATGTATGTCAAATTTTGAAATCGATGTTATTACATCGAGAACATCTTCACAACGTCACGGGCGAAACGAAAAAGTTTCTAAACTTTTCCATTCCTCGAGGAGTTGCTCGATACGTTTTCACCTTGCCGTGGGAAGATTCATCGGGAACCACTAACTTGAAAATAACAAGTTAAAGGGGCAGTAGCACGTTTTTTGATAATTTTATATTTTAAATTTTACACTGACAATTGTAAGTTAATGTTAAATGTATTATTTTGACAGTATCAACAATGTCATTACACAAACCAATAATCCATAGTCAAAGGACAAAGTATGAAGATTCACATAAAATCCATTGGCGGCCATTTTGTGTGAACACCTTTAATTCATTTTGTGTAAGAAAAACTAATCGAATGGCTAAACTTTATCGTATATACTTGCATTATTACTGCCCCATTTAGTTTAAATACATTGTCTTTCAATTGGAACCATTACTTTTCATTTTCCTGAAATCACCTTATATCCCCCCTAAAACGTGCTACTGCCCCTTTAAAGGTCAATCATTACATTAGAGCGAAAATACTGCCATTCAAAGTCGGGATTATGATAGAAAACCGGACAATGTGGCTCGAGTGGCGCGCGCAAATTCGCCAAACGTAATTTTGAAATCTTGTCATAAGCTGACAGGAAGATATATTCGATTCGATAGTGTTTATTAGGTATTGTAACTAATAGGTAGATTAATTGGATGCATAATTTCGAATATTTAACGTATTTGAGATGTTTTCTTGATTTTTCCATAAAATCAAGCATTTTAGAGATATTATGCATAACTGGATATATTTGCAAGTCCAGTGATGAGATATGAACTTCAATCAGCATATTAGATATTTTGTAGCTTATCAAAACCAAATAAAATTTTAAGAAAGATACTCTGTGTCACTTTAAGCGTAATTGAAATAATGTGAAACATTGTGGCGAGGAAACATGCAAACATCGTTTATGATTCATTGCAGTTTATGTGTTACACGTTTGTAAAAGAAAACAATGTTTACCAAATGGTTTTACTTCATATAATTCACGACAGTTTTATAATTATAATAACACCGTTATTGGAAAAAACTTGAATAGAAATCATCGTTCATTATTCTTTTGTAATTTCTTCCTGATCAAACTTGTAATCTGCATCATATACAAATGTTATGTTTTTTTTTGTGTGTTACCAACATTTTAGCTACGTTTTACTTCATCGCAGAATATATTTTGTTAAATGTTTGTGCTTTACTTTTGTATTTTTTCCTTTGTGTACTTGTTTGAAAGAATCACGGTTTAAAATATTTATTTGAAAAGCAATTGCTTGTATCGAAAGCCATCAAAAATCACACCCCTTACCAGTTAACTTTATATACTAATATACATGTGAAAACTAAACATAATAAGAAATTTACAAAATATTTTTCATCTGTCTACGAACCCACCGTTCTATGAAAACACCCAGTCTACGAACCCGTTTTATCTACGAAAACGCTGGTTCCCCCAACGTTTTACTTACGCCAGTTACGGAGTCGTGTTTCGCGGCCTGTGGCAATGTTGTGTATACACTACTTTGCAGTGAATGCGCACAATAGGTACTCATATATCAAAATCAATCAGTTCAATATCGATGAATTTGTTTTCGTCGAAATGTGTCTTCACTGAGTCAGCACGGTTGAATGGTTTCAATGACCCATCAATGACCAATCAAAACATTGCTTTCGGTCAGAGGGGGATTCCCCTATAGCGCCCACAGACGCCATTTCAAAACAAACAGATATAAATAGCACACGACGTAATCTGCTATTTTCATGTTCTGTTTTTGAGCAGGAGTTGCCGCCCTTGACTAATAACTACAACACGACGAGGCGTCTCCCGTCAACAGGGAACTAGTTTTGTGGTCTATTTCGCTTTTAAGATTTGATTTATTTGACAACGGGTTAAAATCATGCCAAGCGAAGACACTGTGGTCGAGCTAAGGCCTAAATGGCCACCAAAAAAGGACACAGGTACGTAATAAATAATCTATTGTCTTCTTCCTAAAATTTTCAAAGAAATATTCAGGGCTTGGCTTTTCCAGGAATCTATTTATATATAGACATGCAATTACTTCCTAGGAAAAGCTGCCAAATGCTAGAAAATCATTGTTTTAGTTCAGTAATTGGGTTTATTTTGACTACATGATGTCACATTTGATAAAGATTAGAAACAAAATGCTATCTTCAAATAGGAAATAGAAAATTTAACAATTAAAAACATAGCCTTTATTGCCATATCAAATGTTAGTTAATCAGGATATAACATTTCTTATTGATATTCATTGAAAAGCTTTTTAAATAATGTACTTTTGGATATCTGTTAATGCAAAGAATGCATAATATTATAAGAATCAACGGAAAACTTATTGTACAACAAAAAGTATGAAGCGTCTTCCATATTTGTTTCATAGGGGCAAATTGGGACAGTGGGTTCATTGGGACACCTCACAAAACAGTTATTTATAGATGTGCAATCACATTATCATTACGTTTCAAGCAAGAGACATCATACACACTGGCACTTTTTGTTGCAACACTTGATGCAGTTGAAACAAGCAGAAGTTTGCAGTGTAAGTAAACCTAGTCTCAATGTTATCTGTTTCACTCCCATACTAAGTCTAGAAAGGTCTAGTAGAGGGTCGCGTCAGCCGACCTTTCTGCGACCTATGACCCTCCAACGTTATACGTGCGAAGGCAGACTATTGTGGTTTGGTAAGATGAATTCTGATTGGTCAATTCCACACGTGGGCTGACGCGACCCTCTACTAGGCCTTGCTAGACTCAGTATAGGAGTGAAACGGATAATATTGAGGCTAGGTTTACTTAGACTGAGAAGTTTGGTGACCAAAATGTATTTATTGCATCTGGTTGTAAAATTCAGACTCTTATTAACAAACCTTTGTGTGATCAAATACAGTATTCTTCTTTTGATGCATGAGTGATACTTTATTGAATAATTAGTTATTGGTACTCAGATAAAAGATATAAACCAGTTTGTCACATGGTTAATTATGTCATACAATCACTAAAACATTGCAAGGGTAGGTGTGGGTGCATTGGGACATGTTGACTGGGGTGCTTTAGGACATGTCCCAGTGCACCCCATACAGGTGGTGATTCTAGTTGATCATCATTATAACATTTTTATACATTTAAAGTATAATGACCTTGAAGTTGTTTTGAACAGTTTGATCTTTGAAGCAATTGAGATTTGACATGATCTTACTCTTAGTGATTATTTTATACTTAACCATTTGTCATCCGGTCTGGTATGGATACGATTTATATCATAAACAATTAAGTGTTTTAAAAATAATATTGGTAATATTAAGGTCAATTTCAAATTTACACCATACATTTATTTTTATATATAAATATTTTGGAACATTTGTATGTATTGTTTTTATGGCAAAAAATGTTGAATTTAATTTGAGTTATAAACTTTGAGATAGAGTTTTATTTGTTGAATAACAAACAGATCTTTTCGCAAATAGTTTACTGGCAGTAATTGTCAAACATTGTTTTTGTTACAAGTTCATTGTTTGGTGTAGATGGAAGGACTATTACCATTAGAAATGGAATCATATTTTTATATTTGGTCCTTATTTTGTTTGCGTCCCAATGTACCCACAATTTGGGTACATTGGGACAAAAAAATTACTTTTTCAAAATCACTTTAGCTCAGTTGCTGTTATGTTTGTGATATTTTTACTTTGGCCTCTTTTAATTTAGTCTGTCTAACAGCCCCTGAAACAAAATATCTTTAAAGACCCACACAAGTCTATATTATTATAGCAAGTCTAGCTCACTGCAGTTTCAGGAAAATGAACAGCTTCAGTGGGTTCCTTTCAATTTTAATAGTAGAAAACTGCATTTAAGATGTATTTTCATTTCAGAGACTAAAATTTAGTCTACTTTTAATTCTAAATTTCTTTTTCTTGACAGATCAATCTTTGGAAAAGGCATTTGAGGAACTGACGATCAAGAAGGATGAAGATGAACTGAAGATCCCCCTCCAATCAGCCGTCAACCAAAGTGCCAAGGCGTTGAAGAGTCTTCTCGAACCATCGGAGGACAGAAGCCCTGTAAGAACAATCTCATTAAAATAGGATCTATTTGCTACACTACAAAGCAAAAGATCCAGTCTGATTAAAATCGACCGTACTCCGAGAAATAAAATATAAAAAATATTGACTCTATCGGGGCTCGAACCTGCCAGAACATCCTCTCCGTCTCGGTCTGAATGCACCCACCTCTATCGCATGTTCCTATGACCAGTTTAGCGCAGACAAACCCAGTCATAAGCTATCCAATCACATCCTCATTTTTAAATAGCGTTTAGCGGCGATTATGTATAACGAATGGTAAACTGGAGTTACCTGCCCCTGCATGATACCGAAGCTTTTACTGCGCCCCTTGCGATTGGCTAGATGAGATTGCGTCAGAACATGCGGGTAATAGGGGTGCCTTCAGACTGTGAATGAGACGAAATCCGGGCTGGTTGAAGTTCTAATCCCACTAGAGACACTATTTTAATACTTTTTTATCTCGAATCACAGACGATTTTAATCAGACTGCAAGAGATCCTTCTAAATAGCGTACGTAGTGAAATAAGCATCCAAACACTGCTTGTCAATAAGGACCTGCGGATAGGAATAACTGTGGGCCCAACTCATATTTTCACTATGACCAGTGACGATATATTATATATTGGAGGACAATCTCATTAAAATATGATCTATTTGCTACACTACAAAGCAAAAGATCCTTCTAAATAGCGCACGTAGTGAAATAAGGATCCATACACTGCTTGTCAATAAGGACCTGCGGATAGGAATAACTGTGGGCCCAACTCATATTTTCACTATGACCAGTGACGATTATATATTGGGGACAATCTCATTTAAATAGGATCTATTTGATACACTACAAAGCAAAAGATCCTTCTAAATAGCGTATGTTGTGAAATAAGGATCCAAACACTGCTTGTCAATAAGGATCTGCAGATAGGAATAACTGTGGGCCCAACTCATATTTTCACTATGACCAGTGACGATTATATGTTGGAGGACAATCTCATTAAAATAGGATCTATTTGCTACACTACAAAGCAAAAGTCGATTAAATGGTGTATGTAGTGAAGCCACTCAGATCATTATTATAGGACAATCTTATCAAAATTTATTTTTGGATCAGCGATGAAATACTGGGTTTTATCAGTGAAATAACTTTCTATAAGGCAACATGACGATATATTATATTTTCACTGTGACCAGTGACGATATATTATATATTTGAGGACAATGTCATTGAAATATGATGTAATTGCTACACTACAAAGCAAAGGTCGAGTTAAGTAGTGTACGTTACGTAGTGAAGCAACACAGATCATTGAAATGGTTACATTTACTACAATGACAAACTAATGAAGCATTCATAAAATATCCTAAAACAAGCTTTAGCCATGATTTACAGATACATATTTACCAATACACACAAAGATAATGTTTCTTTCTTTTATGATATACATACATATAATACGCATACACATATATAACATGTTTCTTACTTTTATGATATACATACATATATACGCATACACATATATATGATATGTGTATGTTATGTTATACGTTCATATAGACGCATACACACGTGGTTAATCTGTTTCTTTCTCATCATTCATTAAATTAAATAAGCCCCCTCCTGCTACCACCCTCTCGCACGGGAAATTACCTACGAGGGCAGTCATATCGAGGTTCATATTTTTCATATGTTGCCCTAGGGCAAAATATGACTTTTTCATTGTGACGTCACGTAATAAACAATGATTTGACGTCACGGTTCACCTATGACGTCACAATCTATACGGGCCGCTGCCCGCTAGTCTGCCTATGCTGAGAAGTACTTTTGAGCATTTTCTTCAATTTTGGGACTACGGTAATAAACAGAATATTATATTCGTGCCCATGACATACTATGTTTACGACACTCGTGCTTAAATATCAGTATATCCCTCGCTCTCGCTCGGGAACGGAGCGAGGCCTGGACACTCATGTAACATCCTCTATATATATTATCCATGTTGTCCACAGACGGAGCGCGGCCTGGACACTCATGTAACATCCTCTATATATATTATCCATGTTGTCCACAGACGGAGCGAGGCCTGGACACTCATGTAACATCCTCTATATATATTATCCATGTTGTCCACAGACGGAGCGCGGCCTGGACACTCATGTAACATCCTCTATATATATTATCCATGTTGTCCACAGACGGAGCGAGGCCTGGACACTCATGTAACATCCTCTATATATATTATCCATGTTGTCCACAGACGGAGCGCGGCCTGGACACTCATGTAACATCCTCTATATATATTATCCATGTTGTCCACAGACGGAGCGCGGCCTGGACACTCATGTAACATCCTCTATATATATTATCCATGTTGTCCACAGACGGAGCGCGGCCTGGACACTCATGTAACATCCTCTATATATATTATCCATGTTGTCCACAGACGGAGCGAGGCCTGGACACTCATGTAACATCCTCTATATATATTATCCATGTTGTCCACAGACGGAGCGCGGCCTGGACACTCATGTAACATCCTCTATATATATTATCCATGTTGTCCACAGACGGAGCGAGGCCTGGACACTCATGTAACATCCTCTATATATATTATCCATGTTGTCCACAGACGGAGCGCGGCCTGGACACTCATGTAACATCCTCTATATATATTATCCATGTTGTCCACAGACGGAGCGAGGCCTGGACACTCATGTAACATCCTCTATATATATTATCCATGTTGTCCACAGACGGAGCGCGGCCTGGACACTCATGTAACATCCTCTATATATATTATCCATGTTGTCCACAGACGGAGCGCGGCCTGGACACTCATGTAACATCCTCTATATATATTATCCATGTTGTCCACAGACGGAGCGCGGCCTGGACGATGTGGATGGATACCTTGACCAGGTTCCGTCAGGAGCATCTCAAGGATGGGCCACAGATGGGGTCAAAGGTCATCACCCCCCGCCTGCTTACCGTGGGTACCATGTGACCAAGCCGCCGAGGATAACGCCCAATCTTTATTCGGAGCAGCATGCTTACCATCCTGTCTCAAATCCGCTCCCACAAGACCAGAGAGCCTTTTTGCAAAGACAAGGAACACCATTCAACAATTTTGATGCTGGAAATTTGGCATTGGGCTCTGGACAGGTAAATCAAGGGTCTCTACCTCCGTACTACAATGATTGTAATCCACAGGACTTGAATGACGAAGAAGCTCTGGAACTTGTTCTTGCCCTCTCGGAGAGCGAGCAATCAAACAAAGAGACACATTTTGGTTTTGACGGGACATCTGTGGCTGGAGATATCTGTCCTTCGACTAAAGAATGTGTCCAAAGTACATTTTCCGCTCTGCAAAATCAGATGCCGTTCTTTGGGCCTCAGGCTTTCTCTGGAACCAACCAATACACACAACAACAAATGAGGTCCAACACATCCTTCCATCCTTTAAATCCCGCCATTCGACCTGACAATACATTTGCCCAAATGTTTCCACCTCGTGAACAGATTCAGAATGGATTTGGAGGGGTTCGACCTCGTGAACAGATTCAGACTGGATTTGGAGTGATCTCTTCCGCCTGTACTGGACCTTTCCATTCCAATCCCATATTATCTCACGGGAAAACAAGTGGATATCATGATATTTCTCAAACCCACTTGAACAATAATCAATTTCACGTTCCCCCGACCCATGAATTGGAGGTCGACGGGGCTCCCCCTTCAAGTCCATTTCTGCTGGCTTCAAAACAAGCTTCTCCTGCTGCTCAACCGTCGCCATCGTCGCACGGGAAAAGGAGCCACATTGAAGACGTGAATTCCCACGAGCCACAAAACAAATCTCCCAAATCTAATTCTGGTTCAACTTCAAATGAAAACCTCTGGTCAGAAGGCATGAATGTACCGAAAATCATTCCGACACAGGTGGAATTTCCCGTTGATGAAACATCAGAAGATCTAGAAAAGATCTACCGTGAAATGGAAGCAAGTCATAGCTGCTTGGAGGACTCAATCAGTGCAAATTTGCAAGAAAATACAGCTTTGGTTGAAAAGTTTACAAAGGGGGATAACTCTCCTATAATTATCAATGATGACAGCCACCAAAGCACTGGGTCACCAACACAGATAATAGATACCTCTGAACCAAAGGGAGATTATTCTCAATGGTTAAATGTGGACCACAAAGAAAACATTCCAACCACAGTTCCGAATTCACCAATGGTTGTATCACCCGCTGTTGCTGGAGAAGATTATCTCGAGTCACCGCCCTGTTCCCCGTTCACTGACACAAGTGAAACGTAAGTTGTCTTTATTTATTTAGGATACCTAATAAGAGGCCTGCTCAAATAAGTGCCCCCTAAAAAGGGTTTTGTAAATATAGGTCTACGCGGATTTACACAGTTTGCACAGCGGTTTTTAAGTTTATACCTCCATGAAGTTAATAAATTTTGAAGTTAATTCTTAATTGTTCAAAATCTACTGTCAAAGCGATATCTCCTACACTATCTTCCACAAGCGATATCTCCTGTTGAACACAGTTTTGGATGATATTACAATGTTTTCCAATGAATGTAGATGTCAATTGCTTGAAAGATATTTTTTTGTCTGTATGCAGAATTGCCCATCAATTGACCTTGGTGGAAGCGAAGAGGATGACAGAGTTCTGTCAGGAGCACGGGGACGTTGTTCGGGAAAATATCAACAGTCGGAACCAGTTCCTTCAGGTGATATGTGGATCTTTTCTTGTTTATCACAAAATGTCCAAAAAATCTGTTTGTAAACCATATTTGAGCTGTTGTCAGTTTCCCGGTTTTTTGTTAATAGTTTTTAAGTAAACCAGGCTGTGTGTGGTTCAAACCCCATTAGGGGGGCAGGATAGCGCAGTGGTTAGCCCGTTCGGTTTCGGATCAGAAGGTCTGTTGTTCGAATCCTGCCAGGGACTCGGCAACTTTGTCTGCAGTAGAGAACTGTTCTACACGTAGTCAGGTTTTGGTGCAATGCAAATTGAATTTCAGCGCAGTACCACCCATTGTTCGCTAGTTCCAGCCGATGCTTGCAGGTTTCGCCGCAATACAAAGCCACAATAGTGTTGCGGGCTTTCTCCCTGCAATAATACTAGCAGCCGCGATATAAGTGAAATACTCTTGAAAGCGGCGATAAACCCCTTATCTCCTCACCTCACTTCACCTCACCTCAAACCCCATTAGATATAATGATTTAGAACTTTTTTTCCTCGAATCACGGTCAATTTTAAACAGTGCATGACAAGCACATACGTCCAGTTATAACATGGTCGACTCCTCTTTAACTGTTGCAGACGCCTCTCTATATGGCTACGAAGAGACAGAACTACGCTGCTGTTGAAATGTGTCTAGATTTCGGGGCAGACCCATCCATACAGGGCAAAGATGATAAGGTAAAATATACCTGAACCAAGCAATCACTTTCTGTTGTAAATCAAATCAGTCTAAGTAAACCTAGCCTTAATAACATATACTTGCTTCACTCCCGATATTGAGTCTAGCAAGATGTAGTAGCAGGTCGTGTCAGCTGACCTTTCGCCAACCTATGACCCTCCAATGTTGTGCGAATGCAGACTATTGCGGCTCGGTAAGACGATCCCTGATTGGTCAATTCGTTAGATCGGCTGATGCGACCCGCTACTACATCTCGCTAGACTCAATATAGGGAGTGAAACAGGTATTATTGAGGCTAGGTTTACGTTGACTAAAATCAGATTAAAGCCATTGTTTCAGTTTTACAAGGCAATATTTATGTATGCCAAATAGTTCACCACTAACATTTATCATTCAACTGACAATTCTTACATATTGTCTTGCAATTAGTTATATTTATTTTCTTTTTGGAAGTCACCATATTTTCCAAAGTAAACATGCAGGAGTGTCTTTAAATTGCAAATTTGAAGAATCTAAAGATTTAAAAAATTTAGAAAAATAGATGAAAAGTTCGAGTTTATTTTAATAATTTCATAATTTCAGGCATGATGTGCACTAATTTCAAGAGGGGGATTGAATTCAGCATTTTATGTTTTCTGTTAGATAGTTTGGGAAAACAATTTGATAAAATTTAGTTCTTTAGTTCTTTATTTTGAAATTCTCTTTTTTATCAGAGTGAGGTTATGGAGGCACCACTTCATGTTGCTATTGGCAACGAGGATCCAAAGATGGTTAACATGCTGCTTCGGTTTCCTGGTATCGATATTGAACAGCAACGGGTCTACGATCGTACGTATTTTACATGTAATACATTATGTATCTGTCTAAGTGTAGGATAAAACATGTTATTACTCGCCCGTGTAAGATACCGCAGTGTAATATTTATACCGCAATATTAAACTAGTGTAATATCACAATGCAACTATGACGTCACAGAAGTAAGCTGTTGTGACGTCACAATGTCATTGCTTCGTCACAATGGGTGCCGAGTCGCGGAACTGTTAGTTTCAGCACATTTTCGGCAAGTTTGCGTGATTTTTAGGGCAAGTAATAAACAGAATACTAAACTTCCTTCCATTTAATACTTTTTTTATTTGCTTTCGCTCGTTTTATACAAAATCATTAACTCGTTTAATAAAAATAGTATTAAATGGAAGGTCGTTTAGTATCCTCTATACCAGCGGGCATTATTGAAAAGTATTTCATTTCAAGAGGGAGGAGGGCATACTTTTCAATAATGCCCATAGGTCATGTTTTATCTAATTCATAAACCGACAGAAACAGTGGGAAAACAATTTTGTGCTTAAAAGTGGTGGGCACAGTAATAAAAAAACGAGTTATTGAGAGTCGATCCAATGTGTCTTTGGTTGTGAAACTCATTGCCCGAACGCAGCCGAGTCACGCTTTGTAGGTGATGCACGTGCCGTCAGCATTTATCTGCAGTGGTACATTGACTCGCATGATTCAATCAACTTAAAACTAGCTGTAATGTTATCGTCCCCTAAGTCCTTACTTTACATCTAGCTACTAACCCACCTGGTCCGTATCGAGCATGCGCAGAAATCAACCAATGGAAAAAGAACTGGCTGATCTCTTTGAATCAGGTGTCGTAAGGATTTATGTTGCATTTTACACATTATGACATAAATATCAATGATTTAATGTATGACTTATTGGACATAAACATTACAGCTAGTTTTAACTAGTTTGATCGATTCTAACAGCTTGTATTAACTAGATTGTCCGATTCAAAGGGATCAGCCACTTCTTTTTCCATTGGCTGATTTCCACGCATGCGCGACACGGACCAGGATGGTTAGTAGCTAGATGTAACGTGAGGACTTGGGGGATGTATACATCCCAGCTAGTTTTAACTAGATTGGCATGGTTTTCACTTTAGAATGGACTTAAAAGCCGTAGGTTACCATCATACCATCCTTATAATCCTTACAATAATTTGACATTCTTACCATTAATTAAGATTCCTAAGAATAAATGTAATGATATAAATATCAATTCACTCAAACTAAGACCTTTGTTATAAAAGAATTTAGAATTTATAGAATTTAGGCTTGGTGAGAACATTTATATATATGTATATAAATACAAGAAAACTTCTTCATAGTTCAAGTAATAAATAGATAAAAAACAAAAGTCTGGAAATGATTTGAATCCCCGACTGGTTTCACACTATTCAGTCATCTGACTCATCAGATCATCTTTATGACGTACATGTATATATTTATATATACAACTTTCTGTGCCCCCAGGTAAGACACCACTGATGTTGGCGCTGCACGGCCACAACGGAACAACAGAAGATGAGGGTGTTCTTCGACGTGTTGTCATCCGCATGTTGGTCGAGGCCAACGCTAACCTTCATAAACTGGTATGTAATCTGTATCGTATGTAATGAGCAAGCATGCTAATATGAGAAAGCAAAATGTTGAATGTAAAGGCAGTGTATAAAATAGATTTGAAACCTAGCCTGTTCTGAAAATTAATTGGTCAATTCTTAAGGGGAAAATAAAGAAAACAAGATGTGTTTGTGAAACACGAATGCCCCCAGATGCATCCTGCTCGCTGTGTCAAGGTCAAGGTCACAAGGTCAAATGTCATGGTGTCATCTGAAAGGTCTCATCACAAGGGATCCATATGTCAAGTATCAAAGAGCTAGCTCTGACCAATCAAAAGTTATGACCAAGGTTAAAGTTTTTGTGGACAAACGGACAAACGGACGGACGGAAAAGGTCAAATATCATGGTGTCATCTGAAAGGTCTCATCACAAGGGATACACATGTCAAGTATCAAAGACCTAGCACTGACAGTATAGAAACTATAGCCAAGGTTAAAGTTTTCGGAAAAGGCTCGCTGTGTCAAGGTCAAGGTCACAAGGTCAAATGTCATGGTGTCATCTGAAAGGTCTCATCACAAGGGATCCATATGTCAAGTATCAAAGAGCTAGCTCTGACCAATCAAAAGTTATGACCAAGGTTAAAGTTTAAAATGCTCGCTGTGTCAAGGTCAAGGTCACAAGGTCAAATGTCATGGTGTCATCTGAAAGGTCTCATCACAAGGGATCCATATGTCAAGTATCAAAGAGCTAGCTCTGACCAATCAAAAGTTATGACCAAGGTTAAAGTTTAAAATGCTCGCTGTGTCAAGGTCAAGGTCACAAGGTCAAATGTCATGGTGTCATCTGAAAGGTCTCATCACAAGGGATCCATATGTCAAGTATCAAAGAGCTAGCTCTGACCAATCAAAAGTTATGACCAAGGTTAAAGTTTAAAATGCTCGCTGTGTCAAGGTCAAGGTCACAAGGTCAAATGTCATGGTGTCATCTGAAAGGTCTCATCACAAGGGATCCATATGTCAAGTATCAAAGAGCTAGCTCTGACCAATCAAAAGTTATGACCAAGGTTAAAGTTTAAAATGCTCGCTGTGTCAAGGTCAAGGTCACAAGGTCAAATGTCATGGTGTCATCTGAAAGGTCTCATCACAAGGGATCCATATGTCAAGTATCAAAGAGCTAGCTCTGACCAATCAAAAGTTATGACCAAGGTTAAAGTTTTTGTGGACAAACGGACGGACGGACGGAAAAGGTCAAATATCATGGTGTCATCTGAAAGGTCTCATCACAAGGGATACACATGTCAAGTATCAAAGACCTAGCACTGACAGTATAGAAACTATAGCCAAGGTTAAAGTTTTCGGAAAAGGCTCGCTGTGTCAAGGTCAAGGTCACAAGGTCAAATGTCATGGTGTCATCTGAAAGGTCTCATCACAAGGGATCCATATGTCAAGTATCAAAGAGCTAGCTCTGACCAATCAAAAGTTATGACCAAGGTTAAAGTTTAAAATGCTCGCTGTGTCAAGGTCAAGGTCACAAGGTCAAATGTCATGGTGTCATCTGAAAGGTCTCATCACAAGGGATCCATATGTCAAGTATCAAAGAGCTAGCTCTGACCAATCAAAAGTTATGACCAAGGTTAAAGTTTAAAATGCTCGCTGTGTCAAGGTCAAGGTCACAAGGTCAAATGTCATGGTGTCATCTGAAAGGTCTCATCACAAGGGATCCATATGTCAAGTATCAAAGAGCTAGCTCTGACCAATCAAAAGTTATGACCAAGGTTAAAGTTTAAAATGCTCGCTGTGTCAAGGTCAAGGTCACAAGGTCAAATGTCATGGTGTCATCTGAAAGGTCTCATCACAAGGGATCCATATGTCAAGTATCAAAGAGCTAGCTCTGACCAATCAAAAGTTATGACCAAGGTTAAAGTTTAAAATGCTCGCTGTGTCAAGGTCAAGGTCACAAGGTCAAATGTCATGGTGTCATCTGAAAGGTCTCATCACAAGGGATCCATATGTCAAGTATCAAAGAGCTAGCTCTGACCAATCAAAAGTTATGACCAAGGTTAAAGTTTTTGTGGACAAACGGACGGACGGACGGAAAAGGTCAAATATCATGGTGCCATCTGAAAGGTCTCATCACAAGGGATACACATGTCAAGTATCAAAGACCTAGCACTGACAGTAAAGCAACTATAGCCAAGGTTAAAGTTTTCGGAAGAGGCTCGCTGTGTCAAGGTCAAGGTCACAAGGTCAAATGTCATGGTGTCATCTGAAAGGTCTCATCACAAGGGATCCATATGTCAAGTATCAAAGACCTAGCTCTGACCAATCAAAAGGTTAAAGTTTTTGTGGACAAACGGACAGACGGACGGACAGACGGACAGACGGACAGACGGACAGGTGAAAAACAATATACCCCTGGAATCTCCGATTCGGGGGCATAAAAATTTAAAAGTTACCAGTACTGACAAAGTAACCAGTCCTGGCAAAAAGTAGCCAGACTGGCAGACGGGCTATATTTTAAACATTGGTAAAGGGCCTTATGAAAGTGAAATGTGTTTGTACGACATTGACATAAGAAAAACAAGGTTTACCACTACGTGAAAGACACCATATACTTGGAATTTCTAAGTTAGAAATGTATTTTTGCAAAAGATATTATTGTCAAGAATTATAACTATCATTATTCAAACACAAAAATGGTAAATTGAATAGAAGCAGCAGTTACAGGGTTTTGTAAGTGAATAATTTTTTTTTCCATTTCTATTTATACATATACATATACAACTTTCACATCATTAATCTTTTGTTAGTTTTAACAGAGAGAGTCTGGAGTATAAAGATATAAGTAGTACATGTAAGGTTGGACAAGATTGGTATATTGACAATGAGTATTTTATGGATGCTTCAATAAAGAACATCAGGTAACTGTTTCCGATATTGAGTCTAGCAAGATATAGTAGAAGGTCCCGTCATCCGACCTTTCGCCGACCTATGACCCTCTAACGTTATATATGCGAACACATACTTACAGGCTTTGTAAGAGGATCCCTGATTTGTCAATTCCAAAGATTTGCTGACGCGACCTTCTACTGCAACTCATCCTTGTCCTCATTGTTAAGCGGGTATTCATTGAACTGTTTTCAGATGATGAATTGAAAAGAAATCTGTAAACATTGTTGTAAACTTTTCATTTTGATCAGAATTGAACGTTGAAAATACATATAAACCTTATTCTAGAAGAAATAACATCTTCATCGTTTTCATTTAGGCAATTTTGGGTTAATACATTCCCTGACTTGCTGACGCGCCCTTCTTCTTCAGGGTGTAACGATAGATCGAACTATCGACTTATCGCGATAGTTACTCTGCCGATAGTACTTTATCGATAGTCTTTTTTAGAACGATCAATAGTATCGATAGCACGTCTTAACTATCGATAGTATCGACAATTTGAAAAAATCAGTTGTTAACTTGAATGTTAAGAGTAAAATCCACACACAAACCAAATTTTTACATTTGGAAAATACTGGAAACGGCTAACAGCAAACAGATCGCCGCGAGCTAAAAATAGCAACAGGAAAACACGAGTTATCTTTTTTGTTGCTAAGAGCGACCAGTTACATGTACAAAATGGCATTACAATGAGACAAAGTCAATAAAACACTGTTTTTCTTGAAAATTGTTTTTATTTCCTTTATTGATAAACTATCGCAATAGTTCCCTGCAATAGACTATCGATATCGCAATAGTACCCTGCAATAGACTATCGCAATAGTCCCTTGGGGGTCAATAGTCACTCCTACTTCTACTGCATCTCGCCAGACTCAATATCGGAGTGAAGCAAGTATTATTGAGGCTAGGTTTTGATTTACAATAGAAAGTGATTGTTTGGTTCAGGTATATTTTATTTTGTCATCCTTCCCCTGTATGGATGGGTCTGCCCCGAAATCTAGACACATTTCGACCTTTTTAATCTCACGTGATGTAATTCTCTCTCTCAGGACGAACAGAGTGACAAGACGGTGTTCATGATGACGATCGAGACCGGGGACCTGGTCCTCATCAAGTATATCCTCGAGTACGTCACAGTCCAGGGGTCACGTGAACTCATCAACAGAGCCAACCGGGCCGGCAACACCAGTTTCCATATCGCCGCCGGACTGAAGAAACTTGACGAGGAAGATCAATTGGAATTGTTGAAGGTTCTGGTTTACTATGGTGGAAACACGGACGCCATGAATCTCGACAACAAAACTCCGAAAGATTGGAAGAAAAGTCTGGTAAGGAATAAATTTTAATTGTTTGAATAAAATAGATTTGAAATATCGCTGACAGGTGGTTACTCAGCGCTATTTATAGCCTGTCTGTTTTCAGTCAAACTATTTCGAACTCCATACACTGTTGTCTAGTGATGTCGCTCGTGGAAATCTAAGAGAGCGTGATTTTGATCTTAGCGGGAGCCTGCAATGAGAATCAGATTTATTATCTTATAGCACTCCCATTGGTTAATTTGAATCACGCGGTGACCACGCGGAACAAGGCCAAGAAACCAGTTTGCCGCTATCGCTGAAAGGGCATCATTTGATTGGCTTGCTATATATAGCGATACGGCAGAATACTATAGGAGGATATCAGGGGATAGGTTGTAGCCTACCGCACATACATATACGCTGATGTAGCAGGATTAAATCTAGGCTGTCCTAAAAATTAATCGGTCAATTCCTAAGGGAAAAATTAAGAATTTTTTTGAAAAGTTGCCAGTCCTGGAAGAAAAGTCTGGTAAGGAATGAATTTTACTTGTTTCTTTGGTATTGAATAAAATAGATTTGAAATTTAGCCTGTCCTGTAAGTTAATTGGTCAATTCCTTAGGGGAAAATTAAGAATTTTTTTGAAAAGTTAACAGTCCTGACCAAAACGTATATAGTCCTGGCTAAAAGTAGCCACTTTAAAGACTTGGGGACAGGCGATATTTTAAATTCTGGTTTTGGCAATAAATGGTATCAATTAGATGTATGATCCTCGGGTAGTTGAGATTATTGTGTGCCATGAAGACTGGTATCTTATTATACATTATACGGTGACGTTATTTCGAGGTTCTTGATTTCATGTAACTGCACCTTTTGGTACGATATCAACCTGATATCTTAAACTGCCCGAAAGATATCAGATATCACACCCGAGTAAAGAATCTGAGATATTTGTCACAAATATATTTGTCTTTAGTGGGAATCGAACCATCAAACCTCGGATTCATAGCTGTTCTTGAAGAACTGTTTCTCTTTTCAGTTTGACAAGATGAAGAAATCAACACCGTACCAACCGGAGGATGATGACTGAACAAGATATTTCCGCAACATTTGTCGCATAAGTGCTGTACTCATGTCTACACAAGATATGAAAATGGAACGGTAGCCGGGAGTTGGGGGTATGGGGTGGGGTCAGGTGTAGATATTACTTTGTTCATTGTTTTCATCGCATCTTGCATATGTTCTGTTTTCATACTATTTCATTTTGATTATTCATCAGATGTAGAGGATCAATTTTTATCAATTTTCAAAATGTCTGCCATTCCTTTCAAACTGTCAGCCATTCCACAAAATGCAACCCGATTGTTTGTATGAACATTTGTACTTTGTATATTTTTTTAATATTGATTATGTCACCTTGATTATTCATACCATTGAAAAATGTGGTTAAACAGGTGTCCGGTGATATACTATTGTACTTGTTATATAATATATGTGTTGAGAGAATATAACCATGTCATATTGTCCCAGTCAGGTGATATACTATTGTTATACTACTTGTTATGTAATATATGATTTGAGAGAATATAAGCAAGTGAGGAAATTAATCTTACAATAGATACAAACCTTCACTGTTGCTTTGATAAATATCATTGATTTCCAATTTGATAGTTATATAGTATATTTTTTAGCTTTTGCCTTAGAATGTTTATCAAAAAGATACTACCTCATATCTGCTTATCATCAACAGTTGATTTTGACACAATGCTTATCATAAAGAGATTACTTTAACAAAATGTGGTGATTATTTTTTCTTACAAGTAAAACCATTTTTTTTATTGGTAAAAATATTTCAGATTTGGTTCACATTTGCCAAGTATAAACCAAATATGACTGAACCTTAAACCAACAATTAGTCTATGTAATATATAAAATAGTTAGTTTAGGTCTCGTTTAGGTCTCGTTATAGAGTTTTGTGATTGTGAACGGTGGCCAAAGAGTTCCCACTTGAGAGAGCAAATAGAGGTCAGACAGTGTTTTACCCCTAAAAGAAAAGTTATACGAGGTATTAGAATAAGTCTTTCTTTCAGAATTAGCTAATATACTTGGCTGTCAGCATGCAACAGTCATATGTTGCTATGCCAATTGCGGAAGGTCAGGTGACCCACTCAAGGGAAGCTGTTCGGTCGCTTCCGGGTCCAAAAGCCCAAGAATTTCCATGTGTGAATTTCATAGGGTATATTTTCAAATAGCTGTAGCTAAAAAGTAGTACGGTCAATGTATAGTACCGGGAATCCTCGTATTTAAGCCCTGGGCTTAATTTCGAATTTCATCCTTTTCATAAGAGAAATACATTTTCTGAAATTAAGCCCTGGACGTAATTTCGAGGAGAAATAAAGTAGAACTTTTCTTTTTTTTACTTTTGATTAAACGAATCCATGTGTGGCAAATAAGAAGTTAAGATGTTTTGTGTCTTATATAAGTATATAAGTACTTGCTTGCTTAATAAGTTTGTTTAAGTAATTCAGAAATAATGTTTCATTTAAGAGGTAATATCAAACACAGAGTCTTATATTAAAAGAATTTCTGAATATTTTCACCATGCATAGGGTTTATGTCGACATTTTAATTTATCCCTTGTCATCACAAAATTGAATATTTGACACATACTTTTTTTGTAATGAAGATATTTTATCTTTTTAGCAAGATGAAATTTGTATCAAACATTTTTTAGTCTTGAAAAACGGACTATAGAAGTATCTTGTGGTGATTGGTTAGAGATTCATGTGCAAACCTTGGTGCCTGAGGATTATTGAACTTTTTATGGCAAGCTTAGTTGTGTGTATATAGATAAAGTTACATTTTCATTTTATATTTAGCATATTTTAGATTTGATAGATATTTTTTATATATGATAATTCTTTACGATCATGTTGTTATTTCATTTTTTCTTTTACCACTTATGATTTTTGTCTTGCAAGTTATTTTTGAAAGCAGATTTAATAACTTTAATATATAAACACCAATGTTTTCATGTTAAAATAGGTGATATTTTATGAGTGCTTCATTTTTAAACCACAATTGAAGGAATTTTTGATATGTGTTTAATATTCTATATTTTGTATGTAGTGTTATATTTCTTTCCATGTTATAGTTTTTGAGTGCATATCTCCTATTTTCTATTACAATAAAAAAATTCACATGCTATGTTTGTTCATTAGATATATTACAAGTAAATCTCTACATGTACCAAGCTCATCTGCTCTGATAGACGCTATGGGCTTACGGCATGGCATGGTCGGTGGTCTGATAATATCTTTTCATGAACTGTTTCGTATAAATTTACAGAGTAAGCATAGCGGTCATTCTGTCGCAAAACTTTGTTCAAAGCAAATCTGCTAAATATTCATGCTAGCTTCACCTAACTCCATATACTTATCCCTAGGTGTGCCTTTTGAAGGTTAGACCAACATGTGATTTTTTTTTCAGTTTCCATGGAAACATGACGAAAAAAAGTCATTTAATGATGAATTAAGTTATCGAGGATATATATCCTGAAATATGCAATTCAGCATCCAAACCTGACTACGTGGAGAACAGTTCCATACTGCAGACAAAGTTGCCGAGCCCCTGGTGGGTTTCGAACCACGGACCTTCTGCAAAGGACAAAGCCAAACGGGCTAACCACTGTGCTATCCCGCCCCTGAGTGAGTGAGTTATTGTTTAGCGCCGCTTGGGCAGTATTGCAGCCATTAGCGGCGTCCCGCCCCTGACATGAACTGACAAAATAAAGAGCACAAAGAGGATTTAGTTTTGCAGCTTCTTTTACTGAACTGTATACAGAAATGTACATTTTAAATATCTATTTACACGTCATGAATGCTATCATTTTCCACTTTACACAATCTTTACATATCATTTTTACACACTATAGCACATGTCTTCCAAATATACAAAATAACATGGTTAGTAGTTTAAGTCAACAGCTCCAGATAATATCTATGTAAAAACATTGTTAAAAAATCGCTTGGTACACTTAAAACATATCTTGTAGACTCAAGTAATGACTTCACAAGTACCATCTTCCTACGCAAAGCCTAAAATGCCAGTTTCCGAATTGTCCGTTTTATGCCTTGCTGCTGACCCTTGACTTTTCTGTGCTTGCTCTCTAGCCTGTAGGGGCACTATAGCAGCACAGAAAAGGAAAGGGTCTGCAGCAAGGCCTAAAATGACAGTTCGGAAACTCGTGTTTTAGGCTTTAGGTAAGACGATGCAAAAGTACATGTTTAAAACACTCACAACAAAACATTTCGACAAACATAGAACCATAATGACATACAGATGCATATCAACAAATTTATCAATCTTTCAATTTTGACACAAAAATACTTTGCAGCTGCAATCTTACGAACAATGTGATCTTTGACAAATTTGTATATATAATTTCTTTTAAAATAATGGATTTCTGTTGCATTTTTGTTCAACTTTGATTATGAGGATTATTAATGAATTGAATATACGCAAAAACTTATATTGCAAACAAATCATAAAATATTCACTGAGTATTAAGCCGGAACACAGTCAATCTTACTTTTGTTTACCAACTACTTATAAGAAGAATTTTCAAAACAATATTGCCACTTAAAAAAAACAGTGAGATTTTACCATGATTTATTTGATTTATGATATATAATCAGCATAATGTTTTTTACTCTTCATTACGTAATTATTTTGTCAGTGAATTTCATTTGCAAAATTTTATATATTTTTGATCACATATATCTTGAGACAGTTGTTGGCAAACGAGTCATACACATCAAATTTTGTTTTCATACACAACCAAAGAGATGAAAGTATATCTGATATAGTCATGGTTGAAAATTATTTTTTTTACAAAAATTAAAATTTAAAAAGTTTTAAAAAAGCCATTATGAAAATCAATCAAAGAGATCATTGAAATTATGAACAATTTCACGAAGTACTCACTCTCATATGAAATTTGAAATATCATTTAATAAATATTAACCAATGAAATTAACAATAACAGATATTGACCAATGAAATTAACAGTAGCAAATTGGTCTTGGAAAAACTTTGAAAACAATGATGGCTGTCTAATTTTAAGCATTTTTGTTTATATATTTGATATATAAAAATATATTTAAATGATATTTCAAATATCGGAGCAACAGACCACTCCAAAATTTAAATAATCAAGTATCGGAATATAAAAAGCCTCTCATGTTGCTTACAAAAAGGTTTCAATCTACTTTCATGCATCAAGACTACATCCAGCACAAATATAAGTAAAAACTTTGTCTTCAGATCGAGATTGAATTATCTCCCTTGAATAACACTGAAAGCAGTCATAAGTTATCTCCCTTTACTTGACTGAAATAGGATAATTTAAACTTGTTTGCAAATATAACTACAGTACCTAGCATACAATGCTTTCTTCATGCAAAAATAAAATAAAATCAAAACATGTATTTTTGTAGAACATAATAAAATGTTGATGAACGGAAACAAGGATTACATCAAAGTCCTTAAATATTTGTTTATATTCAAAATTATGCTTTTGAAGTTGCCTTATCTTTGTGATGAAGAAAATAATTTCAAACATTGAACACGGACAGTTTCCAGACAGGGCAAAACTGTGGAAGTTGAGTTACAAGTTTCTTCCTCTCCTTGCTGAAATTCAAATGACGTCTTCATCAACCTTCATGTCTGTTTCAACAGGATTGACCCGTAGTTTTATTTGAAAATCCTTCCCTGGGCTCAAATTATAACTTTAACATTAAAGGGGGTCTGCAACCCGAAATTTTTAACTTCCAGAGTTTTATTAGCAGGGCCCCAAAAGAGTCGCAAATGCTCGATAGGGACAAAATCGTTTGGCTACAAACCGCTTACAGCTGACAACCAGTACCAAGTTTGTGTCATGTGACCCCCCTTACCCGTCTGGATGCTCTATTTAACGATAGTCAAATAGGTTTCACGAGCTAAGTTGTTGATTCCCTTTAAACCTCTTGGCCAGCAGGCAGGTTGAGTACTGGCTATTTAAATTATGAGATATTTATTTGGGAACGGCATTATCGCTATGTTGAGATGTACAATGAGACTATAAAAGCATAGTGAAAGAGGTAGGTTGGCTTACTTAAGGTGTCATAACCTTCGTCAAAATTTACTAGAAGGAAAACATGAAGAAAGATATCCCTTGATAAAACTTCTTGCAACTGAAGGCTGAAAATTGCCTGAGCAGCTTTAAAGGGAATCAACAACCTAGCTTGTGAAACCAAATTGACCATCGTTATTTAGAGCGTCCAGACGGGTAAGGGGGTCACAGGACACAAACTTGGTACTGGTTCTCAGCTGTAAGCGGTTCGTAGCCAAACGATTTCGTTCCTATCGAGCATTTACGACTCTTTCGGGGCCCTGCTAATAAAACTCGGGAAGTTAAAAATTCGGGTTGCAGACCCCCTTTAAGCATTTACTCACTCAAATACAAAGGAATTTCAAATCTTCATTCACCAAGGAGAAACCAGACCAAAAAGCTAGTGAAATTCAGCAAGGCGTTCATCCTATTTTGCCTTGTGTGGAAACTTGACAAACAAACATGAAAGAATAATTATGATCATTTCAACACTGAACAATGCAGAAGCAAAAACAAACATCAAGTAACACAATACACGAGATAAATTACATATTATGCTTCTTTCATATATACAAATAAATCTAAAAGCACTTGAAAATGCCAGTAAAACAATCAACATTACACAATTAACACTGTTCGGATATAAAAGGAGACACAAGGTTTGCATTTTTAAATAAAAAAATATCAATCAACAATTTGATACGCTGAGAAAAGTATTTGACATAAAAAAAACGCTTTTGCATTTGCCTACAAACTTGATGATTCATGATCTACGATGCATTTTTTTACGATTAAGCAATTCAGGATTTGATTAAACAACGAAGAGGAAAAACATGATATTTTGCAATCTGATAAATCAGGTGCAAAATAAGAGAAAACTAAGCTTTTGGAAATAAATGTAAAATTGATTAAATTCTACAAAGCGACTTAAAGTAATAGTACCCTAGATTGCTGTGATGAAAAGAGCTAAATCTGTTGACAGTTTGTCATAAATAGTAAACATGTCATTTTTTTGTACAAAAGGCACGATACGTTTATGTACAAAGGTAACACGGATGTATGTCGCAATTTGAGAGATCTGGAGAAAGTAACTTGAACACATTGAGAATAACAATATTTCATTACAGGCAACCTGTTGTGCAGTGTATGAAATAATTTTTCAAGATCACTAGCAAACCAGGCTAGAAGGTTTTCAAAGTCACTAGCCCCAAAGAAAAATTACTAGCCCAATTAAGCAAAGATAAAAAATGTTTTCTGACATTCATTGTTTTAAAATCAAACACATATCTGTCAAGAGGTCTTGGCATGTGATTGGGGTGATCTGAAACTGACACAGAATAGTAACTGAAGTAATTACAAAATTGAATGAAAAGAAGTCAAAATATTTTTGATATACAATCCACACTAGCCAAGAGGGCTATCATTATTTTTCTACTAGCCCAGGCAAATTTCAACTAGCATCGGGCTAGTGGTTATTTCGGACACTGATTTCAGGTAAATTCTATAAGTATGAATTTCTCCTATAACAGTGATCAATCTACAGATATGACCCTCCGAGTCAAGGGACTTGTCTTGTCTTGTGAGTCCAAGCTGATTTAAATTAGTCCTTTGATAAGTAAGCACATAGTATCAGAAAAAAAAACCCTATGCATCCCAGGACTCACAGCTCAAATTTCTATGAGTCCTTTCTAAATTTTATGAGTATTTGAAGCAGGACTCGCAGGTAAATTTATCCCTGTAAAATAAGATTAATTCTAACGGCAGAGACAGTTTGTATCATTGTGCTAATATTTATTGTGCACTTTGATATCTTACCTGAAAATTGTTAAGAAAAGCCAAAATAATAAACTTGTGCTAAATTAGGATCACGATCTGCAATAATAAGCCTTCTTGTACTTTTTAGGTTCATGTTTAAAATTTATTTTGTCAATTGTTTAATTAAAGGGATTACATTATATGAAATATTACACATTCTTGTTTCAAAAATATATTTTATTAATTTTTGAAAGAAAGACAACTCAAAATTTCCTATTATACACGCTTGGTACTTGAACTAAAAATTGTACAATATCAACCTGCAGAGCCTGCAAAACTTAATTTTTTTATGGGTAATGTAATTAAATACAAACAATTCTATCGCTCTTCAAAATATTTTTCC
This sequence comes from Steromphala cineraria, assembly GCA_916613615.1. Taxonomy (NCBI): domain Eukaryota; kingdom Metazoa; phylum Mollusca; class Gastropoda; order Trochida; family Trochidae; genus Steromphala; species Steromphala cineraria. The sequence goes on from OU744737.1 coordinate 1,838,152, forward strand.
CCATGACTGTTCAGCAGTGCCTTTGAAAACAATTGAGACAGCATTTGATTAATCGGGACTTGGATAAAAAGATATATGGATTTTACGAAGAATATAACAACCAATATTGACTGATATGAAAATGCCATTTTGATATCAAATGCCTTTATAGTTAAACATTGAGAATAATTTCCAATAACACAAAATAATTTTTCACAAATTTGAAAGACAATTGTTTCCACTTACTTGAACACCAACCATAATAAATATCCATTACACAGTTCAAAATTACACAATGAATGCGTGTGACTTTGTCTCAAGTTGAAAGGAGTTCATATCCTAGAAAAACGTTATTTCAACAGTAAAATTGTATAATATACAGAGCACAGAGATTAAACTATTTGTTCAAGAGTTCGGGTAAATATTCCTTAATCTACACATCTTTCCTAAAATCATGATTTGCTGTCAAGAGACAAAATGTTTTGAAAGCATATTACATACATGATTTCCTAATTTACTCTGTAAATATTTTTCTAAAGTTAATTGGAGCTTTTCAGAACATTCCATCAAGGGAGTAATTGAAAATCAATATTTTGACCAAACATTTGCAAAATTATACCTTATCTTTTAAATCCGTACCAATGCCAGGTAACAAATTTTTTTTATCTCAAATTGTTACATATAAAAGTTACAGAGCAGTTAGAAAAAACAACACAGCGCTAATGTTCTCCATGCATTGCAAAATTCAAGGGAGGCATTGAAAACGAGCCGGGATGACCGGCCCCGTGGAAGGGAGGTGTAACAGAGCTGTTCATTGGTTGACCCATCGGCCGCACATCAAAGGAGTGCGGATGTTGTCCCAGGATACTATTGATGCTCATCGTGTTGTGGATGACGTGGGGCTGTGGGGGCTGACCGCGCTGGTGATAGAGCGACGACCCCTGGTGGGGATGTTGGAGAGCGTTGGGGTCCATCCCGGGCTGAGGGGGAAGGATGGAGTTGCCATGGAATTTGATAGGGGAGATGTTTAACGAGTCGTTCTGTCCTCCGCCATTCACATCAGATAAGAAGTTGAGGTTGCCGAGACTGAAGTTTGGCATGTGGGGGGTTAATGAGACACCGCCTGAATGAGAGCCGAGTTGACCAGGGTTAGACGGGTTGCCAGGGTTCATGCCGAAAGTGTGCTGGAAGTTCAACCCCAGACCATTTTGAGCTCGCGCTGGCGGAAAAAGAGAGTTAAATGGTGGACCAAGTTCTGCATTTTTATGCATACCGGGTCCTGAGTTGGATATGGGTCGTCCTCCGGGGCCAAAGATATTGCCTGCTAGGAACGATGGTCCCTCATTTGACATGTTTCTTGAGGGGGAGGGAGGGAGATTTGGAATTTGGAAGTAAGAGGCAATGCCCTGGTTGCCTTCGAATATAGAATGAGAGAGATTTGTTGATTCCATGTCACAGTTGTAGTTTGGTTGTTGTTGTTGTTGTTGCTGCTGTTGCTTGGAAGCCTTTTTACTTTGTTTTCGTTTCTGGGAGCGAACTTGTGGGACGGGCTGAGACAACTGGGTAGGTGGAGGCTGGGACGAACATGATGAATTGTGAGAGTTGGTTGCCGTATGACTCTGAGGCGAGGCCGAGATCGGATTCTGAGACTGACTCTGAGGATGTGAGAGGGGAGGAGTCTGTTGGGGCTGCTTGTTAGCTTTACTGCTCTGATTGGTGGACTTCCTTGAATCAGAGTTCTGATTGGATGAGTGGTCAAACGGCTGGGGAGGGTTGCAGGCTCTGTTGAATGGACTATGTCCAGGGTCGTATCTGTTTGGGAAGGACATAGCGCCCATGGGTTGTCCTGGCCCAGGGAAGGGAGTATCATAGGGAGTCCGAGGGTGAGCAAGCCTGGAGGACTCCCCGCTTTGAGCAGGGGGATGATGTAGGGGAGCCGTATGTAGGGAAGCAGACGTCTGGAAGTTCGGGGGTGGATAGTAGGAGCCGCTATTGTTGATATGAGGGGACCGCTGGGAGGCTGAAGTGTTATGATCCACAGCCTGAGAACCTTGCATTGGGCGACTGGCGGGAATATTAGCATGCCTTTTTGGAGCACTTACATTTCCTCCAAAATTACCATGTCCTTTGTCATGCATGTTAAGTCTCTCTGGGGGCATGTTAGGTCTAGAGTTCATGTCCATTAGACCAAAAAACGGTCCTTGACCCTGTACATTGTTCGGAGGATGTCGCGATGGTGGTCCCGCCCCATCCAGTCTCAGGTTCATGCCCAACGGCAACATGGATTGTCCCCCTTGGGAGTTGCTGGTCGAGCCACCAGAGTGCGCTGAAGGTTGCTGGGAGACTGGGGGTTGAAGTGTGTAGAACGGGAACTGTGGGGTCGGGTTGGGTGGCATCGGGGCCGAACTGCTACTGGCTGTCGTGGTCACCGTGGTTGAGGTGACTGGAGTCAGACTGAATGAAAACGGAGTTGCAGAGTTGGATGAGTTGGTCAGTGACTCTGGCAGACTGTTTGTGGTGGTGCTGGAGGTGAGGTTCAGGCCAATGCTAGTGAAGTTGAAGCTCTCATTGGAAGCGTCAGTTTGCATCCGTCCAAACCCGTTCCCACTGTTTGGAACATTCGAAGACATAGACGACCTTGAATCACTACTTCGGCTCGGTTGAACGAAGTTGTCTGCAGAATAGATACTGTTTCTTGACCTCTGACTGGCCGAGCTTTCACTGTTGACAGGTTTGTTCATGTGACTTGATGTTGGTGGATGGGTCAGTTTCGGAGCAGAAGATACTTGAGATGGAGAGTTGAAGATCTGATCTGAGCTGAGGACGTCTTGACAGGGCGACCTCTGATAGGGAGACACCTGACCTTGACCTTTGGAGAAAGACTGGCCATCTTGGTTGGCGCGAAGGCGAGGGGTGGGGGGTGACACCATAGTTGTTGATGAGGGAGATTGCTGCTGCATTGACTTCTGTGAGGAACAGCTTAACTGTGGCTGCACACTGGAGGTCTTGTTTATTGTCATGTTTTGTTGCTGTGGCATGGATGAGTTTGAAGGCATGGATGAGTTGGCCTGTTGTGTCATTGAGTTATTTGATTGCCTTGGCATCGTATTACTTGGCTGTTGACTCATTGAATTACTTGATTGAAGCTGCATTGAAGTATTTGTTTGCTGAGGCATTGAAGTAGTTTTTTGCTGAGGCAGCGAAGAATTTGATTGCTGAGTCAGTGAAGAGTTTGTTTGTTGAGGCATAGAAGTATTTGTTGGCTGAGGCAGCAAAGAATTTGATTGCTGAGGCAGTGAAGAATTTGATTGTTGAGGCATTGAAGCATTTGACGGCTGAGGCATTGAAGCATTTGAAGGCTGAGGCATTGAAGTGTTTGAAGGCTGAGGCATTGCTGTATTCGACTGTGGATTTGGTTGATGCAGTGTTTGCCGTGGTTGAGTCTGATTTGGCTGAGCTTGCTGTAGGGGAGGGGGGACGGGGGGGACCGGGGGAAGAGGTTGTGGAGGATGGGAAGGGGGTCTTGAGACTTGAGACTGAGACGGAGACTGTTCCATGGAAGGAGGAGACTGCCACTGGGGTGTGTGTTGCTGTGTTGGCGTCGGCTCCATGGAGGAATATGTGGGAGATCCCATTATGAGAGCTCCTGGTGATGGAGATGCGGAGGGTGATGCAGTGAGCTCAGCGAGAGGGTCAACCCCGCTGGATGATATGGCTGCAACAACCATGTCTGACATTTGACCTTGAGCACTGCCAGCAGATGGTGGCGACAACATTGAACTTGACACAGCATTCTCCATCAAATCAGACTTAGGGGTCATGTTAGGAGTCATATTTGTCTTTGTATCATCTGAACTGCTGGCTGTGATTGGCGACGGCTTGGACTGGATTGGAGTTTCTAGTTTTGAGTTTTGAACACCGTCATCCACTTGTGGCGTGGAGGTGACTGGTGATGGGAACGAGGGAACACAGGGGTCTTGTGACAACGTCACTTCAAGCTTGCTGGCTACATCTCCAGGACTTGTAAAAGGAGATTTCACACTTTCAGGATTGGGAGCGGCGGTCGATTCACTCGTCTGTAAAGGCAGAGCTTGTGATAACACCGTGTCTAACAAGTCAAAGTTTTCAGCAGCTGTATTGGCCTCCTTAGGAATTGGAGGTGTGACAGCTTTAGCGACGGGGGGAGCTGGGGGGGTTGGCGGGGGTAGCGACACTGGTGTACTCGGGGGATGGAGGGAGAGATTTCGACGCGAGGGGGATGCCTCTGGAGGACTGTCATCCTGGAAATCGTAAATTGACAAAGCTTTGTTTGTCTGATTTTGAGGCACTGGGGTAGTGGGTACATCCTTTTCCTTTGCGTTCTTTTTCCGCTTTTTGTTCGCAGGTTCATGTCCATCAGGGTCAGATTTCCCTTTCCGACTTTTCTTTTTGACGGGTTCGACAGAAGCACCAAAGTTTTCGACTTGGTCGAGCACGTCCGACAGTTGGCTTGCATTAAACTCTATAGTATCAGGCAGATTCACAACCTTCGGCTCAGTTTCAGGAGCAGGGGCAGGGGCAGGAGCAGGGGCAGGAGCAGGGTTTGGCTTCTTCTTCTTACTTGAGGATTTTTTGCTTTCTGATTTAGAAGATTCTGGACTGGTTGAATCTTTGTTCTTTGATTTTGATTTTGATTTGCTCTTCTTAGTTGGAGTGGCAGTGACTTGTACTTCTACTGGAGTAGGTGTTGACACTGGAGTGGGTATTGACACTGGTGTTGGGGTTGACGCCGGGCTCGCCGTAGGGGTTGATACAGGGGTTGTTGATGCAGTTGGGGTTGGAATCACTGGGGATGTATCTGGTGCCTGCAAACAGACGAAGTTCAAGTAAGGTCTTAAAAAAACAGATTCAAGCGCAAAGATCGTAAAATAAAGATGTGAATTGGATATCTGAAAGAGGCATGCTTAAAGTTATTGAGAAATTTTGATTGAGAGCAAACTTCCATTATGGCATGAGGAGATTTTTCAAGAATTGACCCCTGTAGGCATTATATTATTACTCTCTTGTAGAATATATCCCTGTTTAATAAATCTACCATGTTAATACACATTTGTATTAACTTGCGCTGACCGAATGACATGAGGTCACAATGACCTTATACTTGTTGAGTATGACGTCACAATGTCAGCGGGCCGGTGATTTTCTTTATATTTTTGACGATGTAATTAAGCCCACATAAATAAAATACTTAACTCGGTCCCCTGTCATAACATATTTATGAAACTCGTCAAAGGTATAGGTATTAAAATCGCTTTCGCTCATTGATACCAACCCATTCACTGGTTTCATAACAATGATAAGGAACGGAATGTTGTTTAATATTCTCTATTTATTACATCACAGAATCCCCAAATGTACAACATTCAATTGACCATTTTCCAGTTTCGCGAAACGAGTCAATTTAGAGTGACGTCCCTTTGAAAAGTCACGTGACCGCGGGCAAGCCGTCAAAGTTTACGTTAAGTTGAACGGTATTTTAGTCAACTTGTCATGTTCGCCTAGACCTTAAAATTTTCTCTATAAAACAATTGAAGGTCTCAAACGAGTGTACACTGTTTAGACCTATTTTAAAGAGTCATTAAAGACGACTAAGGCCTTCACAAGTATTCCATGGCGCACTTTTGTGAACCGTGGGATTAGGCTACACAACAGGAATAATGAAAACTTAAAATGTTGAATTAAATGATTTGAAAAATTCTAGATTTGAAATAACATTTTTAAAAAGTGAAAAATGTTATGGGTTAAACTTAAAAAATAACCGAAACGTTATTTAAACACGTATTATGATAAATAAAAAATCCCGAAATTCGACTACATAAAACCAACTTCTCCCACAACATTGCTTCTCTTCCCGTACTATTGTCCATATTTTGAAAATACGATAAGTATCAAATGAAATATTTTATAAGAAATTTAATTTTGCATTTGAATTAAAATCAAATTTAACTATTTTGATTTATGAAAGATACACTGATGATATAAATCAAGAAACTTATGAGCTACAATACATCAGAAATGATATTTGAGGGCGTACCACACAGTTTCCATTGATTTATTCTATCATATCTATTTTATCGTTTTATTACTTTTTAAAAGCCTTTAACGTCGGAAAACTTCAGATAAGATATATATGAGATTCTTTCATGAATAATCTATTTAGGCCTAAAAAGTACTTGGAATGTATTAGTGTCCTTCAGTTAGTCAAGAATATTTAATTCAAACTGAATAAAAATTGATACAATGGTTATAAGTAAGGGTATGAATTAAATGTCCATAAAGAAACAAATAACCTACGAAAAATGCAACATTGCGGTTGGGTTTATAGCAATGGAAGTACAAATCCTTGAATAATGCATTTTAAAATAAACTTAAAATTTAGAAATTTACACAATTCTTACAGACGAAACAGCTTTTTGAGTCAGAATGAAACACTGAGGGGCAAAAGAAACAACTTCAACGTTTTCAAGAGGGTGAATTACACAATGTTATGACTAGTGACTGGCGACAACTAGACCCTGCGATAGGCTATGAATAAGTACTCACAATTTCATTCATCAGAGTATGATTATTTTATTATGACTGTTCAAATTTACTTAAAGTCCTAAAACAGCTTTTTCAAGATGCGTTTTGGCCAAAATGTAATGAATCGAACTTGAAAAAGTTACGAAATGTAGAAACTCTATAGATAAAAGATGTTACAAATATAAAAAAAACCTTCATGGAAATCAATTTGTTTAAGCATATATATGCTGTATGACGCAAAAAAAAAAATAAGAAGTAAAAAACTGTTTTCCCTCTCATCTACTTAAGGAGATTTTAAAACGACAATTTTTGAAAGGCGTATAATTCAAATACCTTGATCAAATATTGCTTTTAAATTCATAACTTAGTTCAGGTTGCTCTGTAACTATCTTGCATTTTATATGGTTTCTTTTGCCTCTGAGTATTACACAGTTAATATTTGAATAATCACCGGCATTGAAAAGTCATAACTTGATTTAAGCCGCCTGCATGCCGTGATTCGAGGCGAAAATGTTTACAATATATATCGATATGCAATAACTGATGTAACAATATCTTCATAGCAATCCTTAATGAATTTATTTGCATAGAGTTATCAAAATTGAACATATATGTCATGGCTTAGAAAACAACCTTGAATACACTCCGGATCAAAATGGTTTCTAACATTGATAATCGCGAATATTGAGGGATTCACTACGGTACATATTATTTGTGTTATTTAGTCAAGAGCTACTGATTGTTGCTGAAAACTACAAATTATGGGCTAAAGGTTCAGTTGAGCGACAAAATAACGGCATGGAATCTTGAATTTGATCGAATACCCGACGATATACCACTGCAAACGTGAGTTTTGAAAATTATTAACCGACAGCGGGGTTAATTGAAGATATGTGTTCAAAGTGTTATAAAAATTAATTACTAGTAATTTACAGCGGTGTGCCAAAAGGATGTCATAATATATTCTCATAGATTTTCATAAAAGAATTCTAGATTCCTTTTAACTAAGTAACTTTGTGAGGAATCACCATAGCTACGGTTACATTTTTCCCGTAATTTATACCATGTTTATTTTTCTTTTCGAATAGCATAAATTTCATCATCAGGGTATGTTAATTGATGCATAAATTGTTAAATGGTGGCTAATGGGAGACCTGTTTTGCTACGGATAGTCATCGAATTATTTATTTGTAATACTTATGTACTTCAAACTGAGATGATTTCAAATAAACTTACAAAGTTTGACAAAGATATATACATAATTCATCGCATAAGAAATTATTTATGTAAAACAGGAATAACATAAGTCTATTGAATTTACGCAAAATGACAAAATATGATACCTCTGTATATTTTTAGCCACAAAAGTAACGCGTAGATGAAGAGAATTCGCGAAACTATTTAATTTAATCATCGTCTACAATTTATTTCATACGCCTAAGTATGACATCTTTATGTTGAATACCAAAAGGACGTTTATTTAAAGTTTAAGATATAAAATATGATATATTTTCTCCGATCTCATCAGATTTTACTAAATAACACAGTTTACAAATTATTAATACAGTATTCTCCGATGGTACGTCAATTTGAATATATCTTTTACATAAATTTATTAGGAAACTAATTTCATGACTAGCCAAAAAGGCCACAATCACTATATTTTGCGGGTAAATTGAATAAATCTGGAAGGGTTCATATAAACTTTAAAACCATTGACGCCAAGCATTAGTTGGAATATAACCAATCAATTCATTTTCTCGTTTGAATTTTATCGAGAAGGTGGTGAGAAAATGATCTGATTGGCTATATTCAAAGTCGGGCCGCGCGAGCGAATCTAGCTTCTGAGCCCAGGGTACATATAAGTGGAGTTAGCGCAACGTTCGTACCTTGAGACAGGATGGGTCAATTTATGGTACTCAATTACGATTAATAGCAAATTTAAACGATAGCAAAGAAAAGCACTATCAATCAATGTTCTGTTCACTTACTTTCACTTTAGCAACAGGCTGAACAGCAGGAGGTGGCATCGCCCTTTCCTTTTTGGCGGCGGAGACGTCGTGGGAAGTCTTTGACGGAGACGCCGTCCCAGTTTCCTCGTCACCATCGCCTACACTTGTGTCAATGTGGAGAGGATTGTCTTCATTAGCTGGGTTGTAGAAACTTGCCATGGGCGATATCTCAGAAGGAGAATGGGAGAAGATTGATTCTGCGGCTTTGGCCAGTATGTCCGTGCCAACAGCAGACGAGGCGGCATCACTCGTGGGCACATTTGTCTTGGGCTCAGAGAAGGTTGTGCTTGTGACCGAGGTCGTGGTTTGGGAAGTGGTTGCCGTGGTAACTGGGACTGGAGATGCAGAGGGAGGGGGCGCCACTGGTTGGGCGAGGGCTTGAGGTTGGTTCTTGCTCGAGGGTTTAGGACAGAGAGTCCTGTGGTTCTTCTTATTGCCCTTCTTGGAGCCACTGCTCGGCGGTGCAGATATCGGAGCTGTTGCTTGAGTGGCCGAGGTTGTCGGGACGACCGGCTGAGCCTGGGTTGAGGGCAGAGTGGCCAACACCTGCATTGTGACTGGATCAATAAGTACATTCATCTGCTGGCCGTTCACAGGCACTGACAACAATATGGGGCTAGATCCGGGTGTTTGGACTAACCCTTGAGTTGCCCTGATCCCTGCTGCCGTCACGGCCGACTGTATCTGGCCAACAGAAGGAGCAATTGCCTTCATTCCTTCTGGTTGGATCTGAATCTTGGGCTGGGAGTCCATCTCCGGTCCCGACACCAGCGTGGTGGAACTGGTGGATTCTTGAGCAGTGGACATGGAGTTGGCAGTCTGTACAACATTGGTAGCAGTCCCCGTCACCTGGACATGGGTGCTCATAACACTTTGAGTAGAAGATGTGGGCACCACGCTAGTATTGAGGGTGGCGCAGTTAGTTGTGGGAACAACCGGTAACACCTGGCTCGCTGCTGTTGTTGTCAGGAGGAGTCCCATATTGGACTGTTGTAACTGCTGTTGTTGTAGCTGCTGCAGCTGTAGTTGTTGCTGAAACAACTGCTGTTGGGGAGCTTGAATCTGCTGTTGGACGCCACCTGGGCCGATGATCATCTGAGTTCCCGAGTTTGGATCCAAACCCGTGAGAACAGTATTGGGCATGCTTGGTCGCTGGATTTGCTGAACCTGAGGAGCATATTGAATTTGTGGATTTCCAGCATTGGGCAAGATTTGTAAATTCCCGCTAACAGCTGCTGGTTGCTGATGGTTCACAGTCTGAGCGTTCGTAACCACAGGAATTATTTGCCCGTTTGGAAGAATGAGAGCTGTAGGGAGCTGGTTTGGCTGACTCGGCATCGTGTTTAGAGTCAAGAGATTTCCGTTTTGGCTCACAGGCATTGCAATGCCAGGATTCTGTTGAGGAAGAATCGGCTGATTGACCGCCAACTGACCTCCCAGCTGTTGCTGTTGGTAGAGGTTTTGAGCAGACGGCATGGACACCTGGGGTTGCCCGGGCAATCCCATTGACTGGAGTCCATTCTGCTGGAGCAGATTCTGTTGTGTGAAGAGGGTCATGGGGTTTTGTTGCTGGGCCATGTTGGGTGGCATGACTGAGGGCTGAGTTTGAGAGGCAGTCACTGTTATTGTATTAGCACTATTGATAACAGTCATATCAGATTTACTCGACACAAGGGATATATTCACAGCACCGGAGTCCGTCTGTTCTTGAGCACTTGGTATCACTATGGAGGCACTGCTTGAAGTGGAGGAGGCGTTCACTTTAGATTTCTTTGAACTTTTTGGCTTGTCAGCCTTAGTAACTTGTACTGACACCTGTTCAGTTTGTTGCACATTTGGCATTCCAGTCAACACAGGCACTCCCTGATCATTGACCATGATCATTTGTCCGTTTGAATTAATCATAAAGTTCCCCATGCCATACCCTCCAAGATTGTTCTGAACCAAACCAGGCTGACCCGCTTGACCTGTATTGACCATTGGCATGTTCATCAAGACGTTGCCTTGCTGCACCATCGGGGAGAAGTTTGGCTGTTGACCTAACGACATCACAGAGCCCATGCCAGATGACGTTGTACTTGTGACACTTATTGAAGTCTGGCTCACTACGGGAGTCTGAGGTGGAGGCACCCCCGACATGACAGATCCGATTGCAGCATTCTGGGTATTTGATGCCACTGAGGCTAATGTCTGCAGAGCGGAAGTTGAATTCAAATCCTCAACAGAGTTGGACACAGAGTTAGGGGTATCACTTCCCGACGAGCTGGATACTGGCTTGGATTGTGGCACTGCCTCGGAGGACGAGGAACAAGATGGACTTGGCTGTCGAGAACTATCCGACTGAGCCGGACCAATCCCAGCATCCTGCATGGCAAGCTGAAGAAGCCCGAGACCACTTGCGGTCATTCCTGGCTGAACACCAGGACCTCCTCCCGCAGAGGACATCGGCATTATCATCTGATTACCATTAATTACCACAGTGCCTGGGTTGGCAAATCCCGAGTTCATGAGGAGGTTCTGATTCAGGACCTGCTGACTGAGTCCCTGGATCATAGGATTCATCATCATTCCACCGCTGCCCATGAAGCCTTGTCCGAACATTGCACCGGCCATCGCTTGGGCTGCAGCCGCCTCTTGGAGCTGTTGCTGCTGCTGGAGCTTGCTCTGCTCCAGCTGGAATCCAACCGTGTTCTTCCTCTTGGCTTTGCTCTTGGCGTCTTCATCCTTCTGGGAGGAGCTGCTGATGTCGGGAACAAACGTGTCACCAGTGGGTCCGGTGGAGCAGCTGGGTTCACACTCCATGGTGGTGGCCGTGCTGTCCGGTTTGCTCTGGTTCCGGTACTTCCACTGATGGGTCGGGTCGACCAGGGTTGACAGACCTGCGGGAGAATAAAGTAGGTTACAACCAAGGCATCAAGTCAATATTTTTACATGTGTAGTTAGTGATACATGAGATTCAAGGAGTGTTGTTTCTAGGTGATAAGCTGAGGGGGTTATTTTGGCCTATTCTGAACCTTTGGGATTCTTTGCAATGCTAGAAGCAATGCTTCTCAAAATGTTTACGGACGCCAAGCTAAAAGGGTGGGCAAATTTCCTGAGGATCTTGAGGAGAACAAAGTAGGTTTCAAGCTGGGCATCTAGTAGGGCAAGCTGACTGAGGTTTGGACGGTATTTCGATCCAAATATTTTCAAAGATTGTATCGTGAATTTTCATCGGAAGAAGCTCATTTAAAGCAAATTTTGCCATTAGGAATGAAGTTTTGTATTCAAGTATGATCTATATTTTGGAAATTCTTGTAAAAGAAATAGATATCAAGACCAATTGGAAAGCAACATCTTGAACAAATGACTTGCAGCTATTACACATATAACTGTGTCAGCTTCTTTACAAAAGTGTCCAAAGTTCGGGCGACTTCAGGTGGTGTTCGAAACCTCGGTCAGTTTGCCCTTAACATTTTTACATGTGTAGTTAGAGATACTTGAAATTCAAGTTCACTTTTTTAGTAAAGATAATTTGTATATTATTCTGATCTCTTCTGTACCTTTCAAGTTATAACTTGTATTGATAATATTTCGGGTTGGGGATTCTCAAACCTAATAAGCTTTTAAAAAGCTTTCTTAAATCACTTTTACTTTTAGGCTTCTTTAGTAAACTTCTTTGAGAGGCATTTTAGAAGTTGGAAATACAATAAGGAAGAGGATTATATGGATGACAACTTCTTTATTCATGTTAGGCGACGTTTCGACACAGCTCCTTGTGTCGTTGACAAGCAATGTAGTTTTACAGACATTAGTAGCAAATATATGGTAATACACAAAAGGATTAACAAAACCAATTAACAATGTAAACAATATGTGATTGAGGCGCAAATAAAATTTATTTATTTGTAATGGTTAGACTTCAAATTCTGATATTATGATTTTATCTTAGTTTTTTCTGTCTAAACGAGCTCTTATAAAGTCTCATTATATCATAGTAGAAAACATTTATACATGATGTATTACACCTTTGTGTTTTTCATTCAAATTAACGCTCTCAACTGATCAGAGGTCAGAAGTCTGGAAATCATCTTCCTACACAAAGCCTAAATTGCCTTGCTGCTGACTTTTTTTATTTTCTGTGCTGCTTTAGTGCCCCTACAGGCTAGAGGGCAAGCACAGAAAACCCAAGGGTCAGCAGCAAGGCATAAAACTGTTAGTTCGGACACTGGCGTTTTTAGGCCTTGTGTAGGAAGATGTCTGGAAATAAGTTAAAGGGCAGTAAACTAACCTGCATTTCTGACAATCTCAACAAGCTTGTCTCGCTCCTTGACGACCTCAGACAGCTCTTTCTTCAGACCTTGAATCTCCTCGGCTAAAACAAAATGGAAAAGATGAACACAACTGCATGATCATATAGCTTTTATTGATTAATAATAGCAGCGATAATAATAAGGTTAATATCATATAGCTTTAATTACCAATTGGGGTTATATTAATGAGGTTAATATTTTTCTTGCCATGCCTTAGGGTAAAACATCCCTTTTCATTTTTCTAGCTCACGAGAGTTTTGTTTGTTATAATTTTTATATATCAACAATGGTTAAATATCGTCTTTGCATCAAGAGAACTTTGAAAACATAACCATTTTTAAGGTAAAGGGAAGTAACTCTTCCTTAAGAGATAAGTAGGTAACCCAAGCAAAAACATCAATTGAAACGAATTCAAACCTAAAGGAAAACAGATCATCAAACCGACCAAGGAAGCCTACATAGAAGCTTCTCCTAGAAAACACTGGCATGGTATGCCTAGCAGGGAGAGTTGTCTTCTAATCAAGGGAGGTAACCCAAGCAGGTACAACATCAACAACAAACTCAAACCTAAAGGAAAACAGATCAACAACCAGACTTAGGAAGCCTACATAGAAGCTGCTCTAGAAAACACTGGCATGGTATGTCTAGCAGGGAAAGTTGTCTTGTAATCAAGGGAGGTAACCCGAGCAGGTACTACATCAATGTAAACGAATTCAAACTAAAAGGAAAACAGATCAACAACCAGACTATTAAAGGAGCCTACATAGAAGCTTATCCTAGAAACAGTGGCATGGTATGCCTCGCAGGGAGAGTTGTCTTCTAATCAAGGGAGGTAACCCGAGCAGGTACAACATCAATTGAAACGAATTCAAACTTAAAGGAAAACAGATCAACAAGTTAAAAGGAAAACAGATCAGCAAACAGGCTAAAGGAGCCTACATAGAAGCTTATCCTATAAAACACTGGCATGGTATGCCTCGCAGGGAGAGTTGTCTTCTAATCAAGGGAGGTAACCCAAGCAGGTACAACATCAATTGAAACAAACTCAAACCTAAAGGAAAACAGATCAGAAAACAGGCTAAGGAAGCCTACATAGAAGCTGCTCTAGAAAAGACTGGCATGGGAAAGTTGTCTTCTAATCAAGGGAGGTAACCCGAGCAGGTACAACATCAATTGAAACGAATTCAAACTTAAAGGAAAACAGATCAACAAGTTAAAAGGAAAACAGATCAGCAAACCGACCAAGGAAGCCTACATAGAAGCTTCTCCTAGAAAACAGTGGCATGGTATGCCTCGCAGGGAGAGTTGTCTTCTAATCAAGGGAGGTAACCCGAGCAGGTACAACATCAATTGAAACGAATTCAAACTTAAAGGAAAACAGATCAACAAGTTAAAAGGAAAACAGATCAGCAAACAGGCTAAAGGAGCCTACATAGAAGCTTCTCCTAGAAAACAGTGGCATGGTATGCCTCGCAGGGAGAGTTGTCTTCTAATCAAGGGAGGTAACCCGAGCAGGTACAACATCAATTGAAACGAATTCAAACTTAAAGGAAAACAGATCAACAAGTTAAAAGGAAAACAGATCAGCAAACAGGCTAAAGGAGCCTACATAGAAGCTTCTCCTAGAAAACACTGGCATGGTATGCCTCGCAGGGAGAGTTGTCTTCTAATCAAGGGAGGTAACCCAAGCAGGAACAACATCAATTGAAACAAATTCAAACTTAAAGGAAAACAGATCAACAAGTTAAAAGGAAAACAGATCAGCAAACAGGCTAAAGGAGCCTACATAGAAGCTTATCCTAGAAAACAGTGGCATGGTATGTCTAGCAGGGAGAGTTGTCTTCTAATCAAAGGAGGTAACCCAAGCAAGTGCAACATCAATTGAAACAAACTCAAACTAAAAGGAAAACAGATCAACAAACAGGCTAAGGAAGCCTACATAAAAGCTGCTCTAGAAAACACTGGCATGGGAAAGTTGTCTTCTAATCAAGGGAGGTAACCCAAGCAGGTACAACATCAATTGAAACAAACTCAAACCTAAAAGAACAGATCAACAACCAGACTAAGGAAGCCTACATAGAAGCTTCTCCTAGAAAACACTGGCATGGTATGCCTCGCAGGGAGAGTTGTCTTCTAATCAAGGGAGGTAACCCAAGCAGGTACAACATCAATTGAAACAAACTCAAACTTAAAGGAAAACAGATCAACAAGTTAGAAGGAAAACAGATCAACAAACAGGCTAAAGGAGCCTACATAAAAACTTCTAGAAAACACTGGTAAGAGTTATCTTCTAATCAAATAGAGACTTGCAAGACTAATCAAGGGAGGTAACCCAAGCAGGTACATACCCTGAACCTCGGAGCCGCGGTCCTGCATGAGCTTCTCGTTCTTCTCCTGGAGTTCCCTGATGTAGATGCACGCCTTCTCCATGACTTCGCCGTGGCTCTGTCAAACATTCAGCTCTTTACTTAGTCATGAGTTAAAATTCATTCTACATGGCCAATTTTGTTGTTGTAGTAGCGCCTTAAGCACATATACCGTATAACATCATATCCATAGTGTTCAAAATACTATCTTATTTCTTAACTAATTGCTTGTTAATTTCAGATGGGGCATGTCTGAAAATTGTCAGCAAACACACCTGGTTAGTTAGATTTCAGATATAATCAATTATCCTACCTCACGTAAGAATTTTGATCTGTGATTGTCCACGTGACCCTGGATAAATACTGCTATCACCCTCTTGAGCGGGTTGATAAATTATTATTACCCCCCAACAAAAAGCACAAAAAACTTTTGGTAAGATAAATTCGGCTCATCGCAAAACACCAAGCTAGAGGCTGATATATCCCTATATCCCCAGCCTCTGAATGGTATAACTTATATTGTACAATTGTACACACAAGCCCTGCATTGCAAAGGGAGAATCAATTCCAACACTGTACAAATAATCATTATAATGAAAACTTCTTACTGGTTTTTCTGCGCCAGAGTTGATCTTTGGGATGAGATCTCGAATTGTCGACACCCATCGTTTGATTTTATCTTTTCGGCGTCGCTCCAAGACATTGTGACTTATTCTCTTTCGGTCCTTCTCTCCCAAACTGTAATGATACAAACACAAACATTATTATTGAATTATTGAATGTTACATAATATTGATGTCATATTCAATACCTTTACTGAAACGCTTGATTTGGCATTTAATGCAATCAACTTTAAAAAAAAAATGTTAATTTGTGCCATTTGTAGAGTTGTAAAGATATATCGATACATTGAGATTCATGATTCTTAATCTCACGATAAACATATCGTGATACGATGCCTGTTTTGTGATACATATCGTTGACTTTAAAATTGCTTATTCAACATAAAAATCAAGATGTTGTAAAAGTTATCAGCAGTGTTGTTCCTAGGTGATCAGCTGAGGGGGTCATTTTGGCATATTCTGAGCTATCGGGACCCGTTGCAATGGTAAAAGTATCCTACCTCTCAATATTTTAGGGGTACCAAGCCAAAAGGGTTGGCAAATATCCCCAGGACCCCCTCTAGGAACAATACTGTATCAGGGGTATTTTTTTGTTGTAAAATACCTTGAAAACTATGTATTGTGATACGTATCATATCAAATCATATTTAGCTTTGATATTGTGATACGTATCGTATTGGGACATGTCTGTATCGTCACAACAGCCATTTGTGATTATGAAAATGAAATTACTTTTGAGGAAATAATTCATCATTAACAGTGTTTTTGTTATTTAATTTTTTAGGGAAGGGGAGGGGTTGGTAACTGAATAACAACTTCCAATAACAACTTCAATTGACTCTTCCTAGCAGTGTTGTTCCTAAACAGGACCTGGGGATATTTGCAACACTGTCATTGGCATTTTCTTAAATTTCATCATTATTATTTGGTTGTTATGGTTACCTCACGGCTTCTTCTGGAGTATGTATCCAGAGCTGTGGCTCGTCATCAATATCACCGTTCATACTGATGGGGCTTGTGGGGCCAACACTGCCATCTTTGGCAATTCCTGTGACATAAACATATATACATATATATGTATACATAAACATATACTAACGTTCTTTTAATATTAAAAGGCCTTGTGGCGCCATGATTTTTTGGCATGAATAGAAATTTTTTTTATTAAGCAATAATATGCTGGAAGAATAACTTCTTCTTGGTGAGAACTTGTATCCTTTGTGTAAAATATTGACATGCTTATTATCAATTGATGAAATTTGTTTATATGAGCAGTATTGTAAGATGTGCAAAACATTATACAGTAACAATCTATAAATTTCAAAATAAACTTTTTTTTAAATTATGGATACGGTCACAAACTGCTTAATTTGAGTAAACATCTCTGATTGCACAATTGATTAATGACTTTCTTTTGCCATATAAGAAATTAATCAGTTTAGAATAGTGGTCTTGATTGGATGAAATAACTTGAGTACACTGGAAGTGAGGAAGCTAAGATACCATGATACTATAGAGGTTTCTAATATGTCCAAGCGTTATGACATCCACTAATGGTGGAAATGATGCAAGGCTTGTATTATATCTTGCTATTTCAACTCATAGGGATAGTTAGTGTTGTAGTTCAGTGGTAGAGTGTCAGCTCATCACCCAGAAGACCGGGGTTTGCTTCCTGGTTGCGTTTTATAAAACAACCGGATGACTAAGTCTATAAACGCACGTGCAAAATAAATTCTGTATGATTCATCATTATGCAAGGGTCGTATGGAATTTCAGCTTCGGAATAATGGGAACTATTTGTCAACTTCACGTTTCACACATGTCGTGCCATCTCTATGTTTTGTAGTAAATCTAATGAATGATGTAGCTCAGTGGTAGAGTGTCCGCTTGTCACCCGGAAGACGTGGGTTCGATTCCCGGTCGGGTCATACCAAAAGACGTTAAAAGATGGGAGTTGTTACTGTCTTGCTTGACACTCAGCTTTGTAAAGTCAGAACAATGCATTCACTGGCGCTGTACTGTGGCTGCTGGGTGCTTAGGCACAACCCGAGATTCCACTATGTATGTAGGTATTGAGGACAATAAAGTGTAATTTATTTATTATATTTATTAACTTGACATTATGACTTGAAGACATCATGATTACGTAGAGAAAATTTGTTTATCTTATCTTACATAATCTGAATCAACCATGTAAATATTGAAATATTTTACTTATTTTGAACACAATATTGGTAACAGTGAGTGGTGAATGTAAACTGTACCTTTAGATTATTAACAATTAGTATTTATGATAGAGATAGATAACAAATGATGTATCAATCACTTATTTAATTCATTAATTGATACCCTATAAATTGTCAATGAATTACATTAATTAAACCACTTGATGGATAACAATATTGAAATAACTCAGAAGATAACAACAGAATTTTGACAGCTATAGTTTGGTATTTGATTAAATATTATAAATTCAAAATTGCAATATGAATGCTTTTAAATGGAAAGATTCCATGATTATTAATATCATATTGTTATATAATATGACGGATATAGAGGATATTATATGCGTGTCTATGACATACTATGTTTACGACACGAGTGGCTAAATATTAGTATTTCCCGAGCGAGAGCGAGGGATATACTGATATTTGGGCACGAGTGTCGTAAACATAGTATGTCATGGGCACGAATATAATATTCTGTTTATTACCATACTCCCAAAATTGAAGAAAATACTTAAAACCTACTTCTCTGTATAGGCGGACTAGCCGCCGCCGACCCGTATAGATTGTGACGTCATAGGTGAACCTTGACGTCAAAGTATTGTTTATGACGTGACGTCACAATGAAAAAGTGATATTTTGCCCTAGGGCAACATATGAAAAATATGAACCTCGATATGACTGCCCTCGTAGGTAATAAAGCTGATTATTTTAAGTCTCATTTCCTTGAACTATCAATAATTAGGAATTTTCAAGTATTTCACCCATAAATTTCCAATTAATATTCAGTTCTGAGTGGAGTGAGTGCTCATAGATAACTTCTCATTCAAGTATCACAACGTAATGTGGTTCAAGATACAAAATAAACAACAAGCATCATTTCATTAATGATAACTTGTGTGACTCACGGCCAACCAAATTACTCACAACAAAAACACACTGACAACTCTTTGACAAAAATATACTGACACTAAAAAAAACCCCAAACTTGCAATTAATGTTGAAAACAGTTAAAATGCTATGTATACATCCAGTTTTAGACATTTGATACTGTTTTTGTCAGTTTTCAATGTCAAAAGACTATTGCCATCAATAATATCGTCATGTTTATGTTGCAATTAATCACTTTGACACATTTATAACAGTTTAGAAACATGATTAGCTTAATTGAGAAAACTTATTGAAGACAAAGACGATATAGCTTGTTGAAATAGCACATATTCGTCTCACTGACTTAGCTGAACGGTTCAATGAGTACGTAAAAACGAAGAAAATCCATGTTTCTTACACATAAAAGGTGTTCCGGTTAGAAAGATTTGAAAGCATGTTTTGTATTTATCAATCGAAAACATATTCTGTCATTACGTCATGCCAGCGAGGTCTCAGGTGTATCGTTTGTAGCCAAAACGGCATCTGGAGGTTGACATTTGATCTAAAATAATTTGAATTTTGTCGGAATTTCTGACAAAAGTTGACAGGTGAAAAATGTGGGTCACAGCACCTCGCAAAAACTTGAGCTACGTTTGCGCGGGAATAAGCACGCTTCAGTCGACACCTACCATCCTTTTTAGAAGAAAAGTCCTCTTTAGACCGACTTCCATCTTTATGTAATCCTTTGTTCTTTGTTTTGGTAGCCATAACGCCATTATCTCAAAATTGGTAGCAACCGACGACATCTTTCTGTGGAGGCCGCCATTTTCTTTAGAAACATTTCATGAATATTTATTAGCCTCGTTTTCACCTTTGGGGAACTCCTTTGACGTCAAGGAATTTCGAGGTCAACTCGTTCAAGCTTATCGATAAATATTCTTATAAAGCGTGTGCGATATGTGCCATCAACTGTACGAACACACTTTTATGCTTGAAAATATGTTTTAATGTTACTTTTTCCGTTATAATATATGAAATCGGAGGTAGGAAAAGCAATAGTTAAAACACATAGACAACTTCCACACTTCAATGGTTTGGTAGGGATCTATGTACAAGTAAAAGCATATCAAATTACTTGCTATTTCTTGAGAAAGTATAGCGAAAAAAACATCTTGAAGAAATATGTGGTTTTAGTTTTTAATTAAACTTCATACATTGTGGCGTTAACTGAAAACGACGAGACTAGTTTCTGGAGATATTTAAGTAGTATTTTTAAAGTATAAAATCGAAAGTCTGATGACATTTCTAAGCTTAATCAAAGGTTTTTTTTTCCAGGCCGGTAGCTATTATCATGAACTATGGTACATGAT
Source organism: Steromphala cineraria (assembly GCA_916613615.1). Classification (NCBI taxonomy): domain Eukaryota; kingdom Metazoa; phylum Mollusca; class Gastropoda; order Trochida; family Trochidae; genus Steromphala; species Steromphala cineraria. The sequence continues at coordinate 1,858,450 of OU744737.1, forward strand.
AAAAGCATAAGAGACAAGGACGTTAGTCCTATTTCATGACTGTGTATTAAATAGGAGCCTTTATAGGTATGGATTCTAATTCTGCAAGTCTGGATTGACTGAATAAACATAAATTAAAAACTTCAAGAAATGAGATAATATAAATGAAGGTACAGTAACTATTTATAGGGACACTCCTATCGGGGTATTTTTGTGTGGAAATGAACTTCAAGAGGACGCAGTTATGCAATCTATTTTTTGTCGAATTGTTAAATCTAAATCATCTAAATTGTTAACCTCACTAACAAATATGTAAATAAGAGTGAAATAATCATGCTATAATCCTATAGTAGGATATAAAGGGAAGTACTCTTGAATTTTGCTTCCACACAAAATACCCCGATAGGACTGTCCCTTTAAATATTTCATAGACTAAAATTTAGACTACATCGACTTCTGTACAGAGCTTATCGAGTCCATGTGCATGCCAAGTGCACTAACACTATCATCAGTGTTTAAAATATAGCCCGTCCGCCAGTCCATTAACTGGTTACGTTTTGCCAGGACTTACTTTTTGGTCAGGGCTGGTAACTTTTCAAAAATGTTCTTTATCTTCCAATTTTCCAATTGACCAATTATTTTCAGGAGAGGCAATCTATTTTATACACCGCTACTATAACCATAAAACCCCCAAATTCCAGTCATAATCACAATTATAGGCTGAGGACCTCCCCCCACTTCCGACACAGGTGTCCGTTTTCTGTGATAAAAACGAATTAGCATTGTCCAACTTGCAAGAATAAAACCACTATGAAGCGCCCTGAAAATAACCAGCTTCAAGCCAGTAGTCCGTTATTTCCCTGAAGTAGGTCTAAAAAACATAATAGTAGTGTCAAGTTATTGAATTTTGCTTTTTTGTTGTTGTTCCATTTCTACAGCCTGATCTATTGTCTAGCATTTGAAGAATGGAAAGAACCGCGCATCTTGAAATATTATCGATTAGCTGGTAGAAGCGCACGTAAAATTACCTTTGCGGTAACCAGAGCAGTATCGTAGCACGGTTTCAGGGAAATCACATGATCCATAAAAGTAACACTACTGTAACGAATTCTAGAAACAATATTCTCAAACCATTAGAGAAAAAAATCACAGGATCCACAAAAGTAACACAACTGTAACGAATTCTAAAACAACATTCTCAAACCATTAGAAAAAAATCGATTTCGTTTTAGCTTTATGAATCATTCACCTACATTTAACTTGAAGGTGTCCTCACTGAAATGGCTACATGAGGTTTTCTCTTGGTACATGGCAACTTGTTCAACTTCAGTTGGGTTAAGTTTGAGATGTTTCACCCTTAGAAGTTTATTCTGCATTGACGTATAAGACAAGGCATGGAAATAAATGTTGATAATAGAGAAGGTTCGGGTCTTAAAACATGTTTTTATTTGATAAAGTTTACAGGTCCGGCAGTTCTCTTTTGAATTTTTGTTGCTTCAAATTTCTAAAAAAAATATACGTTTTTGCAAGATTTCCCTCAGAGTGTGAAATACCCCATCACTCACTGAATATAAAACTATCCCGTATCAGGCGAAGAGTGCATGTTGCCATTCTAGTGTAAACACCTAAATCATTACGTCAGATCTAATAATTCCTCTTATAACAACTTGCTACAGTGCCTTACTCTAATATATGATGAAGGATTTGGTCATAGAAATAATGTTTATAGATATGACGAAGGTTTCACATATAGGGGAGACCGGGGCAGGTTCGGCCCCGGGGCACGTTCATCCTTCCCCCATAACTTTTTTTAGGTGGTCTGCTTAACTTGAATTGGTGATTTCAAAGAAACCACGTGACCTAACTCTCATACAGATAACAAAATGGCGGCTGTAACACATGCCTTTTACATTCTGTGAAAGAAAACCCGTATTTCACCAAGGTGAGTAAAATTTTCATCTGCAATTCAGTTTCTTTTTGCAAAACAGTACTTGTATTTACGCATTTGTTCCTCATGTTGTGTCAAGGAACATAACAAGGTCTGTAAGTAATGATTGTGTAATTTGGGTATGGTGGCTCTCGATTATCGCAAACCTAACATAATGAGGAAATATTGGTCTGGGGCACGTTTGGCTATTAATGACGGGGCACGTTTGGCCAGGGGGGATGAACCTACCCCAAATGCGGGGTAGGTTCATCCCCCCTGGATGAATGTGCCCCACACACTTTGCTAGACAGTAATTGTTTTGTGATATATTAACTGGAGTGCAATAGTTACTGTTCAATGACAGAAAATATAAACTAACATTGTATACTTTCAGAGCACACCAAAATGGTCCGCACATATGTCCGAAAAACTGACCGATCTGGGCATATGCACCCTGATGTCATTAGAAGTGCAATAGACCACTATCAAAGCACTGACGATGGTATGAAGAAAACAGCTGCAAAGTTTGACATGCCTAGATCGACCTTGCAGAGCTATTTAAGAAGAGTGTGTGGGGCACATTCATCCATACCTCCCCCTTGTTCAGGTACCCATTTGTACAGCTGGGTGTACTGAGTGCAATGTGGATGAAGTGTCTTGCCCAATGACACATAACAGAATGAGGCCCAACTTACAAATCTTTGGTGTCTCCACCGGGATTCGAACCCGGGTCTCTGGCGTGAGAGGCCAGCATGCTAACCACTACACCACTGTTCTTCACTCATAAAAATAAATATAAATTGTGTAATGTTCGCTCTTGTTTCTAAACCCCGAGCTTCAAAACTAAATCCGTATAGTAGGGAAAATATAAAAAATATTTGACTAAAAGTTTATTTGTAAATGTGTTGTTTACCTGTCAATATATACCTATGTATACATAGATCTCGGGTTGTGACAAATAACAGCGTTTCCACCTTCCATATGCCGTGAAGAAAGGTCGATCCAGAAAGGTATTTAAAACAATTAGGATGGTAGGTCAAAGACCAAAAAAACTTTGTAAAAAACTTTAAAAAGCGCACATAAAAGGTTACAAGTTCATGCATTCAAGGTTTCCATCAGTATGATAAATAGAGATTATTAACCGAGTGTGTTTCCATATCATTAATATCATATAATAGGAATAAATTTGCATTATGAGAGCCTTTGGCCAAATATTATTCCTATTATATGATATTAATGATATGGAAACACACTCGGTTAATAATCTCTATTTATTTTCATCTGTTATCCAGACCCCTAAAGCACAAAAAATACAAATACATGTGCTGCTATAATAATTATGTCACAACCTTATTGTATGTTTAGTCCATGTACAACACAACACTGAACTGTGTACTAAAGTACTGGAATACCTACAGCAGGACATGATCTCGCCAGGATCTAAAACATTTTATATTTCATACATGCACTAATAGATGGATTAATTGGATGTATAATTGCGAATATTAAACGTATTTGAGATGTTTTCTTGATTTTTCCATAAAATCAAGCATTTTAGAGATATTATGCATAAATGGATATATTTGCAAGTCAAGTGATGAGATATGAACTTCAATCAGCATATTATATATTTTGTAGCTTATCAAAACCAAATAAAATTTTAAGAAAGATACTCTGTGTCACTTTAACTAAACTTGTTCAAAATTTCAAAATATCTACTAAATCCACTAAAGGTCTGTGCAACCCAAGTGCGAAATCAGGTCCACTGGAAGCGCATGTAAAATCTCAAAGTTTACTAACTAACAGGATCTGGAATACTGTACGATGATTCAAAACTTTCAGATTTCAAGAATTTTTTTTATTGAAAGTAGATATACATCAAGTATTTTGAAAGAAGGAAATTTTAAAAGATGAATATACATTTGTCTGAATTATGCACGCACATAATTGTGGATGAATAAAATAATAAAATATTTCAAGCATAAAAACGTAAAATCCTAAACTCTAACCGATTGGATATTCATATTTTGTGTTCTGATGAGGACGAGCAATTGAATTAGCCTTTTGGTTTGTTTGCGTGTCCTAATTCATGTATAATTAACATGAATAAATATGTTTTAACCAAATATTTATACCTTGAAAATAAACCAGTTCAAGCCCCTTCAGTTGTTGAAATCAGTTATCTGCCTCGTGATACTTTATGAAGCGCTCGTAAAATACTAAAGCCTGTCAGTCCAGGCTGAGTTCAGTTTCCCTTTTATATATAATATATAATAATTTATATTGTTAAACCTTCAACTAAATTATATGTCATGCACAATGTTTTGTATGTGAAAAAATGTAGTCAAGATTTGAATATTTTCACTAAAGCATATTAAAATGTTAAAACTGAAAACTAGGTCGAATCAAAATGCAACTGTAATAATTATTCCAAAATATTCCCAAGAATGTATTTTAAAATGGAGGTATAAGTCACGTCGACAACATCTCCCGGTCAACTGGTTTGCACTATTCACTTGAAGTGCATTGCGTCCGCGTTGTAGCTAAAATTATATATGTTGCAAACATATTCCAAACATCTCATTATGAAACGAAATTCAAAAGTTATTAAATTATAGGCTAACAACGTCTTTTTGAAGTCATTCCTGAACTTTATTCCTTTTTTAATCACATTGGTGTTTACTTTCTCATTGCAACAACCCTCGAACAAAAAAACTATAACAACAAAAATTCACTTAATAAAATAATAACTACACATGAAAATGATTTACCCCGTTTTGTTTCTCAGGGCAATCGACGTAAAATGAAACTTTGTTTGATAAAATTTCCAAAATCGTTTAAAAACATCCTAAACCAACAAAATCCCCCAAAACGTACCGGATAAGTAAACATAACGAATAAAGAACAATTAAAAGGAATATAACACGCACTTTTTGCAATGTTTTTCTTCGAACAGATAACCCGAAATCAATGCTTGGAGCATAATCGCCGATTCATGTATAATAACTGGAAATGATTAAATTTTTCTTTACATCAAAGACAATATCACCCTCAGCAACGTGACGATTGCTTGGATGAATACAAACAAAATTCACAATAAACAAGAGAAAGAGGTAAATATTGATTAAAACATATAGTCGAAAATGTGAAACCCCCCGGGCAATTGAAAAGCAAAGGAGAGAGTTAGCAACCCTGTCTGAACACAATGAAGAACATTAAACACAATCAGATTTGGAGAACAAATACAATCACGTTTAAATAACGAATCTATTTCGAAGATAAAAGGTTTAAGGCTACGTGCCTTTCTTGTGTTCTCTGAATATAGATTTAAAAGCGGTGATCAACTCATGGTTACTTCTATCAATATTGAGTGATAGGAAATTAGCACTAACGGCAGTTTGGACATAAAGGGATGTTTTTGATCTAAACCATATAGGAATAGCCTCGACGAAGTATTTGTTCTTTGTACGTAATTCTAACAAAAGTGATCAGTGATGTGTATACCAACAATAATGAGGAAAAAACGATGAGTTTGTCTCCCCTTTAAAGAAGAATGTCATGTACTATATAACGTGTATTATGGTTATAGTGAAAATTATATCTAAGATTTACGTTAATTAATTTTCAAAAACTGATATACAACTCCTAACAAGTTTCTCTTCGCCCACATAAGCAAGGCTTGAAGTCTTGTTTATGATCGAAAACTGGACAATGACGCTCGCAATCAGTCAATTTTGGAAATTAGCATTAGCAATTTTGACTTTTTTTTTATCTTAACCATAATAGGAATAGCTTTGACGAAGTATAAGTGAATGGAGTTATATAGAATATACAATATAGAAAAACACGTTGAGATTGCTTCCCTTTTAAGCAAAATGATGATAAAAGTTAAAACCGATATTAAAGGGGAAGTAGCAAGTGTTAGGTCGAATATAAGGTGATGTCAGAAAAATGGTTCCATTTGAAAGAAAAAATATATAAACTAAATTATGAAAGCGAAAACTGCATCCGAACATTTTAGTGTGGACACCTTTTAAGCATTTGAGTTAGTGAAAATGATTTCAAATTGCGTCCGTTAACCGAACGGGATACGTAACTAAAAAAAATCCTTGAATAGACTATACAAGATTGGTAACCTTTATTCCCTTTTCGTAAGAATCCTATATCCAATTTCCGTGTTACAGCGCTTTAGGACAATTGCGTTCTGAAACAGTATAGTGTATTGTAACATGACTTCGGTAAATACTCGTTTCTGATTGGTTGATTTGAAGGATTTCCCAGTGTTAAATGGCAATGAACACCCGCAAATTGGCTGAGGCGAATCACCGCGAAAGGATACATTATTTGGTCCGCCTCAACATTAAAATGTTCTGATTCTCTCATTATTCTTGCCCGATTCACATTTTACTGTTGTTGTTGTCATTTTCTAACTTGCGCAATCCCGTAGATGCCAAAAATCCTTTTCTATTTGCTTTAGTTTTATGTAACTAAACTTTCTTAATTGGCTAAGTTTCTCCTAGTTTGCCGCCTTGTGCCATGCGGCCGGTTTCTTTCGAAGCCGTCGGCTTTAAACTTAATTTGCGGGTGTTGAATAACAATGAATCCCGGAAATTTTACAAACGCAACTATTTATCTTTTAAGTAGAACAGCGCCCAACTTGGTATCCATTTCTAAAACGTGTGTTGACATGATAAGCTATATCCACAGGTGTAAGTTTGTCTGTAAGATCTGACAGAGGTAACCATATGTCTAAGATGATAATTATAGGGGCAGGTGCTTGTAGGTGAATTACAGAATATGGGAGGGCATAAGGTTTTTAGGTTGAGTGTAATGTTCGACCTAATCCTTATCTCGAAATCCCACTTTTGTAAAACTGCATCGGTAAGAAGTCCACACTAATGTACAGACAAGATTTCATCGACGTTATTTACGCAAACGTTATTTAAAATTAGAATTGGAAGAAATTGTTTTTAGAATTTTCCTTGAGATGTTTGAGTTGTATTCTAGAAGTTATGGTCTAAGTAAGGCAAAAGTAATTATATTGATGAACAACTTCTTTATTTGACAGTAGCACGTTTCGGTATATGCTTGAAAACGGTTTCAGAATCTATACCGAAACGTAGCTACTGTCAAATAAAGAAGTTGTTCATCCATGGATGTAGAATTTTCTTGTTACGTGCGTACCGTCATTATATTTTTCTAAACTTCATGCTAAATGTTGTTATTTTTCGTTCATGTTTAGGCTGAATCAAAATCACCTGCAACAGCGTAATGTGTAGTTATTTCTACCAATTCATCACGGACTTTGCTTTATGATCAAAACTGAAGAAGAAGTTAGAAATGAATCGGAATGAAACATTTTAGATAAATAGGACAACACTATACTGTCTACCAATTTAAGATGCATGTTTAAAACTTTAGAATCATAATTTCTAAAAGAACCTGGATTGCGAAAGAAGAAAATATTATAGGAAAAAGAGATAACAAAACAAAATGCAAAATATATTTCATCTTAAATGCAGTTATTGTTGGTAACTCATATTAGATATTTGTGAAATAATTAAATGATACTAATATACGGTTTTAGTTTAGTTTAAAAAAAATCTTTTTTATTTTTAATTTCTTTTTAACTATACAAATAGTCAGTTTATTTTTCTGTTTTAAAGTTGATTTGATTGAATCGTGATACATATTAGTAAGACATTATGATAATTATGTATGTTTGTAGCGGGTGTAGTGGTTTTTATACGGGTGGATTTTGTCCGGGTGGTTTTTGTACTGCTCCCGTTTGTAGCAGAGATGGAAGGATTCGTCCCGATGTTGGCATGTATTATCTTATCAGACATATCAGTGACATAAAGTGAAAATCCTGCTAATCACAGAGGGTTATATATGATAGCATACTAAGTAGAGTTAGACAAGGGCGCTCTCTTGCTCCTTGGCCTTTAAGGTTTTTAAAGTGGTAACTAAACATAAAAGCATTTCACATATTTTTCAGAAATGTGATTTAATGTTCTCAGTTAAAAGCACATGACTATTGAGAAACAATTTTTAAAAACCAGAAATAAACGCAAAAAGGATATAGGAAAACGATAACTTTATAAAAATGTCATGAATATATTTTTGAAAATTTAAGTTGACAATAAATGTCAACGAGACTTTAATTGTTACCCTAAAATTAATCACCCTTAAAATGGAAGGAAATTACAAGTTCAAGAAAGTTTATTAGGTTTAAAACCAATACAATACAAACTTAATATCTTCATTGCACATGGCGGGGTACATATATTTACAATATTTACATAATAAATGCCCAAGAGCGTGGGGAAAGATAATGTAATCACCAAAATTCAACTTTGTTTCTTTCGTTAAAGATATAATAAATACACTTTGCAGCGTTTAACGTTTCAATATTGTAACATATAATACATGTATATAAATTGATTTCGACAAACTTTTTGAGAATCTAAGTCGCACCCAATTTTTTAGAGACATTAAAATTGCTAGGAACACGTTTTACTAAGATGCCCTTTGCACGTAACAGAAAGAGAAACATTGTTTCAGAATTGTATTAATACAGAAGAAGATTTCTCAAATTTTGAAGATCCTCGGAAAGTCTGTTTTATCCTGTCTACCCATGCTGTGATATATTTAAGTGCCAAAACCTGCTTCAGTACTTTATCGAAAAGAAATTATTTCTTGTACTCTTAATTCATGTTTACAATTTTTGTAAAGATTTATAGCTATTTTGCACTTTTGATTAGTATTTTAAATATGTTAAGTCTCTCATAACCCTATAATGGGTGGCTCGTTTCTTTTTATAAACAATTTTTAACTTTATGATTCAAATTATATCTGTATATATTATATGTTGTGTGATTATATATAAATCATTGTAACGAGGTGAGACTATAATAAAACATCTGTCCGTCTGTCTGTTTAAAGCGCATTCAGCACTAAAATGGTTAAAATATATTACCTAGAACGCGACCCGATAATCCATCAATATTGACACACGTTGGATTAAATGCCTGATCGACATCAACTACAAAAAGCCTGAGGAATTCAAATATTTGGCACAAATCCATTTAAAATCCTTAATCCATCCTCATAATTAGATGATTAAGATTTTTCTATAGAAAATCTCAAATACGACACGGGATTAGGTGTTGAAAATAAATTGAATTAGATCATCGTCGTGTTGTGTTTATATGTGGGATTTTAGATGAGGTTTCAAGATTTCACCACTTATAGAATATCATTAGAGACATTAAACTGGAGATAATTTATATAGAGACAAATTGACAAAATTCTCTATCAAACTTTGAAATGAGAAAAATTTCACAATGTTTTAGGTATTGAAATGAAGTATGCGAAATATAAAATATAAAGAACACATCATTTTTTGGACGTTTTTCATTAAGCATAAGAAAACATTCAATATTACATTAGGATAAAAGAAAATTTATACATAGCTATAATCATCTTTGAATAAATCCAATCTTTAAACTATTCATTTTTAGAATGTAACGTTATGTTTCTAATCTTATGAAATTAGGAAAATTTTCACAAAACGTGTTATAGTCATTATTAGTGAATCTATAAAGCCGAAGCCTTTGTTTCTTCTGTAAAACACTCAAAATAAAAACCATTGCACAGTGTAACGCTAGCGATATATACATGAAAAAGCCTTCTTAATACGTTAAATGTTTTCACCAAGGACCGGTGACATACTAAAGCCTCAATATTTTACAGTTTAATGGTTTCTCCTAATCCATAAGCTCACATCACCTCAAATATAACACAATTCAAGCTCCCTCTTTGATCAATGTTAATACTTTCGCTCAAATGATACGGATACATATCTTTCGCGTAACTGATTTCAAAACCGATTAGGCTTCTTTAACCGACAACATAATTCAACAATGCGTGTATATGCCTCACTTAGATCTTAGTTTTAAAGGGAGGAAACAATATTTCGCTCTTACTCCATTCAAACCCAAAATCTTCAGAAATAAGCCACGGAACCTCCCACATTGTGGTAATTTACATTGTACAGTCGATCAAATCCGCTCTCTGATATTTGGCCACATTATCCATTCCGTCCCGCCTTCCACGGATTTCTTCCTTTTCATATGTGCCGATTCCATATTTTATTTTCCTTATCCCTCAACTACTGGGTTTAGGATATGTTGCGATTTTCGAAATGAACAATATAGATTTAGTATATTTAATTGTAGGGATTATATGTGTTAGTGTGTTCGGTGGTGAAATCTTCTCGTGTTTTTACATGTTTCCGATGTCTCAGTGAACGTTATTTACAAGTTCCTTTTCAACAAGGATGGTGGTATTCGATTGGTAAGGAGCTACCCTTACATTTATACCATCTTATCAAAATATGAGTCTGAGCCTTAAATTGCTAGTTGTATATTTTCAAAAATCATAGTTCCAACATCGTCTCTGTATATTATACGTGTACTGATCTGTCCACGTGTACGTCACTTTGATTAAACTGTATTTAGGGAAATTAATATAAGCATTATTTGCTTTTTTGCCAATCCCGATTTTTTTTTGGTAAGGAACTCATTCATTAAAGTGTTTCAGGTGAAATCAAGTTTTAAAGTTGTGAAAACAAATAAACTTTCAAGTAATCAGCAAGTATATGATTTAAAAACAGTCATGGACATAAAACTTCAAACAAGAAAGAAACTTCATAGACTTTTTGTTCTATATATTTTCATGATTATCCACCGCTTATTACTGTGTGCCTTTTGTTGTCCTATGTGGATTTTCTAATTTACTCACTTTGAACATTTTGTTTTGTATCATTGATTGCATTTTTAATGGAGCGGCACTTAAACAAACTTATATATTCTTCTGCCAATCCATATTCATGTAAATATGTTGAAATCACATAAAATGTTTTAACATACGAAATATGTGTTCTTCTCTTAAGGATGTTCGCTCCTCAAATTTATAGTATTAAACCTTTTTTCTAACTTATATTCTTTAAAAGATCAAAGTATATGATTGAAAAATCAGCATTAAAAAATAGGGGGCGGTGTGGGTTTTTTCGAGATATGACGCCTGTAAGATAGTGAAGTGAAGTACAATTTTAACATGGGAGTCAATGGGAAAATGAGAAAAAAACTGCTTAAAACTTTAAAATACTACATTTCTAGTATTATTATTTTTTTCCTTTTGTGATATGTTACACAGTTCATGTTACCCTACCGAAATCAATGAAGAAGTATTTATGGTAGTGTTTTTTTTTTAAGCTTTGACACAAAATGTACCTGAAAACACCCCCTTTTTAGTCAAATTTAGGCCATTTATGCTGTTTAAGCACTTTTTAGAGGTTCTAAAGTCACATTTTTTTTATTTCTTTTGTTTTTTAAAAGTATGTAGATGATGTAGAATATCATGAAGTAAATAAAGATGAGAAAATATCTTTACTTAATCATATTTCATTTTTAAAGGCTAACAGTAAGGAGCGGACATCCTTAAGTGAATTAATTCACAGAGGATATTCTGAAGATCTTATGTTACCCCATTCAGTGTTGATTAAGGATGTTGCACAATTAATTCGACACTGTCTAGAATCTCCAGAAAGGATTTACCTTGACATGTGGTGTCACTTATAATCTTTATCCAGGACCGTGATAATCTCAACATTAAACATCCTGATAAACGTATACATTTCACAGGCTAACATGTTTAGCGTATATGTACATTCACCTGCTTTTTATGTGTAAATGTAAGTTTATCGTACGTACTTTAAAAAAATGTTTTGAGTTTTAAATTTTAAAAAAATCAATAGGAATTAATGTGTTAAAAATATTTACCTCATAAACTAGTTTATACGTATTCAATGATAGCAAGAAACGCCTCTTTTTGAATTAAACAAAGTTTCTTACTCCCTTTGATTTAAACATTTATTCATGATGTGTATATATACATGATAGGATTGGCCAACAACCTCCGAAGAGGTTATATCAAGACCGCTCCGATACAGTTACATATACAAATGTAGATAAATACAAACTTCTTAGTCAGCGAAACATGTCAGATTCACAACGTAGCTTCACGGATATTGGTTTTGCATGAATATCATTTGTTTGCGTGGCAGTCATTACATATTCAAGTGCTTATGAGATGTCAAATCGATAAAAATTTATGAAATATTGATGAATAGACTTCAATATTTTTTAGATCGTCGCTTGATAGCCATGTACATCCCCTAAGTAAGGTAACATATTAAGCTCAAATGTACATTTACCTACTTTTTATATCTAAATATAATTTCATCGTTACGTTAATGTGAAAAAAAATATGTGTTTCATAAACTAGTTTATAAGTTTTTAATGAAAGAAATCCAAGAAATACCTCTCTAAATTACAAAATGTTTCTTTTTCCGTTTTAACTAACCTGGTGAAGAAATCAGTATGTACGCCTATTTCAACAACCTTAATTATCTTGTTTTTCTGTTAACAAAAGTCCATTTAAAACGATGTTTAACCATAAATACAACCTTTTTGCGGGTTTCAGTTGTTAATAAACGTAAAACCCTTTATACACAGTTCCATTGTTTTATCTAAAAATAATTATTTTATTTTCCGGAATAGATGAAACATTCGTACAGAAAAATAGTATAAAGAAGGGAAAACCAAACTATAACAATAATTATCAAAATGATAAGTAAAGAGTAAAACATCGGTATCGAAAAAATTAATAAATAAATATTTAAAATCATAAAAGATTAAACAGATTGAAATATAGCATATTAGTATATTTTTTTAAACTTGTTTAGTATCAGTCATGAAATTTTGGTCCTAAATTTTTATTCAATCGTATAAATGGATAATGACCAGACTAATACATACATGTAAACATTAAAATTCTCTAACTTTATGATATTCCTTAAGCATATTCTTTTCCAAATACGTATATTCAAAATTCAAACAGGAAAATAAAACAAAACAAAACCAACCTTTTCTCTTAAATTTTAAAATATATTTTCTCACGCCTGTTAAAACACAACTCAAAATTATTTCAAATTAACACCTCAAAAGAATTCAAACGTGTTAATTTTCACCCCCGTTACCGTAGTTAGCCCTTCAACATGTGAAAACCAGCACGATATTGCCCAATTATTTAATTACACTTGTTAGCAATCAGGTGTTAACATGGCGGCTTCTTTGATCTTTTCCAAAGACAATGCAATATGCGATGTTTTTTTGAAAATCGTCTACGACTTTATGCCGGTGTTTATGGCCCCTCATAAAACACGTAATTAATCATCTTCACGCTTTGCAAGCTTTTTGTGCCGACTTCTTCGGCACTTCAAGGGTCACCGATTTAGTTTTGACATGCAATACACGATCGTTTCAGTATACAGGACAAATTCACCCAGAAAAACTATTAAAAAGGTTAAAATAATTTACGAAAAAAAAAAATCATCTGTGAAATAAGGATTAAAAGATTAGGCAGTACATTTAAAACATGTGTTCTTAAAGAATGTAATTTGTACATAAATCTATACATTTTATGACATTACATTATATTACAAATTGTTGATTAACAAAAATAAAAATTCCCTTTACTTTTCTTAACTCTATAGTTATGTATCAGACATAATACGCTGCCAATAGATAGCCAAGTGCGTTTGATCTAAACCTTATGATGTAATGAATACCATTCCACCAAATCTGTATATATGTGAAGCAAATAAAATACATTCATGATTGATCCATCGATATATCAAGAAAATGAAGAATCTTATGTTTAGTGCATAACTTATTGTACATGATTATTTGCAAATTAGTCTAAGAGCATACAGCTCTTTTCCTCATTACACATTGGTGTTAATAATGCAGAGGAATAAATGGATGACGACTTCTTTGTTCATTGTATGTGACGTTCTCTGCTTGAGAACGTCACAATAATCTGTGTCGAAACGTCGCATACAATGAATAAATATATCAACTCAGTATTTTTTCATTATTCATTTATTTGGTAACATTTTGGAACTTATATAGGATTGTTGTACTTTCATGTACTTTTTTGAAACATACATTGTTAAGCAATTTTGGAATATCTTTGTAAACTTTTGGAATTTGTACTTATGATTGCATTTCTGTATATTTCAGTTTTATCCTATCTTCCTGTATGAAGAGATCCAATAAACATGTAGACTGGATTCCGGAATTTGTTGGAAAGGGTGAATGCTAGGACAGCAAAGAAGTTGTCATCCATATATTCGTCTGCATTATTGTCATCCATATATTCCTCTGCATTCAAACTTCTAAAATGCCTCTCTCTTTCAAAAAGTTACATTGATGTTTGTTATATGTTAAAAAATATTTCCCCTTAAACGCAAATGATTTCTTTCTTTACAGGATCAGCAAGCACCTATTGATCCTAATTGCACGTGATCATTGTTTGACCCTAGGGTTGTTCGATCGCTCCAAACCAAACCAAACATTCAGTGGGTAAATCAAAGAGCGTCCCAACCTTAACCTTAATCATATGACTCTAGGGAGTATGTTTGTGGCTCTACCGTGATACGTGTTTGGACTCCTTGTACAATAGACGATCAATTCAATTTCACACCCTTTATTTTTCCAAGGAGATAAATCTCCCCCGAAGATGGTTTTATATCTACGACTTAGGCCTGCGGCAATTTTGTACATATTCTGAAAAAAGATATTTAAGAGGTCGGGTGTCCTGATTGAAACAACATAATTTGAAGGTTTGAAAATACCCCAAAATATTAACACTGACAGTACCAACGGAATGATATTTATGAACAATTCTGATCATATCAATGAATATTTTAAAAATGATTTAAACAGTATTTTATTTCCATAAAACATATACAAAACAAACAACATTCATAATAATATATGTTCAATAGGGAAAAAGGATAAGCAAACAGGCAGCAAATGCCTATATAAATGCTTCTCCTGAAAAACATAAAACGATTGCAATATCAAATACATTGGTGGAAATACAAAATTTAAAAGTATTCCTAAAAAACTCAAATTAATATTCAGCTTTGTCTACGTTTGCATTTGGTACAGATTTAAGGAGAGAAATTTAAAATCGGTTGGTATCATTTATGAAATGGTATACAGATATTAATAGGGATTCATTAGCACTCTGTGACAAGGATTTGTATATTTATTATGAATAATCGTGAAAAAATGTGTTGTTTGTTTTATTGTAAAGGCACTACTGTCTCAACAATTGATTGATTAGTACATTGTTTTTATCATATTTTTTTAATTAGTAAACAAATTTGATTTTCTTGAACCTTCTATAGTATCCACAGATGTTTTGAAAAAGTAAATTTATGGAAAATTTCATTACTGTTTTAGATTCTCCACTATTCAAAAGCTAAAACGTATATAATTGTTCTCCAATTTTTTTTACAAATTTATTAAACCACCATTTGATGGTCTGTCATGCACTGTTTATACCATATTCATATCATGTTTGATATTAATATTTCGAGAACGAATATTTGATGAAATGCAAGAAAGGAACCATAGAGAAGTGTCCCTTTTGACTTGTTGTTTACCTTGTTGGCGTTTGTATAAATGATATAATACATATTTTTTGTAAATTCACCATGACATGTTCTACATCTTGTATTTTGGAGCGGTATTAACATAAGCTTTTAGATTTACCAATCCAATTCTTTATTGAAATAAATATGTTTAAACCAGAAGTGTCCCTTTCAGATTTACGCTTGTGTTTCAAGAGGATCTTTTATGGTCAAAATATTTGATTTAAACAGTATTTTATTTCCACAACAAACAGTTAATACAAAAATGAAATGTGACATATACAAATTGAAAGGAAATAGGATAAGCAAACAGGCTACGTAGCCTATATAAATGCTTCTCCTAAGATACACTTACAGAACAATTATGTAACTACATTTATGGAAAATACAAGAAAATGTAACTAAGCTTGTAATAACATGATAAATTAAACTAAAATTCGCATTTGGTACCGTATTGATATTGGAAGTTAAGAAAAACGATTGGTATCATTCATGTAATGATAGACTGATTTAATTAAAGTTTCGTTTTCATTCTTTGACAAAGATTCGTAAAAATATTTGATCTACAGTTAAACAAGAGCGTTATTAACAAAAAATAATCTAAAATATACTCTAAAAGAGATTTACTTAAAATGAAATTTTTCCACTGAAGCATAGGAGTCAATCTGTCATGTTGTCTGGATTTTAATGAAATTACAATATTTTGGAGAAATCGACATATTTGGTTCAATTCTTTCTTACGCGCAGATATCAGAATGACAAGTATAGAATCTACACTAGACTAACATTTAGTCTCAGAAATATTTTTTTTCAATATTGACAACATTTTTAACAATTCATGTAGTATAAAAAGATAGGAGCCCAGAAGATGCTTTAATTTCAGAGCTGAGCGATCTTAACTTGCCATACTTTTCTAGACTGGGTTGGTCATAAATTATTTTTTTTGCTTTAGGGTCTGGATTACAAAGTATGGTATACATTTTTAGTTTATTCTTGTCCTAAGTGCAGAAAGCAATTGACATAACACTTACTTCGGTACACCTACTTTTGTAACAATAACATACAAAACCAAAATGTTTTACTTAACAAGAGTCATGTTCATTAATTGAATATCAGAAATTGAACTCCGAAAGGTAGTAACTATGCTAAAATTTTAAAATAGATTTTCTAAACTGAAAATATTAATTTTTGAAGTTATTTTTGGTGAAAAACAAACGGTGTCCTTTTATCCCACATCAAAGTCGCTAATTTCTCTTTTCACATTTGCCACAGTTTATATGTACGTCAGCTTAAACACTTTGTTGCATGCATTTTATGTGAAATATCATATCTTAAAAGGCAATTATGGGGGGGGGGGGGGGTAAAGGGGGGTAAATAAAGGTCAACTCAATTTGTTAGCCAATTAGGTTCATTTATCCTTCATTAAATAAATAAATATTTAACCATATGCCATCCTAACCATCTAATTAAACCCCGATGACTGTAATGGCACATATTGTTGCATACCAAGTGGACACATTTTCTTATTTTTCTTCCCTAGATATTGATAAGTCCTAATAATACCTGGCGCCGTGCCTCGATGGTGACTGCTAGATAAGTATAGGTTACATTTAGAAGGGATGGAGGACGGTTTGCCCGAG
The DNA here is from genome assembly GCA_916613615.1 of Steromphala cineraria. Classification (NCBI taxonomy): domain Eukaryota; kingdom Metazoa; phylum Mollusca; class Gastropoda; order Trochida; family Trochidae; genus Steromphala; species Steromphala cineraria. Next base: position 1,875,566 of record OU744737.1, read on the forward strand.
GATGGTAACATATGCTGCCTTTAAAGGAAAGCTCTGACTTTCATGGTATTATAGAAGAAGAAGAAAATTATTTTATTAAAGTGTCACACAGCAAATGACGTACATGGCATGAACAAGAACAAAAACAAATACATATGCTGTCCGTCCAATATTGGCCTATGAGACACTAATAAAAATTAAAAAACACTAAAATATTATAATATAAGTTAAAATATATCATATAGAGAGGATGGATACATTAGTTCAAGTTAATTAAGTTCATAGAAATGACATACGTCTTAAATACATTTTTTGAAGTAATGCGGCTAGTGGAGTTATAAAATCTTTATTTGTCATAAGGTATATTAATTGGTCTACCGGTGATAACCAGAGAAAAGATGGATCTGAAACAGTTACAGTAGAAGAAGAAGAGTATTTTATTAATGTGTCACATGCTGTACATATATATATCACAGTATAAAAAGCTGTTAAGAGTCAGCACCCAGCCATAAGGCTTACGAGACACAAACATACAATTACAATTACAAATTCATAACAAATACAACAATACATTTGCATTCGTCAGATTTCGCACCACCTTTCACCACATTACCCATCCTTACAGTGTGCCACAAATCATATCTTAAGTCAGAATATAAATTACAACAGACTAGAAAATGGACTTCGTCCTCAACACTATTATTATTACAAAACTGACAAATTCGTTCCTCAAAAGGGAAGACAGGACGAGAAAATGTTATATATTGTAAAATATTATGTCTTCATGGCTGCCCAAACGTAGATAAGGATGATATTCAGTCAATACATCGCTCATATCCGTCCCCAAAGTTATATACACATGAATATATGACATTGATTAGTTTCAATGAAAATGGAAACACGTCATATTTGTTGTAGTTGTTCAAACCATGTACCATTTTCATGAAAACTAGTTATATGACCTTCTAAATATTATAAAGTAAAAAGTCGTCCTTTGTCTGCTTGAGAAAGTTGTATACATATATACGTGTTTGCCTTTAAATGTAAATATGTTATCTTAAATAAAAAAAAATAAAAAATTGTTTTTACTTCCATTTGGATTATGGTTTTATCTAAAAGTTTGTATTTATTTTTACAATCAGTCTTCATAAACCTGCACGGGTGGCTCATTGTTTTAGCTGTATATATATTTATTTGCCTATTTTATTGTAAATTTATGAGGTGAAACTTTAATAAAACAGCTGTCATTATATATAAGACATTTATTAGTTTCATATTTGTTGTAATTGTTCTAACCACGTACTATTTTCATGAAAACTAGTTATATTACCCTCTAAATATTATGTAGTAAAATGTTATATCCTTTGCTTTAGATATAAGTTTCCAAAATGATTCGTCATTGTCCGGTTCCAGTCAAAATCGCGTCATTGATAAGTATAGCACGTGCTTCTCATAACTAGGTAATTAATCTTGTGATAGATACTCTAACAAGATTGCACTTAGGCGGCAAAGATCAACCTCATCTTTTTAATTGATTCCATCTTCGATTTGATACTGATCGGTAAGGTACAGATTACACAAGACAACACCACGTGATTGAATATGAAAGGGAGGCAACTGCCGTGAGACAAGATTAACACGTATATTGTCACTCCGTCTGCAGGTCACGTGATCTGTCTCACACCTGCAGGGAAAGATATTCGCGCTCTTTTCATGTATATCTTTTTAACAAACGATTTGCAAATGAAACTGGTCCCGCCACACAAATCTCTTGCAAAAACCCGACCCTCGGGTATTGATCAAATCCGGGGGTCATAAAAATGTTTATCACACACATCAACCGGTCCCGATCAAGAAGCGTGCGCTTCGATATATTCCTCTTGGTTTTAATTAGCATCAAAGAAGCCGACTCACCTGTAACAATGGTGCGCTAATTAATTCCGTCAGGTAAAAGTGATTACTATCATTGTTTTATGTGATGGATTTGATAGCGAAAATCTACATCTTGAATTACGTATTGCTGATTGAATGTTTTGCTTTTTAATACAGATGATGTTTTATTGACGCACCTACATCTCAGGTGGACACCATATGTGATCTTCATAAATGTGCGTACATTTAAATCTTCAAATACTTGACAGAAATATGTTCATTTCCAAATAAGGCTTTTTATGCTCTCAAGTTCTCAGACATGGAGAAATACATTTTTTGACAGTTTGTTAATATAAAAAAACAAGAAATTCGGAGTTGAATGTGAATGTGTTGAAATTAAAAATGAATACGTATCAATTATCGTTTTCTTATCATCTTGATAAGGAAGTATTTATTTTATTTTTTTAAAAACTGAACAAGTGCTTCACACATTATGTAAATATCATGAAAACAATGCACCCTATGTTCATTCTAGTTACGAATATTTCATATGAAATTAGATTCTCAGATATTAATGTAGGGATAGTGCTTGTTTTTCATGTTTTAGTGCAAAAGGTAGAGCAAATGCTTTCAATTAAAGGGTGATGTAATTTTGATAGATACTCCAACAGTTAGTGTTCGTTTTAAAAAGTTCCATATACCATCTTATTAAAATATGAGCCTGAGCCTTAGATTGCTATAGTTTCAAAATCAGTGCTTCATTATTGTCTCTGTATATTTTGTGTGTACTGATCTGTCCATGTGTACGTCACTTTGATTTAACTGTATTTTGTTAGGGAGCGGCATTAATAAAAGCATCATCTGCTTGTTTGCCAATCCCGTTTTCTTTTTTAAATCTTGATTAAATCTTGTGATAGATACTCTAACAAGATTGCACTTAGGCGGCAAAGATCAAACTCGTCTTTTTAATTGATTCCATCTTCGATTTGATTCTGATCGGTAAGGTACAGATTACACAAGACAACACCACGTGATTGAATATGAAAGTGAGGCAACTGCCGTGAGACAAGATTAACACGTATATTGTCACTCTGTCTGCAGGTCACGTGATCTGTCTCACACCTGCAGGGAAAGATATTCGCGCTCTTTTCATGTATATCTTTTTAACAAACGATTTGCAAATGAAACTGGTCCCGCCACACAAATCTCTTGCAAAAACCCAACCCTCGGGTATTGATCAAATCCGGGGGTCATAAAAATGGTTATCACACACATCAACCGGTCCCGATCAAGAAGCGTGCGCTTCGATATTTTCCTCTTGGTTTTAATTAGCATCAAAGAAGCCGACTCACCTGTAACAATGGTGCGCTAATTAATTCCGTCAGGTAAAAGTGATTTCTATCATTGTTGTACGTGATGGATTTGATAACGAAATTCTACATCTTGAATTACGTATTGCTGATTGAATGTTTTGCTTTTTAATACAGATGGATGATGTTTTATTGACGCAGCTACATCTCACGTGGACACCTATGTTAACTTGATAAATGTTCGTACATTTAATTCTACAAACACTTGACAGGAAATATGTTCATTTGCATATAGGCTTTTTATCTTCTCAAATTCTCAGAAATGGAGAAATACATTTTTTGGGAAGTTTCTTTATTTAAACTAACACAAAATTGGTAGTGGAATGTGAATGTGTTGAAATTGAAAACGAAAACTTAACAATTATCCTTTATTTATTATGAAAGGGCATTCTCTATATTCGTCTTCATAAACTGAACAAGTGTCTTTTAAAATCAAGAACATATCATGAAATAAAACGCACCCTATTTTAATTTTTATTACGAATATTTCATATGAAATTCGTTTCTCAGATTTTAAGGTAGGGACAAACAGACAGATAGTTTAATCAGGTCTCACCTCATTACATTAAAATATAAAAATCGCAGATAGAATATACAAACATACAATATGTTTTAAAATGCAATGAGCCACTCTGTAAAGAGTTATGAGAGACTGTGAGATGATAAGTGTACAGAACTTATACAAGTTATACATGCATTAAAAAAAAAATAATAATAATAAATAGAGATATAAAAATACGTGTGTAGGGTTAGTGCTTGTTGGTTTCATTTGTAATGTTTGGCGCAAAAGGTAAAGCACGTGCTTTCAATTAATGTGTAATTAATCTTGTGATAGATACTCTAACAAGATTGCACTTAGGCGGCAAAGATCAAACTCATCTTTTTAATTGATTCCATCTTCGATTTGATTGTGATCGGTAAGGTACAGATTACACAAGACAACACCACGTGATTGAATATGAAAGGGAGGCAACTGCCGTGAGACAAGATTAACACGTATATTGTCACTCTGTCTGCAGGTCACGTGATCTGTCTCACACCTGCAGGGAAAGATATTCGCGCTCTTTTCTTTTTAACAAACGATTTGCAAATGAAACTGGTCCCGCCACACAAATCTCTTGCAAAAACCCAACCCTCGGGTTTTGATCAAGTCCGGGGGTCATAAAAATGTTTATCACACACATCAACCGGTCCCGATCAAGAAGCGTGCGCTTCGATATATTCCTCTTGGTTTTAATTAGCATCAAAGAAGCCGACTCACCTGTAACAATGGTGCGCTAATTAATTCCGTCAGGTAAAAGTGATTTCTATCATTATTTTATATGATTGACTTTTTAATGGAATTCTACATCTGGAAATGTTTTTCTTTCGTATGGACTGTCTTTAGATTTATATTGAGGCAACTACATTTCTAGAGGATACCATATGTAACTTTGAAAGTTGACAGGAAAAGGTTAATTACAAGTTATCTTCCTATACATTTTATAATTAAAACACCAATAATTATTAATTTTTATTTCGAATTTATCACAATTTTCACATTGATTCATATCAAAATCAATATTGCATTTATGATTTGAATTTTTCTTGATATGAAAAAAAAACGTTAATGAACTTGTTAAAAAATAAAAAAACGTGCCTTCAATTAAAGCGACAGTCCTATTATTTTTGGATGTTTAATTCAAGAGTACTTCCTTGCTTTCACATAGTTATGTGTATGACATGATTTTTTACACTTATTTGTAAATATATTAGTGTGGGAAACGTTTTAGTAATACGTGATTCAACAATTTAACAAAGAAAATAATCACTGGACCCTTTTAAAATGTATTTCGAAACACATTACCCGGATACAACTGTCCCTTTAAATGGGAAGTGACTTGCAACGAGTGGTAGTTACTCAAAACAAGATTAAGCCTGGTGGGGAAATAAGAAGAAAGAAACAGATGACTTCTTTTATTGAAGTGGGTGATAAAAGAACTGAAAAGAGAAAAATGATTTTATGTACAATATTTATCTGTGTTTAATTTAAAAATAAATGGATATTCCGATATGTTGAAAATATCTTGAATCTTAGTAATTTTAAATGAATGAATGAGTTTACTGTTGCAGTTATTTAGGTCAAACATTACCATTAACATATGTCAAACCTTTTCAATTCGGATGTTTTCATCGACAATACTGATTGTTGCTGTAATGTTGATCGTTTCATACAGGTTCTCTTATTTTGACCGAAAACCGGACACAGTTGTAGGACTAACGTTTTTTCACACATCAAAGCGAATGTTTATTTTTTGACACCTTGTTTTAACTGTAATGAAACTGAGGATGAATTCCATGCCTTTTTTAAATGCCCACTGTATAATGAGGAGAGAGACGAACTTTTTAGGAAAAGTGCCCAGATATTTTCTAATTTTACTAGTTTTACCGATGCTTTAAAGTTTTACGTTTCTTTTTAGTGACTGTAATATTGTTTTACACACTGCCAGGACCTGCAATCTTATCTTATCAAAACGCCGTCATCTTTTATATCCGTAATTTTACGCTCTTACTTTTATGGTTCTATACAATATTATCTCCTTTTAACTTATGTGCAGTTTAATATTTATTTTATGCATATGAATATATTTTGCTTTTAGTCTCTCATAAATCACCAAGTGATTGGTTGTGTACTTTTAACCGCATCCGTGCATTTTATTGCATTTTCTATGTAAATATAAAATGAATGTACACAAGTGAGACTTTAATAAAATACCTGTCTATCTGTCTGTCTGTCCTAAAGATCATAGCTCACCAACCAAAAAATTAACAAATTCAGGTTACATCAGTAATCCTTATAATGTGACTTGACGAGTTCCTATCCTTGCAGGTTTACAAATTAATTGTTTTAATTAGAAATGAAAACAAAGCCTTCAAGGACATTGAATACAAATCAAGTTACAAATGAATTACATCAGATGAGACTATCATATACAGCCTTCGACACGATAAACTACTTTACAAATGAAAACATATTTGCCAAACACAATCAGGGAGAATCCAGTTACGAGATTTAGCTTAATCGATGACTTAAGGTGATCCTTGTTAGATAATGGTCCATCGTCCAATTAAGCTGTAATCTTTTAATCAATGCAATGTGATCTATGAAGAACGAAGACACACAGACAGAAAGTTTATTTAAGTCTCACTTTGTGTATACAGTAAAATATTACATAATACATATTTGATAAAAACACATAATAAAATATACACAAACCACTCCTTTTGGAGTTATGAGAGACTATAAAATATATTAACATACAGATAAAAAATACAGCACTAATGATATAAAATATTCTTACGTCTTCTTAAAATATTACTACAGGTTTTGGTACATAACAAAGATAAACATTTTTCTTGGAGGAGCACCGAACATTTTTCCACATCATTCATATCATTTAAATTAATAACAAACATAGAGGCTTCCTTTAACAAATTAAAACGAAGATCGTCATAAACGAATGTAGGGTTAGCAGGATAATAATAATAATGGGCATTTATAAAGCGCTATATCCATACACAAGGTGCATGCTCAAAGTGCATTCAAAATAAGAAAATTTAAGGTGATGAGATAATAATGTGCGTACTTATATTGCGCCTTTTCCACGTCCTATGACATGCTCAAAGCGCTACATTATTACCCCGAAGTATTGTACCTTCACAGCTGCTACTAAGCGCTAATCACGACCACGTCAGGTCAGTACATCTATTTTTCAGGTACCCATTTTAACAGCTGGGTGGACTGAGTGCAATGTGGATGAAGTGCCTTGCCCAGGGACACAACACAGGATAAGACCGAAATCACAAATGTTGACGTCTCCACCGGGATTCGAACCCGGGTCTCTGGCGTGAGAGGCCAGCATGCTAACCACTACACCACTGTGCTCCACTATGAAATGAAGCCTAAAAGTAATACTGGTAGCATTGATTAAGGATATTTATAATTAGAGTCCAACTTAATATTAATGAAGATGGGGGTACCCCTAAAATGAATTTGTAATTGTACTTGTATGTTAGTGTCTCATAAGCCTTATGGCTGGGTGCTGACTCTTAACAGCTTTTTATACGGTGATATATATGTACAGCATGCGACACAAGAATAAAATACTCTTCTTCTTCTACTTCTTCTACTTCATAAAAATGAAACAGAAACATCTAAAGGAACAAACCTGCAATTAATTTAAGAACATTATTTTTAGTAGAGATTCTCGTTAGCTTTTACTCATTTTAAGCAATAATATGGTATCATTTCAATTGAGTAATGAATCGAAATCCTAATCGATTCTTATTTAGGAGCGGTGTTCAAATAAGCCTTGTGGCTTGTTCACCAATTCATATTTCATTTTATGAAATAAAAATATGTTTAAACCAATCGAAATCCTTTAAATATAGCTGCTTAATCTACAAGCTATTCTAATAAAGTGCACTTATGATAGGTCTTTAAATGTTTTTTTTTCTTTCAAATATTACATTTTTTAAAGTTCAATTGAGGTCTAAAAATGATGTCCTTTATTAGCCAGTCTAAGTAAACCTAGCCTCAATATATCCGTTTCACTCCTATACTGAGTGAAACGGATAATATTGAGGCTAGGTTTACTTAGATTGTTTATTAGCCAAATTAAACATGTTTCATTTTATGTAAAAATAATGTATATATCATAATTACAATAAGATCTTCATTATGTCCGACTACTCAAACTAATGAAATTGGTAATTTCACATTCCAAGCTCATTCTCAAATTTGAATTTAGGATGGATCTGTGAAACAATCGGGTTCTGTATGCTTATACTATTTTGTTTTCAATTTTGATTTTGTAAATTGATATTGGTATGTTACCGTTTATACTCACTTTAACGTTTGTTTTCGAAATTTTGCCGAAAATGTCTTTTCATAACATATTATTGTTAAAATATTAATCTTAAATTAAGAATTTAAAAATGAAGTTGAGTTGAATGCAGTTACGTTGAATGCAGTTACGTTGAATGCAGTTACGTTGAATGCAGTTACATTGAATGCAGTTATGTTGAATGCAGTTACGTTGAATGAAGTTACGTTGAATGAAGTTACGTTGAATGACGTTGAATGAAGTTGAATGAAGTTGAATGAAGTTGAATGAAGTTGAATGAATAAAGTTGAATGAATAAAGTTGAATGAATAAAGTTGAATGAATAAAGTTGAATGAATAAAGTTGAATGAATAAAGTTGAATAAAGTTGAATAAAGTTGAATAAAGTTGAATAAAGTTGAATAAAGTTGAAGTTGAAGCTGATGTAGAAGTTGAAGCTGGTGAAGTAGTTGAAGCTGGTGTAGAAGTTGTAGCTGATGTAGAAGTTGAAGCTGATGTAGAAGTTGAAGCTGGTGTAGAATTTGAAGCTGGTGTAAAAGTTGAAGCTGGTGTAAAAGTTGAAGCTGGTGTAGAGGTTGAAACTGGTGTAGAGGTTGAAACTGGTGTATAATTTGAAGCTTGTGTAGAAGTTGAAGCTAGTGTAAAAGTTGAAGCTGGTGTAGAGGTTGAAACTGGTGTAGAGGTTGAAACTGGTGTAGAAGTTGAAGCTGGTGTAGAAGTTGAAGCTGGTGTAAAAGTTGAAGCTGGTGTAGAAGTTGAAGCTGGTGTAAAAGTTGAAGCTGGTGTAAAAGTTGAAGCTGGTGTAGAGGTTGAAGCTGGTGTAGAAGTTGAAGCTGGTGTAGAGGTTGAAACTGGTGTAGAAGTTAATGTTGAAGTTGAAGCTGGTGTAGAGGTTGAAACTGGTGTAGAAGTTGAAGCTGGTGTAGAAGTTGAAGCTGGTGTAAAAGTTGAAGCTGGTGTAGAGGTTGAAGCTGGTGTAGAAGTTGAAGCTGGTGTAGAGGTTGAAACTGGTGTAGAAGTTAATGTTGAAGTTGAAGCTGGTGTAGAGGTTGAAACTGGTGTAGAAGTTGAAGCTGGTGTAGAAGTTGAAGCTGGTGTAAAAGTTGAAGCTGGTGTAGAGGTTGAAGCTGGTGTAGAAGTTGAAGCTGGTGTAAAAGTTGAAGCTGGTGTAGAAGTTGAAACTGGTGTAGAAGTTGAAGCTGGTGTAGAGGTTGAAGCTGGTGTAGAAGTTGAAGCTGGTGTAGAGGTTGAAGCTGGTGTAGAGGTTGAAGCTGGTGTAAAAGTTGAAGCTGGTGTAGAGGTTGAAGCTGGTGTAGAAGTTGAAGCTGGTGTAGAAGTTGAAACTGGTGTAGAAGTTGAAGCTGGTGTAGAAGTTGAAGCTGGTGTAAAAGTTGAAGCTGGTGTAGAGGTTGAAGCTGGTGTAAAAGTTGAAGCTGGTGTAGAGGTTGAAGCTGGTGTAGAGGTTGAAGCTGGTGTAAAAGTTGAAGCTGGTGTAGAAGTTGAAACTGGTGTAGAAGTTGAAGCTGGTGTAGAGGTTGAAGCTGGTGTAAAAGTTGAAGCTGGTGTAGAAGTTGAAGCTGGTGTAGAGGTTGAAGCTGGTGTAAAAGTTGAAGCTGGTGTAGAAGTTGAAGCTGGTGTAGAGGTTGAAGCTGGTGTAGAGGTTGAAGCTGGTGTAGAGGTTGAAGCTGGTGTAGAAGTTGAAGCTGGTGTAGAGGTTGAAGCTGGTGTAAAAGTTGAAGCTGGTGTAGAGGTTGAAGCTGGTGTAGAAGTTGAAGCTGGTGTAAAAGTTGAAGCTGGTGTAGAAGTTGAAGCTGGTGTAGAGGTTGAAGCTGGTGTAAAAGTTGAAGCTGGTGTAGAGGTTGAAGCTGGTGTAAAAGTTGAAGCTGGTGTAGAAGTTGAAGCTGGTGTAAAAGTTGAAGCTGGTGTAGAAGTTGAAGCTGGTGTAAAAGTTGAAGCTGGTGTAGAGGTTGAAGCTGGTGTAGAAGTTGAAGCTGGTGTAGAGGTTGAAGCTGGTGTAAAAGTTGAAGCTGGTGTAGAGGTTGAAACTGGTGTAGAAGTTGAAGCTGGTGTAGAAGTTGAAGCTGGTGTAAAAGTTGAAGCTGGTGTAGAAGTTGAAGCTGGTGTAAAAGTTGAAGCTGGTGTAGAGGTTGAAGCTGGTGTAGAGGTTGAAGCTGGTGTAGAAGTTGAAGCTGGTGTAGAGGTTGAAGCTGGTGTAGAAGTTGAAGCTGGTGTAGAGGTTGAAACTGGTGTAGAAGTTAATGTTGAAGTTGAAGCTGGTGTTGAAGTTGAAGCTGGTGTAGAAGTTGAAGCTGGTGTAGAGGTTGACGTTTGTCATGCTTTTTTTATGTTGATTTGATTTGATGTTGTTTTATTGATTATTAGTTGCTTTTATACATAGAGAATAAGAGAAATAGTATACATAAATATACTAAATAATATAAAGAAACAGATAAGCAGAATATGTAAAGAAAGCTTATATATATCAAGTAATCATAACATTTCTTAATTTCTTTTCAATATTTTCGAGACGGAATATATTCGTTGGAATTTGTTCTAAAACATTAAAACAAGTACATTATTTGCCAAAATCACATATGGCATCCACGTGTTATGTAGTTACATCAATAAAACATAATGTATCTTTATGACAAAGTAAAATTTCCAGGAATACGTAATTCAAGATGTAGAGTTTCGCTATCAAATCGATCACATAAAACATTATAGAAGTCACTCTAACCTGACGGAATTAATTAGCGCACCATTGTTACAGGTGAGTCGGCTTCTTTGATGCTAATTAAAAACAAGAGGAATATATCGAAGGGCACTCTTCTTGATCGGACCGGTTGATGTGTGTGATAAACATTTTTATGACCCCCGGAGTTGATCAATACCTGAGGGTCACAAATTGTGTGTATCACAGGCTGGACCAGTTTAATTTGCAAATCGTTTGTTAAAAAGATATACATGAAAAGAGCGCGAATATCTTTCCCTGCAGGTGTGAGACAGATCACGTGACCTGCAGACAGAGTGACAATATACGTGTTAATCTTGTCTGACGGCAGTTGCCTCCCTTTCATATTCAATCACGTGGTGTTGTCTTGTGTAATCTGTACCTTACCGATCAGAATCAAATCGAAGATGGAATCAATTAAAAAGATGAAGTTGATCTTTGCCGCCTAAGTGCAATTTTGTAAGAGTATCTATCACAAGATTTAATCACCATTTAATTGAAAGCACGTGCTCTACATTTTAGGTGAAAAAAGGGAACTTTATAGTACGAACACTAACTGTTAGAGGATCTTTCAAAATTACATCACCCTTTAATTGAAAGCATTTGCTCTACTTTTTGCACTAAAACATTAAAAATAAACCAACAAGCACTAATAATGCTGAGGAATATATATATATGGATGACAAATTCTTTGTTCATAACTACAACAAGCACTATCCCTACATAAATATCTGAGAATCTAATTTCATATGAAATATTCGTAACTAGAATGAACATAGGGTGCATTGTTTTCATGATATTTACATAATGTGTGAAGCACTTGTTCAGTTTAAAAAAAATTAAAATAGATACTTCCTTATCAAGATGATAAGAAAACGATAATTGATACGTATTCATTTTTAATTTCAACACATTCACATTCCACTACCAATTCTTGTTAGTTCATATAAAGAAACTTCCCAAAAAATGTATTTCTCCATGCCTGAGAACTTGAGAGGATAAAAGCCTTATTTGCAAATGAACATATTTCTGTCAAGTATTTGAAGATTTAAATGTACGCACATTTATCAAGATCACATATTGTGCCCACGTGAGATGAAGCTGCGTCAATAAAAGATAATGAATTCCCATGAGAAAGAAAAACATTCAATCAGGAATACGTAATTCAAGATGTAGAATTTCGCTATCAAATCCATCACATAAAACAATGATAGAAATCACTTTTACCTGACGGAATTAATTAGCGCACCATTGTTACAGGACTGTCGGCTTCTTTGATGCTAATTAAAAACAAGAGGAATATATCGAAGCGCACGCTTCTTGATCGGGACCGGTTGATGTGTGTGATAAACATTTTTATGACCCCCGGAGTTGATCAATACCTGAGGGTCGGGTTTTTGCAAGAGATTTGTGTGGTGGGACCAGTTTCATTTGCAAATCGTTTGTTAAAAAGATATACATGAAAAGAGCGCGAATATCTTTCCCTGCAGGTGTGAGACAGATCACGTGACCTGCAGACAGAGTGACAATATACGTGTTAATCTTGTCTCACGGCAGTTGCCTCCCTTTCATATTCAATCACGTGGTGTTGTCTTGTGTAATCTGTACCTTACCGATCTGAATCAAATCGAAGATGGAATCAATTAAAAAGATGAGTTTGATCTTTGCCGCCTAAGTGCAATCTTGTTAGAGTATCTATCAAAGGATCAAGTACATTTTAATTGGAAGCACGTGCTTTACTTACCACAAAAAAATCACTTCTTCTAAAATTATATCAGATATGTCTATGTCTAGAGAATCAATAAAATCCCTTCTATTAGAAATGCAAATATATCGCACTAACAATAGGCTTAATATGTATAATTTTATATGAAATATTTGTTGATATATTTTAAAAAACGCATACCACTACATACATGCAGATCATACAAACTAAGTTTTAAAAAAATCATCTATGATATGGCATTTTCGATTAAAGTAATGAATGTATTGACACAATTTAGTAAAACAGAAAAGTAAATTTAGAGAAATTTGAGACACAAGTCAACAAGAATTTAACCTTTTATATGCTTTTTTGTAACTCCGAAAGAGAAGTTCGGTACTTTATCATTCTTATATGATGACAAAAGATTATTTTCATGTTTGTCTCGTAGGTCTAATGGCCGGGTATCTATACATTTATAGGACTTTTTCATTAATAGTTTTAGCGCATTTATCATCATTTTATTTTATGTACAGATGTGTGACAACGGAATAAAATAGTTCTTGTTCTTGTTCTTGTTCTTGTTCTTGTTCTTGTTCTTGTTCTTGTTCTTGTTAGATGTAAAGTCATAAAGTACATATATGTGCATTTTAGCTTTTTTTTAAATGGACACTTTTAGCATATTGATGAGCATTTTATTGTATGTACAGATGTGTGTCAACGGAATCAACTATTTCTTATTTTTCTTCTTTTTCTTCCTAAAACTCAATGGCATGTCATAAAGTACATATGCGTTGCAAGATTCAGGACTACTGTTAGAACAAAAGGGAAATGTTTCTACATAACTAGGTCATCTCCATGTATGATATTTTATGACATTTTTCATAAATTATATGACTCTTATGTGATGATTTGATTGTCTTTTAGTTCACCTTTGGCAAGACACCACTATTGCAAGTTTGTGATACTTATTAAACAACCCTCTTTTCAACATGTCCCTTTTTACGTATATACGGAGTTTCGCCAAACATTTTGTATGTTTTTTTGGCTTCTATATTTGAATTTTATGAACGGAGGTAAAAATTGAATATACGATAAAATAATCTTTCATCCTGCCTTCAACTTCATTATTTTCAAATTACTCCTTCACAGTGCTTAGATAACAGTTATTAACAGGAAAATGAAACAACTATGGAGAAAACACACAACCCTGCCGGACACCGAGTAATGGCAGATTTGTTGGACTAGATGTAGACTATTTCAAACAATATATCAGTCTTTGTTCGTTTTATACGAATATTAGAAAAAGCACTAAAATAGGAATAACTAAACAGAAAACAGATAACCTTGTCTACCTCCAAATCGAGGTCTCTTGGAATATGTTTTCAAAATAGGGATTCGTTTAAGCGATAAAATTTCGTTTCATAAAAATACTGAATTTTGAATAATGAATTTTTACTTTGATAAAAGTAAATAACATCCATTGTATTTCGATTCAAATCTAAATTACAATTTCATGGCAGTAAACAAAATGAACCAAATTATTATCACATTCTCCCGATGAACTTTTTAACCAATTGTCAAAAAAGTGACATCCGTTTAATTTTCATTGTTACAATAGTGAAAGCCTCCCCATCAATACGTCATTTCCATAATGATCAAATTACATTCTTCAATATCCCACAGTGCCATGTGCGCTCATACGATACAAAACTAGATTTGATACAGTGTTAAAATTCCATGAAAAGAGGATAATATACCAAAACAAACTAAAAAACAATGGGCAAACAAATGTGACACATCCACGTCACGTATACTTTTCTCCTAATTCCTGTCAATATTGTTCTCCTGTGGTGATTCCCTAAATTACACACCAACTTGAATAACATACGTTAATTCCAAAAGTCAAACACAAAATAAACGTCAAAGGGAGGTAACTGCTTTAGCGAGATGGTAGACCCGGTTCCTCCTAGTTATCCATTGGTCATCCTTGCGGGGGAGAGGCCTGTCACAGGTCCCCCGCCGCTTGACCAATCAGTGGACAGGATTACGTAAGGACACGCTCCTACAAATGACCCCTTGACCAGTGTTGACCATCAGTGTCCACTCACCTTCACTATTAAACACACAGCTCGTATACTATCAATCAACAAGTCATTGCTACCGATTCCAAAGTTCCTGAAAGTCTTGGAGTATAGTTAACGTTTGGAATCAATGACATTTCTGTGAAAAACTTTCAACGCAAGTCTGAATTTTGGAATACGATTTCTTGGATTGTGCGACATTTGCTTGAGGATCCAAATGACATTTTGAAATTTTGGAAAATCAAAATTTCGCAATCATGGATTCGTGTGTGCTCCTCCCCCGGGATTTCTCCCTCGTGCTGATGCTGCACCCTAACCCAAGGAACATCATGGAGATGTCTGTCGCAGTCTGGAGCAACGCCCCCCTCCCCCTCGGCACCAGCTTCTACCCCGACGAGGGTCACGTGAAGCTCGACAAGCTGGAGATATACTCCGTCCTTGACAAGAAAGACGTGAGTTGAAGTTTATGATTTTTGTTGGTTTTTCTATCAAACACGTTAAGCTTGACAAGCTTGAGATTTTCCGTCCTTGAGCGAATCGAAATTTCTTAGACATTATGAAATAGTTTCCTCCATTGACTTTGATTTTTGTTGGTTTTTCAATCAAACAGTTATATATTTTTTTTAAATTGGCCGGTTTTTATTAAGGTTGTTGAAGATACTCTGTTTAAAAAAAATTAAAATCACTTTTTAAGTCTGTTGCTTTGGAAGAAATTCAATAGGACATGAACATGTTAGGATTTCTACCTTAAGTGTATAAGTGTTTAAAATGGGAGTTTTCTCAAGTAGTTATTTTTGCAAAACGTATGATCGCACTTATCTTTTTTAAATTCACTCAACAACCATATAAAAACACCATCTAAAACAGTAAAAGACGCACTCCCCCTGAAGATTAAATCCTTTTTGACTTCTATCAGCCTTGTTAACCACACCCAAATCTTTACTTTAACGATTAGGGACGTCTAAAACCCAATCGGAACCACCCCTTATAGCCTTTAATTGGTCAACACAGACACAATTCTTTTCAATTTTATGTCATTCGAAGCTTGTAAAGCACCTTAAAGCGTTTTATTAATTGTTCACGATTGCACTCCCGTAAAACGTGATTGTTCTCAATGAACGTAACGAGCTTAGTAAATGAGCGAACGAGTCAAGATGCCACTGTAACAATGGGCTTCTGTGCATCACTCTTTGACAAGATAACGAGCTGGGAAACAAATCACCCGTGTCGGGAGCGATCTGCATGAATTAACACCCCAGTTTACGATATTTACCCGTCTTAATTGATTTCTGATGGACTGGGAGAAGAGAAAGATGTTTGTGAAACGTAATTTTTGGTCTTGATAACCGTCGGTGACCTATTGAGAAATGAATGAAAATTGTTTGCATTTACTATAAAAAGATAAGGGCATATGAAGTTACCTTGCAATACACACCGATTACATTCAAACGGTGACATTTAAGAAAGCAACTTGGTTAAAAAATGTATTCATGAACACATTTCTGAATATTGTTTTTTCACAAAAATTGACAATTAATGAAGATTATATACTTAATGATTGTGTATTAATTGTCATTAAAAGTCTTCCCTGCAGTCTCAGACAAACAAAGTACATAATTGTTTTAAACCTGTAACATTCCCGCTGTTAAAGACGTTCTAAGTAAGTAAAAGATAGATATTTGGGCATCTGGTCTCCACATGGCCTATCTAACACATCCCTCTACCAAAACAGATGCAAAAACACTCCATACTGATTAAGATCTATAATACGTACTTATTAGGCTTAATCCGGTTGGGTATATTGAAGATAGGTCCTTCAAGTCTATTACTTACGTACCATGATGCAATCTACTTAGGGATTTATTTCTCCACATCTGTTCTATCTTGGTATAAACTAGTTTCGAAAAAAAGAAAATGTGACACGTGCATACTTTTGTCATCGTTCATGTCGCTTATATTAGCTACAATGTTTAAATGATTCTTCAATGATTTACCATTTGGGATACGACAATGCTTTTAGAGATACCCTACATTTGTCAATTTGGTAAATTAGATAGGTTGGATAAACTAACTCCTTAACAAAAAATAAAAAGGGGAATAAGGCAGTGGCCTATTCTACTTCCACATCTATTTCTAATAATACAATAAAAGTTATCAATGTTCATCATTAAATCGTTGATGCAAGTCATTTATTTGAAATATCAACCTTTAATTATTAGAATGAAAGCTCGAAATCTTGTCTGTTGGAAATGGTATCATTGAGAAATGATAAGACTGATTTTCTACCCAGATTGGTTAGGGAATTAGTTTCTCCCTTGTGCCTTGACTTCAATTTGACACTATTGTCTCTAAGGATTATTACATAAAGTTAACCGTCACAGGAGGAAGTTTACCATAGAGGTGCTACATAGATAAGGAAATATTTCCGGCTGGTAGAGTTCATAGCCTTTGACACCAATTGGTCAAGATTGTTGGTGAACTATTTTCGCTTGCAGAAGAGGCCTTTAGTACTTGTCACAAGAGAAACATTTCCGTTGTTGTTCTTTGAAGGGCATTCATTCATTTTGATCTCATGCACGTGGAAGCAGTAGATTCATTCATTCTGATTTTTAACACGTGAAAACAAATGTTAGTTCTTTCTGTTTCTTTAAATAAAGCTTTAGATATCAGAAATATCGAATCAAATCATCCATTTCTAATGAAGGACAAAGAAAGCATTTTTTTTTGGTTCCTATCATTTTTCAGTGAAACTTTACAAATCACAAATGATTGAATCAAAGCTGAAGATGGGTCTCTTAGAAAAAGAAGTCCCACATTACAACAAATCAATTTCTTCTTTATATGTCAAGACTGCTAATTCACCAAAATAAAAATCATAGCTGGAGGTGAATACAAAAGTAGGAACGGGAATCACAGTGGGTGGAACAGTTAAATCCTTACGACTAGTCGAGTGAGACGGATAAATGTAACTTGCGCAAACAATATTAACAATACGGTGATTAACCCACCCTCACGAGGTGTGAAGCCCCTGTGTGGAGATGGCGGATTGATTTGGGCGTTGTTCTAACTAATCGCCCCTATCCACGTTAATCCAGATTAACATTGACACCACCGAGGGGTGCCGGTGATCACAGCAGTTGAAAAAACTCACAGAGCGAGTTCCTATTCACTTGATTCAACGTTTGATGTGAATCAGGAAGTCGAGTTTTCAATTTGATTCTTACTCTGATTATTAAAAACATTGGTGGGTGATATGTTATATTTTATTCTATTACAATTTACATTTTAATTGTAACATAACATGTGACACTTTTATAATATAATTATGTTTGCCCATTCATTTGATTCGACGATTCTAAATGAAATTTCAGTTAAATGAAGTGAATTTTCATTGAAGAAAGTGAAAGGATAAAAAATAAGAATCGATTTATATTTTAGGGGATTGTTTCTGAAAATAGTCAAGTTTGTAAGTCTTATTTTAATGAAAACCGCAAAAACATAAAGTGAACTCCAAATGTAATGATTCTCTAATAAATATTTTCAAGTCACAAATGGACAAAGGTTGCTCAATTGTGGTAATTCTAGACTAATTCGTTTACGAACATGTTGAAGCAAGAGCTTCTATGAAAGATTCCAATTTCAAAGAAAACAAGCCTGATAGGGGTTAACGAGATGGGCTGCATCTGAATCGTCCTCTGTTGTTTGATCAACGGGAGGCATTCAGTTGCGTTCTTCATAAAGTGTGTTTATTTTAAGAAAGACCGTGACGTTTTATCCATGACGTAATAACGTTTATAGCACTGATATTAAGTACTGTATATTTATTTTCAAGGTGACACGTGTTTCTTTATTTATTCTCGATCTCTGTCAATTTCTTTAACATAAATTTGATTAACGAAGTTTTCCCATTTTTCATATCTATTTATGTTTGTCGTTTTTATCAATTTTAAGAAATCTTTTGAAATTCATTCTATCAACTCTTCGAAATCTGCCAAATCACTGTTTGATTACTTTGTTTGAACAACTGAAAAGGTTTAAATAATATTCCGTAAAAACTTGTAACTTCTTGTATCGGCACCCTGTGGAGAGTTCTTGTTAGAGACACTGTGAGGAGCAAAACCGGGCACCCTGGGTAGAATATGTAGCGCGAATTTCTCCAAGAACCACCAGCTGGGTTCCGTCTATAAACATGTCACGTTGACAGCGCTTCAGTATACATCACAGCATGGAGTCTTACACGTACTAAACCGATTGGTTACACTCTGATGCGCTGCGCTTTGTAACGTTCAATCTGGAAACTGTATCATTGTTAGTGTTGCAGCGGAGTTTAGAATAGGTGAAGTTGTATTTATTAACGCAATTTACATATTTCTATAAAAAAAAAATATAACAAAATTTGATGATATATATTTTGTATTGTTGAAATTACAATTCTTACCCTAAAATTCCTGATTACAAAGTAAACGCAAGATTATTTGATATCATTTGTTAATTAAAAATTATTAAATACCTGTTTAATAAGCTTTAAATCAAGGCATATTTTACGAAAATAATTGTCTACTAAAGAACCATATATCTGTTAAAGTAAAGAGCTGATATTGGATGGGTATTCAATAGAAATAAACTTTTGATGGGTATTACATAGCAATAGCATTTTGACAACGTCTATCAAAATGAATTATTTCAGTTATATTTGCGCAATAACGAAATGTTGAGAGGAAATTGCTCTCCAGTAATGAAGGAAGGAATGTGCTAATGCTGCCCGTATCTACACACCTAAGTGTTAAACGTTGATGTCAGCAACTTCAAATAGTTATGATTAACTCTAGGTCGTAACACTTAACATCTTAACTTCAATAATATTGCGAAATTAGTATCTGGTCTGTCATTAAGACGCATAACTAGCATTCAGGGCAGTCTTCTACTTGCGACATTGTGAATAAAGATAATAATTATTGCAATTATCTCTTTTCAAAGGGGCTCGCGCCTTTACATTGAATTCCTCGTAATTATCTCCCTTGAATTGTATCACTCCGCGACAAGGCAGGATATTACTCCGCGCTATAATAACACGCGGCACGTGCAGCAAATTGAATATAGTACCGCCCTTTAATTGATTAAGGCGCGATGACCATTGTTTGGACAAGAATGACCACTCATTCGACCATGTTGTGACTTTGAATCGTAAGGAAGGGTCGAGTTATATAACTATTCGCTGTGGCTTCAGGTATTAATTTATCCTCTCGGGTATTGTTGCATTCACGCTTGTTTGCAGCTAATAGGAAAGACGGACGGTATTTTACCCGGTATTGTGCAACAGAGGTCAAAGGTTGAATCTCAAGTGGTCATTTTCCTCTCTCCATCTGGTCTGCCCAACATTTCCTCTGATTAAAACTTGTGATCTCACATTAGAGAATCGTTTAGCTATTTCAAGAGGAAATTAAAACATCAAAGAGCCGATATTTGACAAAGATTAGGAGAAAGGGAGGTATATTTAGATAATTCTAACAAAATCATAAAAATCTAAAGCATTTAGAATTTATAGAATTCCGTTTAGAAATTAAAATAGAATTCCATGTAGAAATTAAAATAGAATTCAACATCATCGAAAAACTTACATAAATGTTGTCATGCTAATTAGAAATAAATGTTTTTCTTTTACCAGGTTCGACGCAAGCTGGGCTGTTACGATCTTATCCAAGATGTCGACGGACGGGAAGTTCGACACTGCAACTGGATCCGGTTCGTCAAGACGTCGACCAATCCGGAAGAGGTGAACATCATCGGATCATTGGACAAGGGCGAACCAGTTTTCAAGACAGTGAAACCACTTCGGCCAAACGAAGAACTCGTCGCTTTCCTGAACGTTCCTGATGATGTAGACGAAGATGAAGAGAAAGAGATCGACGTTATTTCCACCGACGTCGACAGTGATTCACCGCTTGAGAGTTGCCCCTCAGAAAGTGATTCCTTCAAGTCAGGTAGTATGCCCTTTTTGACCTTTACTTTATAACAAATAGTTGAGAAGGTAAGCCCCTTTGGCTTTGATTACTTCCGCGATGTCGTTCGTTCGACTATTTTAATAAACTGAATTCATGTTATAAGATCGTCATTAATTGTTTATCATGTAAAATTGTTAGTTAATGATAAAGTTTAAAGTTTAAATTTTTATGCGAATGATTGCTTATACTTAAATTAACAGCCTGAAGCCTTTTCATTTATTGACATGATTTAACAGTGCGTATTTTACATTGCAGACACGATGAGAGTTATCTCCCCTGTGCCCAAACTTCCCTCCCCTGTCAAGATTATCTCCCCTGTGTCCTCACCGCGCTCAGACAACACATCCCCCATTGGTCGAGACGACGACTGCAGGTCCGCTATCAGTGACGTCACTTCCAGTGATGACGTCAGCTCTACGTCATCGGTAAGATTTTAAAGATTAAAATACAATGTGTTTCTATAAACAATATAATCAATCGACCGAAACACAAAATTTCAGTAAGTGGTTATTGACAATAGAGGAACTAGTATATATTGACAAACAATATCTTAAAATCATGTTTGTTTCATATCATCATTTAACAATAGCGTCTTAATCGTATGGATTATTGTAATTTTCGATTCAAATTATCATGATAATGTCTTCTCCACAGATCCGCAAAGAGTTGTCTCCCCTGTCATCCACGCCCATCAGTACCAGTTCCAGTTCCGGTTCCCCTGACTCCCAACTTCCGGTGAAGAGACAGCGCGAGAAAACATGGCTGCCTTGCGAAGTGTGCGGGAAGAAATTCGACCGTCCCTCCCTCTTGAAGCGACACGTCCGTACTCATACTGGTTAGTATTGATTTCTGATTGTTTTGAAAAACACCTTTATCATAAAATATCGTTAGAAATAGAAAAAAAAGTTCGAAATCTAAATTGAAAGAAGTGAAATGCTGAAATTTCTAAGCATCTCTAAAGAATTGACTATCACGTTAACAAAGAATTTTGAGCATGACATGTTCCATAGAATATCGAGAACATCGGATTGGTTTTGATTCATTTGTTAATATTTCTGTAAAAAATTTTTTATTGTATTTTGAGCATGACATGTTCCATAGAATATAGAGAACTTGAAAATCGGATTGATTTATACTCAATTTTGTAAATATTTCTGTATAAAATATGTTAATGAAAAAAAAAAATATTCGATAACTCGTCTCCTGTGGCATGTGTGGTTTTGAATAATTTTGATAACATTTCTGTACAAATTATTTTTATAATATTTTTTATCATAAATTATATTTTTCGTCTCCAGAAGAGAAGCCCAACACCTGTGACGTGTGTGGTTTTAAATAATTTTGTTAATATTTCTGTAAAAATAAATTTTATAACAAATATAATTTATAATAAATTTTATAATTTCGTCTCCAGGAGAGAAACCCCACGCCTGTGACGTGTGTGGTTTTAAATAATTTTGATGACATTTCTGTAAAAGCCTTTATCATAAATTATATCATTTCCTCCCCAGGAGAGAAACCCCACGCCTGTGACGTGTGTGGTTTCAAATAATTTTGATGACATTTCTGTAAAATCCTATATCATAAATTTTATATTTTTCCTCCCCAGGAGAGAAGCCCCACGCCTGTGACGTGTGCGGTAAAGCGTTTTCCACCTCCTCCTCCCTCAACACCCACCGCCGCATCCACTCGGGAGAGAAGCCCCACCAGTGCCAGGTGTGTGGCAAGTGCTTCACCGCCTCCTCCAACCTCTACTACCATCGCATGACTCACAATAAGGTGAGACAATCTTTATTTTTAAATCATATTTTTATTTATTTCTAGTAAAGTTTCAATGATTTTTGAATTTACAGATCTAAAAAAAATCTTTATATTATCTTTTCATTGACTTCTAGTAAAGTTATGATGATATATGAATTTACAGATCTTACAAAAATCTTAAATCGGAAAGAATTTCAAGAATGTTAGAAATGAAAAAATAAAATGTCGATATTCACAAAATTAACTAAAAAATGTTTAGATTTCCAAAATCGACAAACAAGAACTTCAAAATACAAACTTGACAATCAAAACTGCAGATTTTCTATCTCCAGAATTCTAATTCTTATCCCCAGAATCCCAATTTTTAGAACAAATATATTATATAATAAAAACCTTACGAAAACGCAAAATCAATATTTCAAATAATAAAAACCTTACGAAAACGCAAAATCAATATTTCAAATTATAAAACCAGAAAATGATTCTCATCTTCCAATAGTCAAATAACAAAACTATTTTTCCTCTGCAGGAGAAGCCCCACAAGTGCACGATGTGCTCCAAGTCGTTCCCCACCCCCGGTGATCTCCGCTCCCACATGTACGTCCACAACGGCTCCTGGCCCTTCAAGTGTGGCGTGTGCAACAGGGGATTCAGCAAACAAACCAACCTCAAGAACCACCTCCTTCTCCATACAGGTACGGGTTCGAATCCCGACTGGGAATATATTTTTTTGCAAAATTTTGTTTTTCATTTTTTTTAATAGATTAATTCGTTCGTTTTGGTTGATTAAGGGCTAATTTTTCATGGGTTGATTATATTTGTGTACCCTAGAAATCTCCTTATTGATACAGGTACTGGTTCGAATCCCGACTGGGAATATATTTTTTTGCAAAATTTTGTTTTTCATTTATTTTTAATAGAATGATTCGTTGTTTTGGTTGAACAACCTAAAATAACACCTTCTTCTTCATACAAATTTGTGTTGACTTTATTTTCAATAGATTGATTCGTTGTTTTGGATTTAAGATATCAGTGAATATATGAGAGATATTGATACACACTACAACAATCAATTGTTTTGGTTCAATAAGAGTAAAAAAAAAATTCTGGGTTGATTATATCTGTGAACCCTAGAAAACCTCTTAATTATTTTCCCCCTTTTCATATATTCCACAAAAGTGATAATATTTGACATTCCTACGATTTTGTAATCTGTAATGAAATATATGTTGTTGAAAGTAGCATTAATACACTTAATCATTTTAAAATGCAAAATTAATTTTGTTTTTTTTGGAGCAAATTTTAAAATGTACTTTTTTCGTACCCAGGTGACAAGCCACACTCGTGCACACTATGCGGAAAGAGATTCGCGCTGCAGTGCAACCTGAAGACCCACATGAAGACCCATGATGGTAAGTTTGGATAAATAACCCGGATGTTAAATACCAAAATATTCCATATTTGTATATGACATTGAATTTATTTGAATATCGTGTATGCTTCTCAACTTTAAGTGATGAAATACGAAAATACATGAAATTACTATGAATTTGTAATCTATTGATAACTATTTTCATAACTATCGTATAATTTTCACATCATATCTCTTGATTCGTCATTCACAAGGTAACTCGTAAAAGATCCAGATAAATCTACACTCAAATTCGAAGATTCCGATTCACGACCTCCCATTTCGTCCATTCACACATTCCACGTTCTTTTCTCTTGATTCGCCATTCACAAGGTTACTCGTGAAATATCAAAATAAAATTAGCCATATTCGAAGCCTCCCATTTCTTCCATTCACTAATCCAACCCTTCCTCCTGCAGGTGATGACAAACAGGCGTGTACGCGATGCGACCAGCTGTACCTGACCTCCAGCGGGATCGTCCTGAACGGCATGTGTTTGACCTGCAGGGACGACTCAGCGACATCACCCACCGAGAACTCAAAGAAGAGAAAGAGCCCAAAGTATGACTTCAGCATCTCCAACCTCACCAGCGAAGACGAACCCAGGTCAAAGTCCAGAAAGATTAGCCCAGACCAGAGAGCGGATCAAAGGAACCCCCTCGCAGCTTCCAACGTCAACTCCGCATTCCGTAATTCACAAGCGAGTTCTTCTTTTGCATCAACCCCTGAGATGACGTCACGTCCGGGAAT